>CM062818.1:1956022359-1956622359 GCA_031772625.1 Pinus tabuliformis
TCAATAGCAATTGAAATACTACTGGAGTCTAGTGACAGAACTCTCTGTGGTCTAACTGAACTCTCCAATCGGGTGAATTATATCTATTAGGAACTCTGCCGGGAAAACGCAGATTTACAGTGGTTTTATGTGAATTGCAGGTTTCTAAAGCTCTGCAGGTACTTCTTGGCCCTCACAATGACAATGGTGGATGAACGAATGGAAATGAACGGTGGTAAATACCGTTTTTATGGTTCTACTATCCCTCTGAGCAATTTCAAGCTTAATGAAGGTCGTATGGAGGGCGAAACGGTCTAATACCTGTAATTCGATGAGCAGAGGTTGAAGCAAAGGTGCACAGTTGCTGCTTGAGGAGGTCGCCCGGCTAATAGACTGGTTGGCGAAAATTAGAGTGCAAACGGTCATGCAGAGCGTCCAACAGTAATAACAGTGAAAGTGGTAAAAAACACGGGAAAATTGGTAAATATGGGTTATTTTTACCAATTTGGCGCTTTTTTCTGCTGACGTCATCGGGCGACGCAGTGGGTGACTGGTCAAAGGGGGCGTGAGGTGGCGACCCAGTCAGCAGTGAGGTGGACCAATAACAAAGGCAGGTACGAGCAGATAAGGACGTGGCGGCGAGTCAGCGACGGGTAGGTGGCAGTCAAACCGCAGCGGTCACGGTTAAGGCCTTAACCGCCGCGGTTCTCGGGGCGGTTTAGGTACGGCGCAGAAGCTGTCAGACTCGCTCCGAGATGGTTGATCGATTTGACGCGTGGAGGAGGCTGACAAGGCACAACGTCACTTTCTCGGAGGTTAAAGTGCCGCCATCGGATGCGCTCCGATATTAATGTGGACCGTCGGATCTGATGGGCTTGATCCGACGGCTGGCGGAGGAGAAAGATGCTCGCTTCATACTGCGGCGGAAAAGTATTAAAGTTTGTGGGTTTTATGGTTTTTTCAAATGTTTTCGCTTAACCAATAATGTGGTAGGATTGGGGAACGTGCCAGAGGCGGTATTAACCTTTGCAAAGTTTTTATAGGCAAAAGGGGTTTGGAGAGGGGTTTTATCAATGCAGAGGTGATTTGAGGGTAAATTAACTTGCAGCAAAGGGGGAATAGGGTGAATAGGTTCACCAAAGTGGCCAGATGCCATTTTGGTCCCTTTGAAAAATACACGGCTATTATGCCTAGGGGAGGGAATATACATAAGATTTGGGGTTTTATACACCTTAGTGTTAGTATTATTAGGGGTGGGGTAAGATAGGGGAGGTTATATAGTAGAATTAGGAGTTAATATGATGAAGAGGGGAATTAGAAAGGGGGTGTTAGTGATGGACTAGAGAGGGAAAAAAAAGATTAGTGATCCTCTTTGCTGTGAGTTCATGGAATTCACCACTTTGTTTGCTGATAGATTTATTGCCTTGGCAAGAGACCTATTGATACCTGTGTAATGGTGATCATATTCTTTCTGCAACCACAACTGCCTACCCAACTATTTTGCCTAGCATTTTTTGTTTCTTCTTGGAGGGGCACTGGGACTTGCAACCCTCAATTGCCTTTTCTTTTCTTTGGCTTTTCCTTTTCTCTCTATCTACTTCTACCCTTATGTCTCCAAGGTCCCAGATTAAACTTTTGGGAACCTTGTGGCTTCTCTATCCTGAACTACTTGTCTGCCAAGATTAAGCGTTTGGACAGACCTCTTTCTCTATTCTACAACTCAAAATTGAAACGGCATGATCCAGTTTAGACTGTTGAATCATCCACCAAACTTGAAATAAGGTCCTCAATATTTGGAATATTTCACACACCTCTGATTCCTGGGAAATATGGGATCTTTGGAGTACCAAAGCAGAGCATATTTGGATTTTCTATAGTCAATCATGAAAATGAAACCTATTACTATAGGTATCCAACAGTGGCTCCACATGGGGATGGTTTTTTCTTTTGAAAGACCAGAACAGCAGGTCAGATTGCCTTATTCCTTGACTGCCCATCTTAATCTTTGAAATTTGCTGCATATAATCTGTCAAAAGTGGTGTGCCTTTCTTGGAGAACCTCTGATTCTATCTGCCTGTTGCTGTAGGTGCAGCATTTGGGAAAACCTCTTTTTACATTCTAAAATAGAAGATAATATGTAAGGCTGCATATATACAATGAACCTCTGAATTTCTATCATAGTGAACGTCAAAATAGTGCTTCAGCATCCTGCCATTGACAGGACCTTCATCCAGTTCAGTTACAGTCAAACTTTTTAGGAAGTAGGTGTTATTACCTTGTACGCTTGGACAGAAAATGGTCCTTTCCATAAAAGTCAAACTTCCCATGTTTTCCTTTCTCTCTCTTCTTGCATCCCACTTTAAAACTTTGTCCCCTACATTGAAATCTTCTGCTTTAGTTCTTCTGTCAAAGGCCTTTTTTAGTTTCTCTTGTAGTATCTGCACTCTGCTGAAAACTGTGTTCTCTGGTCTGCTGTAAACAGATTATCTGGTTAATCCTTCTTTGCATATTATTTGGCTCTGCTTGACTTTCTTGCAGAAGTTTCATAACCGGCACTCCTAGTGATGAAGGAAATCTGGCCTCTAATCCATAGACTAACTCATATGGGCTGGTCCCAATTGATCTTTTAGTGGTTAATCTGTCTGCCCATAAAGCATTTACTAGTTTCTTATGCCAGTTCTTTTTGTTCTCTTCCAGCACTTTCTTTATGATGTTTATCAGGCTTTTGTTTGATGATTCAGCAAGACCATTTCCTTGAGGATAGTAAGCTGTAGAATGGCCCAGGGTAATGTGAAATTTATGGCAGAAGTTCACCATTTTCTTGGATCTGAAGGCAGCAGCATTGTCTGTTATTATCTTGTCTGGGCAGCCAAATCTAGCCAGTATATTGTTTTCCAAAAATTGAATGATTACTGAATCATTTGCTTGTCTGCATGGGACAGCTTCAATCCACTTGGTGAAGTAGTCTGTTGCTGTCAAGATCCATCTGTGTTGTCCTGAAGATGAGGGATGAATTTCTCCAATGAAATCCAAGCCCCATTGTTGAAAAGGTCTCTCTGTTGCAATGGGCCTCAAAGGAAGTGGCAGCAACTGTCTTTTGCCTTCAAACAGTTGGCACTTGTGGCATGATGTTGTGAATTTCTTCACATCAGAGAACATAGTGGGCCAGTAATAACCAGCCCTTAATATCTTGTCTACAGTGGACTTCCAGTACAAATGTCCACCACAGTCTCCAGCATGGAATTCTTGCATGATATTGTCAGTTTCACTCTCAAGAAGACAGTGCAGCAAAATACCTTCATGGTTTTTCCAGAGTAGATTCTCATCTATCACACAAAATTTAGATGTTTTCATTTTTAGGAACCTAGACTTAGTTCTGGACAGTCCTGGGGGAGCACACAGGTTTTGTAATACATAACAGACATCAGAATACCAAGGAGATTGTTCAAAGGCTACATTGATCTTTGGAGTCGCCAGCTCTGTTTCACTGTCCAGTTGGTTGATATCTAAGGCTTGGAAATTTGCTTCTGTCATTAACTTGGCCAAACCTTGCCCTTTTATCAGCTTTGTAGGCTTTATTTCAATGTCAAATTCAAGTATGTTTGCAATCCATTTTCCTCTTCTACCCTCTAAGTTTTCTTGTGTGAGAATGTCTTTGACAATAGGACTTGGTACATAAGCCACAACATGGGAGTAAAGGATGTAAATCCTAAAGTCTTTGATAGCTTTGATTAAGGCATAGGCTTGTTTTTCCATTATTTGGTACTTTAGAGGAGCATCTCTAAGAGCTCTGCTGAAAAAAGCAATGGGCTTTTCATTCCCTTGGTCATCTTTCTGTAATAATACAGCAGCAATAGTATGCTGGGAGGCAAAAGGAAAAATAATAAAGTCTCTGTCAAACTGAGGATTAGTTAACACTGGGGTTTGAGTCAAGGCCAATTTTATACTTTCAAAGGCTTGCTTTGCTTCAACGGTCCACTTAACCTTTGAATCCTTCTTTAGCATGTTGTTTAGTAATCTGATTAACTCAGCTAAATTTGGGATAAACCTTCTTAAAAAGTTGATTTTTCCTAAGAATCCTTGCAGCTCCTTGACATTCCTTGGGTGAGGCATTTGTAGGATAGCTTGTATCCTATCTGGATCAATTCTTATGCCATCTTTCGAAATGATGTGTCCTAAAAGTTTCCCTTCTTCCAAACCAAATAATGACTTCTTGGGGTTTAAGGAAATGCCATTTTTTCTGCATGTTATGAAGATTTGTCTTAAATGTTTCAAGTGTTCTTGGTCAGATTTTGAAAAGGGTGTAAGATCATCTAAGTAAATGACCAAGAAATCATGAATTTCCTTTGCAAAAGCAATGTCCATTGCTCTTTGAAACGTTGCCCCTGCATTTTTCAATCCAAAGGGCATCTTCACATACTTGAAAGTTCCCCATGGGGTAGTAAATGCAGTTTTGTCTTGATCATCAGGGTGCACTAAAATTTGATTGAAGCCTGAGAATCCATCAAGCAGTGATATCCTTGAAGCCCCTACTACCCTCTGAAGGATGTGATCCATTTTGGGTAAGGGGTAGTTATCTTTGAGTGATACTTGATTCAGATTCCTTAAGTCTACACAAAGCCTGATCTCACCAGTTTTCTTTCTTGTAGGGACCAAATTTGAAATCCATTCAGAGAACCTGATTGGTGCTATAATACCAGCTTTGAACATTTTATGCAACTCTTTTTCAATGGAAGGGAGGAGCACAGGATTGATCCTTCTCAATTTCTGTTTGAATGGTTTTTGATTAGGCTTGAGGGGGATGGTATGCTGGATGACAGACGTGTCATAGGACTTTAGATCTTCGTAACCCCAAGCAAAGACATCTTGGAACTCTTTAAAGAGATCAATATATTTGGGCTTTTGATCAGGGGGTAAAGAGGCAGATAGCTTTACTATCTTAGGTTTGTCAATATTACCAATATTGCATTATTCGACTCTTGCATCTAATGGCTGCATCTTTGGCTTCCTAGGGATGTCATTTGAGTAAAAAATATCCTCTAATGGGGTAAGGCCTACTGGGAGGAAATTGTCTTTGAGTTGTGTGATTTCAGTTTCAACGTTACTCATCTCTTCACAGTCAATTTGGTTAATTTGATGAATGTTTTCATTGTTAAAAATGGTTGGACTGAGTAGTTGTTTTGCTGTCCTAGGTGACATTGGGTGAGCAGATTGTTGAAACTGTATTTGTGATTGACATGCTGTCTCAAGCATTTGTGATTGACATGCTGTCTCAAGCATTTGTGATTGACTTGCTGTCTCAAGATCAATATTTAATCCTGTGAACTCTTGTTGCAAGGTTAAAAAATTGTTTATTTGCATGTCATCCTCAGATACTTGCCATTCTCTGATGTTGTTTGGAATAGAGGGTCTGTATCTGACCTCGGTCATGAAACAATTGTCGGGTTCTAATGGAAATTTGAAGGTGCTAGCAAATGTTGCCAAGCTATGTGCATGGAGATTGTGGCCCCTAGAAATTTTTGTGATAACAAACTCAGGAAAGGTCTCTAATATTTCAATTACAGCAGATCTGTAGGACCTCAGCCTTTTGTCATTGGTGACAAAATTCCTTTTACTTGTTGAATTACTAGATCAGAGTCCCCCATGATTGAGAGGCTATGTGCTTGTAATGATTTTGCAATCTTGAGGCCTAGTAGCAGAGCTTCATATTCTGCCATGTTGTTAGTGCATTTAAAGTTCAATCTATAAGCCCGGCCTTCTGCATAGCCTTTCTCTTTGTTATGTATCCATACTCCAGCTCCTGCTCCTAACTTGTTAACTGAGCCATCAAATTCTAGGACCCACCAGATGCCTTGCTGGTCAGGAGATTTCAAATTCTGTTCATGGGATGGTAGTGTGAGCATGAGTTGGGGTTTGTTCTCCCATTTGTTTTCTAGGATAACTTCATCATTTGCTTGACCATCTTTGACCACTAGAGGAGAGCTAAAGTGTCTTGTTGAACTGATTGATGTTTGACAGGTGCTACTTGTTTGATCAAGGTTTTGTTCTTGTATAAGTGTCTCCGTCTTAATATCACTGCTTGAGAGGCCTGCACTGTCATTAAAGAGGATAAAGGAGTCTATGTCCGAATGAACAGCGTATATTGGGAAATTTTGGGGTTTCTCTTCACTGCTGACCATATATTTCATGAGTGTTTCCCTATAAAGTCTCTTTGGTTGTCCAAAGACAGAGATGGTTGCATATGACATGTCTAATTGCAGGGAGCCTTGGAGTTTCGCTCCCCATGATCTTGATAAGAGCATCCCATATTTGGGTGGGATATCAGCAAAAACAACATCCATTAAAATGGTTTTGTTGGGAAATTGAACCAAGGACACACATAAATCCTTAATTAGGCCCAAGCATTTGACTTGACTAGAATCAAAGAAAACAGGTCTTTGTATGGTCTTGTGATGTCTAAGTTTAATCTTTCCATGACTGCTTTTGGCATCAAGTTATGAGAGGCACCTGAGTCAAACATTGCATTGTGCAGTGTTTTGTCATGTATATGCAAGCTGACATAAAACGGTAAAACCCCTGTGACTACTGCTTTTCCATCTACCTCTGGGCCAAACAGTGATTCTGGAGTGTCATCTAACACATTTACATCATCTTTGCTATTGGTGAGCTGAAGGGATTTTTTGATCTGTTGTTTGTATATGTCATGCTTGGCTAGCTCTGAAAGGGGGATTGCTACCTTTAACTTGCCAATCTCTGTTCCTAGGTCAAAGGGTTTATCAATTTGGATTTTGGAGTCACGGGTAGCAGTTCTTTCTCTGTTCATTAGATCTTCTTGGTGGATTTCATCCTGATTTTGGAACCTGCCCCTTATATTGATGTCTTGAGGGTTAATGTTTGGGTTAGGGTGAGAGGACGAGGCTGCCATGGGCTGTTGTGGTGGGGACAGTAGTTCAGTGACCTCCTCAACCACTACTTCCTTTGTAGGCAAGTTTGTTTTGTCATTAGGTTCAGTGACTAAGGTTTCTTTAGATTGTTGTTTCTCCTTTATCTTTTCGGGCTGATTCACGTTCACAGTCCTACTCCTTAGTTTGTATTGCTTATGGACTTCATAGACAGCAGTATCATATCCTTGTTTAAAGTCAAAGGATTCTCCTGATTGAGTTTGGAATGTTTTGCTTTCATCCTCCTCATGGTCCTCCTGAGTTAAGAATACATGACTTTTGCCATCCAGACCTATTAGTTGATTTCAAGATCCTCATTGAGCTGATTTGCTGAGGAAGTTTCTGCATAGTTTTCTTGAAAAGGGGGTCTGATATCTTGGTCAGCACCTGTCTTTCCTATATTGGGGTTCTGGACTCTCCTAAAATTTGGGTTTCTAGGAGGGTTGTTTTGTGGTGCCTCCCATGATGATTTCCTTTCTACTGATTCCACTCTCTCTCCCAATCTCTTCATGCTATTTAGAATTGCATCTAACTTTTGATCAAAACCCGAGGGTTCTTCTTTGAAACCAGTCTTCTTTTCCAGCTTTGCCCTGTTTCTTTTGGCAATTAGGTTGGCCTCTACAGTGACTGCAACCCTTTGGGCTTCTGCAAGGGTTGGAGGGTCTCTTTCTCTCAACTGATAGGCCATATCAGAATCAAAACCATCAGGGAAGTTATAAAGGGCCAAATCAGGAGGGGGCCTTAAGTTCTGGGGGATAGCATTGTATATGTTGTTAAACCTAGCACAATACTCCAAAACCGTTTCTTGGGGACCTCTTTTAATAGTGTTATATTCACCAAGTATATGGTGCGGATCTCTCTTTTTCTCCCATCTGTTGGTAAATTCCTGGTATAGAACTTCAGGGGTTGCAATGGAATTTGCATTTAAGGATCTAAACCAAGTTCTGACATCCCCAGTTAAGCTTTGAACAAAGATTCTCATCCTGACACTGTCATCATCTATTTCATAGGTCTCAAAGTGGTCTTGCATCTTTTTAGCATGCTGGATGGCTGTCAAAGGGCCATGGGAGTCAAAAAATGAGAGTCTAGTTTGGTAGTCTTGGGGTAGAGCTGGAGCATTGGCTGGTATCTGCAGAGGTGCATATCTGTTAGCCATATTTATGGGGTTTATAGGGTTAATAGGAACAAATGGGACAACAGGGATTACAGGTGTAACCGGGTTAAGAGGATGGGTAATAAGTGGGGAACTGGTTGAGGGAGTATGTGCAGATGGTGAAGATGGAAGGAGAGGACTTTGAGGGGTTGATGGTGAACTGGGGGAATTGGGTGTGGAACGGAAAAGAACTTTGCAAGGAGTGGGAATGAGGATAGGTTGGTCCGAACTTATATTTGAATCAGCAGGCTTGTCCTGCTTTTGCTGTCTCCTTATGTTCTTTGGTATGATATTTGGGTTATCGACAATGATGGGTTGATTAGGGTCAGGGTTTGCCCTAGTGTGCCTTGGGTTTCTTTTGGGAGCCAGCTTCTAAGTATTCTTTTAGAACTTTATACAGAAGTTTTATATGTACAAGGACTGAACAAGCATTCTGGAATGACTATATAGGTCTCAAAGCTAAGATGAAGTTTCCCTAGCTAACTCTTCCCTAAAGCTGTCCCTGTATTAGAGAAACAGTCCTAAGGCCTCTTGGCTAGTTTCAGGCTTGATGGTAGCTTTGGAAGATAGTTAGTAATTGCAAAATGTTAAGTCCCCAGTTGAGTCGCCATTTATGTTAACACCCAGGTTGTTCCCTATGACTCCCAAGGGAATACGGCCGGGGTAACCACTAACCAATCTTTTAATCACTGTTTCTAGCCAAACTGTGATCAGAGAGGGCTCTCTCTTTATGATTTGTAACTGTTTATGATAGGGTTTTAGGCTAGCTATTATGCACAGGTTTTGTTTATGTTTTGGTTGAAGAATATCCTTTAGATCTCTTGTGATGTGTTTTCAGAGAGTCAAGTATCATTGGGCAATGGAGTCTGTGGCTGTATGTGTTTGAAACTTTGAGATGAAAGGTGAAACTTACAGGGCCATTTGATGTTTAATAGAACAATTTTGATTAATAACAGGAAACAGGTAACACAAACAGTGAAAGCATTCAAGAATTTTCACTCGTTGTTAATATTTCCAACAAACAGGTTAAGAGAAAAGACAGATGTCACAGGGGCAAAATTGAATCCCTGGGAATGCTATCACAGTGAAAGACACAGATTGAAATGCAGCAATTAAGAATTACAATTCTGTCTGTATCTGAGGAAAACATGATAATAGCTCAGTTTGAGTCCAGGGTAATCATGGATTAAGTCCTGAACTATTCTTTCACCTTGCTATCAAGTGTAAAATATTTGAACAACAAAAGAGAACAAAAGACTCGAAAACATGTAACACAGAGATTTGAGAATACTTATTGTTTTATGCAACACCTGGAATCCTGTAACATTCATCATTCACCACAATACATCAAATACACCAAGCCTTGGAAATTCCATTCTCCTTTGTATTATTTCTCTCTGAAAATATTACAACGAGCGAGAGCTCTTCAAAAGAAAATTACAACAACCCTTTTCAACTGCTGTGAAGGGTGAATATATACTTGCGGTGATTTACAAAATATCTGAGTTCTGAGTTACTCAGATTTTACATTCTTACCAACTACCTAAGATATTATGACCAAAATTTAATACAGCATTGATTACAGAGTACAGGCATTTTAATGCTCTGTCAGAAGATATTTTAGCCTTTGGGAACAGCTAAGTCGGTCGAGATATTCTGAATAAATGCTGGAAGACCTGTCTTTAAGGCTTGTACGCTGTATCCTGGACTTGTCACCTGTGATTGTGACTGCTGCTTGTGGTGAGTCAATGGTCCTGCTGAGTTGGCTCAGCCTCTGCCTCTTCCTTGTAGATATCTTTCTTCAAAATTGTGCCTGCGCATGTATGCTCATTTGCCTGGAGAATTAGCGCTACTGATTCTGGCCTGACAAAATTGTCTGTGTCAAATTTCTCCAGACATCCTGTGTGGGCAGTTGGTGTGCTAAGATTGCCCCTAGAGTTTCATCTGCTTCTGTGAATTTGAAGAAGTTAGGTGGTGTATCAAACAGATGCTCAACTTCATTCATGAGGAAAAATAGGTTCTCCACCCTGTCATACATAGTCTGCCCGGTGGCTGGCCCTGCGTCTGCTGAAGTGCTGGGCGGTTTTGCAATCTCTGCTCCTGCATGGGCATCAATTCTCTTATTGTAATTGTCTAGGGTGAGCAGTCTTCCTACACTGCTTAAAATGCTGGGGAGGCCTCTGTTCTGTAGTGCCACGAATTTTTCCAGGAATCTGTTGATTTCAGTCTGCATATCCTGTGTCCTCCTCTCCAGTGTTCCAACCAAGTTCCTCAATGTTATGACTCTTTTGGCTACAGCAATTGTTTCTGTCCTGTTGGTGATTCCCATGACAGCTAATTGAGAGCTAGTCTTATAGTTCAGAATATTGATCATCCTAGTAGCAGCTTCTGGCATGTGTCCAAGGCTTGCCCTGGCTCTCTGTATTTCTCTGTTTGCTTTAGTGATGAGCACCATTTGCTCATCCATGGTCTCAATATATTGCCACTGGTTGGCAATGGACCGCCCAATGTTGCTCCATAGCACTGCTTTCATTTGAGCTGTCACTTTTTCTAGTGCAAGCTCTTTCTCTAGTTCAGCAATTCTCCTCTTAAGAGCTCTTACCTCTCTCTCCTTGGCTGCCTCATTCTGTTTGCTCTTGTCAAACTTTTCATTTACCTTAGCCAAGGTTTTCTTAAGTTCATCCAGCTCTTTCATTTGAGATTCCATGGCTTGGATCTCAGCTTGCAGCTTTTGCATGTCTAAACTAGTAGCCTGTTCCGATGTTGTAGTTGTTGTTGCTGTGGATGGCGCTGTAGTTGGTGCTGTAGCTTCTGTTTGCTGAGGAGGAGGAGTAGTCTTTGGAGGGACTTCCTCAAGATTTATTATCACAGGAGGAGGCTGGGAGGGTTGGCCCTCTTCTCTTTGCTTCAGTGCTTCTTGTAGTGCTGCCTTTGCAGCTTCAGTTTGTCCTAGCTGGTCTTGAATCCTAACCAGCTCTTTGTATAGGGATACCAGCAGGTCTGTAGTATCCTTTTCTTGCCTTTGCTGGGCAACTTCATCTGTTTGTGGATGGATGGTGGCCGGGAGTTTGATTTTCTTTCTTAGGGCCGCCATGTCTGCATCCCTTATCTTCAGGAGTTCTTGGATGCCTTTGACATCTTTAGGATCATGCCCTATATCTATAATTACCTCTTCCAAGGACTTGATCCTATTGTCCTTGGCTTGTGATGATGCTCTTTCTAATTCCAGCTGAGAAGCTGTGTTATCCAGGCTGCTCTTTAGTTTGTAGTTCTCCAATGTCTCATCTGCCAGGGAGGCATACACCATTTCACCAGTTTGTTTATGTAATTCAATCTTGTCCATAGGGTGTATGTCTTTGGCAAGAACCTCCATGTTGGTTCTTAGATAGTCCGAGGTGGACTGAGGATGCAAAGTTGTGGGCATGAAGTGGCTCATTATCATTTTGCCTTCGCTCACATCGAAAGCAGACATGAGTCTCTGCTGGTTGCTAGGAGCTAGGTTTAACAAGTGATTATACAGCTGCACTTTTATGGGATCACTCCTCCTTTTGATGTCAATGAATTGCTGCTTTATACTTGACTGCCCTTCTCTATGTTGACCGGAGGAGCTGACCTCTCCTCCCATAGTCATGTCATGTCCACGCTGAGATGAGCTGGCCGAAAGTTCTCCACTGGGTGGGCCCATGCCCATGGCTTGCCTTACTGCTATGTCCTCCTCTTGGGAGTCATTCAGTCTTTGTCTCTTCTCTCCTCTGATGAAGGATGAGGTGTGGGGGGTCTCTCTCTCCCTTTTCCTGGTCAAGTCCTCCTTCTGTGGTGTTTGGAGGACTGAGGTGTCTACATTGGTGTCTGTCCTGGGAGGCACCTCTGTTTGGGGCTGCTGCTCAGTGTAACTAGGTAGATCTGTCCCCTTTTCCTGCTGCAAGGGCTGCTGTTCACTGGACTGTGCTTCTTCTTGTTGCTGCCCCAGTTCTTGCTGTTCCATTTCTTCTTGCTGCTGTAGCAAGGTGTCAACTTGTTCTTCTGTCAATATAGGTGGCTGTTCCACCTGTTTTCCTTTGTCTTTGCTTGCTGCCTGGGGTGTCTTCTCAGTAGTTTGCTGCTGTGCTGCTGAAGATTTAGCAGCTGTTCCAATTTGCTTTCTGTAGGAGAGGGGCACCTGTCCACAAGTTTCCAAGTCAGCTTCTTTTTGCACATTCCTAGCTTCTTTCTCAAGTAATTCTTCCTTAGTGACTTGTTCTACTAGTGTACCCTCTTCCCAATCTAGTGCATTGGCATACTTTTCAATTTCAGGTTGTCTTTTATGTGCATAGTTGCCCAATTTGTATCTAATTCTCCTGAGGGAGATAGAATGATTGGGGTCATAGGGAATCCATTCAAAACTGGTCTGCAATCTGAGGCCTTCCAGGATGCTGTCTGCCTCTTTCCACCCTTCCTCTTTCCTGTTATATAGGAAGGAACCTAGCTGGTTTCTTACCTTCAATTGTGACTTCTTGTTTCTACTCTGAAAGTGAAGGTAATCTGAGTTCCCAAACTGCCTGAAATATTCTAAGGCAAAAAGCCTCATGGGGACATACCTCGGCAACCTAAATGGGTTCAATTCACAGCCATATATCCTAATGACTGTGTGGTTCTGGTAGAAGTACCAGTTGCCAATATTGTAAGATTTGTTCAAATGTAGAATCCTCTTCATATCATCGGTTAATCTAGGAGGAGGAGTACCTTGCAGCGCTGTTAGGGCTGGATGAACAAATAAATCAATAAACTCACAGTATGTATAGGGTGATACTGAGGTAGAATGAAAAACAGAGGTCCAGAAAACAACTGATCTTGGGCTTCCTTGGGCATTGAGTGGCCTCAAAGGAACAGAGAAGGTAGCTGGCTGGTTGAAAAGGAATAAATGATATATATAGGAGGTGTACCTGAACAGTCTCTCCCTTTTCAAATTCATGAACTGCTCATGGATTTTCTCTGCTATGTAAGTTGCATAATCATACTGCACAGCTGGAGGCTTACCAGGGGCAAATATAGACAGCATTGCCATTATGCTGTCATCTACATCTTCCAACCCCTTGAATCCTAGGACATAGCCAATTAGATCCACCAACATTCTGCCCAACTCATTTAGATATTGGTACCCAATAGGAGGGGTTCTGACTGTTTCAGAGCCTGGTGTGACAAACAGTTGGTTGATTTTGACAATCTGGTCACTGGACAGCTTGATCCCTCTGTTAATCAGATTCTGCATGGATAGAGGGGTCAATTTCTTGGCTGTTTTGAAGCGCAGCATCTGGTTTATGCTCTCTGGGGTGATCTGGAACAGGACTAGGCCTGTGGGGCTAATGACTGCTCTTTGGCTGGGGTCATAGCATTCCTGGCAGCTATAAATGAGCTCTGGCATAGGATTGACTTGGGGAAGGTTGTATATGGGCAAATTTGACTCCCAAATCCCCAAGATATCTGCCCCACTGAGGTGCTGGGCTCTTAATTCATTCAACATTTGAATATTGTACTTGGTTCCCATGGGGAACCAATCCAGCATTTGGTAGTCCATGTCTCCCAGGGCTTTCCATGCTAATTCCTGGTGAGGAGCATTGATGGGCTTAATATTCAGTGCAATAGGGGTCTCCATAGCTCTTCAAGTTGCAAGAATTGCAGGTGGACAGGTGGAATGGTAAAAACACAGTCTGGAGGCAGTTCTCTGTGGAAACAGTTGATGTTTTGAGTATCCAAGGGGAATTCTCTCAATAGCAATTGAAATACTACTGGAGTCTAGTGACAGAACTTCTCTGTGGTCTAACTGAACTCTCCAATCGGGTGAATTATATCTATTAGGAACTCTGCCGGGAAAACGCAGAATTACAGTGGTTTTATGTGAATTGCAGGTTTCTAAAGCTCTGCAGGTACTTCTTGGCCCTCACAATGACAATGGTGGATGAACAAATGGAAATGAACGGTGTAAATACCGTTTTTATGGTTCTACTATCCCTCTGAGCAATTTCAAGCTTAATGAAGGTCGTATGGAGGGCGAAACGGTCTAAATACCTGTAATTCGATGAGCAGAGGTTGAAGCAAAGGTGCACAGTTGCTGCTTGAGGAGGTCGCCCGGGCTAATAGACTGGTTGGCGAAAATTAGAGTGCAAACGGTCATGCAGAGCGTCCAACAGTAATAACAGTGAAAGTGGTAAAAAACACGGGAAAATTGGTAAATATGGGTTATTTTACCAATTTGGCGCTTTTTTCTGCTGACGTCATCGGGCGACGTGGCAGTGGGTGACTGGTCAAAGGGGCGGTGAGGTGGCAACCCAGTCAGCAGTGAGGTGGACCAATAACAAAGGCAGGTACGAGCAGATAAGGACGTGGCGGCGAGTCAGCGACGGGTAGGTGGCAGTCAAACCGCAGCGGTCACGGTTAAGGCCTTAACCGCCGCGGTTTCTCGGGGCGGTTTAGGTACGGCGCAGAAGCTGTCAGACTCGGCTCCGAGATGGTTGATCGATTGACGCGTGGAGGAGGCGTGACAAGGCGCAACGTCACTTTCTCGGAGGTTAAAGTGCCGCCATCGGATGCGCTCCGATATTAATGTGGACCGTCGGATCTGATGGGCTTGATCCGACGGCTGGCGGAGGAGAAAGATGCGCGCTTCATACTGCGGGCGGAAAAGATTAAAGTTTGTGGGTTTTTATGGGTTTTTCAAATGTTTTCGCTTAACCAATAATGTGGTAGGATTGGGGAACGTGCCAGAGGCGGGTATTAACCTTTGCAAAGGTTTTTATAGGCAAAAGGGGTTTGGAGAGGGGGTTTTATCAATGCAGAGGTGATTTGAGGGTAAATTAACTTGCAGCAAAGGGGGAATAGGGTGGAATAGGTTCACCAAAGTGGCCAGATGCCATTTTGGTCCCTTTTGAAAAATACACGGCTATTATGCCTAGGGGAGGGAATATACATAAGATTTGGGGTTTTATACACCTTAGTGTTAGTATTATTAGGGGTGGGGGTAAGATAGGGGAGGTTATATAGTAGAATTAGGAGTTAATATGAATGAAGGAGGGGAATTAGAAAGGGGGTGTTAGTGATGGACTAGAGAGGGAAAAAAAAGAAGTTAGTGATCCTCTTTGCTGTGAGTTCATGGAATTCACCACTTTGTTTGCTGATAGATTTATTGCCTTGGCAAGAGACCTATTGATACCTGTGTAATGGTGATCATATTCTTTCTGCAACCACAACTGCCTACCCAACTATTTTGCCTAGCATTTTTTGTTTCTTCTTGGAGGGGCACTTGGACTTGCAACCCTCAATTGCCTTTTCTTTTCTTTGGCTTTTTCCTTTTCTCTCTATCTACTTCTACCCTTATGTCTTCCAAGGTCCCAGATTAAACTTTTGGGAACCTTTGCTTCTCTACCTGAACTACTTGTCTGCCAAGATTAAGCTGTTTGGACAGACCTCTTTCTCTATTCTACAACTCAAAATTGAAACATGGCATGATCCAGTTTAGACTGTTGAATCATCCACCAAACTTGAAATAAGGTCCTCAATATTTGGAATATTTCACACACCTCTGATTTCCTGGGAAATATGGGATCTTTGTAGTACCAAAGCAGAGCATATTTGGATTTTCTATAGTCAATCATGAAATATGAAACCTATTACTATAGGTATCCAACAGTGGCTCCACATGGGGATGGTTTTTCTTTTGAAAGACCAAGAACAGCAGGTCAGATTGCCTTATTCCTTGACTGCCCATCTTAATCTTTGAAATTTGCTGCATATAATCTGTCAAAATTGTGTGCCTTTTCTTGGAGAACCTCTGATTCTATCTGCCTGTTGCTGCTAGGTGCAGCATTTGGGAAAACCTCTTTTTACATTCTAAAATAGAAGATAATATGTAAGGCTGCATATATACAATGAACCTCTGAATTTCTATCATAGTGAACAGTCAAAATAGTGCTTCAGCATCCTGCCATTGACAGGACCTTCATCCAGTTCAGTTACAGTCAAACTTTTTAGGAAGTAGGTGTTATTACCTTGTACTGCTTGGACAGAAAATGGTCCTTTCCATAAAGAGTCAAACTTCCCATGTTTTCCTTTCTCTTCTCTTCTTGCATCCCACTTTAAAACTTTGTCCCCTACATTGAAATCTTCTGCTTTAGTTCTTCTGTCAAAGGCCTTTTTTAGTTTCTCTTGTAGTATCTGCACTCTGCTGAAAACTTGTTCTCTGGTCTGCTGTAAACAGATTATCTGGTTAATCCTTCTTTGCATATTATTTGGCTCTGCTTGACTTTCTTGCAGAAGTTTCATAACCGGCACTCCTAGTGATGAAGGAAATCTGGCCTCTAATCCATAGACTAACTCATATGGGCTGGTCCCAATTGATCTTTTAGTGGTTAATCTGTCTGCCCATAAAGCATTTACTAGTTTCTTATGCCAGTTCTTTTTGTTCTCTTCCAGCACTTTCTTTATGATGTTTATCAGGCTTTTGTTTGATGATTCAGCAAGACCATTTCCTTGAGGATAGTAAGCTGTAGAATGGCCCAGGGTAATGTGAAATTTATGGCAGAAGTTCACCATTTTCTTGGATCTGAAGGCAGCAGCATTGTCTGTTATTATCTTGTCTGGGCAGCCAAATCTAGCCAGTATATTGTTTTCCAAAAATTGAATGATTACTGAATCATTTGCTTGTCTGCATGGGACAGCTTCAATCCACTTGGTGAAGTAGTCTGTTGCTGTCAAGATCCATCTGTGTTGTCCTGAAGATGAGGGATGAATTTCTCCAATGAAATCCAAGCCCCATTGTTGAAAAGGTCTCTCTGTTGCAATGGGCCTCAAAGGAAGTGGCAGCAACTGTCTTTTGCCTTCAAACAGTTGGCACTTGTGGCATGATGTTGTGAATTTCTTCACATCAGAGAACATAGTGGGCCAGTAATAACCAGCCCTTAATATCTTGTCTACAGTGGACTTCCAGTACAAATGTCCACCACAGTCTCCAGCATGGAATTCTTGCATGATATTGTCAGTTTCACTCTCAAGAAGACAGTGCAGCAAAATACCTTCATGGTTTTTCCAGAGTAGATTCTCATCTATCACACAAAATTTAGATGTTTTCATTTTTAGGAACCTAGACTTAGTTCTGGACAGTCCTGGGGGAGCACACAGGTTTTGTAATACATAACAGACATCAGAATACCAAGGAGATTGTTCAAAGGCTACATTGATCTTTGGAGTCGCCAGCTCTGTTTCACTGTCCAGTTGGTTGATATCTAAGGCTTGGAAATTTGCTTCTGTCATTAACTTGGCCAAACCTTGCCCTTTTATCAGCTTTGTAGGCTTTATTTCAATGTCAAATTCAAGTATGTTTGCAATCCATTTTCCTCTTCTACCCTCTAAGTTTTCTTGTGTGAGAATGTCTTTGACAATAGGACTTGGTACATAAGCCACAACATGGGAGTAAAGGATGTAAATCCTAAAGTCTTTGATAGCTTTGATTAAGGCATAGGCTTGTTTTTCCATTATTTGGTACTTTAGAGGAGCATCTCTAAGAGCTCTGCTGAAAAAAGCAATGGGCTTTTCATTCCCTTGGTCATCTTTCTGTAATAATACAGCAGCAATAGTATGCTGGGAGGCAAAAGGAAAAATAATAAAGTCTCTGTCAAACTGAGGATTAGTTAACACTGGGGTTTGAGTCAAGGCCAATTTTATACTTTCAAAGGCTTGCTTTGCTTCAACGGTCCACTTAACCTTTGAATCCTTCTTTAGCATGTTGTTTAGTAATCTGATTAACTCAGCTAAATTTGGGATAAACCTTCTTAAAAAGTTGATTTTTCCTAAGAATCCTTGCAGCTCCTTGACATTCCTTGGGTGAGGCATTTGTAGGATAGCTTGTATCCTATCTGGATCAATTCTTATGCCATCTTTCGAAATGATGTGTCCTAAAAGTTTCCCTTCTTCCAAACCAAATAATGACTTCTTGGGGTTTAAGGAAATGCCATATTTTCTGCATGTTATGAAGATTTGTCTTAAATGTTTCAAGTGTTCTTGGTCAGATTTTGAAAAGGGTGTAAGATCATCTAAGTAAATGACCAAGAAATCATGAATTTCCTTTGCAAAAGCAATGTCCATCGCTCTTTGAAACGTTGCCCCTGCATTTTTCAATCCAAAGGGCATCTTCACATACTTGAAAGTTCCCCATGGGGTAGTAAATGCAGTTTTGTCTTGATCATCAGGGTGCACTAAAATTTGATTGAAGCCTGAGAATCCATCAAGCAGTGATATCCTTGAAGCCCCTACTACCCTCTGAAGGATGTGATCCATTTTGGGTAAGGGGTAGTTATCTTTGAGTGATACTTGATTCAGATTCCTTAAGTCTACACAAAGCCTGATCTCACCAGTTTTCTTTCTTGTAGGGACCAAATTTGAAATCCATTCAGAGAACCTGATTGGTGCTATAATACCAGCTTTGAACATTTTATGCAACTCTTTTTCAATGGAAGGGAGGAGCACAGGATTGATCCTTCTCAATTTCTGTTTGAATGGTTTTTGATTAGGCTTGAGGGGGATGGTATGCTAGATGACAGACGTGTCATAGGACTTTAGATCTTCGTAACCCCAAGCAAAGACATCTTGGAACTCTTTAAAGAGATCAATATATTTGGGCTTTTGATCAGGGGGTAAAGAGGCAGATAGCTTTACTATCTTAGGTTTGTCAATATTACCAATATTGCATTCTTCGACTCTTGCATCTAATGGCTGCATCTTTGGCTTCCTAGGGATGTCATTTGAGTCAAAAATATCCTCTAATGGGGTAAGGCCTACTGGGAGGAAATTGTCTTTGAGTTGTGTGATTTCAGTTTCAACGTTACTCATCTCTTCACAGTCAATTTGGTTAATTTGATGAATGTTTTCATTGTTAAAAATGGTTGGACTGAGTAGTTGTTTTGCTGTCCTAGGTGACATTGGGTGAGCAGATTGTTGAAACTGTATTTGTGATTGACATGCTGTCTCAAGCATTTGTGATTGACATGCTGTCTCAAGCATTTGTGATTGACTTGCTGTCTCAAGATCAATATTTAATCCTGTGAACTCTTGTTGCAAGGTTAAAAAATTGTTTATTTGCATGTCATCCTCAGATACTTTCCATTCTCTGATGTTGTTTGGAATAGAGGGTCTGTATCTGACCTCGGTCATGAAACAATTGTCGGGTTCTAATGGAAATTTGAAGGTGCTAGCAAATGTTGCCAAGCTATGTGCATGGAGATTGTGGCCCCTAGAAATTTTTGTGATAACAAACTCAGGAAAGGTCTCTAATATTTCAATTACAGCAGATCTGTAGGATCTCAGCCTTTTGTCATTGGTGACAAAATTCCCTTTTACTTGTTGAATTACTAGATCAGAGTCCCCATGATTGAGAGGCTATGTGCTTGTAATGATTTTGCAATCTTGAGGCCTAGTAGCAGAGCTTCATATTCTGCCATGTTGTTAGTGCATTTAAAGTTCAATCTATAAGCCCGGCCTTCTGCATAGCCTTTCTCTTTGTTATGTATCCATACTCCAGCTCCTGCTCCTAACTTGTTAACTGAGCCATCAAATTCTAGGACCCACCAGATGCCTTGCTGGTCAGGAGATTTCAAATTCTGTTCATGGGATGGTAGTGTGAGCATGAGTTGGGGTTTGTTCTCCCATTTGTTTTCTAGGATAACTTCATCATTTGCTTGACCATCTTTGACCACTAGAGGAGAGCTAAAGTGTCTTGTTGAACTGATTGATGTTTGACAGGTGCTACTTGTTTGATCAAGGTTTTGTTCTTGTATAAGTGTCTCCGTCTTAATATCACTGCTTGAGAGGCTGCACTGTCATTAAAGAGGATAAAGGAGTCTATGTCCGAATGAACAGCGTATATTGGGAAATTTTGGGGTTTCTCTTCACTGCTGACCATATATTTCATGAGTGTTTCCCTATAAAGTCTCTTTGGTTGTCCAAAGACAGAGATGGTTGCATATGACATGTCTAATTGCAGGGAGCCTTGGAGTTTCGCTCCCCATGATCTTGATAAGAGCATCCCATATTTGGGTGGGATATCAGCAACAACAACATCCATTAAAATGGTTTTGTTGGGAAATTGAACCAAGGACACACATAAATCCTTAATTAGGCCCAAGCATTTGACTTGACTAGAATCAAAAGAAAACAGGTCTTTGTATGGTCTTGTGATGTCTAAGTTTAATCTTTCCATGACTGCTTTTGGCATCAAGTTATGAGAGGCACCTGAGTCAAACATTGCATTGTGCAGTGTTTTGTCATGTATATGCAAGCTGACATAAAACGGTAAAACCCCTGTGACTACTGCTTTTCCATCTACCTCTGGGCCAAACAGTAATTCTGGAGTGTCATCTAACACATTTACATCATCTTTGCTATTGGTGAGCTGAAGGGATTTTTTGATCTGTTGTTTGTATATGTCATGCTTGGCTAGCTCTGAAAGGGGGATTGCTACCTTTAACTTGCCAATCTCTGTTCCTAGGTCAAAGGGTTTATCAATTTGGATTTTGGAGTCACGGGTAGCAGTTCTTTCTCTGTTCATTAGATCTTCTTGGTGGATTTCATCCTGATTTTGGAACCTGCCCCTTATATTGATGTCTTGAGGGTTAATGTTTGGGTTAGGGTGAGAGGACGAGGCTGCCATGGGCTGTTGTGGTGGGGACAGTAGCTCAGTGACCTCCTCAACCACTACTTCCTTTGTAGGCAAGTTTGTTTTGTCATTAGGTTCAGTGACTAAGGTTTCTTTAGATTGTTGTTTCTCCTTTATCTTTTCGGGCTGATTCACGTTCACAGTCCTACTCCTTAGTTTGTATTGCTTATGGACTTCATAGACAGCAGTATCATATCCTTGTTTAAAGTCAAAGGATTCTCCTGATTGAGTTTGGAATGTTTTGCTTTCATCCTCCTCATGGTCCTCCTGAGTTAAGAATACATGACTTTTGCCATCCAGACCTATTAGGTTGATTTCAAGATCCTCATTGAGCTGATTTGCTGAGGAAGTTTCTGCATAGTTTTCTTGAAAAGGGGGTCTGATATCTTGGTCAGCACCTGTCTTTCCTATATTGGGGTTCTGGACTCTCCTAAAATTTGGGTTTCTAGGAGGGTTGTTTTGTGGTGCCTCCCATGATGATTTCCTTTCTACTGATTCCACTCTCTCTCCCAATCTCTTCATGCTATTTAGAATTGCATCTAACTTTTGATCAAAACCCGAGGGTTCTTCTTTGAAACCAGTCTTCTTTTCCAGCTTTGCCCTATTTCTTTTGGCAATTAGGTTGGCCTCTACAGTGACTGCAACCCTTTGGGCTTCTGCAAGGGTTGGAGGGTCTCTTTCTCTCAACTGATAGGCCATATCAGAATCAAAACCATCAGGGAAGTTATAAAGGGCCAAATCAGGAGGGGGCCTTAAGTTCTGGGGGATAGCATTGTATATGTTGTTAAACCTAGCACAATACTCCAAAACCGTTTCTTGGGGACCTCTTTTAATAGTGTTATATTCACCAAGTATATGGTGTGGATCTCTCTTTTTCTCCCATCTGTTGGTAAATTCCTGGTATAGAACTTCAGGGGTTGCAATGGAATTTGCGTTTAAGGATCTAAACCAAGTTCTGACATCCCCAGTTAAGCTTTGAACAAAGATTCTCATCCTGACACTGTCATCATCTATTTCATAGGTCTCAAAGTGGTCTTGCATCTTTTTAGCATGCTGGATGGCTGTCAAAGGGCCATGGGAGTCAAAAAATGAGAGTCTAGTTTGGTAGTCTTGGGGTAGAGCTGGAGCATTGGCTGGTATCTGCAGAGGTGCATATCTGTTAGCCATATTTATGGGGTTTATAGGGTTAATAGGAACAAATGGGACAACAGGGATTACAGGTGTAACCGGGTTAAGAGGATGGGTAATAAGTGGGGAACTGGTTGAGGGAGTATGTGCAGATGGTGAAGATGGAAGGAGAGGACTTTGAGGGGTTGATGGTGAACTGGGGGAATTGGGTGTGGAACGGAAAAGAACTTTGCAAGGAGTGGGAATGAGGATAGGTTGGTCCGAACTTATATTTGAATCAGCAGGCTTGTCCTGCTTTTGCTGTCTCCTTATGTTCTTTGGTATGATATTTGGGTTATCGACAATGATGGGTTGATTAGGGTCAGGGTTTGCCCTAGTGTGCCTTGGGTTTCTTTTGGGAGCCAGCTTCTAAGTATTCTTTTAGAACTTTATACAGAAGTTTTATATGTACAAGGACTGAACAAGCATTCTGGAATGACTATATAGGTCTCAAAGTTAAGATGAAGTTTCCCTAGCTAACTCTTCCCTAAAGCTGTCCCTGTATTAGAGAAACAGTCCTAAGGCCTCTTGGCTAGTTTCAGGCTTGATGGTAGCTTTGGAAGATAGTTAGTAATTGCAAAATGTTAAGTCCCCAGTTGAGTCGCCATTTATGTTAACACCCAGGTTGTTCCCTATGACTCCCAAGGGAATACGGCCGGGGTAACCACTAACCAATCTTTTAATCACTGTTTCTAGCCAAACTGTGATCAGAGAGGGCTCTCTCTTTATGATTTGTAACTGTTTATGATAGGGTTTTAGGCTAGCTATTATGCACAGGTTTTGTTTATGTTTTGGTTGAAGAATATCCTTCAGATCTCTTGTGATGTGATTTTCAGAGAGTCAAGTATCATTGGGCAATGGAGTCTGCGGCTGTAGGTGTCTAGAAACTTTGAGATGAACTGGTGAAACTTACAGGGCCATTTGGATGTTTCATAGAACAAATTTTGATTAATAACAGGAAACAGGTAAGACGAACAATGAAAGCATTCAAGAATTTTCACTCGTTGTTAACTGTTTCCACCAAACTGGTTATGAGAAAAGACAGATGTCACAGGGGCAAACTTGAATCCCTGGGAATGTCTATCACAGTGAAAGATATAGATTCAAAGTGCAGCAACTAAGAATTACTCTTCTGTTACTATATCTGAGGAAAACATAGATAATAGCTCAGTTTGAGTTCAGGGTAATCATGGATTAAGTCCTGAACTATTCTTCTACTTTGCTATTAAGTGTAAAATATCTGAACGATAAAAGAGAACAAAAGACTTGAAAACATGTAATACAGAGATTTGAGAAGACTTATTGTTTTATGAAACAACTGGAATCCTGCAACATTCACCATTCACCACAACGCACCAAATACACCACGCTTTGGAAATTCCATTCTCCTTTTCTATTATTTCTCTCTGGAAATTTTTACAATGAGCGAGAGCTCTTCCAAGGAAAATTACAACAACCCTTTTCAACTGCTGTGAAGGGTGAATATATACTTGCGGTGATTTACAAAATATCTGAGTTCTGAGTTATCTCAGATTTTACATTCTTACCAACCACTTAAGATATTATGACCAAAATTTAATACATCATTGATTACAGAGTACAGGCATTTTAATGCTCTGTCAGAAGATATTTTAGCCTTTGGAAACAGCTAAGTCGGTCGAGATATTCTGAATAAATGCTGGAAGACCTGTCTTTAAGGCTTGTACGCTGTATCCTGGACTTGTCACCTGTGATTGTGACTGCTGCTTGTGGTGAGTCAATGGTCCTGCTGAGTTGGCTCAGCCTCTGCCTCTTCCTTGTAGATATCTTTCTTCAAAATTGTGCCTGCGCATGTATGCTCATTTGCCTGGAGAATTAGCGCTACTGATTCTGGCCTGACAAAATTGTCTGTGTCAAATTTCTCCAGACATCCTGTGTGGGCAGTTGGTGTGCTAAGATTGCCCCTAGAGTTTCATCTGCTTCTATGAATTTGAAGAAGTTAGGTGGTGTATCAAACAGATGCTCAACTTCATTCATGAGGAAAAATAGGTTCTCCACCCTGTCATACATAGTCTGCCCGGTGGCTGGCCCTGCGTCTGCTGAAGTGCTGGGCGGTTTTGCAATCTCTGCTCCTGCATGGGCATCAATTCTCTTATTGTAATTGTCTAGGGTGAGCAGTCTTCCTACACTGCTTAAAATGCTGGGGAGGCCTCTGTTCTGTAGTGCCACGAATTTTTCCAGGAATCTGTTGATTTCAGTCTGCATATCCTGTGTCCTCCTCTCCAGTGTTCCAACCAAGTTCCTCAATGTTATGACTCTTTTGGCTACAGCAATTGTTTCTGTCCTGTTGGTGATTCCCATGACAGCTAATTGAGAGCTAGTCTTATAGTTCAGAATATTGATCATCCTAGTAGCAGCTTCTGGCATGTGTCCAAGGCTTGCCCTGGCTCTCTGTATTTCTCTGTTTGCTTTAGTGATGAGCACCATTTGCTCATCCATGGTCTCAATATATTGCCACTGGTTGGCAATGGACCGCCCAATGTTGCTCCATAGCACTGCTTTCATTTGAGTTGTCACTTTTTCTAGTGCAAGCTCTTTCTCTAGTTCAGCAATTCTCCTCTTAAGAGCTCTTACCTCTCTCTCCTTGGCTGCCTCATTCTGTTTGCTCTTGTCAAACTTTTCATTTACCTTAGCCAAGGTTTTCTTAAGTTCATCCAGCTCTTTCATTTGAGATTCCATGGCTTGGATCTCAGCTTGCAGCTTTTGCATGTCTAAACTAGTAGCCTGTTCCGATGTTGTAGTTGTTGTTGCTGTGGATGGCGCTGTAGTTGGTGCTGTAGCTTCTGTTTGCTGAGGAGGAGGAGTAGTCTTTGGAGGGACTTCCTCAAGATTTATTATCACAGGAGGAGGCTGGGAGGGTTGGCCCTCTTCTCTTTGCTTCAGTGCTTCTTGTAGTGCTGCCTTTGCAGCTTCAGTTTGTCCTAGCTAGTCTTGAATCCTAACCAGCTCTTTGTATAGGGATACCAGCAGGTCTGTAGTATCCTTTTCTTGCCTTTGCTGGGCAACTTCATCTGTTTGTGGATGGATGGTGGCCGGGAGTTTGATTTTCTTTCTTAGGGCCGCCATGTCTGCATCCCTTATCTTCAGGAGTTCTTGGATGCCTTTGACATCTTTAGGATCATGCCCTATATCTATAATTACCTCTTCCAAGGACTTGATCCTATTGTCCTTGGCTTGTGATGATGCTCTCTCTAATTCCAGCTGAGAGGCTGTGTTATCCAAGCTGCTCTTTAGTTTGTAGTTCTCCAATGTCTCATCTGCCAGGGAGGCATACACCATTTCACCAGTTTGTTTATGTAATTCAATCTTGTCCATAGGGTGTATGTCTTTGGCAAGAACCTCCATGTTGGTTCTTAGATAGTCCGAGGTGGACTGAGGATGCAAAGTTGTGGGCATGAAGTGGCTCATTATCATTTTGCCTTCGCTCACATCGAAAGCAGACATGAGTCTCTGCTGGTTGCTAGGAGCTAGGTTTAACAAGTGATTATACAGCTGCACTTTTATGGGATCACTCCTCCTTTTGATGTCAATGAATTGCTGCTTTATACTTGACTGCCCTTCTCTATGTTGACCGGAGGAGCTGACCTCTCCTCCCATAGTCATGTCATGTCCACGCTGAGATGAGCTGGCCGAAAGTTCTCCACTGGGTGGGCCCATGCCCATGGCTTGCCTTACTGCTATGTCCTCCTCTTGGGAGTCATTCAGTCTTTGTCTCTTCTCTCCTCTGATGAAGGATGAGGTGTGGGGGGTCTCTCTCTCCCTTTTCCTGGTCAAGTCCTCCTTCTGTGGTGTTTGGAGGACTGAGGTGTCTACATTGGTGTCTGTCCTGGGAGGCACCTCTGTTTGGGGCTGCTGCTCAGTGTAACTAGGTAGATCTGTCCCCTTTTCCTGCTGCAAGGGCTGCTGTTCACTGGACTGTGCTTCTTCTTGTTGCTGCCCCAGTTCTTGCTGTTCCATTTCTTCTTGCTGCTGTAGCAAGGTGTCAACTTGTTCTTCTGTCAATATAGGTGGCTGTTCCACCTGTTTTCCTTTGTCTTTGCTTGCTGCCTGGGGTGTCTTCTCAGTAGTTTGCTGCTGTGCTGCTGAAGATTTAGCAGCTGTTCCAATTTGCTTTCTGTAGGAGAGGGGCACCTGTCCACAAGTTTCCAAGTCAGCTTCTTTTTGCACATTCCTAGCTTCTTTCTCAAGTAATTCTTCCTTAGTGACTTGTTCTACTAGTGTACCCTCTTCCCAATCTAGTGCATTGGCATACTTTTCAATTTCAGGTTGTCTTTTATGTGCATAGTTGCCCAATTTGTATCTAATTCTCCTGAGGGAGATAGAATGATTGGGGTCATAGGGAATCCATTCAAAACTGGTCTGCAATCTGAGGCCTTCCAGGATGCTGTCTGCCTCTTTCCACCCTTCCTCTTTTCTGTTATATAGGAAGGAACCTAGCTGGTTTCTTACCTTCAATTGTGACTTCTTGTTTCTACTCTGAAAGTGAAGGTAATCTGAGTTCCCAAACTGCCTGAAATATTCTAAGGCAAAAAGCCTCATGGGGACATACCTCGGCAACCTAAATGGGTTCAATTCACAGCCATATATCCTAATGACTGTGTGGTTCTGGTAGAAGTACCAGTTGCCAATATTGTAAGATTTGTTCAAATGTAGAATCCTCTTCATATCATCGGTTAATCTAGGAGGAGGAGTACCTTGCAGCGCTGTTAGGGCTGGATGAACAAATAAATCAATAAACTCACAGTATGTATAGGGTGATACTGAGGTAGAATGAAAAACAGAGGTCCAGAAAACAACTGATCTTGGGCTTCCTTGGGCATTGAGTGGCCTCAAAGGAACAGAGAAGGTAGCTGGCTGGTTGAAAAGGAATAAATGATATATATAGGAGGTGTACCTGAACAGTCTCTCCCTTTTCAAATTCATGAACTGCTCATGGATTTTCTCTGCTATGTAAGTTGCATAATCATACTGCACAGCTGGAGGCTTACCAGGGGCAAATATAGACAACATTGCCATTATGCTGTCATCTACATCTTCCAACCCCTTGAATCCTAGGACATAGCCAATTAGATCCACCAACATTCTGCCCAACTCATTTAGATATTGGTACCCAATAGGAGGGGTTCTGACTGTTTCAGAGCCTGGTGTGACAAACAGTTGGTTGATTTTGACAATCTGGTCACTGGACAGCTTGATCCCTCTGTTAATCAGATTCTGCATGGATAGAGGGGTCAATTTCTTGGCTGTTTTGAAGCGCAGCATCTGGTTTATGCTCTCTGGGGTGATCTGGAACAGGACTAGGCCTGTGGGGCTAATGACTGCTCTTTGGCTGGGGTCATAGCATTCCTGGCAGCTATAAATGAGCTCTGGCATAGGATTGACTTGGGGAAGGTTGTATATGGGCAAATTTGACTCCCAAATCCCCAAGATATCTGCCCCACTGAGGTGCTGGGCTCTTAATTCATTCAACATTTGAATATTGTACTTGGTTCCCATGGGGAACCAATCCAGCATTTGGTAGTCCATGTCTCCCAGGGCTTTCCATGCTAATTCCTGGTGAGGAGCATTGATGGGCTTAATATTCAGTGCAATAGGGGTCTCCATAGCTCTTCAAGTTGCAAGAATTGCAGGTGGACAGGTGGAATGGTAAAAACACAGTCTGGAGGCAGTTCTCTGTGGAAACAGTTGATGTTTTGAGTATCCAAGGGGAATTCTCTCAATAGCAATTGAAATACTACTGGAGTCTAGTGACAGAACTTCTCTGTGGTCTAACTGAACTCTCCAATCGGGTGAATTATATCTATTAGGAACTCTGCCGGGAAAACGCAGATTTACAGTGGTTTTATGTGAATTGCAGGTTTCTAAAGCTCTGCAGGTACTTCTTGGCCCTCACAATGACAATGGTGGATGAACGAATGGAAATGAACGGTGTAAATACCGTTTTTATGGTTCTACTATCCCTCTGAGCAATTTCAAGCTTAATGAAGGTCGTATGGAGGGCGAAACGGTCTAAATACCTGTAATTCGATGAGCAGAGGTTGAAGCAAAGGTGCACAGTTGCTACTTGAGGAGGTCGCCCGGGCTAATAGACTGGTTGGCGAAAATTAGAGTGCAAACGGTCATGCAGAGCGTCCAACAGTAATAACAGTGAAAGTGGTAAAAAACACGGGAAAATTGGTAAATATGGGTTATTTTACCAATTTGGCGCTTTTTTCTGCTGACGTCATCGGGCGACGTGGCAGTGGGTGACTGGTCAAAGGGGCGGTGAGGTGGCGACCCAGTCAGCAGTGAGGTGGACCAATAACAAAGGCAGGTACGAGCAGATAAGGACGTGGCGGCGAGTCAGCGACGGGTAGGTGGCAGTCAAACCGCAGCGGTCACGGTTAAGGCCTTAACCGCCGCGGTTTCTCGGGGCGGTTTAGGTACGGCGCAGAAGCTGTCAGACTCGGCTCCGAGATGGTTGATCGATTGACGCGTGGAGGAGGCGTGACAAGGCGCAACGTCACTTTCTCGGAGGTTAAAGTGCCGCCATCGGATGCGCTCCGATATTAATGTGGACCGTCGGATCTGATGGGCTTGATCCGACGGCTGGCGGAGGAGAAAGATGCTCGCTTCATACTGCGGGCGGAAAAGATTAAAGTTTGTGGGTTTTTATGGGTTTTTCAAATGTTTTCGCTTAACCAATAATGTGGTAGGATTGGGGAACGTGCCAGAGGCGGGTATTAACCTTTGCAAAGGTTTTTATAGGCAAAAGGGGTTTGGAGAGGGGGTTTTATCAATGCAGAGGTGATTTGAGGGTAAATTAACTTGCAGCAAAGGGGGAATAGGGTGGAATAGGTTCACCAAAGTGGCCAGATGCCATTTTGGTCCCTTTTGAAAAATACACGGCTATTATGCCTAGGGGAGGGAATATACATAAGATTTGGGGTTTTATACACCTTAGTGTTAGTATTATTAGGGGTGGGGGTAAGATAGGGGAGGTAATATAGTAGAATTAGGAGTTAATATGAATGAAGGAGGGGAATTAGAAAGGGGGTGTTAGTGATGGACTAGAGAGGGAAAAAAAAGAAGTTAGTGATCCTCTTTGCTGTGAGTTCATGGAATTCACCACTTTGTTTGCTGATAGATTTATTGCCTTGGCAAGAGACCTATTGATACCTGTGTAATGGTGATCATATTCTTTCTGCAACCACAACTGCCTACCCAACTATTTTGCCTAGCATTTTTTGTTTCTTCTTGGAGGGGCACTTGGACTTGCAACCCTCAATTGCCTTTTCTTTTCTTTGGCTTTTTCCTTTTCTCTCTATCTACTTCTACCCTTATGTCTTCCAAGGTCCCAGATTAAACTTTTGGGAACCTTTGCTTCTCTACCTGAACTACTTGTCTGCCAAGATTAAGCTGTTTGGACAGACCTCTTTCTCTATTCTACAACTCAAAATTGAAACATGGCATGATCCAGTTTAGACTGTTGAATCATCCACCAAACTTGAAATAAGGTCCTCAATATTTGGAATATTTCACACACCTCTGATTTCCTGGGAAATATGGGATCTTTGTAGTACCAAAGCAGAGCATATTTGGATTTTCTATAGTCAATCATGAAATATGAAACCTATTACTATAGGTATCCAACACTATTACCAACGGAGAAACCCATTCACTATCAGGTATGGGGTATATAAACCCTGCATCAAGCAACTTTTGAAGTTCTTCCTTAACAATTTCCCTCAAATTGGGATTCATTCGCCGCTGGGGTTGAGAAACTGGTCGGGCCCCCTCTTTGATATAGATACGATGAGTAAATAATTCAGGAGAGATCCCCTTCATGTCTGTGTAGTCCCATGCTAATGCTTTACTTGTTCTCATAGAGCAACTTCATTACCTGTTGTGTTTCAGCATCTGATAAATTGGGGTTTATGTTCAATGTTTTGCCAGGTTCAATTTCTACTGTTATGCTTTTAGAGGAGATAGCAGTTGATGTTTGAGGTAAATTTTCAGATTTAAGCTTTTTCTGTGTTTCAGGATCCAAAATTGCAGTTAACTGATTATATGTTTCAGAAGTAATTGAGGAAGGTTCAGAAATAAAATTACTAATTACTTCATCTTCTGTGGTGTCTTTAAGAGTTAAGGCTTGTCCAATGGTCAAAATGGGTTGAGTATCATTATCCTCATAGTCTAACCATACAGAATCATCATTGTTAATCATAGGTGTAGCATGAGGGTACAACGTAAGCTGCTTAGTGTCACATCCATTAGAAATTGTCATTGAACCTGATCTACAACTAATAAAAGCATTTGTTATAGCTAGCCAGGGTCTCCCTAAAATCAGAGGATGCCCCCCCAACTTTGCTTTAGTCTGTAATACAACAAAGTCAGCTGGGTAATTATAGGATTCAACTGAAATGATCAGGTCTTCAATAACCCCCTCTGGTTTGATTGTGGAACGATCAACTAATTCCAGGATAGTTGGTGTCTCTCTAATTACATTTTTCAACCGTAACAGCTGTGCAGTTTCAAGGGTCATAATATTTATAGCAGAACCTAGGTCTACCAGAACTCGTGAAACAATAGTTTTTCTGACTTTTACTATGACCATGGGTTGACCAGGATCACCATATTTTACAGGGGCAACTTTTCCTGACATTAAAGCAGCTAGATCACCCATCACATGAACTATAAGGGGATCTTTAGCCTTCCTACCAGGTTTCTTGATACAAATGTCTCTAACGGTTCTTACATAGATTGGCACATCTATGAGTGCTTGTAAAAGTGGGATTTTAACATACAGATTCTGCAATTCCCCTAAAAGGTTAAAAGCAAGCGGCTCAGGCGTCTTAGTGAGAGCCAAACACTCAGGGAATGGTGGCTCTGCTGTTTCAGCAGTTTTATTAGAGGATGGCTTGACTGTTTCAGCATCCTTATTAGATGATTTATTCTTTTCTGCCTCTTCTTTATTAGAGTCGAAAGAGGTAATATCATATATAATCGGCTCAACTACTCTCCCAGATCGTAAATGAATATCATTACATTGCACAGGAGATGTAGGCGGGTTCTGAATGTCGATGACTTGCACATCTTTATTATTATTAGGGTTAGGGTTCAGTTGTACAGGCAATTGAGGCTTCATTGTCTGGTTATTCGGTGGGGTACTTGACAGGAGAGAAAGTTGTTGCTGGAACTGAGGAAATTGTTTTGTGAATGGAGTTTCTTGAGCTCTCCAGTTTGGGTTCCATTGGTTAAAATAGGATTGTTGTAGAAGCGAGGGATTCCACATTGCAGGGTCTATAAAGGGAGGGTTTGTTTGCTGCATGGGTGGGAAATTCATTTGATTAAAGGGTGGGTATTGCATTTGGTTAAAGGGCGGGTAATTTTCTTGATTAAAAGAAGGATAATTATTCCAACAATTAAATGGCATACTAGAGTTCGTACCTTGTCCTCGTGGTTGACATTGCCTCCTTTGTGTCAGCAGATAAACTGCTTCAGCTTCCTCCTCAGTTGGTTGTAACACTACCTTTATCCCTAGTAAAGAGGGGTATTGTTGAGTTTCATGGTCCTTCTCACAAATGGTACAGATTGGTACCTTGTCCAGTGGGAATTCCCTCAGTGGGTGTTTTTCTCTACATTTAGGGCATAAAATGGCCAAAGCATCTTCTGCCTCTACTTGCTTCTTTTTAACCTGCAAGGTATCAATCTGTGAAGCAAAATAACTTAAAATTTCAGTCTTGAATTCCTCAAGTATATTACCTATTTCAGCTCTTGTTGCTCCTCCATTGGCTGATTTCAGGACCCTTGAATAAGTACTATCCTTGCTCTTTGATTTATTTGTAGCTTCTCTTGAACACCTCTTGCAGAGGTTAACGATTTCATCATACGATTCTTTAGATATATCCCCTTTACCAAGCATATTTAACATATCTAAACAATCATCCCTTACCCCTTTTAATAATATTGTTTTAAGAATATCTTTACTCACATCACGGTGCTCAGATCTCTGCTGATTATTCTGGAGTCTTTCCACAAAGTCCTCTAGATTTTCATCCTTCTTTTTAACCATGTTGAATAATTCCTCCCTTTTTTCTCTCGTCCGGCAATAGTCTTGATATTTGGCCAGAAATTTCTCCTTCATTTGATCCCATGTTGTGATCACATGACCTCCCAAGCTCATAAACCATCTTAGTGCATTTCCTTTTAATGTTGCTGGAAACAACTTTAACTTTTGAGCATTATTAACATAATCATAACTTCTACACAATATATAAAACTCGAAAAGAAACTCATCACGGTCTTCAGAGGATAAACCATGGAAGTTAGGTATGGCTGAGAGTGGAATATTTTTCATAGGAGTTGTACCTTTGGGAAGTTCCTCAATAGGGAATTCCAAGGTGGAGAGAGAATTCTCACCTCTTCCTTCACCTCTACGTCCTCCACCAAAGATTCCTTCATTGTTTCCATCCATTGGTTGCTTTCCTCATGCACTTGCCTGGTCTTCAGTGTTTTCCGTTGGACTCTCAATGTCCTGAACTGGTTCCTCAACTTCAATATCTTCTATTGGTTCTTCAATTTCAATATCTTCTACCGGTTCTTCAATTTCCTCCATTGGTTCCTCGGTATGTTCTGTTGTTTCTACAACCCTTTCAGGTCCCACTACTTCCTCTGTTTGGTAGTCTGTTTGGAGAGAGTGCTGAGTCTGTGGCTTCCGAGAGCTTAGCCTCTGGGATGTCTTAGCTTTTGAAATAATCTTATCGACGAAAGTTTTTCTTCCTCCTCTTCCTTTGCCCTTGCCACCTGTAGGATTAGTTTTCTTGCATCCTCTCATGCATCCTGCATATCTACAAGAAAATCATCAGTACTTTTAAAATCTATAATTGCCTTCCCTGGCAATGGCGCCAAAATGTTGGTCACTTTAATTGCTTATTGAATTAAAAAACAAAGTGCGACATAAATTGTCAACCCAGGGAAGTCTTGTTATTTCAAAGGCAACTGTGTACTATATGCACTCAATTTTAAAAGAAACAAAAGTTGTAGTACAAACAAATCACGCCTTACTTTAACAAACTGAAGCTCCACTCTACATTACAACAATTACACTCTATTGCAGATAACTATCAAAGAATGCTTAATTCCATTCAAAGAGTCATATAATGGAAAAGAATCAATCTGCAAAGGAAAACAATGGCTCTGCTGTAACAACGAGTCAGGACCCGATCCCCAGAGCGGGAATCTCCAGCACCTGCCTCTGATTAACTAGCTTTCCAATTCACTTTGTAACTTAATCACCGGTGAAACACTCATGAATTAACTTTGAATAATACAACAATCAATTGAGAAAGAAACAGAGTTTCAGCAAAGGTATTATAAACAATATTCAGCAAACAGTACTTGTTAACAAGGCATGAATAAAAGACACACTTGACACACTGCAGAAATATAACGAGTGAATCTTGTGATGAAGGTGGGCCCTGTCCTTCTCATAAGATTCCCCAGGAAACAAGAACTAGAAAAATATGTTCATAAAAAAAATTTTATTCATCCATCAATATGTCATATTACAAAAATATTTCTAGTCCTGTTCCTTCCACTGAGCCTTTTTCCACAGTCTATCCCCCTCTAATGTAGATGTCTCCTCTTTATAAAGAGGAGACATCCATTACAAAAGATTTACATTATAAGTTCTATTTTAACCCATTATACAAAAGTAGGGAAATCAATTTCCCGTCAACAAAATGTTGTTACAGTAATATTGTCTTTAGACAGTAGGCGTTACATCTAGTGTAATAGCTTCCTCAGTGATTAGTCTGGTTCCTTTGTTGCTGTCAAATTTAGAATTCAAATCTTAGTTGTTTCAACTTCGAGATTTGTGTGCCATTTCTACTCTTTCAGCAACTGCAAAAATAGTCTCGCAAACTTCAGGCTGTTTCAGCAACACAGACTGCACATCATTCTTTAATTGTTCAGCACTTAACAATGTAAAGATTAACTATGATGATATCGTGATTATATGCCAAATAATTAAACATATAGTGATGAGAAGAATCATTACATACCTTTGGGATAATTGGGTTAAAACACTAACAAGGACCTTTTAAATATAAGTTGAAAAGGATAATATCATGGCAAAATGTATGGTCAAAAAGGGACAATATGAGGTCGTAACAAGGTGTAAGAAGATCACTTGAGAAGGTTTGAGCCCTAAGCAAAAGGTAAATTCAAGAAATGAAGACATATACACATACCAAACCTTGCTCTACGAAATCACTGAAGCAACCTTTTTCAGTAGAAAAACTATTTTATGTATTCAACTTCCAAAAGGTCTCTTGAGCAACTAAAAGTAGAATTTGATGACTCAAATTACGCTACGAAACTGCTGTAGGAGCAGTTTTTCAGAAATCACATTTTTCCAGTTTACACTTGATATTCAAAGACAGTTTCTGGGAAATAGGAAAGATATTGAAAAAAACCAAGAGAGGTTTTTGTTCAGCATAGAGTGTTCTACAAAAGCCTCCTTGAGTTTTGTACAATACATTTTTGATGAGGAGAAAAAAACTCTATCCCAATACCTTTTTTTTAGCCAGAACAAAGCAGGGGATAGTTTCCTAGTTTTTAGGGCAGATGAAGGAGAAGCTATTGGAAGCCAGTTGGGGGGTTATGGACATCACCAAGCTAGAAGTTAAGAAGGAGAAGCTATAAAAAACTAAATTTATTCCACATCCTAGGTTGTTTATAGCATAATAAGGAGTTACACTCCTAGTTGTATTAGGACTCTAGGGCTGTTAGTTAACAACTAGTTGTAATTAATAGTTTGTTTAAGTATCAATAGTTGTTAGGTCAAGTAAAATTCGAATTCCCCTCATGCTAGAGGAAGGAATACAAGATTGTAATGAACTCTATATATGACAAGAGGTGTAATGCACCAAGGGTTGGAAATTTTTGTGAAAAACACTCAGATGGTGTCATTGTGGAAGCCTATGTTTTTATGTAATACAAATTTTGGCTTTACTACTCAGGATTCAGAAGAGAGTTCAATGCTTGATCATCTTATGGTTGTCCTCATTTCCTCATTTAAAATGGCATGAATGTATGTTACTTAGAGCTCATTGGCAATTCTCTAACTTCCTTCATGCATTTATAGACTGTGTTTCCTACATGTTCTTATGTGTTACTGATATATTGAACTCTTGATGCCATGACTTCCATGTTAAGCTAATATTGTTGTCATACTAAACATTTTCTAACTCCATAAGCCCAATGGATGTTTATTGATTGTGTTCAACCATTCATACTTCTTTACTTGTTTCATAGAGTTAGCCATCTAATCTTTTACTAAATCTTTAACTTAATGAGAGAGCCCTCTCAGGTTGGGAGGCTAAGCCTCAGCCAAAAGTTGGTTTGAAATAGTTACTCAAGGTCTTCCTGATTAGTAGCCTATCAGGAGAAGGTTTTGTGATAACATTTTTGTGTGTCTTCCGGGAGTCTGAAGATTATTCATTCCCGAAATCAAGAAGTTGAACTTCTGAAGGTAGTAGGAGCTCAAAAAGTTTTCGAAGTTGCAATCTACCTTGGCGACTCCACACGTCAAATAAAAAATTAGAAGGTGACTCCACTGTTAGAAGATCAGTATCTTGATGAAGTTTCAAGATGAGTGCCATTACAAGAATGAATGCCAGGTATGCCCCTATGAATCGGTCTCATATCCCTAGTTTTCCAAATCCTATGCCAAAGATCGAAAGGTTGGATGATCTTCCAATATCCAAAGATGAAAAGAAAGACAATGCTGCTCTTCATTTGGTTAGGTTCCATATGCATGTACGCAGTCTTAAGGTTCAGTTCCCTAAAGATTGTTTCATGAAGATGTTTATGACCACTTTAGAAGGAAAATAATGGTCTTGGTGATTCGAATTGGATCCATGAAGATTATCATAGCACCATGACTATATCAAATCAAGAAAAAATTAAAATTCAAGAGCACAAAGAGATCAGAAAGACCTCTGAACAGTGGTAGTTGGAAGCCAGTGAGGAACGACGAGGACCTCGGTCAAAGTGCGCTGACCGACGCCCATGGAGATTGTGCAGGAGGCGAAACTGGCACCTGCGAAGCCCAGATCGGGAAAAGAAGATTATTTCTAATGCGCGATTAACATGCTGGGCTAAACCCCTCAAAAAGGAAAGGCCCCGAAGTTCTCGGTCGCATGGAAGCTGGTAAAACTATGGGGAAAGCGCTAAAGGCTAAAGGTAGGACCTGCGCTCCAGAACCGACAGTATATTGGGGGCACCCTTGGGCGGTAAATGGATTTGGCGGAAACCTAGCGATTCCATTCAGCGTCCGATGCATGGTAGGTGGAGGAGAGAGAAAACCACCGCTCATCGTATGCTAACGGTTGAGCAAGTCAACCGCGCAAAATGAGGGAATGACATTGGATCTTGGGGCTCCAAATCTAATAGCTGAGAACACGCCCGATGAAAGAACTGGATTTGACAGGGGATTAAGCCACAATCTATAAGGATTTGAGTTCCAATTTGATCACCGAGTTGGTGGATGACTCATTCCATGATGTAATAGAAAAACCAAACCGCCGAAGAAGAGTTGGCACAGTTCGCAAGAGGACAGGTGGCCACTCCCTGTGAGCCATTGATGATGACGCTAAGACAGGGAACTCCAAGCGAGCAGCAGTAGGTGATCTGTTGGAGGAAGAAGAGGAAGAAAATAGTCATGAGGTCGATTCGCTTTAAAGCCATGAACATAGACAGAGAACAGAGGACACCAAGAGGAAAAACCAAAGAGAAGAAGACGAAGACAAAGAAAAGAAAAGACAGTGAAGCAAAAAGTAGAAAGACAGAGGGCCGAGCTAACCAAAGGTAGCATCAAGCACCAGAGAGCTTGAGAGGTTCAAGCCATCCCTGAGAGGAGTTGTAGGGAACTGAGCACCACATTGGACTCCTCCCATTAAAGACCAAAGAGGTCAAGAGATGGTAAGGAAAAGAGTCTGTGCACTATAGTGGCTTGGGGAATCCAAGGACCACCATGTCAAACAATTCTATTTCAGGAGACTCAAACTGAGCTCCTCATTGTAATTCTCTGCTTAAAGACACAAGGAAAGAAGGCCATCACTGAAAGCTGGACCAGAGACATAGCCCTGGAGGATAGGGTGAACTCCTTATTAATTTGTTGTATTCTTGTATTTTCTTATTGTATTTCTCTGTTGTTTTCCATTTCCAGTGCCTGTGTATTTTGCAATTTGTTCAATCCATTGCCTAAAATAACATAGACACACACCAGCACATGAGTCTGTAATACCTTCATTCAATAATTAATTAACTATGGTCACTCATAGGGTGATTTTCAGATCAAGTGGTATCAGAGCTTTAGGCTGTAAAGTTAGATAAGCATGTGTTGGTTTAGCTGTGAATTCTCACTAGATCAAAGCTCAACTTAGGAGAAGGAGAGTTGGTCAAAACTAATCATGAAATTGGGAGAGTCTATCCTAGAAAGACAATGTTAGAGGAAGGTTCTGTGGGGCCAGACCCTCAATTCATAGAAAGTTTCCTAGCCATAAAGTCTATTGTAGAAGAAATGTATAAGGACTTTAGAAAACACAAGGATGAAGATTCAACAGGCTCTAAACAAGACAAAGGAGAAGATGAATCACATTTCCATGAGCACTCAAAAGGAAAAGGGAAAGAGGAAATCTTTCTCACACCTCCTAATAGCCTTGTACATAATAGGAAAGCATCTTTGATCAAGCTAGATGTTAAATTTGATTTGCCTATATATGATGGAGAGTTAAATATAGAAAAGTTGGACAATTGGATTAGACAAATTGATGTGTAATACAGAGTGCAGAACATCGATTCAGACAAGAGCAAGATTAAGCTAGAAAGCCTACACCTACGAGGAACTGCCTTGGTTTGGTGGGAAGGCAGAACCCAAGCTGATATGAAAAGACATGGTAAGACCATCTCTGTTTGGAGTGAGTTTGTTTCTGTAATCAAAAAGCAGTTCTATTCGTTGGCCTACATGCAACAAGCAATGATGAGTTGGAAAACTCTTCGACAATTGAAAGGGAAAAGTTTGCAAGGGACACTCAAGAATTTATAAAGAAAGCATTGATTCTAGGAATCTCATTAGACTCACTAGAGACTCTTTTGAAGTACATTGGTGGTCTACATAGCTACATGAGGCATACCATACTCATGTTTAATCCCACTAGTATTGATGAGATATATGTACAAGCTACTCATCTAGAAGCTAGAGGAATGAATGGAAATCCAGAAGTTGGGGGACCATCCCAATCCACTGCAAGCAAGAGCAAGAAGAAAAGAAAGCAGAATTGGAAAGTAAGGAAGGCTAACACTACACAAAAGAGCAAAGCTTCACACACTCACTATAAAAAGGATGGGCATGATGATGAGCATTGTTGGATTCTGCATCGAGAGCTGAGACATGAGAAGTTTGAGGGCAAGAAAAAGAAGACTTTTGCAGCTATTCAGAAAGATTTGGGGTTAGAGTCGAGAGATGAAACAACGATTGTAGCCACGGGTATAAAAGGTAAGAATTCTGAAGCATCTACTAGTAATTCTACACAATCTATTACTGATGAAGAAAATGAGAGAAAAAGACATGAGCTTTTCCATATTCGAGTTATTTCCAAACATCAAAAGATTGATACTTTGTTTGATAGTGGCTCACAAGTAAATTTAATTTCTGAAGAAATTGTAAAGAAATTGGGATTAGAAACTACACCTAATAAGAAACCATACCCATTAGGATGGTTAAATGATAAAGCACAACTACAAGTGACTACACAGTGCAAACTCAAGTTTTCTTTTGGGTCAGCATTTGTAGATGAGGTTGAGTTAGACACAATTCCTTTGGATATATGTGGAAATTTTTTAGGAAGTCCTTACTTGTATGATAGAAAAGCTATTTTCTATAGAGCTGAGAACAAGTATCTACTTGTTAAATATGGAATCAAATACTTTGTAAGAGCTCATAAGCTCAAAAATAATTATACTCTCATAAACTCAGGGTAGATGAAAAGAATGATAAACTCATGCAAACAATTCTTACTGATGGTTGTAAAGGAAAAGAAACCTTATAAAACCAATGTATTTGAGGGCTGTAATGCAAAATAGCAAGTTGATTTAGAAAAGGTTGTTTCAGAGTATGATATCTTGTTTCAAGAACCTAAAGGTTTGCCACCCAAAAAGGAAATAGTATATGATATTATTTTGCAACAAGATGCTCCTTTTCCTAACATTGGAATGTACAGGTTGTCTACTTTAGAGAATGCTGAAATCAAGAAGCAGGTGCAGGAGTTGCTCAAGAATGGATTTATCAGGCATAGCACATCACCATGTGGGTCACCAATTGTTTTGGTGGGAAAGAAAGATGGCTGGTGGAGAATGTGCATTGATTACCAAGCACTCAATAAGATAACAATCAAAAATCGTTATCCCCTTCCTCGCATAGATGATCTTTTAGATAAATTGAAAGAAGTTGTTTATTTCACCAAGCTGGACTTGCACAGTGGATACCATCAAGTCAAAGTTGCAGAACAAGATGCATGGAAGACTGCTTTCAAAACAAAGCAGGGATTGTATGAGTGGTTGGTTATGCCTTTTGGCTTAACTAATGCTCCTGCTACTTTCATGAGATTAATGAATGATGTACTTAGACCTTTTCTTGATTATTTTGTTATTGTGTATCTGGATGACATTCTGATTTTTAGTAAAACATGGGAAGAACACTTAAAGCATGTTAAGCAGACAATAGATGTTTTGAAAAGAGAAAAACTTCATATTAAACTCTGAAAAATGTGAATTTGTCAAAACATCTCTAAATTATTTGGGTCATATAGTAGGGGGTGGTGAATTGAAGATGGATCCCTCTAAGGTGGCAGTCATTGTAAACTGGCCTAAACCCAAGTCTGTTATAGAAGTGAGAAGCTTCTTAGGGGTAGCATAGTATTGGAGGAAGTTCATTTCTAATTTTTCCTCAATTGCAACTCCCTTACATGCTTTAACATGATTGAAAAAGGTGTTTTAGTGGGGAGGCAAACATTAGAAATATTTCGACACCTTGAAAGAAAAGATTAGTACAACACTTGTACTAGCATTGTCTAGTCTGCAAAGAACATTTGAGATGCAAACAGATGCCAGTGACTATGCCATGGGAGCAGTGTTGACACAACACAGTAAACCCATATGTTATCATTATGATACTTTTAATCTTGTAGTAGTTAACTATCCTACATATGATAAAGAATTGTATGCATTAGCTCAGAGTGTGAAAAAGTGGAAACATTACTTAATGGGAAAAGAGACAGTGATACATACTAATCATCAACACTTCAATATCTACACTCCCAAACTAAGTTGCAGCAATCAAGACACTATATATGGATGGGTTTTCTACAACAGTTTCATTTAGTCATCAGATATAAAAAGGGCATACACAATAAAGTTGCAGACATGTTATCTAGACCCATTATAAATGCATCTACTATATTTAAGCATAATTTTGTGCTACATGAAAGCTACATTGAAGAATATGCTCAAGGTATAGACTTTAAAGATGTATATGCAACTTTGAGTCAAGGCAAACGGGTAGGGGAATTAGATTATCATGTAAAGGACTGACTCTTATACCATTGTGGGAAACTCTGCATTCCACAAACTGAGAGAGTAAAGATAATTAGATAAGCCCATACTTCTCTGATATCAGGTCACTTTTGGGGTAAGTAAAATAGTGACACAGCTGCAAAGATTTTGGTATTGGCCAAAAATGAATGAGACAGTTTCTAGATATGTAAGAGGGTGTACTATGTGTGCTAAAAGCAAGCCCAAAAATAGAAAACTAGGCTTGTACACTCCATTACCAGTTCCTTCTCACCCTTGGGAAAGTGTTTCCATGGATTTTGTTGGAGGACTACATAAATCTAGGAAAGGTCATGATTATCTATATGCTGTTGTGGATGTGTATTTTGATACCTTGTAACAAGCAAATTACAATTGAACAAAGTACAAAATTGTTCTTTGAGCATGTATGGGTTCATTTTGGATTACCCACTTCCATTGTATCTGATCAAGACACCCAATTTGTGGGGAAGTTTTGGTCAAGACTATGGGAACTAATGGACACCAAATTGAAGAAAAGCATAACTTTTCATCCACAAACTGATGGCCAGACAGAAGTAGTTAACAGGACAGTGATCTAGTTACTCAGAGGATATTGCAGCAAACATCCTAAGATTTGGGATGAACATTTGTGTTATGTGCAACATGCTTACAATAGAGCAAGACATTCTTCTACACAAAGATCTCCTTTTGAGACCTGTTTTGGTTTCATACGAAGGTCTCCTTTGGATTTTTTCTTTGGTAAAGATACCAAAGTTGAGGGACACAGTTATGTGGATAGGGCAACTAGGTTCATTGAAAAAATCTAGGAGATCCACCATGCAGTACAAGAACAACTAGAAAAGAGCCAAGCCAAATACAAGGCTAGGCATGACAAACATCTAATGGAGCATAGTTTCCAAGTTGGTGACCATCTCTGGTTGTACATTAGCAAGAACAGGATGCAAGGTGGAGGTAAAAAGCGAAAACCTTTAAGAGAGATTTTTCGGTGTAAATCACAAGATATTTCATTTGTCGACGCGTTTCGAACCAAAAAGTGTGGTTCATCGTCAGGACAAGTTGAATGAGCAGATCATGCTTTGCATGTTAAATAGATAGAGCAAAAACTCCAATGGCTATGACCAGGTAACAGCTATATTGACAATGGCTAGATTTGACTGGATTAGGGGAATAACCATTATTTAATTAAAAATTAACTTTGGTTAGTTAAATTCTTAAAAGTAAATGGACCCTTTTTAACCACTTATAAATATATCTCAAAAATAAATTATAACCTAAATTAATTTACATTAATAGTTAGTTATCAAAGTTGTTATATCTAAAAAGTTAGAGTAACCAATAGTTAATTATAAAAACTATTAAATATAAAAATACATAAATATCTAGATATATAAGTCAAAGGGACTGTTCCATCTACTAATAAATATTAAATTAATTATAAACTAAATCAATTTTAAATAATATTTCAATATAAAAGTTAAACAAATATATAAATAATAGAGTGACAGAGTAATTTAATTATGATATTATAAACATATATATAAATTAATTAATTTAAATAAATAGTAAGTTATTCAAGTTATTAAATCTAAATATTTAGAGTAGCTAGTTATAAAAGTTATAAATATTAGGGTAATACATAAATAGTAAGTTATAATATTAATTACATTTATAATATTAAAAATAAATTAAAAACAAATTAATTTTAATTCAATGGTTATATATAAAAGTTAGTTAAATATAAATATTAGAGTAATTTAAGGGTTAGAAAGAAAAAAATTTAATATTTAAAATTAAAGGTTAAAATAATCAAAGAATAATATCAAGCTTATTTTCTTTATGTTATTAGTGTAAAAAAGGGCTGCTACAATACCTTAGACTATATGAACGTCAAGGAACAAAGGCCTTAAGAAACAGGAAACCAGGGGAGAAAAGAAAAAAAAGAAAACTTAGAAGACAACAGAAGAAACAAAACTAGGAATCCTCTCCTTCTTATCTCTTTTTGCCACTGAATTCTTAGCTACTTTGAGGAAAACCTTCTGACCCAAGTGCCTACTATAACCATTCTCAACAAAGACTTTAAGGAGATGGGATTTCTCCTCCTCGAAGCTCTTATCACGAGAGATCCTCAAGGCACGAGTAGCAAGGGTGTTGAGAACCCCCAAATTTTGAGCTGAGAAATGGTGGGAACTAGCACGAAGATATTGCTCCGTATGATTTTTCTTACAAAACACCTGGTGGGAGAGGGAACCATCACTATTCTTAGAGATAAGAATATCAAGGAAAGGGGGGCAGCCATGGAATTCCTGCTCCTTTGTGAACTTAATGGTCGGGGATTGATTATTGAGATGATCGAAGAAGAGGTCCAACTCCTCTTGGCCATGAGACCAGATGACATTAGTGTCATCTATATATCTTTTCCAAATCTTATGTAGGAGGTGGGCTGAGTTAAGAGCCTTGGATTCAAAATCCTCCATAAACAGATTTGCAACAATAGGGGAAATTGGTGAGCCAATGGCAACACCACAGGTTTGCTCAAAGAACTCCCCTTAAAAACAAAAGAAGGTCGAAGTGAGGTAGATCTCAACTAACCAAGCGGTATCAGGATCGGTTAGATGGTTGATTACTTCCATGGCCTCATTTGTAGGGATGCAAGTGTACAGGGAAACCACATCAAAACTGACTAGAATGTCTCCAGAGTCCAGCTTAATGTGCTTGAGATCCTCTATAAAAGAGGCCAAGTCTTCAACAAATGACCCTGTACGACCAACTAAGGGTTTAAGCTTCAAGGCAAGGAACTTAGCAAAAATATAGGTAGGACCTCCAATGGTGTTGACTATGGGCCTAAGGGGAGCTCCTTCCTTATGAATTTTAGGGAGACCATAGATTCTAGCTATGATAGGATTGCTCTCAATGAGTTTACTATGCAGGGGACCCACCGAGTTTGCTGCCTCCACTTAAGGTTATTAGAAGCTCTACAAAAAGTGCGGTAGCCGGCTCCTCTAGCCAGAAAAGTCCATTCAGTTTGTCTTCTATTGATGCAAATGTTGAGGCAAGGAGTGAACAATCTGATTTCTACGTACCATCCCTCGGCTCCAATATTCCCCTGCGTGAGGACGTAGCTAGCTCCTACCCACTGGTTCTGGTCGATGGACTGCCTAATGAGGCTATGCGTAGTTCTTTCTCATCGAATGAAGTGGAATCACCAGCTTCCAGCATTGGGTTTCCTTCCACAGATTCGGCCCTATGTATCTCTCCCTGGCTCGGTTCATCAAACCTTACTAGTAGCCAGGTCCCATGCTGTCGTTTAGTAATCAGTGGCATCTCACCTTGCCGTAATTTAGGCACGCAGGTTCAGTTTGAGGGAATGCATGGTAATGTTGAGTGTAGAGTCAATTTTCCAGTTTCGACTGAACCATTTCAGAGCAGCTTGGTTCGTATGGATAGCGCGCAGGTCACACTTAAAGGATTGCATGATAACGTGGAGCATGGAGTCAGTTTGCCTGTTTCGATGCATTCTAAACCAAGTCGGGGCTGCTGCATGTTTTTGGTCGATGGTTTGGGCTCTAACCTCCCCCTTCATTGCTCTCTGGCTGAGTTTATGTCTGATTTTAATATTAGTTACAATAATAATAATAAAATTAATACTATTAATAATAATTATTATAATAATATTATTAATATTAACAATTATAATAATATTAATAATAATAATTATTATAAGAATGTATTAATAATAATAATTATATTAAGAATAAGAATAATAATAGTAATATTAGTTATAATAATAATGTGGGTGTTGGTAATAATAATAATAATAATAATAATAATGAAGAGGACAATGTATTTAATTTTAGGTCGAGGAATAATAACATAGAAGGTAGTAGTAAGATATTTGATAATAATAATAAGTTTAAAGTTCTTAACGGGTATAGTAATTCTAAGTTTAAGAAGAATCATAATAGGTTTGATCCTCCTCCCCCTCCTTCTCATAGTAATAAGAAGGTTGTGAATTTGTTTAGTTTCTCTTTTCCCCCTTCTATTTTTAAGGTTTTAGGCAAAGGTTTAAATTTTTCCTTGGCCCCTAAGAGGATCCCTGTTGATGACATTATTTGTGACATAGAGTTTGGGATTCGTGGTTTACCTGATAGTGTTTAAAACACTATTAGGCAGGATTGTGCTGTTGTCCTTAGGAAGGCTAAGCCCCCTAAGAGCAACCTTAGCAGGGACGAATTTGAAGCCCTAAAATCCTTGAATCTGAACAAAGATATTGTTGTTCTGAAGGCTGACAATGGTGGGTCTGCTATCATTCTTAACAAGGAAGACTACTGCAATAAAATGTTGGAGCATCTTCATAATAGTGGGAGCTATAAGAAGCTTCCCAAAAACCTGTTAAAGAAGATCTCCAGGAATGTGGCCCTTGCCATCAAATCCAGTAGCTCGGTGGGTCCCCTACATAGTAAACTCATTGAGAGCAATCCTACCATGCATAGAATCTATGGTCTCCCAAAAATTCATAAGGAAGGAGCTCCCATTAGGCCCATAGTCAACACCATTGGATGTCCTACCTATCTTTTGGCTAAGTTCCTTGCCTTGAAGCTTAAACCCTTAGTTGGTCATACATGGTCCTTCGTTAAAAACTCAGCCTCTTTTATAGAGGAGCTCAAGGACATTAAGCTGGACTTTGGAGACATTCTGGTCAGTTTTGATGTGGTTTCCCTCTACACTTGCATCCCTATAAATGAGGCCATGGAAGTAATTGATCGTCTAACCGATCCTAATACCGCTCGGTCAGTTGAGATCTACCTCACTTCAACCTTCTTCTGTTGTGAAGGGGAGTTCTTTGAGCAAACCTGTGGTGTTGCCATGGGCTCACCCCTTTCCCCTATTGTTTCAAATTCGTTTATGAAGGATTTTGAATCCAAGGCTCTTAACTCAGCCCGCCTTTTGCCTAAGCTTTGGAAAAGATATGTAGATGACACTATGTCATCTGGTCTCATGGCCAAGAGGAGTTGGACCTCTTCTTTGATCATCTCAATAATCAATTCTCGGCCATTAAGTTCATGAAGGAGAAGGAAGTTGATGGCTACCTCCCTTTCCTTGATATTCCTATCTCTAAGAATAGTGATGCTTCCCTCTCCCACCAGGTGTTTCATAAGAAAACTCAAATGGAGCAATATCTTCATGCTAGTTCCTACCATTTCCCGGCTCAGAAGTTGGGGGTTCTCAACACCCTTTCTACTCATGCCTTAAGGATCTCTGATGATAAGAGCTTCAAGGAGGAGAAATCCCATCTCCTTAATGTCTTTGTTGAGAATAATTATAGTAGGCACTTGGGTCAGAAGGCCTTCCTCAAAGAAGCTAAGAATTCAGTGGCGAAAAGAGATAAGAAGGAGAGGATTCCTGGTGTCCATCTTCCGTTTGTTTAGGGGACTACGAACAGGATTTCGAGGATTCTTAAGAAACATAATGTGCCCTCAACCTTTAGACCTCTCAATACCATTCATAAGTCCCTCATATCTGTGAAGGATCCTATCAACCCTAAGGACATGAAAGGGGTTTATATTATTCCTTGTTCATGTGGAACTCCCTATATTGGTGAGACTGGTCGCTCCATTAATCAAAGGATTAGTGAACATGCAGCTAACCTCAAGCATAGAAGAGCCAAGTCTTCTGCTTTAGCAAAGCATGTGGAGAAAACCAATCATCATGTCTGCATCAAGGAGGCTAGTGTGATTGCTAGAGTGTCCCATTTACATCACTGGAAATTTAGGAAAGCACTTGAGATCGAAAAAAAGCCAAACAATCTCAATAGAGAGGATGGCTGGAAGATCAGTAGTTGCTAGATCCTAGCCCTCTCCTCCTAGTCATGGTCTTCCTGCCTTCCCTTCCCTTTGTTTTGCTTTTCCTATTGTCTTCTAAGTTTTTTTTTTTTTTTTTCCTCCCCTAGTTTCCTGTTTCTTGGGGCCTTTGTTCCTTGAGGTTCATATAGTCTGAGGTATTGTAGCAGCCCTTTTTATACTAATAACATAAAGAAAATAAGCTTGATATTATTCTTTGATTATTTTAACCTTTAATTTTAAATATTAAAAAAATTTCTTTCTAACCCTTAAATTACTATAACATTTATATTTAACTAACTTTTATATAGAACCATTAAATTAAAATTAATTTGTTTTTAATTTATTTTTAATATTATAAATGTAATTAATATTATAACTTACTATTTATGTATTACCCTAATATTTATAACTTTTATAACTACCTTCTCTAAAAATTTAGATTTAATAACTTGAATAACTTAGTATTTATTTAAATTAATTAATTTATATATATGTTTATAATATCATAATTAAATTACTCTATCACTCTATTATTTATATATTTGTTTAACTTCTATATTTAACTATTAATTAAAATTGATTTAGTTTATAATTAATTTAATATTTATTAGTAGATGGAATAGTCCCTTTGACTTATATATCTAGATATTTATGTATTTTTATATTTAATAGTTTTTATAATTAACTATTGGTTACTCTAACTTTTTAGATATAACAACCTTGATAACTAACTCTTAATGTAAATTAATTTAGGTTATAATTTATTTTTGAGATATATAAAAAGGGTCCATTTACTTTTAAGAATTTAGCTAACCAAAGTTAATTTTTAATTAAATAATGGTTATTCCCCTAATCTAGTCAAATCTAGCCGTTGTCAATATAGTCGTTACCTAGTCATAGCCGTTGGAGTTTTTGCTCTCTCTATTTAACATGCAAAGCCTGATTTGCTCATTCAACTTATCATGATGATGAACCACACTTTTTGGTTCGAAACGTGTCGACAAATGAAATATCTTGCGATTTACACCAAAAAATCTCTCTTAAACCTAATATGGATCACAAAAGCCTCAATTTAACAAGCTAAAGCCTATCAGATATGGACCTTTCAAGATACTTGAGAAGATTGGTGAAAATGCTTTTCACCTTGATCTACCAGCTTACATGCACATCTACTCATTCGTAAATGTTGATTGCTTAAGATTGTTTGAACCCTCTCTAATTGAGGATCCCGAAGAGGAGAGTCAATTGCCTTCTATTGATGACCTGCTACCTGAATATCTTAAAGAAGTGCAGGAAGACACAGTTCTGGACAGGAAGGTGAGGACGACACGCAGAGGAGATGTTTAGTACCTCAGAGTAGGGCTCAAAGGTTCAAAGCCGAGCAGTGCAAAGTGGATTGAAATTGGACAAGTGAGACAACAATACCCTCACTTAGTCGATGCTTGAAAACCAACTTTTGGTGGTCCAAAAGCTTTTTCAGTGGGAAGGCCATGATCTGAATTGGATCCATGAAGATTATCATAGCACCATGACTGTATAAAATTTGGTCAAAAACTTTGAATTCAAGAGCACAGAGCAATCAGAAAGACCTCTGAACAGTGGCAGTTGGCAGCTAGTGAGGAATGACGAGGACCTCGGTCAAAGTGTGCTGACCGAGGCCCATGGAAACTACACATGAGGCGAAACCGGCACCTGTGAAGCCCAGATCAGGAAAAGGAGGCTATTTCTGATGCGCGATTAGCACACTAGGCAAAACCCCTCGAAAAGGAAAGGCCCTGAAGTGCTCGGTCACATGGAAGCTGGGAAAACCATGGGGAAAGTGCTAAAGGCTAAAGGTGGGACCCGCGCTCCAAAACTGGCAGTATATTGGGGGCACCCTTGGGTGGTAAGTGGATTTGGCTGAAGCCTAGCCATTCCATTCAGCACCCGATGCGTGGCAGGTGGAGGAGAGAGAAAACTGCCGCTCATCGTATGCTAATGGTCGAGCAAGTTAACCGTGCAAAATGAGCGAATGACATTGGATCTGGGGGCTCCAGATCTAACGGCTGAGAACGTGCCCAGATTAAGTCGTGATCTATAAGGATTTGAGGTTTGATTTTACTTCCGAGTTGGTGGATGACTCATTCCATGATGTAATAGAAAAATCGAACCAACGAAGAAGAGCTGGCGTAGTTCGCAAGAGGACAGGTGGCCACTCCCTATGAGCCATTGATGATGATGCTAAGACAGGGAACTCCAAGCGAGTAGCAGCAGGCAATCCGACGGAGGAAGAAGAGGAAGCGAACAATCATGAGGTCGATTGGCTTTAAAGCCATGAACAGAGATAGAGAATAGAGGACACTGAGACATTACATTGAGAGGAAAAACCAGAGAGAAGAAGATGAGGACAGAGAAAATAAAAGACAGTGAAGCAAAAAGTAGAAAGACAAAGGGTCGAGCTGACCAAAGGTAGCATCGAGCACCAGAGAGCTTAAGAGGTTCAAGCCATCCTTCAGAGGATCTGTCGGGAACTGAGCACCACATTGGGCTCCTCCCATTAAGGACTAGAGAGGTCAAGAGCTGGTAAGGAAAAGAGTCTGTGCACTCTAGTGGCTTGGGAAATCCAAGGACCACCCTGCCAAGAAATTCTATTTCAGGAGACTCAAACTGAGATCGTCATTGTAATTCTCTGCTTAAAGACACAGTAAAAGAAGCCGACCACTAGAAGCTAGACTTAAGATGTAGCCCTGGAGGATAGGGTGAACTACTTATTAATTTGTTGTGTTCTTGTATTTGCTTTATGTGTTTCTCTACTATTTTCCATTTCCAGTGTCTGTGTATTTTGCAATTTGATCGATCCGTTGCCTAAAATAACATAGACACACACTGGAACATGAGTTTGTATTACCTTCATTCAATAATTAATTAACTGTGGTCACTCATAGGGTGATTTTCATATCACTTGGTATAAAAGCTTGGAAAATGGTTCATTATATTCTCTTGCTGATTTTCATGATGTATTCTATGAGATGTATAAAGAGTGTCATCCATCCTTATTGCTGGTCAAAGATTGCTATAAACATTCTACGTGTTTTATTCAATATTTGGAGGATTGTTATGATGATGATAAAGTTATGGATGAAGAAATTTTAGAGGCTCTTCATAACAATACATTTCAACACCAAGAAGAAAGGATAACATCCCATGAAAAGTAGTATGAAAATCAGTAGGATTTTAATTATGAAAACCATGTTACATCCTCTGAGATTAATGTGAAGATGCAACAAACTTGCCAGTCTTTTGATCATAAAGAGTATGAAAACAATTACAAACACCAAGAAGAAATACTGGAAGAAATTTTTTACAACCCTCAGGCAGAGGAAAAGGTTGATCATTTCTGTAATGCCTTGCAGTAGCTTACATCAAAGAATGATCATAATAATGAGGAAAGCTACATTGTTTGCAGGAATCATTCAGAAAAATTATTGGATAGCATATCAAAGGAATTGTGTGTGGCTGAAAATTAGTTGTATGAAGATATAGAATGTTATGATGATCATCAAAATAACCATGTCCTCTTCGACCCTATAAATGAATACATGGCAAAGCCTTGCACACCAGTATTTCATTTTCATTTGCATTATGAAGATTAGATACATTATAAGTTGATTTGGTCATCTCACTATCATGGTTATTTTGAGGTCGAATGCAGTCAAGAGCATCAAATATCAGAAAATACAATTGATTGGCTTTATTGGAATATCATGTTGCCTGACCTAAAGTGGAAATTATAGCTGATAGGGTAGGTAGGAATGTGCAAATATGCTCAAGGTAGGTTGACTGAGGAATTTTTTTTAGTAGTTGCAGGTTGAGTCCCTCTTGCAGAAATCATTAAAGCTTTGGGAGAATATTGGGCAACATTTCAGAATTTTATTCTAAAGGATGGATAGCAGCACTAGAACTGCAGGTTCTTAGTGTACCACAAGGGCACATTATTCCAAGTGGAGCCACTGTTATCACTGAAAAAGTTTTTAAAATTTGCACAACTGGTATGGTTCCAAAGTTTTATGTTAGTCTTGGTCAAAGTAATTTTTATTGTTTTGTTTAAGGAGTCTAGAACATAAAGTGGATTCTTGTTCCAATTAGAAAATAAGGTCAACAATCTTGTTTTACCTATCATTAATCCCACATTGATTCAAAAGTGTCATGTGTTAAGGCTGTTTTAAATTTGACATGCGCTACGAAATCACCTAGGAGTTTTCGGAGCGCAAAACTCAGAAAATACACTATGTATGCTACAAAATCAGGGATTTGTAGTTAGGAGATTTCGTAGCACAAAACCCAAAATTTGCACTGGCTACGCTACGAAATTGGGGATTCATGCCAGATCTTGTCTAGCTGTCTAATCCATCAAAATCCATTAATGTTTCATCACCATGTGTCAGTCCATGCACCTTGCTTATCACATGTAACCATACATTCTCATCATTAGATTAGTTAGGGGTCTTGTTCGCACTCTTTTCAAATTTCAAAAAGGTGATGAGTTGGTCTTAGTCTTTTCTGTGTTCCTTCATGCATAAGAAGACAATCAGCAGGCTCAAGCGAGGCAGTTCTCCGTTTCAAGCTCAAGCGAGGTTGTTTCCAAATTAAGATAGTGCAGGCTCTTTCAAATCTCCTTGCAGGTGTCTCATAGAAATGTCTGAAGAAAGGAAAAATCATAGATCAGGCCGGTGTCTTAGAACTGAGCCTGAAGGCTTAGATGTTCTCACAAGGGACAGAGAGGTGGAACATGCATTCAAATAGGTGGGCTGCTAGAGATTCTGTGAAAAACTTCAAGGTGGTCACATTCAGGTAACCAAGGACTTTGCTTTCAATTTCACCAGTTTGAATTCAAGGGTTGGAGTGCTAGAAATACCAGTTTCTCCCGAGGTTATATCTACAGTCATAGAGATTCCTAGAGGCCAGGAGAGATGGTTCAAGAACTTCAAATTTGAAATGGCACCTTGCCAAGAATTTCTGAAGCCAGAATTTATAGGCTCGGACCTAACCAAATCAGTACCCAGAAGCTATGTAAAAGATTCATATGCCAACTTGCTGTCATGCATCCAAAGATATTTTACTTGTGAAGGAAGATACCATAAGGTGTACTCTTACCATTTCAAGCTTTTATTACATTTCACTAGAAAAATATCTTTAGACTTACCTTTTTATCTATTTTGTAGCATAGGAAAGATGTCTGATAATGTTCAGTTGAAGAAAGAGGCTTGTGAAACCTCGTTGCTCCATCATGATTTGATCAAGATGATTGTTTTACATGAGCTTCAAAATATAGGCAGGGAACGGTCTACTTTCTTGTTTATGATAGGTTTTAGAACTGAAGCAAGCCTTAGCCCTAAGGCTAACAAAATATCTTCATCAGCAATAAGTCATCAAGAGGAAGCAAGATTTCCAGCATTTAGTTTGGAACCCTGAACAGACTGCCGGTGATAAGCCGGAGGAAGGTGAGGATGATGTCAAGTCATCATGCCCCTTACACCCTGGGCGACACACATGCTACAATGACTGGGACAAAGGGTCGCGACCCCGCGAGGGCAAGCTAACCTCAAAAACCCAGCCTCAGTTCGGATTGCAGGCTGCAACTCGCCTGCATGAAGCCGGAATCGCTAGTAATCGCCGGTCAGCCATACGGCGGTGAATCCGTTCCCGGGCCTTGTACACACCGCCCGTCACACTATGGGAGCTGGCCATGCCCCAAGTCGTTACCTTAACCGCAAGGAGGGGGATGCCGAAGGCTGGGCTAGTGACTGGAGTGAAGTCATAACAAGGTAGCCGTACTGGAAGGTGCGGCTAGATCACCTCCTTTTCAGGGAGAGCTAATGCTTTTTGGGCTTCTGCGTTTGACACTGCTTCTGGAAGGACTCACATCTGAGTAAAGCTCATAGATGGAAGTATTCTTTCGGGTCTCGACAGTGAAGTGAAACCATGAGCTTATCATCCCAGGTCGGAACAAGTTGATAGAATCCCATCTCCCATTTGCCTCCCCATGTTGCCACCCAGGCAGGGACATGGGGTAGCAAAAAAAGAGTTAGGGTTTCTCTTCTGTTATTTTGGATATATTGAAAGCCAGAAAGCAGGTGAAGGAGCCTATGACACCACTAATGGTTTAAGATACCGCTCAAAAATCACAGAAGAAAAAAAGTTCAGATGAAGGAAGTGGTACAAGAGCAATCTATTGATAAAACAGTCCAAAGAAGAGTAACATGCAATACACAGTAGTTTCATAGCATTGTTGTAGGTACAGTTTTGCTCCTTTTTATCAATCTTCAAAGAAAAGAAGGGGATATTTTTGAAAGAGGATGCTGCTAGAGAATATGAGGAGGGAATTTGAGAAGGTTTGAAGTCCAAGTAATGGAAGAATTCACAAAATGAAAAATGTTTGCAAGAACAAAGTTTTGTGCTACGAAATCACTGAAGCAACCTTTTTCAGCAGAAAAATTGTTTTAAGTAGTCAACTTCCAGGAGGTCTCTTGAGCAACTGAAAGCATATTTTGGAAAACGGAAAGAGGTTCTTCTTCCTAACATAACTATCTACAAAAACCGCTTTTATTTTCTTCAAATTATTTATGAGCTGGGAGAATTGTATGACTCAAATTGCACTACAAAACTGCTATAGGGGCAGTTTTTCAGAAACCAGTTTACACCTGATATTCAAAGACAGTTTTTGGGCAATAGGAAAGGTATTGCAAAAAAACAAGAGAGGTTTTTGTTCAAAACAGAGTGGTCTACAAAAGTGTCCTTCAATTTTACAAAATAAATTTTTTATGAGGAGATAAAAGCTCTGTCCCAACACGTATTTTTCAGCCATAACAGAGCAGGGGACAATTTCCTAGTTTTCCAGGCAGATGAAGGAGAAGCTATTGAAGGCCAGCTAGAGGGTTATGGACATCACCAAGGTTGAATTTAAGGAGGAGAAGCTGTCAATATCAAATTTAATTCATAGTCAAGGTTGTTTCCAGCATAATAAGGAGTTACACTCCTAGTTTTATTAGGTCACTAGGACTGCCAATTAACAACTAGTTGTAATTAATAGTTTGTTTAAGGATCAATAGGTGTCAGGTCAAGTGAAACTCGAATTCCCCTCATTCTAGAGGAAGGAATCCAAGTTGTAATGAACTATATAAAGAGGAAGAGGTGTAATGCACCAAAGGTTGGAAATTTTCAAAGAAAACACTCATAATGTGTCATTGTAGAAGATTATGTTTTTATGAGTACGGACTTTGGCTTTACTTCTCAGGATTCAGAAAGAGTTCAATGGTGGCTTGTTTTATGTTTGTCTTGATTTACTTATTTGCAGTGATATGAATGTATGATACTTAGAACTCATTAGCAATGCTCTAACTTCCTTCATGCATTTGTAGACTGTGTTTCCTACATCTTTCTATGTGTTAATTGATACATTGAGCTTTTGATGCCTTGACTTCCTCGTTCAACTAATATTGTTGTCATACTAAGCATTTTCTAACTCCATAAACCCAATGGATGTTTATTGAATGAGTTTCAACCATTTACACTCCTTCATTTGTTTCATAGCGTTAGCCATCTAATCCATTATCAAAATCTTTAACCTAGTGAGAGAGCCCTCTCAGGTTGAGGATGCTAAGCCTCAGCCAAAATTTGGTTTGAAACAGTTACTCAAGGTCTACCTGATCAGTAGCTTGTCAAGGTTAGGTTTTGTGATAACATTGAGCATAGTGTCCTGGCCCTCTGCAATTCTAGCAAATCAACTGTCTGCGACCTCTATCAAGTCCTCCTTCACCTCGGCCTCGTCTGAGCCCCTGAAATCCTGTTCATGCCATTCTTGAATTCCGGTCAAGGGGCCACATTTCAGCCTGCACTCTGTAGGTGGGAGTTCTATCCATCATCAACTAATAGCTTCTGCAAGTGCACTTGTCATGTCCCACTGACCTACAAAAGTTGCAGAACAACTATTGCGAATTTTGCATATACTTTTGTAACATGTGACAATTGTCCATGGAATGATTTCCACTATTTGATAGATCGTGCACCACAAAGTAGGCACCGCGCTAGGTCCTACTTGAGCTTCCGACTTTCAAGGAATTGGTCCTCCTCTTGTGAGGTAATTTTTAAAAACCAAGCAGTGGTCTTTGTCATGACCCTGACCCTTGCATTTCACACACCATACTTCTTTGCGCACTTCTAGTCAAGCCGTCCAGTCCTATTTCAGACTCTTCATCTTAAGGCATAGACTCTTCAGCTGTGTGTGGATCTGTTGAACTCCTAGGTTACAATCCTACATCGGGGTATCATGTAGCCTCATAGCGGTCTCTAAGGCCTTTGCCTGAGTTGTATATTCTACTACGATAACGCACTCCTTAAATGTGGTAGTAATGAAGCTACAAACCACTCGCAATGTTGTCTATCTGTCAGATTCATATTGGCTTCACGAATCGTACACTTTAGCCTTTGATCTAGTTCCCAAGGAGTCTTGCCTGGTAACATCGTGATCTCTTTAAATACCACGATTGACTGTGCTTCAAATTTAGGCCTACTAAATTCTCTATTTAGCAATGTTTGGATATCTGTGACTCTCGCATTTGGGTTATCGTTGGAATACTTAATATACCAGGTTGACGCGTGATCCTGTAGGGTGCTAACTAGTGTCACTTTCTTTATATGGTCATCTGTAACACCTTGTGCTTCCCATATAGCCCTTACAACGAACTAGAATTGGTCTGGATCCTCATTTCCCAAACCTTTGAACATAGGGAACTTCACTGTGTTTGCCATACTGAATCAAGGTGGTGGTGGAGTTGGTACGAGTGAAGATGGAGGTGGTGGCAGTGAAGTCAGTGGTGGTATGGGTGGAGCTGGTATTCATGAAATTCTTTGACTTATCAGTTGAATAGCACTTCACGGAGAGACCTTCACAAGCTCTTCCTCGTCCCCTCATGGAGGTGAAATCAAGGGGTTATTTTCTTGACCCTTATTTCCTTCGTTCCTGTAAATCTTTCCACTTTGTGTAGCCCCGAACATTAAGGTAACTGCATAACCTGCTTTTCGCACAACAACATTTTAATCCAAGTATTCAAAGACTTTACGTACTTACGTCGTGGTCCTTTGAGAAAGTGTCACTTTGCCTTACTATAACTAACTGAGGTGTCAACCACAAATTCAGTAACAAATCATTCCTATAATACAATCAAGCCAATGATGGGAAACGCACGTGATCTTATCCTCCAATGCTTCCAACCTTCATACTAGCTCTGGGGTCCACACAATAGGATCGACAAGTTTCCACCTTCCTTGGTTATCTACTAGCTTCACGATCCACTCGTATAGCTCGGTAGGGAAGGACATGAAAAATATTTCATGGATCTCTGTATACAAGTAGTTGTCTAGCCACTCTTCTTTTGACAGTTGTGGGTTTCTATTCTCCTGTGCCACGAACTCGTGAATTCTTCTATCTAACCAGCCTTCGATTTCTTTCTTAGTTGGATTCCAATGATACGACATCACACATCTCTTATATGGATTCTGGTCCCAACAACGAGACCATTTCTTGGCTTATGGGGGCCTGACCCAGGTTCAGAGTTATTTAGCGGAACAAATCCCTACACTACTGGCCCTTTCGGCATTACCCCGCAGAGCACAGACTAAAGTCTCACCCAAAGTAGTATGGGGGGATGCTGGAACCAAGTTTCTGCACCCTTGAGATGGATGTGATGTCGGTTAGTCCGATTATACCTTCCTTTGCATAGGTTGCGGCGCACCCTGTTCCACCCTTCAGTACCCTCGCGAAGTGTTATAGTTAGTCTTCACATAGCCCTAAGCAAGGGCTGAGATGCTTTCGCACTACTACAGCAACGAACTGCGTTATTTCCCAACCTTGACTAATTATCTTACTTATCTTAGTGACAGGTCTTAATTATCTTCACGAAAATAGATATTCTTCCTTGTGTTCACTTAACCAATACAATTATACACATTCACGCATCATATAAACATAAAAGTGAAATTTACCCAAGATAACAGATGCCTAAAATAGGAAATAAAGACATAGAATTGATAGAAACTTCTCTTTATTAATACTTCCAACTGATTATAGACTCGACTTGCCCTGCGCACTCAACTGCATGGGTCCATGCACTTAGCTGCGGACTACTAGGCCTCTGCGCACTCAGCTGTAGAGCCTCTTCCTACTCTATGACCCAAAACTAGACTTTACACTTCAGATCTATCTTATATACATCTTCATTCCTTAGACATTTTCTGATCAACTGCCTTAACTACTTAGAGCTTCGCTCTATTTATACAATCCCATGGTCCACGGACCATGGGTAGATATTTTACAGCCAACATTACATTATCAAAATTAAGGGCAGATGACCCTATGACTCTTTAACAAACTACACACTCCGCGCCCACAAAATGTAGATTCTTTATATTGGAATTACAAAATTGACCAAAATCTAGGCTCTAAGCCCCAAAACTACCCTTGGGGGATCCCACGCCCAACACTAAGCTATGACTCTCTTCCTTGTTTGTTGCTATTAACTACTTAGAGCTTAGCTCTTTTTATAGAATCCCATGGCCTGCGGACCATGGGTAGATCTCTTACAGCTAACTTTACTTTACAAAACTAAGGGAGGACTACCCTTTGTGACACATAATACCTCCACGCTCCGCGACCACAAAATGTGGAGTCTTTACAATAATATTACAAAAACTTGTCTAAAACATGGGAATTTAGCCCCAAAAATGCCCTTGGGGGATCCCGCTCACGACAGGCCCCTAACACAAACATCGTGACTCGCCCTTTAGTTAGTCGACAGGAACAGAGATCTTTACGTGAAGCTTGTCCAGCTCGACCCTGATGATTGCAACTCCAGTTGTTCTCTGAGTTGCTGCATTCTTTGCATCTTCGACTATCTTCTGGGTTACTGCTCCTGCGCTATTATCCTGAAGTTGTTCTTGCATCACTTGCAGAGTCGCAAGCTTGCCTTCAATATTTCCTATCACCGCATAAGCTTCCTCTAGCGAGGGCTTGAGTCTCGCCTTCAGCACTGCTTCGTTGTGCAGTGCTGTATCCACCTATTCCTTCAGTCACTTAGCTTCCTCCAGCTTAGCTAACCTCTGTTTCAGCGTGACAGTTTATGCTATGCCCTTTACTTTTTCATAGCACTATTGGAGTTAGTGCGCTTTCATTTCGAGCCTCTGGATGTTTGGGTCCTCCTGCAAGCCGGTCAAGACCTCAGATGACTGTTCAAACAACTGGGTGCAATCTACTACTACACTCTCCACTGCTGCTGCTACTTCTATGATAGGAGCTACCCGTTCTTCCTATACCTCTGGTGGCGTTGAAGGGTGAGCCCTGAAGTGAAGGTTTGTAATCTGCAAGTTCAACTCCAACTGTACCCGCACCATCTTCGTCCAAGTGTCACACACCCCTGTGGCCAATTTACAGATGTGGACCTCGACTGGATCCTCCTTTGGAATGGCCAATTCCAAGACCATTCTGTAGCCCTCCTCTATGCCATGTATGATCTTATTACTTTGGTTGGCCGCCTCGGCCTCTGCAGTGATGGCAGCATTCCTCTGTAAGGCCATTTTCTCATTGTTTATTCTCTGCTTGCTGATCACTTGGATGGCATGGTGCTCACGGGCCCTCAGCTCCGCAACTACTCCATCCAGTAAGGAGTGGAGTGCTTCACATGGGAGCATTGCTAGGTTCAACCCTATGCCCTTCAAGGTGCTAACAATGGGCCTATTAGCCTCATTTTCTATTGTTAGTGCGCCATCCAACAACACTAGTGCATTGGAAGCCTTCGTGCGCAGCATATTGGAAACTTCTGATGTGCTGATACCAAGCTGGTAGATGCCGTACCAACTTGCCTCGCATAGCCCTGCAACTCCTACAGTCTAGTCTGGATGGCCCCTAGGACGATCTGTTGCTACTTTTAAAATTGCTGCAGGGCCTCCACGGTGACATCTCTGACTGTGTCACCGATGTTGTATAGGTCTCCCTCTGTTAGTGTGATGGGGTCCAGTGAGGTCTTGGTTGCCTTTTACTTATTTCTGGACCCTCTCTTTTCTGGCTCTCTCAAGCATTTGATACAGCCGAACGTCTATTAAGGGTCTGTGCCATGCTGCTCTGTGTCCTCTTCTTCAATTGCAGGTGAAGGCAACCACGTGCCTTTGTCAAAGTCCTGCACTGTGCCTCCTATTTGTTTTCCTTCCTCCTTTCCTGTCTGCTCTACCTTGGCCTTCTCAATGGCCTCCTTCTTCCGCTTCTTGACCAGCTGTGCCATCTTTAGCTTGGCCTCGTCCTTCTTCTTTGGTGTGGCGGACTTGCTTCCACCCACTGCCAAGTCCATGGAGGTGTGCCATTCCACTGGCCATTTATCCAAAATTGCATAGATGGCATCATCTGTGGCTAGGTATAGCAAATCATACCACTTCTACATAGGGTCCTTCCATGCCTTGATTGAGATCTGATGGAAGTCTGCTTTGAATTTGGCATAGCTTTGTAGGTTAGCATATACCGTTGGCAACAATCATGGCTTGCGATTGATACGCATCCTAATGTTCATTTTCATCAAGATCCAGAAGATCCTATAGTCCTACACACAATCCATGTTCTTAATCACCCAGAACGAAGCGTACTTCACTGCTTCAGGGAGGCTGACGCAACCAAGGGGAATTGGCTTTCTTCCAGTAGCTCCCATGCTATGATCACAATCTATAGCAAGAGCCACACATAGTGGAAGATCTTGCTCTGTTCCTGCACCTTGCGACAGTTGGCCAGGAACTCACCACGAAGGTAATTTGACCAGTTAAACTGGACCCCTTCTGTGCACTGATGTGCGAGCATGACGACAGTCATTGACACCTTGTCGGTGTGACACTTTCGCATCACCTTCCTTGTAAGGACCTACATTGCCACCTTCATAGTGGGGTCAATGATGCTAGAGATTTTGTACCAGCACGAATTCTTCACCAACTTGAATTTTTCCTTCATTGGTTAGGCAAGCGCCAGCTCGCCACCCTTGCCACCAAAGATCATTGCTATATTTTTGCCTGTATACGATAGGCATGTGATGCGATGAATCAACATATCGGTGATGGGTATCAGTTCCTCCAGCCATAGACGCCCATCATGCACCAAACACACCAGCTGCTTGATGACTAAGACCGTCACAGGTGTATGGTTGTAGTGCAGCACCCAGAGCAGGTTAAGTAATCATGCCTTCTCAACTCCTTTGAGCCACTTCCTTGGCTCCAGTGCAGTCATCCCTGTCATTGTGTCTATGATGTGGCACATCAACTGTTCAATTGCTGGGTGTGGAAACTTCTCATGGTCTGCCAAGTCCCAGTCTTCGAGCTTCAATGTGGGCACCCGTGCCAAGCACAGATTGTCAAAGCCAATTTCATTTGGTAGCAATGGGATTTGTAGGGGAGTCTTACTTTCATCAATGTCCTTGGGGACCTTGGACTTAGGCTTGTGCAGAGGGACATACTAAGGAAACTGTGTAACAGGGTCCGTACCATGGGTTTCAACCTCCTCTATCTCCACTCCCACATCCTCATCGTCCCTGGGGATGTCTTTGATATCCTCCTCTTCTGCCTCTAGGTTTATAGCCTTGCCTTTCTCTTGGGCAGTGGGCCTTTTTGGGTTTCATCTCGGTGACATGCGCATCAGGACAATAAGTTGCTTGACCTTCTAATCTTTCATGGTCTCCTTGGTTGGGGTTGGCTTTGGTCTCGGCATTCTCGGAGATTTATGGATCTCTACCAATACTTCGACTACTTCTGGGGCAGCTTCTTCAATCGTTTTCTCCATCTCTTGTGCCGCCTCTTCTACCACTTGCTGTGTATTGATAACTTCTGGGGGTGATGACATAACACTTTCTATGAGTATTCACAGGGTCTGTTTGAGAGCTGCGAAAAACATTGGGTACATAGGCGTCTTAGAGCTCAATAACTGAATACTAAAAATGCAAAGTGTTTCTTGTTGGATAACCACTTGTAATTTATAGGGAAATTTGAATTCAAATCTGACCACTCCCCTTGAAATCAATTCATTAAAGCCGAATTGGCGACAGATTTTCAAGGAGCCAGAAATTTCATCTTAAATGCCTGTCATTCACTCCACTTGGAATCACTTCTACTGTCTTTTCATGAACAGTGACTTTAATGGTCACTTTCCATCCGACCTGCACGATTTCTTCCTAAGTAGTGCAGCTCCCTCCGTGTTGTTGCAGACCCAGTGACACGTCCTTGCTTTGCACCATCTTCCAATGGCGTAACTCCCTAACTTGAGCAATGTAGTTTATAGTCCCACACCTCCATTCAGCTGCCTGGAGTGCTAAGACTGTGCTACTTTCATTTAGTCACCTAGCTGGACCACCGGTGTATGGCTTCAAGTGACTGTCATTCACCTTTCCTGGGAAGGTTTCTCCATTTAACTTGACTAGTTGTACCACTCCTCCATCGGTAATCTCCCTAATAACATAAGGCCCTAACCAGTGCATCGTGAATTTTCCTGGAAATTTATCAAACTTGCTATCATACAGAAAAACTAGATCATTTACCTTAAATGTGCACAAATTGATGTGTCGATCATGCCATGCGTTTTCTCGCTGCTTTTGGACCTACTGGTGAAATCCAACCAAAACTAATTCTTCTTTGAGCTCATCCAGTTGCACAAGCCTCTCTTCCAGGGATCTGTGATCCATCATACCTATGAGTGCCACTATGCATCAACTAGGCATGATGTATTACATAAGCATTACAGCTTCCACACCATAGACAAGCCTAAAAGGGGTTTTTCCTGTCAACTTCTTGCATGTCATTCAATAAGCCCACAATACTGCAGGTATGCATAGGTCCCAATCACTTCAATGAGCATTACAAACCTTGGTCAGCACATTTTCAAGCACTTTGTTGAATGTCTCCACTGTCTTGTTAGCCTTCAGGTTGATTTGGTGGTACCCAGAGAACCCAACAGTAAAGGAATATTCTTCATGGCCACCTACATTGTCCAACACTTCATCTGTGAACGAAGTTGGGAAAGAATTATGCACACAAGCGTCATTCACTTTTTTGAGATCCACACATATCCTTATCTCATATTTCTACTTCTTATCTTGCTGTGAAGTAGGAAAGTGTTCCCTCTGCAGACAGAGGCAACCCTTATAGCCCTAGAGTGGGTCCAGCCGCAGTAAAGACAAAACAACAATTGATTCCCTTAACTAGTCATTGTAGGAGGCCTACCTCAAACTAGTGGTTGATGACGTTCCATTGTGCAACTCCAGCTTCCATTTCTTTCTCCTCAATTAGCAATCAACCTTAAACACCATAAGAAAACAACAGAGCACATAACCAAGAACAACAATGATCTATTTACTTATAAAGTCAAGAAATCATAATCTATCAAGTAAATTGTACACAAGATATAGGAAATCATCATTGATTGTATTAAAATGAATCAAGAGCAAAGCTTACAACCAAGTCTTGACATCACAAGCCTTCTCGAAGGGTCCAGCCAGTATGTTTCTTCAAGCATTCACTCTCAAATAGGTCTCCCAAATAGACAATCTCTCTCTCTCACTCACAAGCTTTTATGCAAGGTTTAGGCACTTCACAACCTCTTACGAAACTATTAACAATCCCACACTTGTCACACTCACACCAAAGCTATCTACTAAACTCAAAAGAACCAGTAGCACTGTCCAACCAAAAGAACTAGCAGATCATAGCAATGGTGAGTGATTTTATAGGAGTTGTCTCCATGAAATGAGGGAGAGGGAGCTTATCCTCAAGGGAGGTTGCACAAAAGACAAAACTACCATCCCAGAGGAGGAAGGGTGACCCAAACTGACCCAACAACCAACTCTAGAGACATCTAGAACGCTGACTATTTGAACAAATTCACCCAATCTATATCGTCGCTAGTTGTGAACTAAGTATCTATGACGACATTGCAAGGAGGTAATGCATGCAGACCAATTTTCGCGATAAATAGCTAGCAGCCTCGCATAGAGCCCTAAAATTCGACCGTCACGGGAAATAGGTGTACACTTGTGACGGTGTTGTGATGAGACTATTTATGACAGAGAATTGTCGCGTATATTAAAGGCTTATGCGTGATGAGGTAGAAACTTAGGGAATAAGGGTCAACTTTCAGCATCAGAGTGCATTTACTTAATCTTCTTTCATGAGTGGGAAGATATGAACATGTTTATTAGATACATGACACAATAGAGGGACTGAGATGAGGACAGTGACAAATTACTGTGTAACAGATGCCCCCTAAAGCATGAACGCCAAGAGAGTGGGAGGGGTGAAATGCTTTATGAAACCATGACTGAACTGGAACACCACCTTGAAGAACCTACAAATGCAAGTACAACTAATATCTCTGATAGTGAAATACACGTAGTCTAGGCATGGGAAAAACCATCCAAAAGACATATGAAATGTGGTATGTGGTATGGATGCAGCCACCTAGTTGATAAGACTATATATAATGAAAAAGGTATGGTCGTAGCCATCCATGAAGACTCAGGTATGGTCGCAGCCATCCAATCAAAGAGTCATATATGTAATCACAAACTAATCCACGCAACGCGAACATATGTAAGCTTAGTCCGAGGTCTTGAAAGCCTAACCGATCTTAGTACAAATTCAAGCATGTGAACAAATGTGCTGACGTCGAGCATGATAGAAGGTTGCTTGATTACCCGTCAATGATGAAAACCGTTAATAAGTATGAGAGAAACCACCCAATGGCTCTCAAGGTACTGTCTAGTACAATCCACTAAGTGTGAAAAATGAGCTGAAGTTGAACACTCGTGGAATCACCCAATCGAAGACCAATGATGAAAGTATGTCATCAGGCGCGAAGAACATGCCATTGAGGTATGCAAGCTCCAAGGTACTGAAGGGGATCTCTAGACCAATCTCCCAGATAATGAGCTGGTGTCGACAAGAAATGATCCATTGCAGGAGGGCCATAATGTTTCCCCCATCAATGACGCAAGATAAGGAACAGGTAGTAGACAGTGAAACAAAGTATCAGAGGAGGAGGTAAGGGTGTGAACTGCAGAAGGATTATACTCTTGAACATGCCGGCGACACGACTCCGGAGGGTGTCAGCATATTGGTACGAAGGGATCAGAGGTCTGATGGAGACAACATAGATCAGATGGAATGAGGAAAAATGGCAACCCAAAACCACAGAAGGCCAATGACAATGTGAGGATATCCCAACCCAACGAGAAGCAAAAGTGTCGATGTTCAAGAGTGACTAGCTGCCATAGGTAGCCAATGATGACTTCCAAATTTCCCCCCACCATTACTGGTGAGTACCCAAATTATTTTTGAAAACAAGCTTGAATGGGATAACATATGCTTGTAATATAAGTTCAACCTTCGAATAGATCCAACCTAGTAATAGTTTAACGAGCCCTAGCGAGGAGAAGCTCGACTCTCGTCATAGTGATGAGTCCAACGTCATCAGGGTTTAACGATTCCGACATAGGTAAAACTCGAAGTCTTTTTCATGCTTAGAGAGTTTGAAAAAGACACGGAAAAGAAAACTCCAGGAGGGTCCTTTTTCGTAAATTTTTTCCCCTCGAGCCCAAAAAAGTAGAAAATGATACTCGAGAGAACCGCTTGACCATTATGATCAAGGAGTACTTTTCTTGATTAGTAGTCCCAATCTGAAAAAGTAAAAAATCAATCAAAAACACGTCGTTTCAATACCAAGATCAAACTTGAAATGATAAGATTCTAGGCATCTTTTCGTGTTTATACGGTCAGAAAAGAGTTGAAAGTGGACTGCCTTTTTATTTCGTTTAACGAGATAAAAGGGAAAACTCGGCAATCTTTTCGTCTTTTATAAGTCAGGAAAGAGCTTAAAGAAGCCTTGTCCTAGAGGAATGAGTGGTATAAAGGGTAGCATCAGATGACTAAAGAATGACAATTGATCGATAGTCACCATTCTTCCATCATATGGAAAACAAACCACATAGGAAAGTGAAGAAACAAGAGCTCCCATGGCATAGATATAATCACGGCCAAGGAGAAGACTGAAATCTAAAGCACCTTGGACAACCATCACATCTATATAGGTGGTTTTGGCTCCCAAAGTAACAGGGAACTTTGGAAGGATCCCTAAAGGTTGATTGGTTCCTCCATCAAATGCCGACAGATTCTGCGTAACTAGCACAAGCTGTGGGGAGCCCAAAGCTTACCAAGTAGTGAAAGGCATGAGGCTAACTGACGCACCCTCATCCAAGATAGTGCCAAGTACTACCTTATCATAGGAATGTACTGTAATCTAGAAAGGCACATAGGATGGAAGGCAGAAAATAGTCAAATGACTCTAGTCGAAGGAAAGGACCGAACTACTTGGTGGGGGTATCATATGATTTCCCCCATGCTCTACAGGAACTGAAGAAGGACTCTCTGGATTAGCTTGGATAGGAGGGTCGTTCTTAGACACAAGAGAATCTGACGAGACGAGAAGAACATGAGCAGTATAATCATGATTTTCTTTAGGAATAGAGTGGACCAATGGTGATGAACCCAAGTCGACACTCTTTCTGACCAATAGTTGTTCAGGAATAAGCTGAGCACAACGAAGTTCGGGAAGAGAAGGGTGGACCAGAGAAGAACCTAAGTTAATATCTTTGTCAACCGGGAGAGGGTCTGAAGAGAGCCTCTGATAACCAACTGGAATTGGAGGCGAAGAAGCTATAGGACTTTCCAAAACAACGGAGGCTTTATCCATGAGCAGACAAAGGTGAAGGGGATGGTTGCCTTCACATAGCCTACAGGGGAATTGAATCTTCCCTTTCTTCTTACCACTGCCAGTTGATAGGGTAGCATCATCATGAGCTTCAGAGGACGATGAGGGATGAGCTGGATTGTGAGACCATATTTCTAAGACCCTAGGAGTACTAGGACAATCACAAAGAAGATGGTCACCCTTGCACAATTTACAAGGAAACTTAACCTTTCGTGGAGGAGTAGAAGGTGTTCCGACCTGAGATGTACTCAGAGAAATAGTTGCATGGTGTCGAGCTGTAAAAATGGTCTCTTTCACCTCTAATTACCTCACATTAGTTTGTCAATCTAGGAACGTTTTGTTATTCCAAAGAGTGTCTCAATTTGAGGCTATCATTTGCCAGAGTAATGCTAGTAGTATAGTGCTCAAAATTACAAGAGTAAACAGATGCTTGTTTATAGAAAACTACTTTTAAAGACTAAACCATACATTCAGAAAACTAAGCAATTTATCAGTCAAGGGTTCAGTAGCAGTAACTCATCCATTTGTAAACTGATGGAACCAAAGGAAATCAGGGAATAGATCATTGATCTGGGAGCTAGACAGTAAATGTCAATGCCCACTATAGTCTCAGATCATTCTACACACTGAAGCAATAATAATGTGAGTAACAGGAAATGGAATAGCAAATAAGAAATGGAACAACAACTAGGAAACTGTAACAACAATTAAGTTTAATAAGTAGCAACACCTTAGTCTACAAGATAAAATGCAACAATCGTGTCCTTTAAGGATGAATTGAACAACACATAGAAATAGAACAACATTGACTAATGATGGAATATGGGACAACACTAGAAAGTCAAACAGTAACTTAACACATGGCACACCGTAATAGTAATCTGATCTTGGTAATCCAATCGTCAGTCTTAATTATAAATAATATGACTGTATTTCAGAATGGAACAGCAACATCCATAGATTCAACAATCGTAAGAAAATATAATCTCTAAGATGAATTCAGTAATACCAACAGTCAAGCGTTACAACACAGACATTCTATAATTGAACAACAACGGTATCCTGTAAAAGCTAGTTATATCAGTACTTAAGGAAACAACAATGCATTGCAGAGTTATAATGTCTCTGTCTCAGAAAACGATATCACTTAACAGATCAGATGTAACAGGGCTGTGATGTAAAATAACAGAACATATCAGATTACCGAATAAAGCTGATGAGCACACCACGCATAAACCAAAAGTACTAGTACAGGAGCAAGTGTTCCTCCAGGGCCAGGCCCTTAGCCTCCAGGGGTACACCGCTTGAAGTTATTTCAGGATCAGAGATGAAATAGCAACCAAGTTTGTATTAATGCATAAGATAGAATTACAGTGGATCACTTCTCAACGAGAGTCGATGATCAAAGTCTCAACTTTAAGAGAAATTACATAAAAGCACAACAGACTATCCCCGAGCTAACAGTGCTGCCCCTTTTTATAATGGCGAAGGCGGAGATGTCTAGGTGCAAAAATAGTTAAAGCAGCGATCCCTCAGGATCAAAGGATCCTGAGGGATTCGCTGAATCGTTGGCTCTCAGTTATCTCTTTACTTTCTTGCACCAAGCCGATATCTCCATTTCCTTTCCTGGGCTGATATGATTTGATTTGGTTTTCCTTGTTTGCATGTGGTTCCCCGTCAAAGGGACAGCGGTTAACCTGGCCTTGTCCTTTACTTTGGAATGGAAGTCTTTCATTTTTCCTTCTTCCTGCATAAGAAAATGACAATTATCAGTGTTTTCATTTTGCACATCAATCTTACAGATTTTATTACAATTCCTTATCATCTACCTAGTTCATGATGCAAAAGGTTTATAAGTTTTAATGAAAAGATGCTGAAATAATCACCAAAAACATACCTTCTTAAGTACTCCACACACCCCCCCTGCTTACCCTTTTGCATGCCCTCACGAAAACATTGTAGTTGATGTGTAAGGCAGTGAGAGAGTAGGCTGGAGATGGGATCTCATGTGGGGGTCTACAACCATGATGCATAACTAGGTGTTCAAAAAAATGGCTTGTCTGACCCTCAGGCATCTTGTACATGAATTGGTATCCAGGTGCAAGGTGACAAATAATTGGACTCCGAAACCTATATCCTAACCAGAATGGCCCTGCCCTCAAAATGATTTCGCCATAGAGGTGCAAGTGGTTGGTGGCTAACTTAAAATTTTCATAATTAAATGGTTCCCTGAGTTGGATATTCGGATTGGAGATCTGATATCGAAATTTAGCCGCATCAATGGCAAGGTCTTTAATAGTGAGAAAGTATTCTATTCCCTGCTGATTGGTTCCTGTATGAATTCGTCCTAATGCTTCAATTACGCCTGGAGTCCTCATGAGGTTCATATGTTCCCTCCACAACTGTACTGGATTCCTAGGCTCAGCTCTTACCCACAAGTCTAATCCATTTTCTTGTCTTTGGAAAGCATTATAGGCTTTAAGCCATTTAATTTGATTAACCCCAAATGAAATAAATGCCTGTAATTGGATATCCCCAACAAAATGGTCGGGTTCTGCTTAGTCTTCTAGTCTAACACAAGGTTATGCAAATAGAATTCACACAATAATCTTTGAACCTTTACCCTGTAATGCTTACAACAGTTTATAAAATCATCGATGGTATTAATTTGTATAGGGGTGCCTGCTTTAACAGCCTTTATTTTCAATTGAAAATATCGTTCCATTAAAAACAAGGCATAATTCTTAGCAGGGGCTCTACATGCTAGGACGTCATTGTACAAAGAGCATAAGGTATCCATCTGCTTGATAACTATATCTAACCTACAAGTTACATTCGCGACTTTTTCTTCTTCCTTTCACCACCCTTCAAAGGCCTGGCTTTCGGATAAATTGATGTTCCTTAGCTGTTGCTATAGTTCTTCATACCTTTCTCGAGGAACCGTTTGTTCTATGAGTTTTTCTGCTGCTTGCTGAGCTTGCGTCAAACCCTCTCGTAGGGTTACCATCCTCAGATCACTATCCCACATGGTAGTGGAGACCGAGAGGTTTACTTGAATCTTCCTATTGCGTTGTCTTGTGTTCATGGCCCGTATTTCCCCCGAGGGTTGTGCCTCTGTCTGAATTTCTTTATCACAGGTCAATATATCATCCGTTTGTACTTCAACATGGGTAACAGTTAAATGTTGTTCCTTTTGATTTTGAACAGCAGACTGCTCCTCAACGAGGTTTGGAACAACAGACTGCTTCTCACCAGGGTTTTGAACAGTAGGATGGACTCGGGTCCTCTGAACCTTTGTCTTGAGGGGTTTTGCTGGAGTGGTTGCATGTTTCCCTCCCGAAGTCCTTTTTACCCTTTTCCTTGTTTTCAAAATCCTGATCTGCTGTCGAAGTTGAACTATTACATTCAGTAGTCTTTGCTGTTCTTTTCGTAATCTCCTAATTTCCTCAATTTCCTTAGAAGGAACAACAGACTGTTTACTGCAGCCTAGACTGTTATCTCGATCAATTCCCTAGTTTTCTCTTTGTGGTGCTTCCTCATTGCTCTGCTCGTGTTGCTCAGGGGCAAGAACCCTAGCTGGTTCTGTTATTTCTTGGGTGACTTCTTTTTCTACCTCCCATTCTTCCAGAATTTCTTCTGGTGTAGTTTGGCTAGGAACTGATTGTTCCTGTTCTGTATCACTTCTCTCTCCTGTCATACTTTCATCATGAACAGGCTGATTCTCCTTTTCTACCTCCTTGTCATGTAATTCTTTGAGTGCATTTTTATCTTGAGTAGAGTGTTCTTTTGGTTCTTCTTCAGCATGGAGATCTGGTGGGTTGAGAGGTTGGCCATATTTGACCATATTGGCCAAAATTTTGGCCAATTCATCTTCTCTCAATGGATTCTGCAATGTGTTGCCTTCATGTTGTTCTGTTTCCTCCTCCTGCTCAGGTTGCTCAGTTTCTTCCTCCATTTCTCCTTCCTCATTTCCTTACATTCCTTTCTCATTTTCTTCCCCTTCTAATTGTGGGGGTTGTTCATCCCTTGTATCGTCTATCTCTACTGGTTGGCTGATATCTCCTTGGGAATTTTCCAGCCTCCCTTTAATCTGTGCTAATCTAACCGATTTCCTTCGCTTTTCTAGATGCTCTGGTGTACTGGTGGCATGTTTACGTTTTGGGGATGGCATGGTCAATCCCCTATCTATTATGGAAATTAGCTCTTCCCAGCTGCTCTGTTGCTGGGTAAGGCTATGGCTAACTATTAACCATATCAACCCATGGTGACTGACGACTGATTCTACATGCTGTGCCTTTTTCATACTTCGTGCAACATCATGAAGTAAAAAATTTAAGAATGCAGGTAAATTTACAGAGCATTTCTGCTTTAATACGGCTAAAAGTTTAAGGTGTCGTGGTCTTACCACATCTTTCCTGCCTTCACAGGTGATGTAGCTCTGAATAATCTTTGCCAATTCCACCCACGGCTCTCCTAATGCTACAGGTAGAACCCCTTTTCCTCTAATTGTCAGGCTCTGACGTTCATCCTAGAAAGTTTTTATGATTTTTTTCAATCTATCCTTCTTTAATGCCCATATAGGTCCGGTGGCTGGTAGTCGTGAGACCTCTGCAATTATGTCATTGCTGACTGCTATATGTCTCCCCCTTACTGTGGAGTGATCTTCTTGCAAGTTCTACAAGAATTCCATTGCTATAGTCTCATTGGATTCCTGTAAACGATTGAGATAAGTTAACCAACCTGCTCTTGCCATAATTTCCCGTGCAGCAGCAGAGACTGTCAATTCCTGTGGTTCTCTTCGAATTGATCTTCCTTCCATGTTTTTGATTTCCCTGTAAAACCTCAGAATTGACAATGGAACAACAAGTTGTTCATGCCATTAAAACACATAGAAACTAACAGATGTAGGACTCGCTCAAAATCTAAAGGGCTTTACTAATGCCGCAGAGCATACTATGGAAATGGCTTGGGAATAACAAGCCATGCAAAAATAAAAAAAAATAGTATACCATTGAGCCGTGCTATTCCCAAGTACGCAATTTCCCGAATAGTGGTCTGACATGTAATCCAACGAATGATGAGGTTAACCTCCCCCCCACAATTTGATAGGCCGTCCCTGACCATCAAATATAGGAGTGGAGTGTCCATTTGCCTTGGAACAGAGTCATAAAGGAACAATGTATGGCAATATTCCATGTTTACAAAAGTAGCAGGTTACCGAAATCTAGGTGTAAAGTTGGATCGCTTAACAAGTAAGAGACTGTTATGATATGATGCGAGGCTGAGAAAATAGGACAACTGCCATGCATACAGAGTCTCATGCGGTCATTGTCAATTGTTCTGTCATGATTGGTGATAATAGATTTACATGCATTTTATGGTTAGAGAAATAATATAAATTCTTATTATGTGGTGATTTATTACTAAGGTATAAGAAACAGAAGGGTGTTAATAATTACCTATTGGTGTAAGTAATGTGACTTCAATACCATTAACAGAGCTCTGCTGCCGACAGGTGTCCATAACCTTGGCAGAGTTGTTTGTTTCACCCATGGAACCATGATCCTTTGTGTATGCTTAGGAAATGTTGTGCGATGTCAAAATGTAGGCCATTATGCTGGCTTGGTGACCAGTTAGCCATAATGCCATTCACGAGGAAGGAGCGAAAGGTGGGCAGGCCGGCTCGTGATGAGACCTCCTGTTCCAAGGGTTCTTTATTTGATATACCTTTTGGACCATATCCCTGGTGTGGTGGCCATAGTGGGAATGCCACTTCACTTTCTTCCTCATGATCATGGTAGGCTGGCTCTTGATGAGACCCCCTATCCTGCATTTGACAACTTATATAAACAAGTCATTAAAACATCATTTTTCGCTCTTTTTTCTTTCTCTTTCATAAAGTACTTTCCCATTTATACACAAAGGGTGGTTCAACACTCCTTAAGAGTAGGAATGGTGGAAGAAGTCTTAACATCTCAATAGGAACATGTAAACCCTTTGCTCTTATTCCTGAATAATAATCGAAGAGAATTGTAAAAATTTAAAAGGAACCAACATGATAAAGGTAACCAATCAGAGCAGAATTAATGGAACAATGACAGCAAAAGATAATGGGTAAGTGTGTCCTTCCCTCTGTCCTCTTACCAATTCAAAGAAATTTCTTATAAAAATAGCGATTTTATAATTCACTGATTTTAGTATGTTGTCATTTTGTATCCATTGCATAAGTGCATAGCTGTGTTCCAAAAGACTTGAAAGAACAGGAACAGTAGGCATCCTTAACTTAAAACAGCAAGGGGAGCAAGCATAAGTAAAAGGAATACGAGGATGTTGTTATTTCAAAAAGGAAGAGCAAAAGAATACAAGTGGTGTTCCTTTTGAAAAAGGAATAGCAAAGATCAAAAATGTTGTTCCTTTGGAAAAGGAACAACAGAAAACACAAATGTTGTTCCTTTGGAAAAGGAACAACAAAAATCAAAAGTGTTATTCCTTTGGAAAAGGAACAACAGAAAACACAAATGTCGTTCCTTTGGAAAAGGAACAACAAAAATCAAAAGTGTTGTTCCTTTGGAAAAGGAACAACAGAAAACACAAATGTCGTTCCTTTGGAAAAGGAACAACAAAAATCAAAAGTGTTGTTCCTTTGGAAAAGGAACAACAGAATTCACAAATATCGTTTCTTTGGAAAAGGAACAACAAAAATCAAAAGTTTTGTTCCTTTGGAAAAGGAACAACAAAAATCAAAAGTGTTGTTCCTTTGGAAAAGGGACAATAAAAATCAAAAGTGTTGTTCCTTTGGAAATAGAACAACAGAAATCACAAATGTCATTCCTTTGCAAAAGGAACAGCAAAAATCAAAAGCGTTGTTCCTTTGGAAAAGGAACAGTAGAAATATCAAATGCCATTCCTTTGAAAAAGGAACAAAAAAAATCAAAAGTGTTGTTCCTTTGGAAAAGGCACAGCAAAAGCACAAGGTAAAAAAAGAACAGCAAAGTTAAATCAAAATGAACGGCTGATCCAGAAGGTGATGTTCCTTTGAAAAAGGAACAGCAGAATGGAAATGTTGTGCCTTTGGACACAAGCTTCTTTAGATCCTGGAAAGCACGTTCACATTTTTTTGTCCAAAGAAAGTCAACATTCCCTATTAGTGCATACAAAGGTGCAACAATATGCGAAAAATGTTCTATAAACCTCCTATAATAACCAGAAAATCCAAGAAAACTGCGTACCTCCGTTTGAGTTAGGAGTAGGAATAAGCAAAATTATTTGGATTTTGGCTGGGTCTACCTGAATGCCAACTGTTAGAATATAGTGTCCTAGAATAAGTCCTTCAGTCATCATCATATAACATTTTTCGTGGCTTAAACAAAGTGTGGTAGCAATGTAGCATTGTAGGAATTTTTCCAGTGTGTCCAATGCTAGATCGAAATCGTCTCCGTATGGTGTAAAGTCATCCATGTATACTTCAAGCCCTTCATTTATTAAGTCTGCAAAAATGTTGAGGATAGCCCTTTCGAATGTGGCAGGAGCATTGCATAAGCCAAAAGGTAGAACTCTATAGGCAAATGTTCCCTAAGGACAAGTAAAAGTGGTTTTGTCTTGGTCTTCAGGGGCAATCTGAATCTGATTGTATCCACTGAAGCCATCTAGGAAAGAAAATAATTTCTTTCCTGCCAAAGTGTCTAATACTTGGTCGATGAATGGGAGAGGGAAGTGGTCTTTTTGTGTTGCTTTATTTAGCTCTCTGTAGTCCACACAAATTCTCCATTTCCCATTCTTTTTTGGTACCACCACAAGTGGAGAGACCCATTTACTATCGGAGATAGGGTAAATGAAATTGACATCTAAAAGTTTTTGCAATTCAGCTTTTACCACTTCTTTTAAATGGGGATTAAGTGTCCTTTGAGGCCGGTGAACAGGTCTCGCATCTTTTTCTATGTAAATGTGGCGTGTACATAATTGGGGATCAATTCCTTTCATGTTAGGGTAGTCCCATGCAAATGCTTCTTTATATCTCCTCAATAATTGGATGAGCTTCGTTTCTTGTTCAGAGGTGAGGTTGGCATTAATGTTTAAGGTTTTTCCCAGTTCAATTTCCACAACTTTACTATTTGTGACAGAGGTAACAGGTATTGTTTGATCATGTGTATATTTAAGAGGATCTTCTTCCAATTTGTTATCGAATGTTGCCTCTATCACGTGACATTGTGTATGGGATCTGAGTTTAGTTTGACTAATAAAATTTTTAATGGCATCATCTTCTGTTTGGTCCCTGAAATCAAGTGCCTCTTGTATAGTTAATGGAGATCTAATGTTGTCAGTAAGGTATGATATAGGGCACCTATTAGTTTTCATTATTGTGACACTTGGCTTCGCTGGAGGATATAAAGCTAAGTTCTTGATATTTCCTCCTCTGGTTATGGTCATATTGCCTTGTTAGCAGCCAATATAAGCATCGGAAGTGGCAAGATAGGGTCTACCTAAAATCAATGGATGTCCATCAAGTTGGTTTTTGGGATTTATTATCAGAAAATCGGTCGGATACTCCCAGGAGTCAACAGATACCATGACATCATGTAGTGTGCCTTCTGTCCTAACCACAGATCGGTTAGCTAATTCTAGTAAAGTATAGGTGGGTTCTACAGATGTAATGCCTAGATTCTAGCAAGTAGTAGTTGTTAAGATGTTAATTGCAGCTCCTAGATCAACTAAGGCATTAGAGAAGGCTTGACCATGAATTTGTATGGTTACTATTGGACTTCCTGGGTCTTCATATTTAATGGGTGCTTCTTTTCCTGATAATAAGTCAGATAGAGTGCCAACTACTTGGACTCTTGGATTATTTGCTTGGTTTCTTTACACATAATTCTCTGATAGTATTTGCATATATCAGGATGTCTTGAATGGCTTGGAGGAATGGAATTTTTATGTACAAATTTTTTAATTCTCCCAGAATGTCAAAATCAGGATATTGTGTAGGTCGAGTTATGATTAATCATTCTAGGAACGAGGGAGAGTATGTGGTTGCTTGATTATGAATTTGTTGTGTATTCACATCCTCGTCTTGTGATGATTGTTCTCTAGGTAACGGATTTTCAACATGAACTGTCTTGTCTCCCTCAATTTCAATAATACGCCTAGATCTTAGTTGAAGATCATTACACTCCCTCAGATCTGCTCCTATTTCTAGTGTTTCTACTATTTGGACAGATTGGACCAGTCTGTTATTTGGGTTAGGGTTGGGTTGGGCCAGGAGTTGCGGTCTCAGGTTAGACTAGGGGTTTTGTTGTAAGGCTGGCAGTGTAGGTTGAGGGAGCGGAATGGTTCCTACTGGCTGATGCATCGATCTTTGCCAGTTTGTCTGCCAGGCTTGACTTTGTGAAGTAGGAGGGGTCCATTGTGCTGGGTATGCGTTACTTTGCCAATATTGTGGGGCATAGGGAAAATTTGGCCAACTGTATTAGCTTGCTTGATTCGGACATGGGGTTGATGAAGGAAATGACTGTGACGACCAATTCGGAAAGGGGGGTTGAGGTTGATTTTTCCACATATTATATTGTTGAGCATTATACTGTGGAGACTGAAAAGAGGAAGTTGGGTCCGAAAACATACCAGACTGTTGTGGCTGCCACTGACGGTGCTGATTGAGCAGATACACCGACTCTGGCTCCTCTTCTACTTCCTTGTATACTGCTTTTAGTCCGGGAAGTGAGGGACAGCTTTCCGTAAGGTGGTCTTTTGTGTAGATGGCGCATGTTTGGACTGCATTTAGTGGACACTCCTTATGGCTATGTTTCTTTCTGCATCGGGGACAGAAGATTGCCAAATTTTGTTCTGCCTCCATTTGCTTTTGTTTGGCCTGCATAATATCAAGTTGTGTAGTTAGCATCCCCAGTATATCAGTTTTAAAATTTTCCAATAAATTTCCAATTTCTGCATGCATTACTCCTTCCGTCGAAATTCTCTTATCTCTTACAAACTGATCATGTTCTACTGGTTTTAGTCTGTGCTGCCTCTCGAGCTCCTTATACATAAATCAATAATGTTAGCAAAATTTTCCTGATAAATATCTCCTTTTCCCATAATGTTTAACGTTTCAATCCATTGTTCTTTCATTCCCCTAATTAATGCTGTTTGTAACACATTATTGGGTAAAGGTAGTGATGCATAAGGAGATCTTTGAAGATTATACTGAAAGCATTCCACATACTCCTCTAATGTTTCATTTGGTCTAGCTACCATCTGGAATATTTCGTCTTTTAGTTCCCTAGACCTGCAATAGTCCTGATATTTTTTTAGAAAAGATTCTTTCATTTGATCCCAGTTATTTATAACACTGCCACCTAGTCCCATGAACCATCTCAAAGCAGCCCCTTTTAATGTAGAGGGGAATAATTTCAGTTTCTGGGGGTTAGTGGTGTAGTCATAACCCCTACACAGCACATCGAACTCAAATAGGAATGCATCCGGATCCTCTGATGTAAGACCGTGGAATGTAGGGATATGTTGAAGAGGAATTGCTTTCATAGGTGCATTTGCTGCAGTATCCATGATGGGGTATTGCAATGTAGAGGTTTGGGTGTTTGGCTGGTTTTGAGCCATTTGGTCAAATATATGCCAATAACCTTGTGGGATATCTAGGAGGGTATTCCTAGGGTGAGAGGGAATGGCTTTAACAAGAATAGTTTTAATAGTGCTTCCTTTATCTGGGATAATGAGAATGCCTAATGTCTGAGGAGATTGAGTTTCTTCAAAATTGATTTTTGCATCATTTCCCTTATCTAGGCTGCTCAATGGCTGAGTTATCCCAAGAGGAGACCTCAGTTCCTCAGTTTCCCCTATCTCTCCTCTTCCTTCACAAAGATTACTGAAATTCCCTTCTTGCAATAGTTCTGGAGTAGAATTTCCAATTTCTTGAAAATCCTGCTCTTCAGTTTGACTATGCACCTCAGCAAAGGCTACAGATGGTGATCCTGTGGCCTGAAGGGAACTAGTAGGCTATCTAGAAATAACTTTTCTGGGTCCTACTGAAGGCTAAGATTCTGATTTCTTAAAAATTTCGTCTATAAAGGTTGATCGGCCAAGGGTCACCAGCCCCTTAGCTTTTTCGGGCTTGGGTAGAGGTTTGGAATTATTTTCTGGCTTTTTCTGCTTAGTCATGCACACACAAATCTACTACTAGATTCTACCCAAACAAAACAATGACAAATCTGTAGGAAAGTGGGCAGAGGAGTAGGGCTATTACATGCTCTACACATAGGTTCTTACCTTCCGTTTTTAAAACCCAATTCTTCCCTAGCAGGATCTTACACTACTCTGAAAAGAAACAAATGGCTACACTCTTTCCCTGGCAACGACGCCAAAATGTCGAGCTGTAAAAAGGGTCTCTTTCACCTCTAATTACCTCACATTAGTTTGTCAATCCAGGAACGTTTTGTTATTCCAAAGAGTGTCTCAGTTTGAGGCTATCATTTGCCAGAGTAATGCTAGTAGTATAGTGCTCAAAAATACAAGAGTAAACGGATGCTTGTTTATAGCAAACTACTTTTAAATACTAAACCATACATTCATAAAACTAAGCAATTTATCAGTCAAGGGTTCAGTAGCAGTAACTCATCCCTTTGTAAACTGATGGAACCAAAGGAAATCAGGGAATAGGTCATTGATCTGGGAGCCAAACAGTAAATGTCAATGCCCACTTTAGCCTCAGATCGTTCTACACACCGAAGCAATAATAATGCGAATAACAGGAAATGGAACAACAAATAAGAAATGGAATAGCAACTAGGAAACTGTAACAGAAATTAAGTTTAATAAGCAGAAACACCTTAGTCTACAGGATCAAATGCAACAATTGTGTCCTATGGAAATCCAATGGCAATCCTCTACCTTTAGGGATGAATCGAACAACACACAGAAATAGAACAGCATTGACTAATGATGGAATATGGGACAACGCTAGAAAGTCAAACAGTAACTTAACACACGGCACACCTCAATAGTAATCTGATCTTGGTAATCTAATCGTCGGTCTTAATTATAAATAATACGACTGTATTTCAAAATGGAACAGCAACGTCCATAGATTCAACAATCGCAAGAAAATATAATCTCTAAGATGAATTCAATAATACCAATAGTCAAGCGTTACAACACAGACATTCTATAATTGAACAGCAATGGTATCCTATAAAAGCCAGTTATATCAGTACTTAAGGAAACAACAATGCATTGCAGAGTTATAATGTCTCTTTCTCAGAAAACGATATCACTTAACAGATCAAATGTAACAGGGCTATGATTTAAAATAACAGAACATATCAGATTACCAAATAAAGCTGATGAGCACACCACGCATAAACCAAAAGTACTAGTACAGGAGCAAGTGTTCCTCCAGGGCCAGGCCCTTAGCCTCCAGGGGTACACCACTTGAAGTTATTTCAGGATCAGAGATGAAATAGCAACCAAGTTTGTATTAATGCATAAGACAGAATTACAGTGGATCACTTCTCAAAGAGAGTCAATGATCAAAGTCTCAACTTTAACAGAAATTACATAAAAAAATAACAGACTATCCCCCAGGCTAACAGTGCTACCCCTTTTATAATGGAGAAGGCGGAGATGTCTAGGTGCAAAAATAGTCAAAGCAACGATCCCTCAGGATCAAAGGATCCTGAGGGATTCGCCGAACCATTGGCTCTCAGTTATCTCTTTACTTTCTTGCGCCGAGCCGATATCTCCATTTCCTTTCCTGGGCTGATACACTTTGATTTAGTTTGCCTTGTTTGCATGTGGTTCCCCATCAAAGGGGCAGCGGTTAACCTGGCCTTGTCCTTTCCTTTGGAATGGCAGTCTTTCGTTTTTCCTTCTTCCTGCATAAGAAAATGACAATTTTCAGTGTTTTCGTTTTGCACATTAATCTTACATATTTTAGTACAATTCCTTATCATCTACCTAGTTCATGATGGAAAGGGTTTGTAAGTTTTAATGAAAAGATGCTGAAATAATCACCAAAAACATACCTTCTTTAGTACTCCACACATGGGTGGTCTCATGTTGATCGGAATTCTTCTTCTTCTTAGTTTCCTGGTTACGAGATGTGGAACTTTTACCAGGTGAAGTAGGAGATGAAGAAACAGGAGAAGAAGGCGAAGGCTCAACCTTGGAATCATTGTGTTGTGATTCAAACGAAGGAGATGGAGGAACGGGGGTCATGACGCTCGAGACCACCGAGGTTGAAAATGATGGTTAACCTAGGCAAAGACAATGTTGCCATATACGGAGCACCAACATTTCCAAAAGGTGGAAACAGACCAGGATTTCCATCTGGGGGAAGACCTTGGCCAGTAGACTCGGGGAAAGTTGGCATCGGGAATGAGCCTAAAAAACAGTTGCACTATAACCAAGAACTCAAAATGTTACCAGGAATATTTCGTGGGCAGTAAATTTTATGACACGAGAACAAAACTAGACCTTTCCATTTTTCAAGATTCGAGAAAAGGATGAAAAGGTGACTCTATCTCTTTCAAGGTTTAATGAGCCGGAAAGGACAAGTGATCAGATGATCCTTTTCTTTTAAGGATTCGAAAAAGAATGAGAGTGACAACTCTAGAGAACTAGGCAAAAGGTTTACTAGACAAACCGCAAAACTGCATAGACACCTTGGTGATCAAATGAAAGAGAAATGACCAAGGACTTTCCGTACGGAAGTCAATATTCCTGAATGATGTGTTCGGTGCATTACAGTTTGCAAGGTGGCATACACAACTTCCTATGGATGTAGGATGATAACCTAGTGGGGTCTCCTGATATATACTCGACGGTACTAGGATCACAAGTCCGTACTAGGCAGCTGTTGAGTCATAGAAGGAGGAATCACCGAACCTTAAGTGAAAGCAATAGTGACTAGGTTTAACGATGCTAGAGCATGTCTCTAGCCTAGACCTCTAAATAATGTGTGTTAAGTTCCAATGCATTATTAAGTTCATTCAGTTCATTTTATGGTTGATCTTGAATTAGGTTTCAATTTCCAGGCCCTACTGTATGTATATCAGAACCCTAGGATGCAACTAGAATGAGTAAAGCATCTTTTATTTCAATGAGCACCTACTTATAGAAAGGTAGAAAGTTCATTCCAAAACCATGACAAAACCAAGATAAGTAAATGCAAGTGCTAAGAAACACAATGCATTAGCACACCAATCCTACAGTGCATGGATACTACTAATGATAGATTTAATGTTTGCTTTCCAATTTCTCAAACATGAAAATTTGAAATGCAAATGTACTTCACTTTCGTATACTAAATGAATGCAATCTTTTGATTTTGATTGTTTTGAATTTAAAGAGACAAATAAGAAAGTGTGAACTGATCAATCCAAACAATTGTAATCTATGCTTGGTAGTGAAAAAATTGCATCAATATGAAAAATTAGTTCAATAGTTGACACTAAAATCAACCAGCAAGAAACAAGCAATGAAAAAGCTTCAAGCAAATCAATAAGATGGTTGTGGATGAACCTTCAATAGACAAGAAACCCAGACAAATAATTCAAAAACTTGAAAGAGCTAGGTCACAAGGCCTAAAAACACAACATTCACTGAATGAAACCAAAGATATAGTACCTTTAACCAACAACAATTAAAACAAACTGATGGGCAAGACGAAGACAGCAGGGGATAAACAAGACTGGTGAATTCAGGAGGTGAATTTGTAAAAACAACTTACATAGGAATCATCGCGGGTATAAAACTAGCAACTAGTGATGATCAGCTAATAGTCACAGCAACAGAGCAACGTTGTCGAGAGAGTACAACTATCTTTCGCGACGTGCCAATTCTTGGAATCGTCGCTACTGTACGATAGGATTTAGCGATGCCTAGGTTTACAAAACAGAGATAGGGCGACGTCATTGTGACTGTCAAGATTTTTCTAGCGACGAGCATAAAAATAATGGAAAACAAATGAAAACTCCCAAACAAACACTAGGCTATCCTTCCAGATAGCAAGGGGACTTCCCAGATAAACCTAGGTAACCCAAAATATTGATGGTTTAACCCCAAAATTCAAGAGACACTAAATCAAAACCAAACAAAAGTAAACAAGAGAAAAAACATACATAGGACTCCCCAACAAAGTCACCAACTTGTGAAGTAGGAAAGTGTTCCCTTTGCAGATAGAGGCAACCCCTCTAGCCCTAGAGTGGGTCTAGTCATAGAAAAGACAAAACAACAATTGATTCCCTTAAATAGTCATCATTGGAGGCCTACCTCAAACTGGTGGTTGATGACATTTCGTTGCGTTGCTCTAGCTTCCGTTTCTTTCTCCTCAATAAGCAATCAACCTAAAACACCATAATAAAACAACAGAGCATGTAACCGAGAACAAAAATGATCTATTTACTTATAAAGTCAAGAAATCATAAGCTATCAAGTAAATTGTACACAAGATATAGGAAATCATCATTGATTGTATTAAAATGAATCAAGAGCAAATCTTACAACCAAGTCTTGATGTCACAAGCCTTCTTGGAGGGTCTAGCCAGTATGTTTCTTCAAGCATTCACTCTCAAATGGGTCTCCCAAATAGACAATATCTCTCTCTCACTCACAAGATTTTATGCAAGGTTTACGCACTCAACAACCTCTTACCAAACTATTAGCAATCCCACACTTGTCACACTCACACCAAAGCTATCTACTAAACTCAATAGAACTAGCAGCATTGTCTGACTAAAAGAACTAGTAGATCATAGAAAAGGTGAGTGATTTTATAGGAGAAGGAGTCTCCATGAAATGAGGGATAGGGAGCTTATCCTCAAGGGAGGTTGCACAAAAGATGAAACTACCATCCTAGAGGAGGAAGGGTGACCCAAACTGACCCAACAACCATCTCTAAAGACATCCATAAGGCTGACTGTTTGAACAAATTTGCCCAATCTGGATCGTCGCTAGTTGTGAACTAAGTCTCAGCGATGGCATCGCAAGGAGGCAATGCATGCAGACCAATCGTCACAATAAATAGCTCGCAGCCTCACACCGGGCCCTAAAATTCAACTGTCGTGGGAAATAGGTGTACAGCTGCGACAGTGTCACGATGAGAATATTTATGACAGAGGATCGTCGTGTATATTAAAGGCTTACGTGCGACGATGCATAAACTTAGGGAATAAAGGTCAACTTTCAGCATTAGAGAGCATTTTCTTAATCTTCTTTCATGAGTGGGAAGATATGAACATGTTTATTGGATATATGACACAACAAAGGGACTGAGATGAGGATAGTGACAAATTACTGTGTAACACTTGCACCATCATTGGGCTTACCCAATCGAATTCTTCCATAGGTTCAATGATGCATGCCGCTAGCATTTTGTCTAGCTCTAAGTGGACCTTCTCCTTGTATTTCGGATTGAGGTAGTAAGGCCTCTGGTTAATTGGCTTCATGTCAAGCTTTAATGTGATCCTCATCACTCCTAGGTCTCTGATTATTCATTTCAGATCCATAAACTTGGTAGGGAATAAGTCCTGGTATTTGCGGAGCAATTCAGTGACCTTATCCACCATCATGTCATCCCAGTAGTCTCCAATCTTCACAAATTTGGGCTTTGCCTCCATACCAACATTTACTTGTTTTGTTTTCACCAGTGTGGTTATATCAGGGTTCTTAATCTGTGGCCCTTGAACCTTGCAGTGGCCTTCTATTTCTAGAATGTTAATCTTCCACGAATCCTCATCCTCTGCTTCAGTAGTTACATTATAACATTCTAGCACGTGACTGAGCTTAGAAGCCCATTCAGGCTGAATACGATCTAAAGGATCCTACAGTATCCTAAAGATGGTTATTTTCACCTCTTGGAGCGCTTCATCAATACTGTCAAACCCGTCCTCAAAACCGAATGTCATCATGAATCCTTTGCATAAGATATCACATTCACCTATCCCATGGCGGAGCTCTATTTCTATATACCAATTCATTGGGATAACATCCAGGGTATGACAGAATAGGTGCACCCACTCAGGTTGGGGATTTTCTCCATAATCCTACATCCATTTGGCTAGATGCGCGTGCAAATCATTCTGCCCATCGTACTTGTCTATTAGTTGCATCTTAGGCTTCCCAAATTGTGTTCTCATCATCTTCCTACATTCGTGCCAGTCATCAAATCTTTCCTTGTGTGTACCTCACCATCTTGCAGGCGTAGCGTGCAGTGCCCAGTCCAAGGCTTGGAAGCGTTGATTTTCTGGTACCTCCATTTCAAATGCATCTAAGAAGATATGCACCAGATTTAGACCATCATAAGTAGGCAGATTTCTTACCTATAACGAAACACAGTGTAGCGACCGAGTCATCATGTTGCAATTCAGCATAGTTACTTCATGTAACTGATTCTGCAAGCATTCTATCTCTTCATCAGAGTCCGAAGTGACAGAACTCTCGCGGTCCCATGTAATCCATCCATTTGTGGTGGGATTCACCCAATCTTGGTTCCATGAAGTTATCTTATAGATATAGTCCGGGTCATCATCACTCTCATAGTCGCAGACTGGTTCTGTATAGCGCAATCCTTCAGCAGGATCTAGGGGTATTATTATGGGCAGTGATTTCTTCTCAAAGATAATCTTTCGCTTCTTCTGATTGATTACCCTATTCATATCAGTAGCCCAGTCAATTCCTGAGAGCGCGGGGTAGGGATTGTTGTCATCCACTATCTCTATTACTTCAAAATTGGCTAGCGCGCACGCTCCCTCAATATCCATGGTCACCCCCTGCTGCCGCCCCATGAGTATGATTTTCTGTTGATTCACCATCCTTAGCTGAATCAGAGACCATTGTATCACAGATCTCCCCATTCGTTCCCAAGTCTACTTTGGCAGGACATTCACATCTGACCCCAGATCCAAAATGACCTGAACCATTTCATACTCTCCTATTTGTGTGGTCAATCTCATCTCTTGTCCCATCCTTGTTTTATGCTTGCCAATATTTCGTACTACGTGCGGCTCACCTGGTGCGGTTCCAGCGCGTTTATTGATGACTTCTTGTAACCCTTTCACAACCTTACTATCATGTAGTAACTTCATATATGTTTCCAGGAAATTTGTGAGAATAGAGGGATCCATTTCCGGCTCAGGCTTATCCTTGATTCTTGAGGTGGAGGCCTTAGCGAAGCTCTTTTTAGCTTCCATGAAGGCTTCACGAACGCACTCCAAATCGAACTTAGCCTCTTTCATCAGAGCTTTGTGAACCCATGTACTATCTTCTGGATATTTCACTTTGTCATCTCCCATCGCGGTTCCACTTCTGATTACTATATTTACGTTTGGATTTTCCTTGCGCGGCTCAGATCTCATCATCTGCAGGTTTGGAGTGTGGAGGTGCTACTGCCCCTTTGTCACATATCCTAGCTATCAACGTAGGACAATCTTCTGTTTCATGATAAAAAAATGTAAAATACTTGTACAACGGACATGTTGGATTAGTGCAATCATAGGCATAATGTCTTGGTCCTTCGCAATTGTAGCAAATCAACTGTCCTTGACCTCTACCAGGTCTTCCTTGACCTCGACCTCGTCTGCGCCCCTGAAATCCTGTCTGTGCCATCCCTGCATTCTGGTCAAGGGGCCACATTTCAGCCTAAACCCTGTAGGCAAGAGTTCTATCCATCATCAATTCATAGCTCCGGCAAGTATTCTTATCATGTCCTACCAACCTACAAAAGTTATAGAACAATTGTTGTTGTGCTTGTACATACTTATGTAGCAAGTGATAGTTATCCATAGCATGTTTTATTGCTACTTGACAAGTAGTGAACCATAAGGCAGGTCCCATGCTCAGTCCTTCTTGAGCTTCTAGCCTTAAAGGCATTGGTCCTCCTCCTATAAGGTAATTTGCAAAGACCAGGCAATGGTCTTTGTCATGACCCTGAATCTTGAATTTCAAGCACCATACCTCCTCGCATACCTCTAGTCAAATTGTCCTATCTTGCTTCAGAATTTTCATCTCCAGGCACAGATTCTTCAGCTACGCATGGATCTACTGAAATCCTAGATTAGGATCGTGCATCAGAGTCTCATGTAGTCTCCTGGAAATCTCCAAGGCCTCTGTCTGAGTTGTTATCTTTTGTTGTGACAATGTACTCCTTAAGTGTGGCAGTAGCAAAGCCACAAACAATTCGCAATGTTGTCCATCTGTCAAATTCATGTGGGCTTTGCGGATTGTACACTTCAGCCTTTGATCTAGCTCCCAAGGCATCTCACCTAGTTGCATTGTGATCTCTTTGAATCCCACAATCGACTACACCTCAGATTTAGGCCTGCTAAATTCCCTATTTAGTGTTTCCTGGATTTCTGCTACTCTAGCATTCAGGTTATCGTTAGAGTACTTAATATACCAGTTTAGTGCACAATATTGTAGAGCACTAACCAGTGTCATCTTCTTTATATGATCATCTATAACACCCTGAGCTTCCCATACATCCCTGACAATGAACTAGAACTGGTTCAGGTCCTCATTTCCCAAGCTTCTGAACAAAGGCAACTTCACTGTGTTTACCATACTGAACCATGATGGAGGTGGAGGTGGTATGGGTGAAGTTGGAGGTGATGGTGGTGAAGTCGGAGGTAGTGTGGTTGGAGGTGGTATTCGTGGGAATCCTTGTCTTATTAACTAGATATCTCTTCATGGAGAAACCTTCACTATCCCTTCTTCATCTCTTTGCGAAGGTGAAATCAAGGGGCTATACTCTGGACCCTTCTTTCCTTCGTTCCTATAAGTTTTTCTAGTTTTCGTAGTCCCAAACATCAAGGTAGTTGCATAACCCATTTTTCGCACAATAGAATTTTAATCCAAGTATTCAAATATTTTACGTACATACCTTGCAGTCCTTTGAAAAAGAATCATTCCACCTTGCTGTAGTTGACTAAGGTGTCGACTGTGAATTCAGTCACAAATCCTCCTATGACATGATCGAGCCAATGATCGACAACACGACTGATCTTATCCTTTGATGCTTCCAACCTTCGCACTAGCTCTGGGGTCCACACAATAGGACCGTCGAGTTTCCACCTTCCTTGGCTATCTACTAACTTCACGATCCACTCGTATAGCTCAATAGGGAAAGAGTAGAAAAATATTTCGTGGATCTCTGTATACACGTATCGGTTCAACCACTGTTCTTTTAATAGTCACGGGTTTCTATTCTCCTGTGCCACGAATTCGTGAATATTTCTATCCAACTAGTCTCCAATCTCCTTCTTAGTTGGATTCCAGTGATACGACATCACACATATCTTATGTAGATTCTGGTCCTAGCAATGAAACCATTTGTTGGCTTGAGGGGGCCTGACCCAGGTTCAACATTATTTAGCCAAACAAATCCCTACACTACTGGCCCTTTCAGCATTAGCCCATGGAGCGCAGACTGAAGCCTCACCCGAAGTAGTATGGGGGGATGCTAGAACAAAGTTTCCAAACCCTTGAGATGGTTGTGATGTTGTTTGATCTCTTCTATCCCTGAATTCATGCAGGTGATCTCGCTCTAGGGCCTGTAAGACAAACACTATGTTTTGGATTTCAATACCTTTACAAAAGTACATGATCGACCTTTGTGCTACTATAACCTGTAGCTCAGGTGCTTTCACGCTGCTATATCAGCATGCCGGGAAAATTCCCCAATTATCCTAAGTGATTTTCTTATCTTGTCAAATGCTTAAAGTTATCACCACGTAAGCATATATTCGTGGTTGCATTCAATTATTCAGTGCAATTTCATTCATTCACGCACCATATAAGCATAATAAAGGAAATTCATACATAAGATATCCAAACCCATCAGTAGAACAAATACACACAAATTGCAGAATAACTCCTTTTATTAATATCTATCAAGTATTACAGACTATGTTCACCCTGTGCACATAGCTTCAAGGGTCCATGCACTCAGTTGCAGACTTCTACCCTAGGCCTCAGCGCACTCAGCTGCAGATCCTCTACCTACGCTACAACCCAAGACTTAGACTTTTTCCTCTAAGCTATGACTCTCTTCCTTGTTCGATGCTATTAACTACTTAGAGCTTAGGTCCTTTTATACAATCCCATGGTCCACGGACCATGGGTAGATCTCTTACAACCGACTTTACTTTACAAAACTAAAGGTAGACTATGATTTGCGACACATAATACCTTCGCTCTCTACGACCAAAAAATTCGGAGTCTTTACAATAATATTACAAAAACTTGTCTAAAACATGGCCTTTTAGCCCCAAAACTACCCTTGGGGGATCCCGCTCCCAACAGTGGCTGACACACAGGAACCCTTGATTGACAGTGCTATTACACAAGAACCAGCAGTCGAGATAGAAGTCAACCAAGGAAAAGAAGAAGAAGCTAATATCCATGAACCTTTGGTTGACACTGTTGTTACACAAGAACCAACAATGGAGATAGAAGCTTACTAAGGGAAAAATGATATACAAGAACCAATAGTGGAAATGGAAGCTGATTAGGGAGAGAAAGAAACTATTATGCAAGAATCCATTGATGACGTTGTTGTTACACAAGAACTAACAGCTAAAATGGAGCAGTTTCACCCTCGGGAGGCTGTTATACCCTTGATTGTTAGTGCATGTGGGAGAACACTGGGTCTTGACAAAGGATGGTGTTCTGGAAGAATGTTGTTGTTACCAGAGTTATAGAAATGGAAGTAGCAAGCACCATATATACAAGAGGGAACGATCTCGCTCAAGGCACAGAAAAGGATGACGGATTCACTCAGGGAGAAATGGTTAAAGGAAGAGTGGGAGAGAGAATGGGAAGTGTGGAGAAATAAGGAAGACATGAAGAAAAAGGATGAACGACTGCAACTATTACAATGACAGGTTCTGTATCTGACAAATGACAAGACAAAGTTTCGTGAGCTTGCCTTGAACCTGCTAGGATGAAGGCGACCTTCCCCATCATATCCAGTGTTCCTCTAGGAACATTATTATTTATTTCAGTTAAAATCAGTCTTTGAGAATAGACCTTATTTGGGTTCTTCTACCCATACTTTTCTTGAAATTTTTCGTACTTGTGATTTTGATGAACAAAGCTTACTTTGTGAGCTATTTTTGCATAACATAATGTGTGAGTATGTCAACACAAATATGGTAGCAAGTGTCTTCTCCTATATGGGAGATTTGCAGTTGTGGGCTTTCCTTTCATTTATGAGAAATCAAATTGAATGGCATCTGGCCATGAAATTAGCTAAAACTAATGAAGAAAGGGTAGTATTATGGGTTAGAGAAGAACCAGGAATGGTTTATGAACTAAGGCATCAATTTAAGTTGTTCCTCAACACCCCGGGGGTTAGGGAACAATGAGCCACCTATAGAATGAGGATTGTGAGGATTTGTCTCAATTTGCATGCACAGATGAATAGTCGAGGGCCAGCAGGGTGCCTTAAGTGCATCGAGACCTATAGCACTGAATTGTAAGAAGGAGATCCTTTTGCATACATAAATTTCATGGTTGTTGTTACATGGGTGCTCTAATATGCTCGGGTAGTGCAAACGTTAGGGGAATTCTAGATTGGACTCAAATTTAAATTTCCTTTGATTTGGTTACCAATAGAAGAATATCAGTCAAACTACCACTTGCGGGACTATAAGGAAGAATGCCGATCATGATAGTTGATGGCTACTCAAGGGTATAGGGCTTTGGGTGAAGACACTGCTGGTGCCTATATTTTTATAGACTTGCATCAGGGGTATAGCAGGAGAAGCTGAGGTTTTGCATAGAGACATGCAGTTCCTTCAGTTGGGGGGAGATGTTGGGTGTGACTTTTATACCTATTTTCTACACTTCCTTTCCCTTTTTTTGATCTTATTTTCCTCCAGGCCCATGAAATTTCACATGTTAATCACCCTTTGTCTCATTTATATAGCTTATTCCACTGTCATGTTATTTTTCCATGTTTTTCTGAATATTACAATACAATATTCCTTTTTTGTGGCTAACTGGGGTGAGCATGGGAGAAGTATTTTGGAACCTCCTCTTTTTCAGGTGTTTCTTACAGGAATGAGATTATGGAGTGAATAGGCCACGCTGATCAATATTAGAGCAGGTTAGAGTAGATTGATGTTACACGTTGTATGTTGTTACAGGTTGTTGTTACATGTTGTATGTTATTATAGGCTGCTGTTACACCACACAATGATACAGATGACCATTATTACACCAAGGGTATCGTTACCCAGTGACTGTTGTTACATTCTGAACCATCATTTGGCTATAGGATGATGTTGTACCGTAGCTGGAAAAGTTGTGGGTACTATTCCACACGGCAACTATTGGGGGTTATGAATTTTTTATTTAGAAGCAACAGATCCAAGCAGTTTCAATCTTAACCAATGTATCTGAGAAGTATTTGTATTTAGAAATAGGTCATAACAACTTCTATTTTATGATCAGCATGAGAATCGTGAAATTCTCATGACTGATCTATTCTTGATTTCAGGCATGTAATAATTATAAAAGAAACTCGATTTCTCATGTACAAGGATGATATATAGAAAATCACTTTTACTTTGATCTTGTAACTTTTTATTGTTTTTAATATTGAAGTTACTACGGTGATACTGTTACTACTCCTCATCTGATTCTTTAACTAATCTTGTGTTTATTCCTGCATCCCTACTAGGGAGGAAGGGACCTCCTATTTAGCAGGGACTGCAGTGGTAGAAGTAGTTGTATATTATTTTTTCTTTTATTGTCATATGTTTTTCCTCGTGTTGCTATATAAATTGTAAAATTCATCTGCTTCAGTTCTAGAGTATATTATGTTGTTACACTAGTTTGATTAAGCAGAATGATAGTGACTAGCTAGTGTATTCATTAGTTTATTATGTGGCGCGCCCTTGTTCTAGTAATATTGAAGTGTGATTTCATTTATGTGGAGTGTTTTAATTTATGCATGAATGATTTAATTTCTGCAATTGATTTAATGACATCCTTTATTGTTTCTTTCTATTTTTCATTCTTGGTTGTAGTGTATCGACACAGACAATGCAAACTCCATTGAAACAATAAGACCTACCCTAGGTTGACAATTAAATGTTTCAGTCTTGGTCAATTACGTTTGATTAAAACAACACTGCAATCTCCCTATGAGTTTACTAAAATTTCGAGCTGAAACACTTGTTGGAAGAAGAATTTTATTCCTCATCAAAAGGAATATGCATGTTGCATACTTTTTTTTGGTACTATTTTATTGCCATTCTTTTCTTCTAAAAAACCATCATTCATCTATCATTTTCTCCCATAAACCCCTCATAGTCCATTGAAATTGATCAATTAAGCATTATAATTGTTATTTTACATTAAATTTAATTTGTGGATTTTTATGTTAAAAATTAGAAATTTTCAACAAAATTACAAGATGTCATGACTTCCTGTAATTGGTTTATGTTGTGACTCGTGGCATGGCAGGAAAATCAAAATAGAGGATAGGGACGTGATCATAGATGTACATACATGGTGAAATATCTATTCAGCATTGCATCTGGAGCTCCTGGATACATGGTCAATGCTGGTCAAACCCAGCCTTTTCAGTCATAAAAGCAGCAAAAAGCCAAAGTTACCTAAACTGATTTCGTTTTGTTTTAGAAATCAGTTAAGATTAGAAAAAAACAAAAATCGCCTTTTTGACTGTAAAAGTAGGAACATCTGTGTGATATTGTATGTACATTCGATTGTAAACCTTAAGGAATGTTATTGAACGAGGGATAAGAGACATTGAGCGTATTGTATTGTATTGTTACCAGAACTCTGTTCTTGCATGTAATTCATTTCCAGACTTTAATCACAGGCAACGTTTCATCATTCCAGTCCTTTATGTGTTAACGGTTTCAACATCTGAAGTTTTTTAAGTGTACCATCAACACATGGACGGGCCCTACGTGGGGACTGGTATACTTTCATTTCATTTTCATAGCATTTAGACTTCAGATCTGAATAGTGTTTGATGCCATTTCTTTGCTTGTGAATTAATTAATTCAATTAGAAGTTCTTGCAAATGTTATTGTATGATTCATGGTGATACATTGAAACTTCAATTGCTAAAGTATTGAACAACATCTTGTAAAAGATTTAATTGAGCACTGAATTTCGAAGTATCTCTATGGACTCTGTCTTCATGCATTTGAGTTTTAGTATACTTAAAAGAGTCTTTAGTTTTCATGAATTTGATTGTTAGGGTGCTTAGTGTGTTACCGAGAAAGAGTTTTTGTGACTGATATCCTTGTAAGAGGATTGAAAACTCAGACTAGTAACACACTGTGTTTTTAGAATAGTTAATTAAATCAGATGATCTGAGTGTTTAAAGTGTGAAAGGAAACATATTCCAATCTCTTGTAAAAGAGTGATATAGCCTGTCACAGTACGCACTTATCTAGGTAGATGAGATCCTTTTAGGTCTATAGATTGTAGACACGTGCCTCTAAGGTTACCTACCTTGGTTGACATTAAATTTAGTCTAATCTAGACCCCTGGATTGGTCACTACATTTTGGCACCGTTGCCGGGGAGGCGTAGCTAGAGGATTTCTAAAAACAAAATATATATATAAAAAAAAACAAAAACAAACAAAAACATAGATTTAATTTTAATTCATCATTTTAGAAGTCATGCTTACTTATGTCTAGATCTAGAGATGATAAAGGTAGATTCATAAAAACCCCCCATCCAAAAACTAATTCACCACTAGGAGCAGACCCTTCAGGAAAAGTTGAACACACAAAACCAGATGAGAAAGTCACCATACAAACATTAGAGGATAAATAGAAATTAGGGCAAAGACTCACACTCATTGAGAGGCAAATTCTATTTGCACACAAATCATAGAAGAAACATCTCCCTGAATCCTCTATAAAAAGAGAAAGTAGCACAGTAACTCAACAATCTCTCCTTGAACCTACTGACTTTGAAAAATCTCAAGGAGGAGAAAAATCACTAGAACAACTTCTCTTTGAAACAAGTGACACTAAACAAGAAATTAAATCAATAGAGGAACCTATCAAAATGGCTGAGGAAGGAGATGGATCAGCAAGAGGACCACAAAATCAAGGACGAAGAGAGGAGGAAGAGTCAACCTTTAAATTTCCTATTCAAAAACCAGAAGAATATGAGGAAATAAAAATGAAAAACATACCTCCATCTGTGCTACCAAACTTTTATGGCATGGCTTTAGAAGACCCAGATTCATTCTTGTTTGAGTTTGACATAGTATGTCGAACATATGGTTACACAAATAATGCCCATAGGCTTAGAACCTTCCCAGCAACATTAAAAGCATCAGCATTAAGATGGTTCATGGGACTTGGTGAACATGAAATAACTGATTGGGATGGCATGAGAAGAATATTCCTAAAGAAATACCAACCTTATTGCAGATCGAAAGATTCTAAAGATGATATCTTTAGGATGAATCAACAAGAGGATGAAATTTAGAGGAGTATTTGGAACGATTTGTTTACAATTTGCAAAAGTCAAAACATAGGACCATGTCTCTTGATCTAATTCAAACAATATTTTTGAAGGGCATTCGAGAGGAATACTTAGATGATCTTAATTTGATGGGCAAAGGTGATATTTCCACTTTACCTTTCGAAGAAATTGCTGATTTATGTGAAAAATATTCAAGGAGCAAAGCTAGATATGGAAAAAGAGCTCTATCATCTAAAGCCACAAAATTTGCTTCAGCAAGTGTCACAAGGGCTGAAATAGGAAACCTGTTAGAAGAATTCAAAATAGATCTATTAAGTACCTTAGGAACTCAAATTGACACTCTGAAAGCCAAGAAAAGACAAGAAGAGGAAGATCAAATAATGGTTGTCTTTTGTCCAAAGTGCCGGAAGAAACATGCCTCGAAAGACTGCCCATTAGAAAACATTCAAGTTTGTGCCTTTTGTACTGAAAATCACGATATATTTCATTGCTCTAAAGTCAAGATTTTGTAGAATTGTAATGTGGAAGCAGCTAATACAGATATGGAGAATGTGAATTTCATGGGCGCTAAGAGACCATGGCAACCTAGACCTCCACTTCCAGGTATGTTTCCAAACCAAAATTTGCAATTTCCTACACAAGGTCAGATGTAGGCTTAGAATTCTTGGAACGTGCCCCTGCCATGGCAACACAAAAATTACACACAGTAACAATGGAGACCATTTCAGCAGTACTCTCAACAATATCAACCATATCCTCAACCATACCAACAGTATTCTCAGCCATATCAACAGTATCATCAGCCACATTCACAATATCCTCAAACATATCAACAATATCCCCAGTAGCAAGTTGTTTATCAACCCCAAAACACTCAACAAGCATTGCCTGCTCCTCCACTAATAAATCCACCTCACTTACAACTCCCATCTAACCAAAAACCTACTAGACCCACTCAGATTCCTGCTCAGCTTGTACCAAATCCAAATAACAGAGTAGAGAGACCAGCCTACAATGTAGATGAGGGATAATCATACCCCACATTACCTTTACAAAATATCAATTTAAGGTCTGGTAAGGTACTTCAAAAAGAACCTCCAATAGCTGAAAAACAAGAAGAAAACGAAGAAAATGAAAATGAAACTCCAACTCAAAAGAAACAAAATGATGACATCAAAAATAAACAAATGTAATTGTTGCATCCACCACCTTTTCTAGAATGATTGGACCAAACAAAACTTCCCTTGTCTATACCACAGTTTGATGTTTTAGATGAACTAAAGAATGTCTATATAAAAATTCCACTATTGCAAGCCATAAAAGACATTCTCATATATACTAAAGCAATCAAAGAACTGTGCCTCAAGAAGCCTACTAGGAAAAGAATTGATCCACAAACTAATCATGTTATTGGACATTTAGCTGGCCTTATGACAAACACCATTTCAATGGAAAAGTATGTTGATCCTAGTATTCCAAGAGTCACTACAATCATTAACAACTTACATATTCCAAACACCTTAATTTACCTTGGGGCTGCAATAAATGTGATGACTCTTGAAACAATGAAAACATTGCAGCTCACAAACTTGCAACACACAACAATTGTTCTACAACTAGCTGATAGGTCTAAAGTGATTCCTGAAGGGATTTTGGAGGACATAATTGTCTCACTGGACTCCTGGGAGTATCCAGTGGACTTTTTAGTTCTTCAGCCAAAATCTAATTTAGGAGGACACCCTATCATCCTTGGTAGACCATGGTTAGCAACTGTTGATGCATTCATAGGATGTAGATCGGGTAATATGATTATTTCATGAGGAACTGAAAGAAAACAACTCTCTCTTTACCCATCAGCACAATCACCAGCAGTAGCACACAATTTATGGCTTGATGATAAATACAATGATAAGGAAGAAGTTCAATCTGTTTTCATCATCAATCAAATCTATGATTTTCAAGAACATAATAATGATGATTTGGTAGAATTGTTCCTTTCTCAACCTGATATTTACGAAGAGTTAAGAATTGACCAATACCATGCTGTAGATGAACTTTTGGCACAGATTTTTCAAGAAAAATGCACCACTCAATCTTTGCAAACAACATTTCAGAACATTTTTCCCATTCAATCTATCACAAACACACAGAGTAAGACCATATATATTAGTCCAGGCAAAACTTTGAATATTAGCACTCACCTAGACTCATCTCAGGAGGAAAAATTGATCCAATTATTGAGAAAATACCAGAAAGCATTTGCTTGGGACTACACCGATATGCACGGAATTCACCCTTAAACATGCACTCACCATATTTACACGGATAGTAATATCAAACCAGTGAGGCAACCGCAGAGAAGAATGAATCCTATGCTTTAGGATATTGTTAGAGATGAATTACAAAAACTATTGAAAGTAGATTTTATTTATCCTATCTCTGACAGTCAGTGGGTATCTCCATTGGTAGTAGTGCCCAAGAAAAATGGCAAGTGGAGAATTTGTGTTGATTACAGACAAATGAACAAAGAAACCCTCAAAGATTATTTCCCACTACCATTTATTAACCAAGTGCTAGACACATTAGCTGGGAAATCATCATTCTCTTTTCTTGATGGTTTCAGTGGCTATAATCAAATCAGGATAGCCTTAGAGGACCAGGACAAAATCACTTTTACTTGTCCCTGGGGCACTTATGCCTATAATTTTCTACCATTTGGACTTTGCAATGCTCCAGCTACATTTCAGAGAGCTGTATTAGCTATTTTTACTGATTTAGTTCATGACTGTGTTGAAATTTACATGGATGATTTTTCAGTGTATGGTAATTCATTTGAGCATGCATTAGAGAATCTTGAAAAAGTTTTGAAGAGATGTATTGAAGCTAATTTGTCCCTGAGCAATAAAAAGTGCTTTATGATGTTAAATGAAGGGATAGTATTAGGACACTATATTTCTTCTCAAGGCATTAAAGTTGATCCATCAAAAATCCAAATTATTGTTAATTTGCCAATTCCGAAGACTCAAAAAGAGGTAAGAAGTTTTCTTGGGTATGCAAGCTATTACAGAAGGTTTATTTAACATTTTAGTAAAATAGCTTCACCTCTGTTTAAACTTCTAGAAAAAGATACACCTTTCAACTGGAATGAGAATTGTCAGCAAGGTTTTGAAACACTCAAAGAAAAGTTATCAACCACACCAGTCTTAGAAGGACCTTACTGGACCATACCATTTCACATCTTTACAGATGCATCTGATACTATAGTAGGTGTCGCATTAGGCCAAAAAGAAGAGTCTTTCAATTATGCCATCTATTTCATTAGCAAAAATCTAACACCTGCAGAATTAAACTACACAGTCATTGAAAAAGAAATGCTTGCCATCATACATGCTGTGAATAAATTCCGACATTATATCATTGGTTATAAGGTTTTTGTACATACTGATCACTCTACCATTAAGTATTTAATGAATAAACCAATCACTAATGGCAGAGTTACCAGATGGCTGTTATTATTATAGGAATTTAATATTACAGTGTTAGATAGACCAGGTAAGGAGAATCAGGTGGCAGATTTTCTTTCTAGACTGCAAAATTCAGGTGAGGTTGTTCCGGTTGAATATTTTTTCCAGATGGAAATTTATTTGCAATTTCAATAGTGAATCCTTGGTATGCTGACTTAGCCAATTATTTATCCACAAGAAGAACACCTCCATATTTTACTCCAAAGGAAAAGAAGAGGTTGATCAAACAAAGTGCTAGATACTCATGGATTAATGGAGATTTATTTTACACCGGTTATGATATGATTATTAGACGATGTGTAAGAAATGATGAAATAATTGATATTTTAAAATCTTGCCATGATGAACTGTGTGGTGGGCATTTTGCAGCGAAAAGAACAGCATTCAAGATTCTCAGTCTTGGATACTATTAGCCATATATTTTTAAGGATTCCAAGAAGTATGTGAAAAGTTGTGATAGCTGTCAAAGAATGGGCAGACCAACAGCTACAAATGAAATGCCACTTCAGCCTCAAATACATTTAGAGCCATTTGAAAAATGGGCTCTACATTTTATAGGACCCATCAATCCAACTTCAAAAGGTAAAAAGTACATCTTAGTATGTACTGATTACGTGACAAAATGGGTTGATGTCAAAGCACTAGTCCGAGTAGCTGAACAAACAGTGGTAAACTTCCTTTCTGAAGAAATTTTTGTAAGGTATGGAGTACCAAGGGAGATAGTGACGGATCACAGTAGTCAGTTTACCTCAAATCTGGTCAAAGACATCATAGAAAAATATAAAATCAAGCACAGGAAAAGTACACCTTACCATCCACAAGCCAATGGCCAAGTGGAATCTACCAATAAAACATTGGAAGGAATTATCACTAAGACAGTAGCAATGAATAGAAAGAATTGGGAAGAGAAGCTCAAAGATGCACTCTGGGCTTACAGAATCACGTAGAAAAACACTATAGGATTTACACCATAACAGTTGGTGTATGGAAAAGAGGTAATGCTTCCTATTGAATTTCAAATACATACTTATAAGATGGTTGCAGATATAGGAATTGATCTCAATGAAGCACGACAAGAGAGAATTATGCAATTGAACCAGTTAGATGAAATGAGGCAGCAAGCAGAGGAGACAATAATCATAATGCAGAAACAAAGGAAGCAGTGCCATGATGCACACATCAAAAAAGAAACCGTTAAAAGAAGGAGACTGGGCTTTATTGTTTGACTCTAAATTCAGAGATCATAAAGCCAAATTTACCACACATTGGATGGGCCCATATGAAATAGTTCAAGTCTATGAAAATGGATCAATCAAGCTTACTACCATTGATGGAGAAGGCAACACCTTTCTTGTCAATGGCCATCGATTGAAACTCTATCATAATCCCATCAACAAGGAGGATTTTATTCACACTGTATCTCAGCAAAGGGAGGTTGAGATATTGCAGCCTTCAGCTGTGATATCTCTACCTTAGTTCGTTCAACTTCATTAAAAAAAGAAAAAAGAAAAAAAAAACACACATAAAAAAATAACAAAAAATATAAAAAAAAAAAAACAAAAACGGTTTAGATGTGAAAACTAGACTCTGGCACACTCTTACCGATAATTCTTACTAGAAAACCAATCATTTGGTTGGTAAGAATTCCTTGTTCTACTTGTTTACTATTTTGTTCATCACTTCAATAATGACTTGAGGACAAGTCACAGCTTTATTGGGGGAGAAGAATCAGAAGAATCAGAATTTTGTTTTCCTTATCTCATCTCCTCATTTGTAAATCTTCAAAGAATTTGTTTCAGTCCTTTAGTATTTCAATAAAAGAGATGTTTTTTTTTTTGTTCTAATCAAAGGGACCTGTTCAAGCAATATGCAGTGGGACCTGTTCAGAAGACTATGTTACTAGTACCAATATTAGAGGGATCTATTCAACAAATATCAGAGGGACCTGTTAAAGACTGCATTCAAGATACATCAGGCTACTTCAACAAAGTTTCAAAGGTTCCTTATCATCAAGGCTACATCAACAACAAGGATAAAAGAAGCTGCACAAACATAGTTCTTTAGAGTTCTTTAGAGTTCTTCAGATTTTAAAGGGACATGTTATATTCAATTTCATTTCAAAGGGACCTGTTTTGGACAGTGAAGACCAGCCATATTTGGATAGTGAAGATCAGTCTTACCTGTGCACGCCAACTCAGCCATTGTCAACCAACAAGTGTAATGTATTGGTGAAATTTTTATTTTTAACATTTAAAATTCTTGAATTATTTTAGTGTTAAAAATGACGATTATGATTGCTTGTTATCAATTTCGAAAACCCCTATACCCATCACCCTTGTAACATTCCTAACTACTCAACTCTGCTATCACTTTGCTATCATTTCCCATCACACTTTAGCCTATTGCCATATTCCTACTACGATTTTCAAACCTTTTCCTACACCACTCTTCAAACCTTGTCATCAACTACTCATTTTTAAATCAGCCATCAAACCTTGTCATCGATCCATCATTTTTCAATTGGCCAAGTACCAACACGTAGTAGACAAGTGGTAAACCATTGGAAAGACAAGTGGTAAATCATTGGAAAGACAAGTGTTAAATGATTTCGTTCATTTTGAATGTGGGAGTTATAAATAGTCTTTTGACCCAAGTCGGCTCATGAAACATATATCCGTTATCATCACTACAGCACTCTTTACATGTATATGGTGTTCTAATGATTGTACCTATGCAAATCAGTACCGGTCCTCTATCTTTATGATGTGAATGCGTCTTCAACTCCACATTATCATTATAGCAATTGGGTGAAGGTCGGCTGTTAAGTTTTCACTTTATAAAACTCTCAGTTCATAAAAGTGTGTTACCATGTGAGTGTTCAAATTTTGAGTTTTAAAGAGGGTCGAGATAGCAGGCGCTACAAAGGGAAAGCATAGGAAACAAGCTTACCACGAGTTTCTACCACCACCCAAGCAATTAAAGAAGGAAACCCTAAGAATTGAGGGCGTTACCAGGTCGGCTAAGTAGAATGCAAGAAAAGAGGTAACACATTGAAAAACCCTGATTGAATTGTTGAGCATAAACAAAAGGGTTAGAACAGAGATTTGTTTTTTTTAAAATGACCAATAGTGCAGAGCCTGAAACATTTGATAGCTCACAATATCATGATGACTGTGTCATGATTTTAAGGGAAAAACACTGGCTATCCTTTCTATAGAAATTCAATGGAAACAATGAAGAAGTGACAAAGCAGTTTGCATTCACATTCAATGGAGAGAAAGCATTAATAGGAAACTTCTCTTTTAGAATTTCAGAGGATACCATAGCAGAAACATTGGGAATCAGTCCAGAAGGGGAAAAGTATTTCAAAACCAAACAATTTAAGGAAAAATCATGGACTCAGTTTATGTCTAGGACAAGGGCTTCCTATGTAAATTGGAAAAAGGGTGTCCCTAGAAGTTGGCTAATTCACCCTTGGGACGAAATGATATACATTATTCAAAAATTTGTTACATGTGAAGGACGTTACAGTATAGTATACCTATATCACATCAAACTTATGTTGCACTTAAAAGGTCAATGCACCATCAGTTTACCCTACTTCCTCTTACAGAGTTTGACTAAAATGTCGAAGACCATTCAGAAACGAAAGGGTAATGAAGATAAGAGTTTGTGTCATTTTGGGTTCATCAAAATTCTAATTGAATTTGAGTTGCAGAGTAGAGGAAAAACATGGAAATAATTTTTAATTGCCAATCAAATTAAAGAAGATGAACAGGAATAGCAGCAAGAATGCACCGATTTTATGCTTGATATTGATGAGTAAATCCCTAAGCATAAGTCAAGAAATGTTCCTCAACCCAGCAGTGGTGTAAAAACAAGAAGGATGAGGCAAGAAACTGCCAAGAAAATTGAACAAGAAAAAATCTTCACTACTTACACGAGAATATCAAGGAGAATACAAAAGAATGAAAGACAAGATATCAACCAGAGTCAAATGCAAATGCACCAATGGACATTGAAAGCAGTGCTCATTCACAGCCAGAACAGGAAGTAGAAATGGAAATCGAGAGTAACAAGGGAGAAAGGAAAGAGCCAGCACCTACAAACAAGAAACAGAGAAAGTTAGAGAAACAAATTGAAGAGCTAAAAGAGGAATTGATGGAAGAAAACATGTTGGAGAAGGTCATAAAGAAGGAAAATGAAATGTTGAGAGCTCAGAGCAAGAAGATTCAGCAAAAAAATGAGAAACTAAAGAAGTAAATCAAAGAACTTAAGGTTTATCAAATTGAAAGGTGCAAATGGGCGAAAAAATGGTACACTCAGAAAAAATCTCTCAAAGAAAAATATAAGAAACTGAAACATGAGTTCCAAGTTCAGAAGAATGCCCAAGTTCAGAGGAGTATACATGTCTTGCTACAAGCAGCAGAGACACAAGCAGGAACAGAATATAAAGGGATCACATCAGGAGCACATCAGGATTAGCATGAGGACATGCTAAATCATGCACTCAGACTAGTAACACACTGTGTTTTTAGAACAGTTAATTAAATTAGATGATCTGAGTGTTTAAAGTGTGAAAGGAAACATATTCCAATCTCTTGTAAAAGAGTGCTATAGCCTGTCACAGTAGACACTTATCTAGGTATATGAGATCCTTTTAGGCCTATAGATTGTAGACATGTGCCTCTAAGTTTACCTACCTTGGTTGACATTAAATTTAGTCTAATCTAGACCCCTGGATTGGTCACTACATTTTGGCACCATTACCGAGGAGGCGCAGCTGGAGGATTTCTAAAAACAAAATATATAAAAAAAATAACAAAAACAAACAAAAAAAAAGATTTAATTTTAATTCATCATTTTAGAAGTCATGTTTACTTATGTCTAGATCTAGAGATGATAAAGGTAGATTCATAAAAACCCCCCATCCAAAAACTAATTCACCACTAGGAGCAGACCCTTTAGGAAAAGTTGAACGCACAACACCAGTTGGGAAAGTCACCATACAAACATTAGAGGATAAACAGAAATTAGGGCAAAGACTCACACTCATTGAGAGGCAAATTCTATTGGCACACAAATCATAGAAGAAACATCTCCCTGAATCCTCTATAAAAAGTGAAAGTAGCACAGTAACTCAACAATCTCTCCTTGAACCTACTGACTTTGAAAAATCTCAAGGAGGAGAAAAATCACTAGAACAACTTCTCTTTGAAACAAGTGACACTAAACAAGAAATTAAATCAATAGAGGAACCTATCAAAATGGCTGAGGAAGGAGATGGATCAGCAAGAGGACCTCAAAATCAACGACGAAGAGAGGAGGAAGAGTCAACCTTTAAATTTCCTATTCAAGAAGAAGAAGAAGATGAGGAAATAAAAATGAAAAACATACCTCCATCTGTGCTACCAAACTTTTATGGCATGGCTTTAGAAGACCCAGATTCATTCTTGTTTGAGTTTGACATAGTATGTCGAACATATGGTTATACAGATAATGCCCATATGCTTAGAATCTTCCCAGCAACATTAAAAGCATCAGCATTAAGATGGTTCATGGGACTTGGTGAACATGAAATAACTGATTGGGATGGCATGAGAAGAATATTCCTAAAGAAATACCAACCTTATTGTAGATCAAAATATTCTAAAGATGATATCTTTAGGATGAATCAACAAGAGGATGAAAATTTAGAGGAGTATTTGGAACGATTTGTTTACAATTTGCAAAAGTCAAAACATAGGACCATGTCTCTTGATCTGATTTGAACAATATTTTTGAAGGGAATTCGAGAGGAATACTTAGATGATCTTAATTTGATGGGAAAAGGTGATATTTCCACTTTACCTTTCGAAGAAATTGTTGATTTATGTGAAAAGTATTCAAGGAACAAAGCTAGATATGGAAAAAGAGCTCTATCATCTAAAGCCACAAAATTTGCTTCAACAAGTGTCATAAGGGATGACATACGAAACCTGTTAGAAGAATTCAAAACAGATCTATTAAGTACCTTAGGAACTCAAATTGACACTCTGAAAGCCAAGAAAATACAAGAAGAGGAAGATCAAATAATGGTTGTCTTTTGTCCAAAGTGCCGGAAGAAACATGCCTTGAAAGACTGCCCATTAGAAAACATTCAAGTTTGTGCCTTTTGTACTGAAAAACATGATATATTTCATTGCTCTAAAGTCAAGATTTTTTAGAATTGTAATTTGGAAGCAGCTAATACAGATATGGAGAATGTGTATTTCATGGGCGCTAAGAGACCGTGGCAACCTAGACCTCCACTTCCAGGTATGTTTCCAAACCAAAATTTGCAATTTCTTGCACAAGATAAGATGTATGCTTAGAATTCTTGGAATGTGCCCATGCCCTGGCAACACCAAAATTACCCACAACAACAATGGAGACCATTTCATCAGTATTCTCAACAATATCAACCATATCCTCAACCATACCAATGGTATTCTCAGCCATATCAACAGTATCATCAGCCACATTCGCAATATCCTCAAACATATCAGCAATATCCCCAGCAGCAAGTTGTTTATCAACCCCAAAACACTCAACAAGCATTGCCTGCTCCTCCACCAATAAATCCACCTCACTTACAACTCCCATCTAACCAAAAACCTACTAGACCCACTCATATTCCTGCTCAGCCTGTACCAAATCCAAATAATAGAGCAGAGAGACTAGCCTACAATGTAGATGAGGGATAATCATATCCCACATTACCTTTACAAAATATAAATTTAAGGTCTGGTAAGGTACTTCAAAAAAAACCTCCAATAGCTGAAAAACAAGAATAAAACGAAGAAAATGAAAATGAAACTCCAACTCAAAAGAAACAAAATGATGACATCAAAAATAAACAAATGCAGTCGTTGCATGCACCACCTTTTCTAGAACGATTGGTCCAAACAAAACTTCCCATGTCTATACCACAGTTTGATGTTTTAGATGAGCTAAAGAATGTCTATATAAAAATTCCACTATTGCAAGCCATAAAAGACATTCCCATATATACTAAAGCAATCAAAGAACTATGCCTCAAGAAGCCTACTAGGAAAAGAATTGATCCAGAAACTATTCATGTTATTGGACATTTAGCTGGCCTTATGACAAACACCATTTCAATGGAAAAGTATGTTCATCCTGGTATTCCAAGAGTCACTACAATCATTAACAACATACATATTCCAAACACCTTAATTGACCTTGGGGCCGCAATAAATGTGATGACTCCTAAAACAATGAAAACATTGCAGCTCACAAACTTGCAGCACAAAACAATTGTTCTACAACTAGCTGATAGGTCTAAAGTGATTCCTGAAGGGATTTTGGAGGACACAATTGTCACATTGGACTCCTGGGAGTATCCAGTGGACTTTTTAGTTCTTCAGCCAAAATCTAATTTAGGAGGACACCCTATCATCCTTGCTAGACCATGGTTAGCTACTGCTGGTGCATTCATAGGATGTAGATCGGGTAATATGATTATTTCACGAGGAACTGAAAGAAAATAACTCACTCTTTACCCATCAGCACAATCACCAGTAGTAGCACACAATTTATGGCTTGATGATAAATACAATGATAAGGAAGAAGTTCAATCTGTTTTCAGCATAAATCAAATCTATGATTTTCAAGAACATAATAATGATGATTTGGTAGAATTGTTCCTTTCTCAACCTGATATTTACGAAGAGTTAAGAAATGACCAATACCATGCTGCAGATGAACTTTTGGCACATAATTTTCAGGAAACATGCACCATTCAATATTTGCAAACAACATTTCAGAACATTTTTCCCATTCAATCTATCACAAACACACAGAGTAAGACCATAGAGATTAGTCCAGGAAAAACTTTGAATATTAGCACTCACCTAGACTCATCTCAGGAGGAAAAATTGATCCAATTATTGAGAAAATACCAGAAAGCATTTGCTTGGGACTACACCGATATGCACGGAATTCACCCTGAAACATGCACTCACCATATTTACACGGATAGTAATATCAAACCAGTGAGGCAACCGCAGAGAAGAATGAATCCTATGCTTCAGGATATTGTTAGAGATGAATTACAAAAACTATTGAAAGTCAATTTTATTTATCCTATCTCTGACAGTCAGTGGGTATCCCCATTGGTAGTAGTGCCCAAGAAAAATGGCAAGTGGAGAATTTGTGTTGATTACAGACAATTGAACAAAGCAACCCTCAAAGATTATTTCCCACTACCATTTATTGACCAAGTGCTAGACACATTAGCTGGGAAATCATCATTCTCTTTTCTTGATGGTTTCAGTGGCTATAATCAGATCAGGATAGCCTTAGAGGACCAGGACAAAACCACATTTACATGTCCCTGGGGCACTTATGCCTATAATTTTTTACCATTTGGAATTTGCAATGCTCCAGCTACATTTCAGAGAGTTGTATTAGCCATTTTTGTTGATTTAGTTCATGACTGTGTTGAAGTTTACATGGATGATTTTTCAGTGTATGGTAATTCATTTGAGCATGCATCAGAGAATATTGAAAAAGTTTTGAAGAGATGTATTGAAGTTAATCTGTCCCTGAGCAATGAAAAGTGTTTTATGATGTTAAATGAAGGGATAGTATTAGGACACTATATTTCTTCTCAAGGCATTAAAGTTGATCCATCAAAAATCCAGATTATTGTTAATTTGCCAATTCCGAAGACTCAAAAAGAGGTAAGGAGTTTTCTTGGGTATGCAAGCTATTACAGAAGGTTTATTGAACATTTTAGTAAAATAGCTTCACCTCTGTTTAAACTTCTAGCAAAATATACACCTTTCAACTGGAATGAGAATTGTCAGCAAGCTTTTGAAACACTCAAAGAGACGTTATCAACCACACTAGTCTTAAAAGGACCTAACTGGACCCTACCATTTCACATCTTTACAGATGCATCTGATACTGCAGTAGATGCTGCATTAGGCCAAAAGGAAGAGTCTTTCAATTATGCCATCTATTTCATTAGCAAAAATCTAACACCTGCAGAATTAAACTACACAGCCACTGAAAAAGAAATGCTTGCCATCATACATGCTGTGAATAAATTCCGACATTATATCACTATTTATGAGGTTTTTGTACATACTGATCACTCTACCATTAAGTATTTAATGAATAAATCAATCACTAATGGCAAAGTTACCAGATGGCTGTTATTATTACAGGAATTTAATATTACAGTGTTAGATAGCCCAGGTAAGGAGAAATAGGTGGCAGATTTTCTTTCTAGACTGCAAAATTCAGGTGAGGTTGTTCCAGTTGAAGATTCTTTTCCAGATGAAAATTTATTTGCAATTTCAATAGTGAATCCTTGTTATGCTGACTTAGCCAATTATTTATCCACAGGAAGAACACCTCCATATTTTACTCCAAAGGAAAAGAAGAAGTTGATCAAACAAAGTGCTAGATACTCATGGTTTAATGGAGATTTATTTTACACCGGTTATGATATGATTATTAGACGTTGTGTAAGAAATGATGAAATAATTGATATTTTAAAATCTTGCCATGATGAACCGTGTGGTGGGAATTTTGCAGTTAAAAGAACAACATTCAAGATTCTCAGTCTTGGATACTACTGGCCATATATTTTTAAGGATTCCAAGAAGTATGTGAAAAGTTGTGATAGCTGTCAAAGAATGGGCAGACCAACAGCTACAGATGAAATGCCACTTCAGCCTCAAATACATTTAGAGCCATTTGAAAAATGGGCTCTAGATTTTATAGGACCCATCAATCCAACTTCAAAAGGTAAAAAGTACATCTTAGTATGTACTGATTATGTGACAAAATGGGTTGAAGCCAAAGCACTAGTCCAAGCAACTGAACAAACAGTGGTAAACTTCCTTTTTGAAGAAATTTTTGTAAGGTATGGAGTACCAAGGGAGATAGTGAAGGATCACGGTAGTTAGTTTACCTCAAATCTGGTCAAAGACATCACAAAAAAATATAAAATCAAGCACAGGAAAAGTACACCTTACCATCCACAGGCCAATGGCCAAGTGGAATCTACCAATAAAACATTGGAAGGAATTATCACTAAGACAGTAGCAATGAATAGAAAGAATTGGGAAGAGAAGCTCAAATATGCACTCTGGGCTTACAGAATCACATGGAAAAACACTACAGGATTTACACCATAACAGTTGGTGTACGGAAAATAGGTAATGCTTCCTATTGAATTTCAAATACATACTTATAAGATGGCTGCAGATATAGGAATTGATCTCAATGAAGCACAATAGGAGAGAATTATGCAATTGAACCAGTTAGATGAAATGAGGCAGCAAGCAGAGGAGACAATAATCATAATGCAGAAACAAAGGAAGCAGTGCCATGATGCACACATCAAAAAAGAAACCGTTAAAAGAAGGAGACTGGGCTTTACTATTTGACTCTAAATTCAGAGATCATAAAGCCAAATTTACCACACATTGGATGGGCCCATATGAAATAGTTCAAGTCTATGAAAATGGATCAATCAAGCTTACTACCATTGATGAAGAAGACAACACCTTTCTTGTCAATGGGCATCGGTTGAAACTCTATCATAAGCCCATCAGCAAGGAGGATTTTATTCACACTGTATCTCAGCAAAGGGAGGTTGAGATATTGCAGCCTTCAGCTGTGATATCTCTACCTTAGTTCGTTCAACTTCATTTAAAAAAAAAAAATAACACATAAAAAAAATAACAAATATATATATATAAATACAAAATTAAAAAAAAAAAAAAAAAAAAAAAAACAATAACAGTTTAAATGTGAAAACCAGACTCTGGCACACTCTAACCCAGAATTCTTACTAGAAAACAAATCATTTGGCTGGTAAGAATTCCCTGTTCTACTTGTTTACTGTTTTGTTCATCACTTCAATAATGACTTGAGGACAAGTCACAACTTTATTGGGGTAGAAGAATCAGAAGAATGAGCATTTTGTTTTCCCTATCTCATCTCCTCATTTGTAAATCTTCAAAGAATTTGTTTCAGTACTTCAGTATATCAATAAAAGAGATGTTTTTGTTTTTGTTCTAATCAAAGGGACCTGTTCAGAAGACTATGTTACTAGTACCAATATTAGAGGGATCTATTCAACAAATATCAGAGGGACCTATTAAAGTCTGCATTCAAGATACATCAGACTACTTCAACAAAGTTTCAAAGGTTGCTTATCATCAAGGCTACATCAACAACAAGGATAAAAGAAGCTGCACAAACATAGCTCTTTAGAGTTCTTTAGAGTTCTTTAGATTTTAAAGGGACCTGTTATATTCAATTTCATTTCAAAGGGACCTGTTTTGGACAGTGAAGAACAACCATATTTGGATAGTGAAGATCAGTCCTACCTTTGCATGCCAACTTAGCCATTGTCAACCAACAAGTGTAATGTATTAGTGAAATTTTTATTTTTAACATTTAAAATTCTTGAATTATCTTAGTGTTAAAAATGATGATTATGATTACTTGTTATCAATTTCAAAAACCCCTATACCCATCACCCTTGTAACATTCCTAACTACTCAACTCTGCTATCACTTTGCTATCATTTCCCATCACACTTTAGCCTATTGCCATATTCCTACTACGATTTTCAAACCTTTTCCTACACCACTCTTCAAACCTTGTCATCAACTCCTCATTTTTAAATCGGCCATCAAACCTTGTCATCGATCCATCATTTTTCAATCAGCCAAGTACCAACACGTAGTAGACAAGTGGTAAACCATTGGAAAGACAAGTGGTAAATCATTGGAAAGACAAGTGTTAAATGATTTCGTTCATTTTGAATGTGGGAGCTATAAATAGTCTTTTGACCCAAGTTGGCTCGTGAAACATATATATGTTATCATCACTACAGCACTCTTTACATGTATATGGTGTTCTCATGATTGTACCTATGCAAATCAGTACCGCTCCTCTGTCTTTATGATGTGAATGCGCCTTCAACTCTACATTATCATTATAGCAATTGGGTGAAGGTCGGCTGTTAAGTTTTCACTTTATAAAACTCTCAGCTCATAAAAGTGCGTTACCATTTGAGTGTTCAAACTTTGAGTTTTAAAGAGGGTCGAGACAGTAGGTGCTACAAAGGGAAAGCATAGGAAACAGGCTTACCACAAGTTTCTACCACCGCCCAAGCAATTAAAGAAGGAAACCCTGAGAATTGAGGGCGTTAGCAGGTCGGCTAAGTGGAACGCAGGAAAAGAGGTAACACATTGAAAAACCCTAATTGAATTGTTAAGCATAAACAAAAGGGTTAGAACAGAGATTTGTTTTTTTTTAAATGACCAATAGAGCAGAGCCTGAAACATTTTATAGTTCAGAATATCATGATGACTGTGTCATGGTTTTAAGGGAAAAACATTGGCTATCCTTTCTATAGAAATTCAATGGAAACAATGAAGAAGTGACAAAGAAGTTTGCATTCACATTCAATGGAGAGAAAGCATTAATAGGAAACTTCTCTTTTAGAATTTCAGAGGATACCATAGCACAAACATTGGGAATCAGTCCAGAAGGGGAAAAGTATTTCAAAACCAAACAATTTAAGGAAAAATCATGGACTCAGTTTATGTCTAGGACAAGGGCTTCCTATGTAAATTGGAAAAAGGGTGTCCCTAGAAGTTGGCTAATTCACCCTTGGGACGAAATGGTATAGATTATTCAAAAATTTGTTACATGAGAAGGACGTTACAGTATAGTATACCTATATCACATCAAACTTCTGTTGCTCTTAAAAGGTCAATGCACCATCAGTTTACCCTACTTCCTCTTACAGAGTTTGACTAAAATGTCGAAGACCATTCAGAAACGAAAGGGTAATGAAGATAAGAGTTTGTGTCATTTTGGGTTCATCAAAATTCTAATTGAATTTGAGTTGCAGAGGAGAGGAAAAACATGGAAATAATTTCTAATTTCCAATCAAATTAAAGAAGATGAACAGCAACAGCAACAAGAATGCACCGAGTTTATGCTTGATATCAATGAGGAAATCCCTGAGCGTAAGTCAAGCAATGTTCCTCAACCCAGCAGTGGTGTAAAAACAAGAAGGATGAGGCAAGAAACTGCCAAGAAAATTGAACAAGAAAAAATCTTCACTACTTCCACAAGAATATCAAGGAGAATACCAAAGAATGAAACACAAGATGATCAACTAGAGTCAAATGAAAATGCACCAATGGACATTGAAAGTGGTGCTCATTCACAGCCAGAACAGGAAGTAGAAATGAAAATCGAGAGTAACAAGGGAGAAAGGAAAGAGCCAGCACCTATAAACAAGAAACATAGAAGGTTAGAGAAACAAATTGAAGAGCTAAAAGAGGAATTGATGGAAGCAAACATGTTGGAGAGGGTCATAAAGAAAGAAAATGAAATGTTGAGAGCTCAGAGCAAGAGGCACAAGTATGAACAAAATATAAAGGGAGCACATCAGGAGCGCATCAGGATTAGCATGAGGACATGCTAAATCATTGAGCTTGGGGGAGATGTTGGTACTATTTTATTGCCATTCTTTTCTTGTAAAAATCCATCATTCATCTATCATTTTCTCCCATAAACCCCTCATAGTCCATCGAAATTCATCAATTAAGCATTATAATTGTTATTTTACATTAAATTTAATTTGTGGATTTTTATGTTAAAAATTAGAAATTTTCAACAAAATTACGGGATGTCATGACTTCCTATAATTGGTTTATGTTGTGACATGTGGCATGGGAGGAAAATCAAAACAGAGGATAGGGTCACGATCACAAATGTACATACATGGTGAAAGATCTATTCAGCATCACATCTGGAGCTCCTAGATACATGGTCAATGCTAGTCAAACCCATCCTTTTTGGTCATAAAAGCAGCAAAAAGCCAAAGTTACCTAAACTGATTTCATTTTGTTTTAGAAATCAGTTAAGATTAGAAAAAAACAAAAATCGCCTTTTTGACTGTAAAAGCAGAAACATCTGCATGATAATGTATGTACATTCGATTGTAAACCTTAAGGAATGTTAGTGAACGAGGGATAAGAGACATTGAGCGTATTGTATTGTATTGTTACCAGAACTCTGTTCTTGCATGTAATTGATTTCCAGACTTTAATCACAGGCAGTGTTTCATCATTCCAGTGTTTTATGTGTTAACGGTTTCAACATCTGAAGTTTTTTAAGTGTACCATCAACGCATGGACGGGCCCTACGTGGGGGACTGGTATACTTTCATTTCATTTTCATAACATTTAGACTTCAGATCTGAATAGTGTTTGATGCCATTTCTTTGCTTGTGAATTAATTAATTTGATTAGAAGTTCTTGCGAATGTTATTATATGATTCATGGTGATAGCTTGAAACTTCAATTGCTAAATTATTGAACAAGATCTTGTAAAAGATTTAATTGAGCATTGAATTTCGAAGTATCTCTATGGACTCTGTCTTCATGCATTTGTGTTTTAGTATGCTTAAAAGAGTCTTTAGCTTTCATGAATTTGATTGTTAGGGTGCTTAGTGTATTACCGAGAAAGAGTTTTTGTGAATGATATCCTTGTAAGAGGATTGAAAAATCACACTAGTAACACACTGTGTTTTTAGAATAGTTAATTAAATTAGATGATCTGAGTGTTTAAAGTGTGAAAGGAAACATATTCCAATCTCTTGTAAAAGAGTGTTGTAACCTATCACAGTAGACAGTTATCTAGGTAGATGAGATCCTTTTAAGTCTATAGATTGTAGACACGTGCCTCTAAGTTTACCTACCTTGGTTGACATTAAATTTAGTCTAATCTAGACCCCTGATTGGTCACTACACTTTTGATGGATCTTGCTACACAAAAATGAGAAATACATGAAAAAAGTGATTGCAATCATGTTTTCATGTATTAGGTCCAATCAAAAGTATGTAACATTGGTACTCCTTGGATGAGGAATTAAATTTTTCATCCCGAAAGTAATCCCGCTCAAAATTTGAGTTAAAACTTAGAGAGATAATTTGAAAATGCAAGTTGAAAAGTAGTTTTATTATTTTATTAATTTTAAATCTTTTTACCCTTTTACCCAAAAAATGGTGAATCATCCCCCATGGTTGACATCATTGTTGGGATGGGGTCCCTTGGGTTAGTTTGGGGTTAAGATAACCCAAATTTTGGTACAATTTTGTAAATGATGTAAAGTCTCCATGACTTGTGGATGTAGAGCGCGTAGTTGAATAAATATCAAAGGGGCTTAGCCCCTTGTTTTGGATAAGTTTTGAGTCGGTTTTTGAGATTCACCCATGGTCTGTAGACCATGGAATTATATGAAAAAACTCTATAAATAGTGAGTCTTAGTGAAAGGAAGAGGTAACTAGATGGAACTAAGATAGAGAATTTGGTTGATTGAAGAGTCTTGGGTAGGAGCTAAGGCAGGAAGGCTTTGCTTCCTGCGATTAGATAGAGAAAGAAAGTCTCCACAGCTGAGTGTGCTGAGGCCTAGGTAGAGTCCATAGCTGAGTGTTTGAACCCTTGCAGCTATGTGCATAGGGTAGTTTGAGTTTGTAATCTATGAATTAAAATCAATAAAGACAAGTTTTTAAAAAATTATTGAGTATTTCTATTCATGTCTATTTGTGTTATATGCCACTGATGAATGACCTGTTTTATGAAATATTTATTGAATGCTACGCAATTATTTTGAATAAGTCTTAATAATGTACGAAATGCATGTTTAAACACTTCTGTGAAGACTCTGGTGATTCCTCTTATGTTTACCAATGAATTAAGTAGATCTGCATGAACACCAATTTAGGATTGCTTTCTGATGCTCATAAGTAGGTAGATTGATAGCTAAAGGTCTACAAGGACTGATCATGGACCTTCATGAAGGTCTAAAGGCCGTTTTAAAAGAGTTTAAAGTAATGAGACCTAGGATTGTACTGATCTATGCAAATGCAGATCTAAGGCGCTGAAAGACAACAAACTAGTCTCTGGATGCAAAAATTTGGTTCTTGCATCCCCCCATACTGCTTCAGGTGAGACTGCAGTGTATGCTACGTGGATTGTTGCCGAAAGGACTAGTAGTGTAGGGTTTTGTTGGTTGGCACAAATAACATCGAACCTAGGTCAAGACCCCCTAAGCTAAAAATGGTTTTGTTGCCAGGATCGGGATTTTCTTGAAAGAGATGTGTGATGTCACATCATTGGAACTTGACCAAGAAAGAAATTGAAAAGTGGTTTGATCAGAAGATTCATGAGTTCGTGGTGCAAGAAAATAGGAATCCATGCTTGTCAAAGGAAGAGTGGTTGAACAAGTATATGTATACAGAGATACACAAGATCTTATTTTGCACCTTCCCCGTTGAATTGTATGGGTGGTTAGCTAAATTGATAAAGAGCCTAGGAAGGTGGAAGCTCAATAGTCCTATAGTGTGGACTCTAGAATTAGTGCAATGACTAGAAGCCTCTGAAAACAAGATCGTGTGGGTTGTCGATCATTGGCTCGACCGAATTCTAGGAGGATTTGTTACAGAATTTGTAATTGATACCTCAATTAGCTATAGCAAAGCGGAGCGAAGATTCTTCAAAGGACCACGAGTTAAGTATTTAAGATCATAGAATACTTGGATAAAGATGTTTTTGTGTGAAAAATGGATGATGCCATTACCTTGATGTTTGGAGCTATGTGAAGTGGAAGATTCTTTAGAAATCATGAAGGATCAGGACCAGAGTATAGTCCCTTGCTTGGACCTCCTTCAAGTGATGACGAAGGGGTGGGGAAGACTACACCGCATACCGTTGTTAAACTAATCTCTCAGAGGATTCCTAGAACAAACCATCCATCCACTCCACTGCATACACCTTCACCCACCCCTCCACCTCCATATCCACCCTTCAATATGGCGAATGCAATAAAGATGTCAGTCTTCAAGGGCATAGGAAGTGAAGATCCAGAGCAGTTTTGGTTAGTTACGAATGCTGTATGGACAATGCAACATATTACTGATGAAAATATAAATAAGGCATAGTTGGTTACTGCTTTACATGATCGTGCACTAACTTGTTACATTAAGTATTGTTTTGATAATCCTCTTTCAACGCTAGCAGAGACTAAGACGAGTTTCAACAAAGAGTTTAGTAAACCTAAGTCTGAATCATAGTGAGTAATTGGATTTAAAGAGATCATGATGAGGGTTGAGGAGACGCCTTGGGAATTTGATCAGAGTTTGAAGTATTAGATCAGAGAGGCTAACATGTAGATCACAGATAGCCAGCATTGCGAATGGTTTATAGCATCGCTTTTGCCCCACTTGAGAATTGCTCTATCACAACATAGGATAGAAAAATAGGAAGAAGCCTTGGAGATCACAATGAGGCTACATACATCACCTATTTAGAATACAAACCCACGAGTACAAACAATCCACTCACAGTTAGAAAGGTTACACCTAAAAATATAGAGTTTGAAGAAAGACAAGGAAATTAAGCCTAAAGTGCATGCAAAAGTCTGGTGTTTGAAGTGCAAGGGCCATGGGCATGATAAAGATCATTGTCCCATGTACAAGAATTATATTACAGGAGGAGGGATGATTCCCCTATAACTAGAAACCCCAGCAGGGCCGATCATAGGGGCTACACTGTGGTGCACAATTTGACAAGTTACTGGGTAACAAGCGACAAACAATTTCCATCTACTTCAGAAGTTCATTCAGACACCCTAGCAGTTGTTCTGTAATTTCTGAAAATCTATGGGCCACGATGAGCGCCATAGTTGAAGCTATGAGCTAATGATGGAAAGAACCCCTATGTACTGTATACAAGAAAAAACTCGGCCTCTAGATCAAGGCGCCGGAGGAGCGCGTGAAGGTTATCAGGGTCAAGGATGGGGCTAAGAAGAGGAGGACTTGGTAGAGGTTGCAGTAAGATTATCTTCTACAACCACAGATAGCCAGGGTACCATGTGTCAGAGTGTCAGAGTCCTACACACCCATCATGTCAATATTGTAGACAGTTTGACCATACTATAGAAGAATACCAAGTGCTAATAGCTAAAATGCAAGTGAAGAAAATGCAGCCTCAACAGCCTACATAGAATTTACAAATGATGAGGGTTAAGCCCCACAAGGAAAATCAAAGCATTAATATTGTGCTATGAAGTGGAATGAAGACTGGCACTGATAAATGTAAACAACATGAAGAAGAAGGATAGGTTTGCAAAGCACCAGAAAAAAGAAACCGATTTTGATTTGGATCACGCTAAGGAAACATTTATGGAAGCCAGGAAGAGCTTCGCGGAGGCCTCCACCTCAGGAAGCTTGGGAAGATACAAGAACTCGGTGCAGCTGCAGATGTTGGTCCTTCTGTACTCACTACATTTTTGGAGACCTGCATGAAACTGTTGTACGATAGCAAGGCTGTGAAAGGCTTGTAGGAACTAATAAATAAATGTGCTAGTAAGGAAAAGGCCCCCGATGAACACCACGCAGTCAGAAAGATTGGTAAGCATAAGGCACGAATAGGGAGAGAGATGACATTAACGGTGTAGATAGGTGATTATGAGATGGACCAAGTCATTTTGGATCTAGGGTCCGATGTGAATGTTTCACTGAAACAGATCTGGGAAAGGATGGGGAGACCTGCACTGCAGTGGTCTTCGATTCAGCTTAGGATGTCAAACCAACATAATACCATCCCCATGGGACGATTATATGTAGTAACAATTGATATTAAAGGTGTGAGTGTAGCGGTTGACTTTGAAGTTATAGGAATTGTTAATGAGAGTAATCCTTACCCCACACTCCTAGGAATCGATTGGGCTATTGATATGAATGGGGTCATCAATTTGAAGAAAAGGATGATGTCATTTGAGAGAAAGTCGCTTAGGGTTGTAGTTCCTTTGGACCCTGTAGAAGGGGCGCACTATACTGAACCAATCTACAATTATGAAGAAGGTGATGATGAACTACATCAAGTTTACAAAATAATAGCACGAGATCAGGACTAGATCAATCTGACAACAGATGGGTGCATCGCATGGGACCAAGAGAGTTCTTACACCTCTGATTCAGATGAAGAGTTAGGGCATTGGCAGAATCACTTACATGAAGTTTCTACTTTGCAATGCAATATGATGATGAATTCGTTGCGCTGTGTTTCTTCAGAGGTAAGAAAGTTACCTTATTATGATGGTTTAACTGATGTAGATCTGTTTCTAGATGAATTTGAGTGAGAAGTCTCTAAGGACCATCGCTTTCAAGCATTAGAGATGGCACTGCACGATATGCCTGCATGATGGTGGGGTATGCATAAGGATAGTTTTGTTGGATGGCGAGATTACAAAAGAATTATGAAGCTATGGTTTGGGTGTGCTAACACTATAATGGCTGAGAAGCATAATAGAAGGGACGATCCACGCGATCACCTAGTGAAGTGGACTAAAGCGTGGAACATAACCGTAGTCAGAATGGGTACACATATTTTGTCATACCTCGGACACAATTCCCATTAACTGGTATATGGAAACGGAGCTCCGCCATGGCACTGCAGAGTGGGATCTATTGAAGGAAGGGTTCTTATTGAATTTCAGCTTTGGAAATGGCTTTGCAAGAATCAATGCAGCGCTGCAAGAGATTAAGCCGATTATCTTCAAAACACTGAAGGAACCTATGGAATGGACCCAACCAGACTGGAGCACCCAGTTACGCCACGCATTAGAATGCTATAATGTGATTATTGAAAAGGGAGAAGAAGACCCAAGGAACACCAATATTCCAGAGGAAGAAGGACATCACTAAGTCAAAGGACCCCAAATAGAAAACCCAAACATCTCTGCACCTCTGAAAACAAAGCAAGTAAACATTGGCACTGAGGAAGTACCAAATTTCACAAAAATTAGAGATTACTAGGATGACACTACTATAGATAAAGTTTTTGATTTACTCTATGAATACCAACATCTCTTTCCAACTAAGTTTTCATATCTAAAGGGAATAATCGATGATTTGGGAGTTACGAATATCACACTAAAGCTGGACGTGAATCTTATTAAATAGAGGCCTTACCATCTTAATCCTAAGTATAAGGAAAAAGTTTTCCAGGAGCTGGATAAGATGCTAGAGGCAGGCATCATAGAACCTGTTAAAGAATCTAATTGGGTGATCCCAAAGGTGGCTCAAGAAAAGAAACAAAAGGGAGAAATAAGGATCTGTGTAGATTTGCAGAAGCTTAGCGATGCATGTGTCCATGATCCATTTCTAATGTCGTACATAGATGAAGTGTTAGACAATATTGGAGGGCAGGAGGCCTATTCCTTTACTGACGGGTTTTCAGATTATCATCAAATCAAGATCGCACCAAAAGATAGAAGAAAAATGACCTTCACAACACAGTGGGGTTGTTTCCAGTACACTTTGAAGCCATTTGGACTAAAGAATGTGTCTGCGATATTTTCCCCCGTAGTCATAGCAGTGTTCAAGGATTTCATTCATAAGTTTATGGAGGTATACTTTTATTATTGGACAGTGTTTGGATTAGTGAAGTGCCATGTAGCAAGTATTCACTTTATGCTCGATACATGTCGCAGATACTAGATCACGTTGAATTTGAAAAAATACATATTTTGTGTTCCTTTTGGGGTCTTTCTAGGTCATGTTGTGTGCAAGAAAGGATTGATGGTGGGCCCTACAAGGATTGCAATTATTGTGAAATTGGAGGCCCCTAGGAATGTTAAGAAGTTGTGCATGACGTTAGAACATATAGGATACTATAGAAAATTTATTAAAGCCTATGCTCAAATTACCTCGCCCATGGAGAAACTGCTAAAGAAGGATGCGAAATTCTATTGGGATGAATAATGTCAATGCATATTAGATGTGTTGAAAGAAAATATGGTTACTGCACCGATCCTAGTATTCCCCGATTGGAAAAAGGAGTTTCATGTTCATGTGGATTCTTGCATTGCACTAGGTGCAATACTAACACAGGCCGGTGAAGGATAACTAGACTATCCTATAGCCTTTGTAAGTAGGAATTTATTGAAGGTCGAGAAAAATTATTCAATGACTAAGCGCGAAGGGCTGGCCATGGTCTACGCATTGCAAAAGTTCTGGCATTATCTATTAGGAGGACATTTCAAAATGTATACAAATCATTCTGCCTTAAAATACCTGGTCAACAACCCTGTGTTGGGGGGGTGGATTTGTAGATGGTTATTATTATTTTAGGAGAATGAATTTGAAGTCATTGTGAATCTAGGAAGGTTAAATGCGGGACCTAACCATATGTCACAGATTGAAACAAGCGAGCAACCTAGTAATCAAGAGGAAGGATTTCCAGATGTGCAGCTGTTGGGCATAGGATCCCCCAAGGGTAGTTTTGGGCCTTAGAGCCCATATTTTGGTCCAAGTTTGTAATTCCAATGTAAAGACTCCGCATTTTGTGGGTATGGACTGCATAGTTGTAAAAGAGTCATAGGGTTTTCCTCCCTTATTTTGATAATGTAATGTCGGTTGTAGAAGATCTACCCATGGTCCGCGGACCATGGGATTGTATAAATGGAGCAAAGATCTAAGTAGTTAAGGCATCACAAAATGTCTAAGGAATGATGATGTATGCGAGATAGATCTGAACTGTAAAATCTAGTTTGGGGTCATAGCATAGGAAGAGGATCTGCAACTAAGTGCGTGGACCACTACAACTAAGTGCGCAAGGCAAGTTGAGTCTGTAATCAGTTGGAAGTATTAATAAAGAGAAGTTTCTATCAATTCAGTGACTTTATTTCCTATTTTATGCATCTGTTATATTGGCTATGAATTTCACTTCTAATTCTTATATGATGTGCGAATGTATATAATTGTATTGGTTAAGTGAACGCAAGTAAGAATATTTGTTACGCGAAGATGAATAAGATCTGATAATAAGATAAGTAGGATACTTGGCATAGTTTGGGAAATAGCACAGTTCATTGCCATAGCAACGTGAAAGCATCTCAGCCCCTGGTTAGGGCTGTGCAAAGGCCGATTGTAACACTTCATGAAGGTACTAAAGGTTAGAACAAGGCACGAAGTGACCTATGCAAAGGCAAGTCTAGTTGGAATAAACCAACATCACATCCATCTCAAGGGTGCAGAAACTTGGTTCCAACATCCCTCCATATTGCTTTGGGTGAGACTTCAATCCATGCTGTGCGGGATGATGCTGAAAGTGCCAGTAGTGTAGGGATTTGTTTGGCTTAATAACTCTAAACCTAGGTCAGGTCCCCATAAGCCAACAACAGCTCTTTGCAATGCATGTACTAGATGACCATTTTGCAGATGTTATTCACTTCTTAACTACAGGGATGACACCAGGACCGGAATCTAGATAGAGATGTGTGATGTTGTATCATTGGAATCCAACTAAGAAAGAAATTGAAGGCTAGTTGGACATAAGAATTCACGAGTTCGCAGTGCAGGAGAACAAAAACCTGTGACTGTCAAAAGAAGAATGGCTAGACAACTACCTGTATACAGAGGTCCATGAAATATTTTTCATGTCCTTCCCTACTGAGCTATATGACTGGATCATGAAGCTAGCCAAGGAAGATGGAAACTTGATGGCCCTATTGTGTGTGCCCCAGAGCTAGTGTGAAGGTTGAAATCATCAGAGGATAAGATCGCACACATCGTTGATCATTAGCTCGATCGTATTATAGGAGGATTCATTATTGAGTCCATGGTTGACACCTCAGTCAGATATAGTGAGGCAGAGTGGCTCTTTCTCAAAGGACCGTGAGGTAAGTATGTAAAGTATTTGAATACTTGGATTAAAATATTGTTGTACAAAAAGAGGGCTATGTAGTTACCTTGATGTTCGGGGCTACGTGAAGCGGAAAGATTTATAAGAATGAAGGAAATAAGGGTCTAGAAAATAGCCCCTTGATTTCACCTCTGCGAGGGGATGAGTAAGAACCGGCGAAGGTCTCTCCGCAAAGTGCTATTCATCTGATAAGACAAAGAATTCTGTGAATTCCAACTCTGCCCACATTGCCATCCCCTCCATCTTCACCCGTACCAACTCCACCACCACCACGATTCAGTATGGAAAACACAGTGAAGTTGCCTCTATTCAAAGGCTTGGGAAATGAGGATTTGGACCAATTCTGGTTTGTTGTAAGGGCTATATTGATGCAGGATCATCTGGACTTAGCCAACAATGTGAAATTTTGTTCACCTGTTGTGGCTAAACATGTTGAATTTCATTGACCTGAGTGGTCAAAAGCCAGTTTTTACTAAGAGGGTTGGATCTCTCAAGAAATGAGTTGTATTTCATTATTGTAATAGTTAGAAATTGTCTTATTTTAGATTCAAAGATAAGTTGTTAGCATAGGTGTGTGATAGAGCTTGAAAATAGAGATTGATTGTTAGAATGTTTAAAAATAGAGATTGAGTTGTTAGGCAGGATTGGATTGATAAAAAGAAGAAAAATGTAATGTAGATTGATTAGCAAGGATGAGAGAGGATTGAGGAAGCGAGAGTCAGGTGACAGAGTGAGCACTTCCATTTGAAACAGATGTATTTTCAAATCATTATAATCAAGCCAAAGAGCGAGGCTCTGTAACCATTTTTTACAATGAATAATTGATGCTATGTGTATGTCTAAATAATGATGTTGTGGAAACTCTCGTTTGACTTCTGATTATTCGTATTCAGGACAACATCAATATTTCTCTATTTTCGTGTTTTATGTTATAAAATATAGAGTTAAGAGGAAACCTTAGGTATTTAGTGTTATTACTATTATTGATGTCCGCTTAAGTCCTAACCATTGATCTAAGTTACAACCAACGGTGCAAAACCCCGCCAACCATTGGATTAACCCTTATCGCATCCCAATATTTGTTTACAACGGAGCAGACCTCAAGCCTTGAGGAATTGTGATGTGTGATCATCACAATATTTCATCGTAGTAAAACATTGGTGTGTGGTTGGATTGCGGCCTTAAGAAGTTGCGAAGTGATCACCAAAATATCACATCTCAGAAAGCCTTTGTGTGTTATCGGACCTCAGGCCATAAGACAGTGCAACGCGTGATTGCAATCCATTGCATCACAATATTTTAGTTAGAAAGCACTGGGCCTAAAACTATAGAAATTTTTTATTATGATATTTAATCTGGACTATTGGATCAAAGGTGAGATGATCTAAGGAGAATCAGGAGTGTTTCTATTGAAAAGGGGAAATACTAGTGTTCGGGCTTTTACCAAGGAAATCCAATCAGAGCAGTAAAAGGGAGGAACTACAAGGGAAGTAATAAATGTGGGGCTGATTTTTGAGATTTCTCAAAAAAATTGATTCCTGCATCATTTGTGGTATCAGAGCATAGAGAGATTGAAGTTGATTACGATAAACATGCCGCCAAGGAGAGGAGTTGGCATTGGTTGAGGAAGGTTGGAAGCAAATGCAATTCTATTGGAGGAGATCCAAAGTCCGCGTACGAGGATGGAAACAATTGAGACTACTAAGAGAAGAACAGCTAATGAAGGGGATGATAGTGCTAAAGAAGAATCTTCTAAGGAAGAAGAAGAGGAGGAAAATGAAACTATCAGAGTTGTTAAGATGTTGGCGAAAGTAAGAGGAAAACCAAAGGTGGAAATTCCTACGTATGAAGGGAGTCTCAATGTAGAAGAGATAATGGATTGGATCATGTCATTAGACAAATATTTTGACTATGAAGAGGAAGCTAACAATAAGAAGAGGAAGCTGACAATAAGAAGAGGAAGCTGAAGATAAGAAGAAGGTGAAATTTGCAGTTACTAGATTGAAGGGTCATGCAACTATTTGGTGGGATGAGCTGGAGACGTCCAGAATGAGGAAAGGAAAGTCCAAGATCAAGCAATGGGACAAATGATAAGTAAGATGAAAGCCAAAATTATGCCTAAAGATTATCAGTTAAATATTTTTAAACGGTTACAAAATTTAAGGCAAAAAGGAATGTTTGTTAAAGGATACATAGAAGAGTTTTTTAGATTGAGTATTAGAGCAGGACATGAAAAAGATGACATGGAGAAGGTAGCCAGATATATCAATGGCTTACGATATGACATACACGATGAGATCAACTTGTTAAATATGAAGACTTTTGAGGATGCCTATCAAGTGAGTTTGATGGTAGAGGAGAAGATGTTGAGAAAACATAATCAGAGGAATAGAGGAAGAAGCTTAGTAAGAGGTAGAGGAACTACCAGAACAAGGGGACATAAACATCAGCATGAAGTAGGACATTCAAGTGGCAGACCACCATAGAGAGGGGATTTTACTAGAGGAAGATTTTTGCCCAGAGGAAGAGGCAGAGGAAGAGATTTTCAGTGCTACACATGTGGAGAATGGGGACATGTGTCATGGGACTATCCTCATAATAAACCAACAAGTCATAGGAATGCGAATGTGGCTAAGGCAAAGCTAGAAACACCTCGACTTAAGGAAAAGGAAGAACCCCCCTGAAGTAGGAGAATCCATATTGCTGAGAAGGACATTGCTTAAGACAGAGAAAGAGATTGAAGAACCAGCTTAGAGGAAGAATTTATTTAGAACTACCTGTAAATCCAAAGGTAAGTGTTGTAAAGTAATAATTGATAGTGGAAGCACTAATAACCTTGTTTCTATAGAGATGGTGGAGAAGATCAGACTAGCGAAGACAATACACCCTACTCCTTACAAAATTTCATGGCTATAGAAAGAACATCATATTATTGTGACAGAACAATGCAAGGTTGAAATATAGATTGGTATGTATAAGGATGTAATATTATACAATGTAATGCCAATGGATGTATGGCATGTATTGTTGGGAAGACTGTGGTAGTTTGATCGAAAAGCTATTCATGATGGGAGAAACAACACTTATACTCTGGAGAAGGATGTAAATAAACATACATTGCTTCCATTGAAGGATGACACTAACAAAGGAGCACCTGGAAGTAGTGTTATGCTGATGAGAGGAAAGGAGCTATTACAAGAGGTTAGAAAAGGTGAATAAATGCATTTTGATGTCATAGGGAGACCGAAGGTAATTTTAACTTCCACAAACTTATATGATTTACCTAAAGAAATGAAAACACTATTAAATGATTTCACTGATATTATTGTGGATGAGTTGCCAAATGCATTGCCACTGATCAGGAGTATTAGTCATCATATTGATCTAATACCAGGAGCGATTTTTCCAAATAAAGTAGCGTACAAATTAACTCCTCAAGGGAATGCAGAAGTTGGAAGACAAGTGCAAGAAATGACGAATAAGGAACTGATCAGAGAGAGTCTTAGTCCATGTGTTGTACCAACAACACTCAATCCAAGGAAAGGAGGTGAATGGTGTATGTGCATAGATTCCAGAGTCATAAACAAGATCACATTCAGGTACAGATTTCCTTTGCCATGCATGGATGATTTGATAGATTGTTTGAGTGGATCAAAGTATTTTACTAAAATAGATTTGAAGAGTGGATATCCTCAAATAAGAATTTGAGAGGGAGATGAATGGAAAACTGCATTTAAAACAAACAGTGAGTTGTATGAGTGGTTAGTGATGCCTTTGGACTCACTAATGCAGTTAGCACGTTCATGATATTGATAAACGAAGTCTTGAAGGAATATGTAGGCAAGTTTTTTATTGTTTATCTTGATGATATTATAGTTTTTAGTAAAAGTAAGGAAGAACATCTAGAGCATCTTAAATTGGTTTTAAGAACTCTGTAGAAAGAGAAACTATTGATAAATCTAAAGAAATGTAGTTTCATGAAGGAAGAATTATTTTACTTGGAATTTGTAGTTTCTAAAGAGGGATTGAAAATGGATCTAGAGAAAGTCCAAGCAATTTGGAACTGGCCTATTCCCAAAAACATATTTGAGGTAAGAAGCTTCCATGGTCTTGCAAGTTTTTACAGAAAGTTTATTAAAGGTTTTAGTCATATTTGTGCACCAATTCGTGAAAAAATTAAGGATATTAATCAGCCGTTCAAGTGGACAGAAGCAACAGACAGGAATTTTAAATTGCTGAAGAGAAAAATCACAGAGGAATCGATTTTAGCTTTCCTTGATTTTGAAAAAGTATTTCAAGTTGAAATAGATGCTAGTAGAGTTGCAGTAGGCATAGTTCTAAGTCAGGAAAAAAGGCCGATCATGTACTTCAGCGAGAAATTGAATGAAGCGAAGAAGAAGTATTCGTCTTATGAAAAAGAGTTTTACACTATTGTACAAGCCTTGAAAAAATGGAGACATTGTTTTCTGCCAAAGGAATTCATATTGTATTCGGACAATCATGCATTGCAATTCATAAATAACCAGCTGAAATTGAACCAGAAACATGCCAAGTGGGTAGAATTTTTGTAGATATTTACTTTTGTGATAAAGCACACAAGTGGTAAGTTGAATAAATTCACTGATGCATTGAGCAGGGTAACTTTTATTGTGAAAGAATTCAAAGTTGGTGTTGCAGGATTTGAAGAAATGATTGAAATGTACAAAGATGATGTAGATTTCAGAGATATCTATACAGCAGTTCAAAATCCAATAGTGCATAACAAAAGTTAGTGGTTAGATTATCTCATCCAAGGGGGCTTATTATTTAAAGGCAACAAGTTGTGTATTCCCAAATGTTCTATGAGGGAAAACATAATAAAGGAAAAACATAGAAGAGGATAATCTGGTCACTTTGGACAAGATAAAACCTTTGCTCAGGTGAATGCTTTTTATTATTGGCCAAAAATGCAAACTGGTGTTAAGAGATTTGTTGAGAAGTGTAGGATATGTTAGCATGCTAAGGGGAGAAATCAGAATACAGGATTGTATCCATTGCCAAGACCAGACCGACCATGGGAAGCAATTAGCATGGATTTTGTTTTGGGATTACCAAAAACCCAAAGAGGGAATGATTCCATTTATGTTGTGGTAGATAGATTTTCCAAGATGGCACATTTCATTACTTGTAAGAAGACTAGTGATGCAACACATATAGCTAATCTATTTTTTTCAGAAATTGTAAGATTACATGGATTTATTATAAGTATTATGTCTGATAGAGATAAAACGTTTGTAGGACATTTCTAGAGAACTCTTTGGAAGATAATAGGAGCTAACCTCAGTTTCAGTTCGTCATACCACCCTAAAACAGATGGACAGACCGAAGTAGTAAACAGGAGCTTGGGAAACATATTGAGGAGTTTAGTGTATCAAAATCCTAAGTAGTGTGATTTAGCACTAGCTCAGGTTGAATTTGCTTATAACGACACTCCAAACCGAAGTACTGGAATGAGTCCATTTCATATTGTTTTTGGAATGAATCCAAGAGACGTGTACGAGCTCAGAAATTTGGGTAAACAGAAGACAAGAAATACAAACGCTGAAGTGTTTGCGGAACAAATGCAAAGAATACAAGAAGATATCAAAGGTATATTGTAGGAAAGTAGTGGTAAATAGAAAAAGAGAGTGGATATGAAAAGAAGAGAGAAAGAATTCCAAGTGGGAGATTTAGTGATGGTATATTTGAGAAAAGAAAGATTTCTTTCTAAGACTTACAATAAACTGAAGATGAAAAATATAGGACCATGTAGAATTGTAAGAAAGTTTTCAACTAATGCATATTAAATTGAATTACTAGAAGGGATTGGAATATCACCTATTTTCAATATTGCATATTTGTATCCATACAAAGGGACAGAGGTAGAGCTACAAGAGGAAAATATAGAAGATGAAGTTCAAACCTTGAACTGGGAAGAACAAATGCTAAAGACCGTTAAGAATGAAGTAGAAGTTGTTTTAGAGAAAAAAAGTATCCAAAAGAACCAGAGGATAGACTTATTTCCAATATCTAGTCAAATGGAAAGGACAACTAGTGGAGGATGCTAGATGGTTGACTACAACAGAGTTGTAGAAGTATGGAGTAAGCCCTAAAAGTCTGAAGGATGATTCTTTTCTTCCCTGGGAGTCTAATGCAGGAGAATCTGGACTGAGCCAGCAATGTGAAAGTATGTTCACATGTTGTGGCTAAACAATTTGAATTTCATTGATCTGAGTGGTCAAAAGCTTTTTTTTACTAAGAGGGTTGGATCTCTCAAGAAATGAGTTGTATTTCATTATTGTAATAGTTAGAAATTGCCTTCTTTTAGATTCACAGACAAGTTGTTAGCATAGGTGTGTGATAGAGCTTGAAAAGAGATATTGAGTTGTTAGGCAAGATTAGATTGATAAAAAGAAGAATAATGTAGATTGATTAGCAAGGATGAGAGAGGATTGAGGAAGCGAGAGTTGAGTGACAGAGTGAGGACTTCCATATTGAATAGAGGTCTTTTAAAATCATTGTAATTGAGCTAAAGGGAAAGACTCTGTAACCATTTTTTATAATGAATAACTGATGATATGTGTATGTTTATATAAGGATGTTGTGGAAACTCTTGTTTCACTTCTGATTATTCGTATTTGGGACATCACCAATATTTCTTTTTTTTCGTGTTTTATGTTCTAAAATATAGAGTTAAGCAGAAACCGTAGGTCTTTAGTGTTATTACTATTATTGATGTCCGCTTAAGTCCCAACCATTGATCTAAGTTCCAATCAACGGTGTGAAACCCTGCTGACCATTGGATTAACCCTTATCGCATCACAATGTTTGTTTACAAGGGAGCGGACCTCAGGCCTTGAGGAATTGTGATGTGTGATCATCGAAAAATCTCATCGCAGTAAAACATTGGTGTGTGGTCAGGCCATGGCCTTAAGAAGTTGCGAAGTGCGATCATCAAAATATCGCATCACAGAAATCCTTTGTGTGTTATCAGACCTCTGGCCATAAGACAGTGCGGTGCGTGATTGCGATCCATCACATCGCAATATTTCAGTTGGAAATCACTAGGCCTGAAACTATAGTGATTTGCGATTATGCGATTTAACCTGGACCATTGGATCGAAGGTGAGACGATCTAAGGAGAATCACAAGCAGTTCTATTGAAAAGGGGAAATACCAGTGTTCGGGTTTTTACTAAGGAAATTTGATCAAAGCAGTGAAAGGGAGGAACTGTAAGGGAAGTAATAAACAGGGTGCTGGTTGTTGAGATTTCTCAAAACAATTGATTCCTACGTCATGTATGGGAAGCATAAGGTGTTACAGATGACCATATAAAGAAAGCGACACTAGTTAGCGCCCTGTAGGATCACTCGCCAACCTTGTATATTAAGTACTCCAACGATAACCCGAATGCGAGATTCGTGGATATTCAAACAATGTTAAATAGAGAATTTAGCGGGCCTAAGTTTGAAGTGTAGTCGATTGTGGGATTTAAAGAGATCACGATGCTACCAAGAGAGACTCCTTGGGAACTAGATTAGAGGCTGAAATGTATGATCCGAAAAGCCAATATGAATCTGACAGATGGACAACATCACGAGTGGTTTATAGCTTTACTACTACCACATTTAAGGAGTGCACTATCACAACAGAAGATAACAACTCAGGAATAGGCCTTAGAGATTTCTATGAGGCTACATGAGACCCTAATGCAAGATCCTAACCTAGGAGTTCAGTAGATCCATGTGAAGCTGAAGAATTTGTGCCTTGAGATGCAAAATTTGAAACAGGATAGGATAGTTCGACTAGAGGTGTGTGAGCAAGTGTGGTGCATAAAATGCAAGAGTCAGGGTCATGACAAAGACCATTGCCTGGTCTTTACAAATTACCTCGCAGGAGGAGGACCGATGCCTTTAAGGCCGGAAGCTCAAGCAAGACCTAGTGCGGCACCTACCTTATGGTGCACGATCTGCCAAATAGTAGGAAAACATGCCATGGACAATTGTCACTTATTACACAAGTATACACAAACTTCGCAACACCTGTTCTACAACTTTTGTAGGTCGGTGGGACATGAAGAGTCTACTTGCAGAAGCTATAAGTTGATGATGGATAGAACTCCCACGTACAAAGTTCAGGCTGAAACACGGCCCCTTGACCAAAATGCAGGAATGGTGTGAACAAGATTTCAGGGGTACAGATGAGGCCGAGGTGGAGGAGGACCTGGTAGAGGTCGCAAACAATTGATTTGCTACTATTACAGAGGGCCAGGGCACTATGCCCATGATTGCATGAATCCAATGCACCCATCGTGCAAGTATTTTACATTATTTGATCATGAGATGGAAGATTGTCCGACCTTGATAGATAGGATATGTGACAAAGGAGCGTTACCACCTCCCCCGACTTAGAACCTACAGATGATGAGGTCTGAGCGGCGTGAGGAAGATCTAAACTTAAACATTGTGCTCCGAGGTGGAATCGTGACGGGAGATGACAAAGAAAAATAGCCAGAAGATGGTACTTGGGTTTGTAAAGCCCCGACAAAAGAGGTTGAGTTTGATTTGAAGCACACTTGGGAAACCTTCATGGAAGCTAAGAAGAGCTTTGCTGATGCCTCCACTTCAGGAAGCAGAGATAAACCGAAGCCGGAAATGGACCCATCCATGCTGACAACTTTCCTGGAAACTTGTATGAATTTACTGTGTGACAGTAAGGCTGTGAAAGGGTTACAAGAGGTCATCCACAAATGTGTTGGGACTATGCCAAGAGAACCGTGCATAGTCTAGAAGATCGGAAAGCATAAGACGAGGACAGGCAGTGAAATGAGACTCACCGCACAGATCAAAGAATTTGAGATGGATCACGTCATTCTGGATTTGGGATCAGACGTGAATGTTCTACCAAAACAGACATGGGAATGAATGGGGAAACCCACACTGCAATGGCCTCCAATTCAGCTAAGGATGGTGAATCGGAAGAAAATAATACCCATGGGGCGATTGCAGGGAATAACTATGGATATTGAGGGAGTGAGTGCGCTGGCAATTTTGAGGTAATAGAGATTGTTGATGACAACAATCCCTACCTCGCACTCCTAGGAATTGACTGGGCCACTGATATGAATGGGGTGATCAATCTGAAGAAGCAAAAAATGATCTTTGAGAAAAATTCGCTGCACATAATTATACCACTGTACCCTACTGAAGGATCACGCTATACGAAGCCAGTTCACGACTATGAAAGTGATGATGATGTGGACTATATCTACAAGATAACAGTGTGAGAAAAGACTGGGTGAATCCTACCGTGGATGGGTGGATTACATGGGAGCGCAAAAGCTCTTGCACTTCGGATTCCAACGAAGAAATAGAATGCTGTCATAATCAGTTACACAAAGTAACTACGCTGAACTACAATATGATGACAAGGTCGTTGCACTGCATGTCGACAGAAATACGAGATTTTCCTACATATGATGATCTAAATGAGGTAGATACCTTCTTGTATGCATTCGAAAGGGAGGTGCCAGAAACACAACACTTCCAGGCCTTGGACTGGGTTATGTGTGCTATGCCTGCGAGATGGTGGGGTACGCACAAAGGAAGCTTTGGTGATTGGCGCGAATGTAGGAGAATGATGTGAGTACAATTTGGGACACCTAAGCTGTGACTAATAGACAAGTATGACTCGCACGCGCATCTGGCCAAGTGGACGCATGCCTATAGAGAAGAGCCCTAACTTGTGTAGATGTACATGTACTCCGCGCTAAAATACCTGGTCAATAATCATGTGTTGGGGGGCCAAAATTGCAGATGGATCTTCATGTTGGGAGGACATTATATAGGAAGAGTAATCGTGTAGAAGCATTCAACAATGTACTAGAAACAGCTCTGACCGGGGTGTGTAATGCGCAGCGAAGTAATTGGGACCTACACATACCAATAATGTTATGGGCTTATCGGACGACATGTAAGAAACTGATGGGTCGGACATTTTTTAGGCTTGTTTATGGAGTGGAAGCCGTAATGCCTATGGAATACATCATGCCTAGTTTGTACATAGCAGTGCTTATAGGTATGATGGATTGCAAAGCCCTGGAGGAGAGGCTCGCGCATCTTGAAGAGCTCAAAGAAGAAAGATTTTTGGTTGGATTCCATTAGTAGGTACAGAAGCAGCGCGAAAAGGCATGCAACAACCGACACATCAAGATGCATACGTTTAAGGTAAACAATCTAGTTTTGTTGTATGATAATAAGTTTGATAAATTCCCAAGGAAATTCAAAATTCACTGGTTAGGGCCGTATATTGTTAAGGAGATTACATATGGTGGCGTGGTACAATTGGTAAAGTTGAATGGCGATCCCTTCCTAGGAAAAGTGAATGGCATTTATTTGAAGCCATACACAGGTGGCACGGCCAACTGACTAAGTGACCGAAGCACAGTCTAGCGCTCCAGGCAACTAAAAGGAGGCGCAGTACTATAAACTACTCTACCCGAGAACTACACGATGTTAGGACTGTGTGCAACAGTGAAGTGTCACAGGGTCCGTGATGGCGCGAAGACAACTACGCTATTGCACGGTCAGCTGGAAAGTGACCATTAAAGTCACTATTCATGATGTGATGCTTGGGTTGAGGACAAATGGAGAGGGCGATATGCATTTAAGGCGAACTTTGTGGGCTAGATTCTTGAAAATATGCTGCCAATCTAGCATTAATAGACTAAATGTGGGGGGCATGGTCGAATTCAAATTCAAAAGGTGCTATAAATTACAAGTGGTTGTCCAGAAAACAACACTTGGAAAATTGAGAACTGAGTTGTTGCATGCTCAGATATTCATGAACCGAGACTTATTCGATATTCTGAAAGCAAATTCGTTGCTTGAGCAATTACCAGAGACACTGAGAGAACTGTGGAATCACACTATGGTAGCACTCGAAGAAGTCATGGATATTAGAGCAATGATAGCTGAGGAAGTTGCATAGGTAATTGTGGAAGTAGAATCCCCAGGTAGCGCCAGAATAATCGTTGATCTCCCTTAATCACTGTGCATGCCGAGACCTAAGAAGGACAAGCAGGCCATGATACCAGTGCCCGTCTCACCCATAAATCCACTGAGGACCAAGCTCACAATGGAGGATAAAGGGAAGGCCATTAATTTGGAGGTCAATGAGGAGGAAGAGATTGAAGAAATCCTAGTGGAGGAGGAGGATATAGAGATGGAAGTCAAAACCCAAGGTGCGGACCCTCTCAACAATTTGCTTACATATGTTCCTCTGCAGAAGGGTAAAGCCAAGGTACCCAAGGATATAGATGAGAGTAAGAGCTCTCTACCAACTTTGTTGCTCCCAGATGATATTGTTTTTGAGGGAGAACACTTGGGATGGGTTCCTGTATTAAAATTTGAAGATTGGTACCTCACAGACCACTAGAGGTTCCCACATTTAGTAACCGCGCAGTTTATGCACTAGAAGAGAGACATGCTAGCTGGAATGATAGAGTTGGAGCTGCATAAATGGCTCAGAGGTGTGAGAAAGCAGGGTTGCTAAACTTGCTCTAGGTGCCGCATTACCACCACGCGCCAGTTACCATTTTTGTCATCACACAACTTCTTTTCTTGGTGCATCATGGGTGCTTGTGGCTAGAGGAGCCCATCCCCATCACAGATCATATGATCCACTGGATCTTATGGCTGCCTTGCATAGCAGAGGACCCAACAAATATTTCAAAGGGAAAAAGTGAAGACTTGGCCATCGTGGAGGCCATGAAAAAGAGATTTAAGTTGGAAAAGAAGAAGTGAGGGTATGCTTTCTCCAACATCAAGAACCATGGAGTTAAGGTCATGACACAGATATTGGTAGGAAAAGTGATGCGAAAGTGTCGTGTGGATGAGGTGCCCACACCAATAATTGCATTAGCAGTGTAGTGTGCAAAAGGGGTCTAGTTCAGCTAGGCAAACTATCTATGCGGTGAGTTCCTTGTAAACTGTCACAAGGCACAGGTGCAAGGAAAAAAATTTCATTATGAATGGCTCCTATTTTCAATAGTACTGGTGGCATGGGAGTTGCTTGAAGATAGCTAGTTCCTGTCGATCATGCAAGACCTTCTAGAGGCAGCGAAGTACGCTTCACTATGGGCAACCAGGGATGCACAAAGGATAAGGGAGAGCAAGATATTTTGGGTGCTCATGGAGATGAACATCAGGATGGGGATCAATTGCACACCACAGTTGTCGCCCACTATCTACAACAGTCTACAGAGCTTCGTGGAGTTCAAAGTAGACTTTCACCATGTCTTCATAAGGGCATGGAAGGACCACATGAAAACATGGCATGAGTTACTGTATTTGGCGACTGATGATGTGATATTCGTAGTCCTTGAGTCTTGGCTACCAGAGTGGCATGCTCCAACTAGCTCCGCGGTGGAAGTAGAGAAGTTTGTCGCACAAAGGAAGATAGAAGAGACAAAACTATGGAGGGCACAACTAGTGGAAAAGTGAAGGAATGAAGAAGCAGCAGCTAAGGCCCAGGCGGCGCGTGACGTTGCACAATTGGCGAACCAGTAGAAAACAATAGAATAAGAGAGCAAAGGACATAAGTCACCTTCATCCAAACTGGAGACCAACACAGAAAAAGGTGGCGTGGACTTGCATACAGCATACACCCAACTAAAACATCTGCACCCAAGAGAGCAAGTGGGGCTGGAAAAGAAGACAAAGGCCTCAAAGACTTTATTCAACCCAATCACCCTCACTGAGGGGGATATACATCACATCGGCGAAATGGTGAGGGATGTCACCACGAAGGCCCTCTAGCAGTTTGAGGAGAAACACTAGTTTGTATTATGGGCTCTCTGGACATAGATAAAGGAGTTACAGGCATACACTCCAAAGGCTAGCACAGTGTCAACCAGCCTCGTAGTTAGCACTTCCGCAGCCGAGGAAATGCTACGCACTAGGATGACCAACACAATAGTGTTGCCAGATGGAGCAATCATTATAGATAATTAGGTTGAAAATCCTATGGTCAGTAGCTTGAAAGGGGTTGGGTTAAACATGGTTATGCTCCCTCGGGAGATTCTTTATCTTCTGTAGGATGGAGTCACGACAGAACTTCGGGCTAGGGAGAGCCACGCTATACAAGTCATGAGCGAGCAATGCATCATCATTAAGCAGTTGAGCCTGTAGTGCAATGAGGTTATGGAGCAGAAAAAACAAATAGTGCAGGTTGTGGAGGAAGCCTGCTAGATGGTCCCGGAGTTGGCCATCCCAACAGCGGAATCGGTGGAGGCACACATCTGAAAGTTAGCAACAGGGGTGCACAACACCAGAGCTGAAATGGCCAGGGTTCAGCTAGAGTTGAACCTTCAGATAGTAGAATTATAGTTGAAGGCGTAGCCTTCAACTCCACCGGAGGTTAAGGAACAACGTGCCACCGTGATCACAACAACAATGGCAGTGATTGACAGTGCAGTGACAGACTGCATGAAGCTATTCAAAAAATCATTCGAGATCCTCACTGCCCTGTAGGAGGATCCGAACATAGAGCGCCTAGAGACAGAGGCACGCGAGCTGCAGCAGAGATACGATGAGGTAAAAGGGACCATGCAGATGGTTTACCTTACATAAAGGCTTACAAGGATGCAGTAGGCAAAGGTGCTCAAGGAGAAAGTGGATGCCACTTGACATAAAGAGGCAGTTTTGAAAGCGCGCCTACAGCCATGGATTGATGAAGCGTATACCATTAAAAAATCCATTGAAGCAAAGCTCGCATAGTTGCAAGCAACTTAGGAAAGGATTCAGGGCAGCAGTTCAATGATATCAGTCACCGAACTGTGCATAGAGGAAGTTCAGTAGATAGTCGCTCAGTGTTCTACCGAACTTGCAGTGATCCAACTACAGTTGGGAGGTATTTGTGCAAATATCTCCGCACCTATAGAGTGACTCGAGGGTGAGTCACAATGTTTGTGTTGGGGGCCTGTTGGGTGCGGGATCCCCCAAGGGAAGTTTTGGGGCTTAGAGCCCAGATTTTGGTCCAAATTTGTAATTCCAATGTAAACACTCCACATTTTGTGCGTGTGGAGTGTGTATTTGTGAAAGAGTCATAGGGTTGTCCGCACTTATTTTGATAATGTAATGTCAGTTGTAGAAGATCTACCGATGGTCTGCAGACCATGGGATTATATAAATAGAGCGAAGCTCTAGGTAGTTAAGGCATCACAGAATGTCTAAGGAATGATGATATATGTGAGATAGATCTAAAGTGTAAAGTCTAGTTTGGGGTCATAGCGTAGGAAGAGGCTCTGCAGCGGAGTGCATAGAGGCCTAGTAGTCCGCAGCTAAGTGCGCGGACCCTTGTAGCTGAGTGTGTAGCGCGAGTCGAGTCTGTAATCAGTTGGAGGTATTAATAAAGAGAAGTTTCTATAAACTCTGTGACTTTATTTCCCATTTTATGCATCTGTTATATTGGGTGTGAATTTCACTTCTAATGCTTATACGATGCACGAATGTATATTATTGTATTGGTAAAGTGAATGCAAGTAATAATATCAGTTACGCGGAGATAACTAATATCTCATAATAAGATAAGTAGGATACTCGCCATAGTTTGGGAAATAGCACAGTTCGCTTCCATAGCAACGCAAAAGCATCTTAGCCCCTAGTTAGGGCTACACAATGGCCGATTGTAACACTTCGCGAAGGTACTGAAGGTTGGAATAGGGCACGCAGTGACCTACATGAAGGCAAGTCTAGTTGGAATAAACCGACATCACATCCATCTCAAGGGTGTGGAAAGTTGGTTCCAGCATCCCCCCATACTGCTTCGGGTGAGACTTCATTCTGTGCTCTGCGGGCTGATGCTAAAAGGGCCAGTAGTGTAGGGATTTTTTTAGCTAAATAACTCCAAACCTGGGTTAGCCCCCCTAAGCCAACAATATCTCTTTGTCGTGCATGTACCAGATGACCATTTTGTAGACATTATTCACTTCTTAACTACGAAGATGACACCAGAAGGATATACAAATCAGCAGAAGAAGGAATTAGTAGTGCGCATGACCAACTTTTCAGTTAATGTGGGACATTTGAATAAAATGGGTGCGAATAAAATATTGTGAAGATATGTGTTAGACTTTGAGTGGGACAAAATTCTCACTGAAGCTCATGGAGAAGCTGTGGGAGGCCATTATGCAAGCAAGGCAACTGCAAAGAATATTTTGCACGCAGGTCTATGCTGGCCAACATTGCATAAATATTCCAAGGCATACTGCAAGCCATGTAATGCCTGTCAAAGAACTGGCAAAGCATCACGAAGAGATGAGCTACCACTACACCCTCAGGTATCTTTGCAACCCTTTGAGAAGTGGTTGATTGATTTCGTGGGGCCAATTCAACCCCCTGGAAAGAAAACAGTGCGTGCTATATTATCATTGCGATGGAATATCTAACAAGATGGGAAGAATCAAAATTGGTTAAGGGTTGTATAGGGGCTTCGACAGCAAGGTTCTTGTTTGGTTATGTCTTAACCAGATTTGGATGCCTGCAAGTTTTGATGAGTGACAGGGTTATGCACTTTCTGAATGAAAGGATCAGTGAGTTGACTAAGGAGTTTCAAGTCTACCATCAGAAGAGTACACCATATCACTCACATGAAAATGGAACTATTGAAGCCTTTAACAAGATTTTAGATACCGTGCTGGCGAAGATTTGTAACACGCATCAAAATGACTAGGATGTGCATGTACCTGCAGTACTCTGAGCTTATAGGACTACTTGTAAGAAGTTGACAAGGAAAACTTTGTTTAGATTAGCATATGGGGTCAATGCCGTAATGCTGATGGAATACATTGTGCCTAGTCTGCGCATTGCATCTTTGATGGATATGGTGGATCACGAGGCCTTGGAGGAATGGCTCGCGCAGTTGATGGAGCTCACAGAAAATTAGCTTTTGGCATGATTCCATCAACAAGTATAGAAGGACCACGAAAAATCATGGCATGATCACCATATCAAGCTTCACACATTTAAGGTAAATGATTTTCTCCTATTATATGATAGTAAATTCACTAAATTTCTGGGTAAATTCTAGATGCATTGGTTAAGGCCATACATTGTCAAAGAAATTACAGATGGAGGCACAATTCAGCTCATGAAGTTGAATGGGGAACCATTCCCAGGAAGAGTGAATGGGAGCAGATTGAAGTTGTATACCAGGGATCTTGTGCAATGGCTATATAGTGGCATGATAGTCTTAGTGCTCTAGGCAGTTGTAAGGAAGCGCGGGACTATAAACTACATTTCCCGACTTGGTGGATAACGTAGCAAGCAGGTTGCATGAAGAGTGACGAAGATGCAACCAGTGAAGCTACGCCAAAAGGGAAGGTACCGCGTAGCAAAGATGGAAAATGACTATTAGAGTTACTGTTCATGACTTGACAGCGATAAAATGGTTAAGAGGAGTGGGGTGGAGGCAATTAAGGAAAAAATGTTTAACTATCTGCCGCTGAAACAACATTTACTATCAGAATTTAGGGGAAATAGTCATATTTGAATTTAAAACCCCCTATAAATTATGCACTCTAGTCCAATAGAGAACACTTTATGGTCTAAGACTTGTTGTTGAATTTCACTATGAGTCGCCTATGGGCCAAGCGTTTTGGGAAGATTTAGTTGCAAGCTCAATGTTTGCCGCATTTCCTGAGATAAACCGTAAGCTTATCCTTGAGCAAATGTCTGAAACAAGCCCTGTTGAAATTGTCAGTGGTGACAATGTTGTCTTTGACCGAATAGCCCCGAAAGTTGTAAGTATGGAATCTCCAGCTATTGTTCCTACAACGCCGAGGTTGCCTAGGCCGAAGCACACCCCTACCAGATAAAAACAACTAGCCAATCCAAAAAAATCTTCGAAGGAGAAGCAGAAGAAGGTGTTGATGTGCACGTCACCAAGGAAGCATATTGAAACACAGGAAAAGTAGAATAAAGATAGGTAGTCAGAAAGAGTAGTGGACCTAGAGGTGGAAGAATTCTAGCGCATGGAGGGTATTGATGCCGAATGGGCGGAACCCATGATGAGGCTGCCAAAGTATATCCCTCTACGGAAGGGAAACACAAAGGTAATGAAGGACCCTGATACTGTGAAGTTTACAGGATCCACGTCCCTACTACTGAGCAGGTCCCCTTTGAAGGTCCTCAGCTCACGTGGATCCCTTTGTTAAAAATGGAGGATTGGGACCTCACGGACCACACTAAGTTTCAACATTTGGTGATGGATAAATATATGTGAAAGATCTATTACGAAGAAATGAGTGTTACAACATTGGAGCCGATGGAATGGGTCTGCGGTGTTGAGCAATCAGGGTTGCTCAATCTGCTGTTGGTGCCACATTATCACTACACCCCTGATCTAGATTTAAATAGGAATGCAAAAAATTACAAAGATAACCATAAACACAAACATGCAGTGGAAATCATACTTCATTTCATTAATGTAAAATACTAAAATATTCTTACAAACATAAATGGAAATAAACCAGCTAGGGCGATGGTAGCTTATCTATGAGAAGAGATGTGGTGGCTACATGCCTCTGAACTATGTTACAATGAGGCTCAAAGGCCTATTTATTGTAGAGAAACAATGGAAAAACCTAAACATCCAAAAACCTAACCCTAGAAGATGAAATGCCAAACTGTGGGCCCCGTTTGGGTAAATTGGTACATGAACTTCCCAGGGTCATAACATTGGCATACGATCTCCATTTGATGTGCACAATACCTTGTTAGAAATATCTATCCGAGAAATACAACTTTGGGAAGAGAAACATTAGTTCAAGGAGCCATGTTGCTCCCAGTTTTCCCAAAAATTGTCATTTAGGGCCTCAAAATGGCTCTAAAAGTTCAGGACCCAAAAAACTACTAAAAATAGTAAACTGTGCTACAATTAAGGAAACTGAAAAGCTAAAAGAAACAATGGTGGGGATCCAAGTGGAATTGGTGGGTGACCACCAATATCCACCTGGATCAACCCCCATTAATATGGTATTTGTGCGCCACCTCCTCACGCTAGTGCATGATGAGTGCTTATGGCTAGGACAGTCTATCACCATCATGGACATGTTGATTCACAGAATCATGCAGCTGCCTTACAAAGGCGCGAGCCCTGCCAAGTAGTTTGGAGGGAAGACTAGGGAGAAAGAGATTGTAGACAACATGAAGAAGGATTATGGCCTCCTCAAGAAGTCACAAGGGTATTCTATTCTCTTTATTTCAAACCAAAAATTTCAATTTTCTACCCATATTTTAGCAAGAAAAGTTATGAGAAAATGTTGCATGAATGAAGTTTTCGTGCCATTAGTTTCACTTGCTACACAGTGTATGAAAGGCATATAATTTAATTGGGCTAGGTACCTTTCTCAGGAGTTCCTAAGGAACTCTCGAGAAGCCCAGGAGGAAACCAAGTCATTCCACTACGCTTGGTTGCTACTCTCAATTGTGCTCATTGCATGGAGATTGTTGAAGGATAGCCAATTTCCTCCTCTCGAGGAAGGATTGCTAGAAGCAATGCAATTCACCTCTTTATGGTTTACAAATGATGCTGCACAAATTACAAAAAAAAAGATATTTGGACTCTTAAGGAAATGGATATCCATATGGTACTCAGTCAACATCCTATTGGGAACAGGTTCCCCCAAGAGTAGTTTTGGGGCTAAAAGCCCATGTTTTGGGGATAATTTTGTAATAAAGTTGCAAAGTCTTTGCACTTTGTGGTCGCGGAGCACGAAGGTGTCAAGAGTCATAAAGGGTTTTCCGCCCTTATTTTGTAAAGTGTCATGTCAGCTGTAAAGATCTACCCATGGTGCGTGGACCCCTGCAGCTGTGTGTGCAGGGCGGATAGAGTTTGTATTAAACTGAAAGATATCAATAAAGAGAAGTATTCTACAATTACTGTGTATTTAGTTCCTATTAATGAATGTGATTATATTGCATTTTGGGTTTAATTTACAATGTTTATTTGATGCGCGAATATATGTGATTTTATTGGTTAATGAAATGCAAGTATATTAGTTTATGTGACGCTAACTTTGATTGAGTGGAAAGATAAGTAAAATACTTGGGATACTTGGGAACCTATACATTACATTTCCATGGCTACGTGAAAGTACCTAGACCACGGGTTAGGGCTGTGTGAAGGTTAATCATACACCTTCGCGGAGGTACTGAAGGCAGAATAAAGGGTAGATTGATAGAGCCCTAAGGCTTAATGACCTGCACAAAAGTAGGGGCAGAGGGTATAAACTGACATCACAACTATATCATGGTGCAGAAACTTGGTTCTAGCATCTCCCCATACTACTTCGGGTGATACTTCGGTCCATGCTCTGCGGGCTAATACTGAAAGGGCCAGTGGTGTAGGGATTTGTTTGGCTAACTAATGTTGAACTTGGGTTAGGCCCCACAAAGCCAACAAATGGTTCTGTTGTTGGCACCAGAATCTGCATGAGATATGTGTGATGTCGTATCACTAGAATCCAACTAAGAAAGATGTCGAAGACTAGTTGGATAGGAAGATCAATGACTTCGTGGCACAGGAGAAAACAAATCCACGACTAACAAAGGAATAGTCACTGGACAAGTATCTATATACAGAAATCCACAAGATCTTTTTCTATTCCTTTCTAGTTGAGTTATATGAGTGGATCATGAAGCTAGTAGATAGCCAAGGAAGGTGGAGGCTTGATAGTCCTATTGTCTGGACCCCGGAGTCGGTACAGAGACTGGAAGCTTCTAAGGATAAGATCACCCACGTTGTCGCTCATTGGCTCGACCGTATCATAGGAGGATTTGTGACTGAATTCACGGTCGATACCTCAGTTAGTTACAGTGAGGCAGAGCGACGCTTTTTCAAATGTCCATGAGGTAAGTACTTGAAGTCTTTAAATACTTGGATTAAGATGTTATTGTGCGAAAAATGGGTTATGCAGCTACCTTGATGTTTAGAGCTACATGAAGTGGAAAGACTTACAGGAACGAGGGAAGAAAGGGTCATGAATATAGCCCGCTAATTTCACCTCCATTGAGTGATGAAGAGGCAATAGCGTAGGCTTCTCCGCGAAGTGTAGTTCAGTTAATAAAACAAGGATTCCCGTGACCACCACCTCCACCATAGTTCAACATGGTGAATTCAATGAAGCTGACTTTGTTAAAGGGCTTGGGAAATGAGGACCCGGACCAGTTCTGGTTCGTCGTAAAAGCTGTATGGGAACCTCAGTGTGTCATAGACAATCGCATGAAGAAGGAAATGTTGGTTAGTTCTTTGTAGGATCACGCGCTAACTTGGTACATCGAGTACTCTAATGATAACCCAAATGGTGGGTTGGTAGAGATCTAGACTGCACTGAATAAAGAGTTCAGTAGGCCTAAATCCTAGTCACAATCGATTTTGGGGTTCAAGGAAATCACGATGAAACCAGGTGAGATGCCTTGGGAATTGGATCAGAGATTGAAATGTAAAATATGCGAAGCTAATATGAACTTAACAGATGGACAGCACCACGAGTGGTTCATGGCTTCACTCCTACCTCACCTAAGGGTTGCACTGTCACAATAGAAGATTACGAATCAAGCAGAGGATTTGAAGATTGCAATAAGATTGCATGAAACACTGATGTAATATCTTAATCTGGGAGTTCAACAGATCCATGCATAATTTTAGAATCTTTGCCTTGAAATGCAAAACTTGAAGCAAGATAGAACAGTTCGACCAGAGGTGCGCGAAGAGATATGGTGCTTGAAATGTAAAGGTTAGGGGCATGACAAAGACCACTGCCCGGTATTTACAAACTATATTGCAGGAGGAGGACCGATGCCTTTGAGGCCAGAAACCCAAGCAAGACCGAGTGTGGGGCCTGCATTTTGTTACGCTATATGTCAGGTAGCAGGGAAACATATGACTGATAACTTTCATTTTCTAGAGAAGTTTGTACAAACACTACAACAACCATTCTGCAACTTCTGCAGGTCGGTAGGGCATGATGAGTGCAACTGCTGAAGTTATGAATTGATGATGGATAGAACACCCACCTATAGAGTTCAAGCAGCAATGTGGCCCCCTGACTAAAGTGTTGGGATGGCGTGAGTAGGCATTCAGGGGTGCGAATGAGGCCAAGGCAGAGGAGGACCTGACAGAGGTTGGGGATAGCTGATCTGTTACAATTGTGGAGGACCAGGACACTATGTCCATGAATGCACTAACCCAACACGTCCATCGTCCAAATATTGTACTTAGTTTTATCATGAGACAGAGGACTGTCCTACACTGATAGCGAGGATATGGGACAAAGTGGTGCCACCACCACAGCCGACTCAGAACCTACAGATAATGAGGCCTGAAACTCGCGAAGAGGATCCGAATGTGAGTATAGTGCTCCGAAGTGGAATTGCAATGGGTGACCTGAAGACAGTGCATGGGTTTGCAAAGCTCTAGTGAAGGAGACCAAATTTGATTTGGAACACGCACGCGAAACGTTCATGGAAGCAAAGAAGAGCTTCGTTGAGGCCTCTGCCTCAGGGAGCTGGGATAAGCTTGTTCAAGAAATGGACCCTTCTATGCTTATGACCTTTCTAGAGACTTGCATGAAGTTTCTGCGTGATAGCAAGGCTATGAAGGGGTTATAGGAACTTATAAATAGATGCACCAGAGACACTTCAGGTGAACCACATGTGATATGGAATATTAGTAAGCATAAATCAAGGATAGGACGTGAGATGAGACTAACCACGCAGATCGTTGAATACGAAATGGATCAAGTTATTTTGGATCTGGGGTTAGACACGAACGTTTTACCGAAGCAGACTTGGGATCGGATGGGGAGACCCATGATGTCATGGTCTCTAATTCACTTAAGATTGGCAAATCAGCAAAAAATCATCCCCATGGGAGAGTTGCAAGGAGTAACTATAGATATTGAAGGCGCAAGCGCATTGGCTAATTTTGAAGTAATAGAAATTGTGGATGACAACAACCCCTACCCTGCGTTCCTTGGCAATGATTGGGCTACTTACATGAATGGGGTAATCAACCTAAAGAAGTGAAAGATGATATTTGAAAAGAAATCACTTCGTGTAATAGTACCCCTAGATTTTATTGAAGGATCTCGCTATACTGAACCAGTCCGCAATTACGAGGGCGATGACGATTTGGAATGCATGTATAAAATAACAGCGTGAGAACAAGATTGGGTGAATCTGATAATGGATGGCCAAATTACATGGGATTGTAAGAGTTCCTGCACCTTAGACTCGGATGAAGAATTAGAGTGCTGGTAGAATCGGCCACATGAAGTAACTACGTTGAGTTGTAACACGATGACCCAGTGCCTGCGCTATGTGTCATCAGAGGTAAGAAATCTGCCCACTTATGATGGCTTGAATGATGTGGATGTGCTTTTGGATGAATTTGAGAGGGAAGTACGAGAGAAGCAACACTTCCAGGATTTGGACTAGGCACTGCGCACTACACACGTGAGATGGTGGGGTCTGCACAAGGGTAGTTTTAATGATTGGCGTGAGTGTAGGAGGATGATGAGAACATGCTTTGGGAAGCCAAAGATAGGTTAACAAACAAGTATGATGCAAAGGATGATCCACGCACACACTTGGCCAAATGGGCTAAGGCCTATGGCATGAAGCCCCAACCTAAATGGGTGCACTTGTTCAGTCACACCCTGGATTTCATCTCGATGAACTAGTACTTGGAGATAGAGCTCCGTGATGGCACATGTGAATGGGATATTCTATGTGAAGGACTCATAATGACGTTCATCTTTGAAGATGGGTTTGACTATATTGACGAAGCACTACAAGAAGTTAAAGAAGCAATCTTTAGGATACAGCATGATCCTTTGGATCTGATTCAACCCGATTGGACTACTTAGCTGAGCCATGCGTTGGAATGCTATAACATGACTACTGAAGAAGAAGACAAGGATCCACAAAATATTGATATCCCCAAAACATAGGGTCATCATGAGGTTGAGGGACCATAGATTAAGAATCCTGATATAACCACACCACTGAAAATGAAACAGGTAAATATTGGTACGGAGGTGGAGCCCAAATTTGCAAAGATTCGAGATTACTAGGATGGTGCAACAGTAGATAAGGTCGCAAAATTGCTTCATGAATACCAGGATTTTTTCCCTACCAATTTTACGGAGTTAAAGGGGATAATAAGAGACCTAGGCATTATGAAGATCACGTTAAAAACTGACATGACGTCAGTTAAGCAAAGACCTTACCGTCTCAATCCAAAGTATATGGAGAAGGTCCACTTGGATTTAGATAAGATGCTCACAATAGGCATCATTGAGGCTGTAGAAGAATCTGATTGGGTGAGCCCAGTGGTGGTATAGGAAAAGAAGCATAAGGATGAAATAAGGATATGCATAGATCTCAGGAAGTTGAACGACAATTGCATGCATGATCCTTTCTCGACTCCATTCACTGATGAGGTATTGGATAATGTAGGTGGCCAGGAAGCGTACTCCTTCACTAATGGGTTCTCTGGATACCATCAGATCAAAATCGCCCCTGAAGATAGAAGCAAGACGACCTTCTCTACTGAATGGGGATGTTTTCAGTACACTATAATGCCTTTCGGATTGAAGAATGTGCCTGCAATTGTTTCATGCATAATCATTGTTACATTCAAAGTCTTCATTCATAAGTCTCTGGAGGTCTACTTAGATGACTGGACTATGTTTGGGTTGGTAAAACACCATGTGGAAAGTTTGCTCTTAATGCTAGATACCTGTCGAAGATACCAAATTGTGCTCAATATGAAGAAATGTCTATTTTGTGTCCCTTTTGGGACTTTGCTGGCTCCTGTGGTATGCAGACAGGGATTGATGGTAGATCCCACGAAGATCACAGTGATACTTAACTTGGAGGTTTCGAGGAGTGTGAAATAGCTGCACGCAACCTTGGGACATACTAGGTACTATAGGAAGTTCATCAAGGGCTATGCCCATATCACCACACCTATGGAGAAGCTGTTGAAATGTCACATTCTGTTGGAATGAGGACTGTCAGAAAAGCTTAGATGAGCTGAAAGGAAAAATGGTCACCACGTTGATTATAATCTTCCCAAATTGGAAAAAGGGGTTTCATGTACATGTAGACGTGTCATGTATAACACTAGGAGCAATACTGACACAGGCCGATAGAGGAGAATTGGACCATCCTATAGCGTTTACAAGCAGAAGGTTATCCAAGACTAAGAAGAACTATTCCACAACCGAGAGCGAAGGATTAGCCATGGTATACGTGCTTCGGAAGTTTAAACACTAGTTGCTGGGTGGACATTTTAAAATGTATACAGATTATTCTACGTTGAAATACCTAGTCAATAAGCCTGTGTTGGTGGGGAGAATCTGTAGGTGGTTGTTATTGTTCTAGGAGTATTATTTTGAAGTTATTGTGAAGCCTAGATAACTAAACACGGGACTAGACCATCTATCGCGCATTGAAACGGGGGAAGAGCACACTAATTTGGAGGAGGGATTGCCTGATGCACAGCTCTTTGTAGTGCGCATCGTGGATGGTCACTTCAAAGACATCATACACTTCCTAACAATAGGAAATTCCCTGGAAGGCTGCATCGTCCAGCAGAAAAAGGAGTTAGTGGTGCGTGCGGAAGACTTTTCTGTCATTGTCAGACATCTGTACAAAATGGGGTCCAATGAAGTATTGCGATGATATGTACCAGAGTTTGAAAGAAGTAGTATCCTCGCGGATGCTCATGGGTGAGCTAAGGGAGGCCATTATGCAGGAAGAGTGACCGCGTAGAAGATTCTATGTGTAGGGTTGTGCTAGCCAACCCTCCATCAGGATTCAAAAGCTTACTGCAAAGCGTGTGATGTGTGTCAAAGAACTAGCAGGCCATCATGGAGAGATGAACTGCCCCTGAATGCACAGATGACATTACAACCTTTTGAGACATGGGCCATAGGTTTTGTGGGACCCATTCAGCCCCAAGGAAGAAGATGGGAGCATGGTACATTATCACTGGAACTGAGTATTTGACTCGATGAGCGTAGGCACAGCTTGTGAATGACTACACAAGTGCAACCACTACGAAGTTTCTCTTTGAGTATGTATTGACGCGATTTCAGTGTCCAAAGGTCTTGATGAGTGATGATGATATGCACTTTCTAAACGAGACGATAAGTGCGCTGATGGAGGAATTTCGGGTGTATCATCAGAAAAGCATGCCTTACCACCCACAGGCTAATGGGAGGGTAGAAGCTTTCAATAAGGTGTTGGAGAATGCGTTGACCAAGGTTTGCAATGCTCAGTAAAGTGATTAGGACCTGTGCATACTTGCCGTACTATGGGCCTATTGGACGACCTACAAAAAGTTGACTGGACAGACACCCTTTAGGCTTGTATATGGTGTTGAAGTAGTGATTTTGATGGAAGACATTGTGCCTAGTTTGTGCATAGTGGCACTCACGGGTATGATGGATCGTGGAGCCCTGGAGGAGAGGCTCGTGTAGCTTGAGGAAGAAATATTTCTGGTTGGATTTCACCAATAGGTCCAAAAACAGTGCGAAAAAGCATGGCATGATCGACACATTAAGCTGCGCACCTTTAAGGTAAATGATCTGGTTTTGTTATATGACAACAAGTATGATAAGTTTCCAGGGAAATTCAAAATTCATTGACTAGGGCCCTATGTCATTAAGGAGATTACCGACGGTGGAGCAGTTCAGTTGGTTAAATTGAATGGATATGCCTTCCCAGGAAAGGTGAATGCCAGCTGAATGAAGCAATACACCGTGATCGAGCCAGATAACTATATGAAGGTAGCATAGTCTTAGTGCTCCAGGCATCTAAAAGGAGGCATGGGACTATAAACTACACTGCTTAGGTTGGGGAACTGTGCGATTGGAGGATTGTGCGGCACAAGGAGATGTCACAGGGCTCACGACAACATGGAATGAGCTGTGCTACCTGGGGAGAAATCACACAGGTCAGCCAGAAAGTGACCGTTAAAGCCATTGTTCATGATTTGACAATAAGAATGCGGCCAAATGGAGCGAGTGTCCAACATTTAAGACAAAATTTATGGGTAAGATCCTTGGAAATCTACCACCAATATGGCATTAATGAACTAAATATGGGGGGAATGGTTGGATTTGAATTCAAAATGGCCCATAAATTACAAGTGGAGGCCCAACGAAAAACACTTGGAATTTTGAACATTGAGTTGGTGAGATTTTAGACGTGCATGATCCGCGCATTCCTTGAAGCATTGCTTTACTACCCAGTGTTTGATCAGTTTCCAGAGTCTAACCATAATTTCATCTGTGATTTTATCCCAGGTTCCAAAGCTATGGACACCAAAGTAGTGACAGCTGAGGGGGCTATGCCAAAGGTTGTTATGGAGGCAGAGGGAGTTTCTCCAGAGGTTGTAGAGGTACTAGCTGAAGTCCCCAAGTCACCATGGATGCCTAGATCGAAGCCTACCCTGACCAAGGAGAGTGTGAAGGATAAGAAGGGAAAGCAGGTTGTGATACCAGTGCACGCATCGCCTAGAAGAAACCCACAAAAGGACAAGCCCACCGCACAGGAAAAGGGAAAAACTATTAACTTGGAGCTGGAGGAGGAAGAGATTGAGGACATCCCGATGGATGATGAGGATTTGGGGGTGGAAGTGGAGGAAGTTGAAGTCGAGGGTTCTAACCCTATCACTAAGTTGCCCGAGTTATGTCCCTCCACACAAGGGCAAGACCAAAGTGCTGAAGGACATCGATGAAAGAAAGGTCACCCTGCATATACCTCTACTGCTGGATGAGATTGTTTTTGAAGGACCGCACTTGGGGTAGGTTCCTCTGTTGAAACTGGAATATTGGGACTTAGTTGACCATGAGAAGTTCCCACACTTGGCAACAGAACAACTAATGCATTGTGTTGTTCACACAACCATCGGGATGACGATGTTATGCTCTTAACCTGCAATATGATACCAGAATACCAAATATGTGAAGAAATATACCCAAAACATAGAACAATGAGAAATAACAGAAAGTATTTTATTATTCAGAAAGCAATGTTCCCTTGCCTCTTCGAGGGGGCAACCTCCAATAGAGCTAAGCTCAATTACAAAATAAGACACGATGCTCCTCGAGGGGAGTCTCTATCTTTATATAGGATTCATACATGCAATACCATGGGGCAATACCATGGTTCTTATTAATACCATCTATCTAATACCATGGCCCATTTGCAACTAACTATGGTCCCTTCATTAAATGTGGGTTAACCACTTACAATTATTAATATGGGCTTTATTGACTTTATAACTATGACTCGATCCTATTACATAAATAAGGGGGTTAGGGTTGGACCCTAACATGCCCTCCTCCATAAGAAGAGCCTTGTCCTCAAGGCTGAATCTGCAGAAACTGTTGAAGGATAGTAGCTGGTTCTGAGGTTGCATCTTCTGGAGAGGTGTCTTTCCACTTGACGAGGACTTCCTTGATCGTGTGGCCACGCAGGTGTCGTTCTCGTGTGTCAAGAAACTATTCAGGTTGGAGCTAGATTGATCCTTCTTCATCCACTTTAGGTAGATTGGTTTGAATTCTACAATGGTTCCCAATCACTTTCTTGAGGCATGAGACATGGAAGACTGGATGGATTTTTGCAGTGGGTGGCAAAGCTAGCTTGAAAGCGACTTCTCCAATGCGCTGAAGTACCTGTTATGGTCCATAGAATTTTGGAGATAATTTCTGACAACCCTTATCTTTGAGTGATGTTTGCTTATATGGTTGTAGCCTCAAAAATACATGATCCCCTTCTTAAAATTTACATTTTGAGCGATGTTGATCTGCCTGTTACTTCATGCGGTTCTGGGCTTGATGAAGATTCTCTCTAAGATGGGCCAGCATGGTTGTACGGTTCTATAGGATTTGATCCACTGCTTGTATCTTCAAGCATCCCTTGATATAAGAAGTAGGGGAAGGAGGGAGTTGACCATAAACTGCTTCATATGGATTCATTTTGGTGGTGGCATGATAGTTGGTGTTATACCACCATTCAGCTAGAGGTAACCACTCTACCCAAAGATGTTGCTTTTCTAAAGTGAAACACCTAAGGTAGGTCTCCAGAAATTTGTTGACTGCTTCAGTTTGACCATTAGTTTGTGGATGATAGGAAGTACTAAGTTGTAGTTGGGTACCTTGTAGCTGGAAGAATTCTTGCCAAAAGTTACTAGTGAAGATCGGGTCACGATCAAACACAATGGAAGTGCGCATGCCGTGCAATTTGAAAATCTGATCCATGAAAGACTGAGCAACCAAAGTCAGTGTAAAAGGGTGGGGTAGGGCGCAAAAATGAGCATACTTAGAAAGTCTGTCCACAACCACCATGATGAGTGACTTGTTTCCTAACATGGGAAGACCAGTAATGAAATCCATAGAAACCTCCGTCCAGATTGAGGCCAGGATGGGATATGGTTGTAATGTGCCTGGGGATTTGACTGTTTCTCCTTTGTGGTGCTGATAGACATCACATTTAGCTACAAAAGTCATTTTTCATTCCTGTCCAAAAAAATGATCTTTGAGTGTGAGCATATGTCTTCTGAAAGCCTGAATGTCCTGCAGTGGGAGATGAGTGCAACTCTGCCAAAATGTGACTTTTGAGGGTGGATGTTGGTGATATTACGACTTTGTCCTTGTAGTGAAGAATCTCATCTTTCCACGAGTAGACCGTTGTGGAATTTGGATCTGCCTGCAATTGATTAATGAGTTTGGAGAGCCATGGATGTGAAAACCACTCCTTGTGAGCCTCTTCAATCTAGTCTGGAATGGGAAGGGAAATTTCGAGCAGGGTAATTTCCTCCTCAAATTGGTGGGATAATGCATCTGCTACAATATTTTCGCACCCTTTCTTGTAAATTATCTCATAATCATATCCCAACATTTTGGCGAGCCATTTATTTTGTTGTGGTGAGGATAGGCATTGCTCCAAAAAATATATAAGGCTTTGATGGTCTGTGTGGATTTGGAAACGTCACCCCAATAAGTATGGTCACCAAGTATATACTGCATGTAAGATGGCCATCATCTCCTTCTCATAAGTAGACTATCCTAGATTATTCCCACTTAGTTGTTGGCTCGTGAAGGCCAAGGGTCGACCTTCCTAGATTAAGACCACCCCAATACCCATACCAGAAGCATCACATTCAATCACAAAATTTTTGGTAAAGCCAGGTAGTGCTAAGACTACAGTAGAACACATGGCATGTTTGAGAGCTGTAAAGGCCTATTGTGCTTCCTCATTCCAGAGGAATTATTTTTTCTTGAGGAGTTGAGTGAGGGGCCTAGCAATGTGACCATAATTGTGGACAAATTTGCAATAGTAGCCTGTGAGACCCAAAAATCCTCTTAGGCTCTTCAAGGTCTTTGGTTGAGGCTAATCCTGCATTTCCTAGATCTTTTTGGGGTCCACCCTGACACCTTCACACCCCACAATGTGGCCCAAATACTCAACTTCTTCCATGCCAAAAGAGAACTTGGACATCTTGACAAATAATTTATGCTTATGGAGCAGTTGCAAGAGCAGATCTACATGTTGAAGATGTGTGGCCCAGGTGCAACTGTAGATGAGGATGTCATCAAAGAAAACAAGGACAAATTTTCTCAGATATGGTTTGAGCAAGTGTTTCTAAGGCTCTGAAAAGTGGATGGGGCATTACAAAGACCGAATGGCGTGACTAGGAACTCATAATGGCCTTCATGAGTTCGGAAAGCAGTCTTTGGAATGTCTACTTATTTCATGTGAATTTGGTAGTAGGCTGAGAGAAGGTCGAGCTTAGTAAGGAATTGAGCCCCATGTAGTTCATCCAGCAAATCATCAACAACCGGGATGGGAAATTTATCTTTGACTGTCAACTTATTAAGGGCCTTGAAGTCTAGACACATACACCATTCCCCATCTTTATTGAGCACCATGACCACTGCAATGGATAGGGACTAATGTTGGGATGAATGACACCTACTTCCAAGAGTTTCTTGATTATTTTTTCAATTTCATTATTTTGGGCGAATGGATATATATATGGGCAACATTTGGTGGTTGGCCCCTGGGACCAAAGTAATGCTATGATCATGTTCCCCTCTCGAGGGTGGAAGCTCATGAGGCTTGTCAAAGACTGGCAGATGGTTGTTTAAGATTTGTTGCATCTCAGGATGAATATGAAGAGAATTGGGTTTGAAGACCTGGATGGCATTAAATTGGCCTATAACTCCATGGTGGACCTTTTATAACAATTTTTCCATCCAATGTGAGTTGATGATAGAGGGAGGTCCCGCCTGGAGTCCGGGGAGGGTATGTGTGTGGTTGTTCTGCTTAAAGCTCATATATAACTCTTGGAATCCATTGAGATTGGGCCAAGTGTGTGAATCCATTTAGCACCTTGGACAATGTCGTACCCTCCCATGTGTATGGAAAACATGTGGGTCTTTAATTGACAATCCCCCATTTGAGGTTTGACATTTTCGCACTAGCCTTCACATTTCATTGTCCCCCCATCAGCAATTTGGACCTAAAAGTTAGAAACTGCTCGGACAAAACAATGCACTGCTTTCACGACTCTTTGATGGATAAAATTATGTGTACTGCTACTATCAATTAAGACTACTACTAGGCGATGCTTAATAAAACCTCTGATTTTGAGAGTTTGGGGTGAAGAAATTCCTGCCAAAGCATGTAGCAAGATAACTAGTTCTTCTGGTACATTGTTCTTCTGGTTGTCCTCTTCTTCCTCTTCTGGTTCCTCAAGTGGTGGGGCTTCCTCCGATGAACTATGATCAGTAGCATCAATTTGAAAGAATTTTGGCTCCTTGCATTTATTCCCGGGGGAGTATTTCTCATCACAGTAGTAACATAATCCTTACCTTCTTCTTTCTACCATTTCTGCTAGTGACACCTTTTGAACCTTGAGTGTTTGGGTAGTGCTTTGAGCTTGTGGGGGGTGACCCTTGGTGATGAAATTTGGGCGATTGGACTGGGCCGCTAATGCACGTTCTACTTCACTAGCTATCTTGCAAGAATGCATCCATGAGCTAGGGTGGTGCAGTTGGACGTGCGCTTGTATGGCTTCTTTGAGACCACTAACAAATCATTCCACGTAGAACTCATCGTGTAGACCTCTAGTGCGGAAAGTTAAGGCTTCAAAGGTGGCAATATATTCGTTCACTGTTCTTGTCTATCGGAGCTTAGTGAGACAACCCAAAAAATCAGATTCATGGTCAAAGAAATCCATAAGAGCTTTTATGAATGTCTCCCATGTAAAGGGTCTTCCATAGCAACGTTGATGCCATTGCCACCATTGCCATCTTTCATTGTCCAAGTACATGATACCCACACTAAGCTGAGTCGCATTATCTAGGATGTAATTCAGTGTGAAATTTTGCTGCATTCGTGCTATCATGTGGCCAGGTGAGAGCTATCAAATTTATACATGTCTAGCTTGGATGGTTGCGGATGGGATTGTTGGTGGGTGCCAAATAGGTGGAGAGATTGGCTAGACTCACCCTCAATGTTTTCATTGCTAATATCTGCCTCTTCACATGCCTCCACCTTGCCCTTAGAGAGTGTTGCATTTAAGTTCTGCAGATGCAACATGACCTCTTTCAATTGTGATTCCAAGCTGTCAATCCTCTCATTCGCCATAGCTTGAGCTCTAGTTTGTACCATGCACTGATGCGATGTACTTGAAATTTGGGACCGCTCGAATTTTTTTTTGGCACTAACAATTGAATGGTACCACCTTGTTGAGCTCGTCATCCTAATTCTTATGGGATAAGTCACCAATAAGCGCCCCGGGGGGGTCTCAGACTTTTTTTTTTTACTCCAAACGACGTTTTACTCCTTTCTTAGGAATACTGCAGTAGCCGAATCCCAGAAATGTCAATGCTGCCAAAAGTCCTGTGAAAATCACGCCCAAGTATAGGAACCCACACCACTACTCAGATCTGAATGGTGGATCTGATTGTTGCGACGGCTAAAGAGCCCAAGCTACTAGGTCTGGATGGAAAATCTGATGGATCTGAGAGATCTGAATGGTTGATCTAATAGATCTGAATGGTAGAATTGATTGCTGCTGCAGATCTGATGGATCTGAATGATGGAACTGATTGCTACTGCTGCGACAAAACCTCACTTGCGAGATCTGATCTGGCAAATATTATGCGTGATCCAGAGATAGAGAAGGAAACTATGGTCTCCAGGAGTGTCAGGTGCTATAGATCGCAATATACATAAGGGTCTGACAGTAGTACTGGACCCAATTTTCAAGGCACTAACCAAGGAGGATCAACCGTACCCTTAGTCGTACAACCCGACTCCCTATCATATGCTCGAGTAATCTCTTTGAGTGTTGTTCTCGGTGTAATATAGCAGCAAGATGACTGACGGTTTATCTATGGCGAGGTTTCAAGGGAGCTAGGGGGCTTCTGATATACCCAGAGGGTACTTGGAAGATAGTCTATGCGCGGTTCTATCTAATGCGCTACTACTCGAAGGGGTACCCACAGGGGTTACAAGGGAGTCCAACAAGTGTGACCACCTCTTGTATATCCTGCGTGCATGCCTCCCCAAATCCGTAGGTTTATGCACTCAATGATAGATTTCGTGGTTTAAAGACGCTGGAACATGTCTCTAGCCAAAAACAAATTTTCTAAAAATTGGAGATCCCATCAGCCCTGGAAAGCACTCTGATACCACTTGTTACGATCTTAACCTGCAAGACAATACCAGAATAACAAATATGCAAAGAAATATACCAGAACATAAAACAATGAGAAATAACAGCAAGTATTTTATTATTCAGAAAGCAATGTTCACTTGCCTCTTCGAGGGGGCAACCTCCAATAGAGATGAGCTCAATTACATAATAAGACATGATTCTCCTCGAGGGGAGTCTCTATCCCTTATATAGGATTCATACATGCAATACCATGGGGCAATACCATGGTTCTTATTAATACCATCTATCTAATACCATGGCCCATTTGCAACTAACTGTGGTCCCTTCATTAAATGCGGGTTAACCACTTACAATTATTAATATGGGCTTTATTGACTTTATAACTATGAGTCGATCCTATTACATAAATAAGGGGGTTAGGGTTGGACCCTAATAGATGACATTGGAACCGCAGAAGTGGCTCAGGGTAGTAGACAAGGTAGGTCACTTTAACCCGCTATGGGTTCTGCACTACAATCACACACCCATTGCAATATTGGTCATCAAGTAGATGCTATGCTTGGTGCACGATGGGTGTCTGTGGCTGGAGGAGTTGATACCCATCACCAACATGTTGATCCATAGGATCACATGGCTGCCCTATATAGGGGAAAATCCGGCCATGACGTTTGGCAGAAGTGGTGGTGAACAAGCCCTTATGGAGGCCATGAAAGATAAATTCAAGCTCGTGAAGAAGTTGCGAGCTATGCCATCTCAAGTATCTGCAACCCTATGGTAAAGGTGGCCATGCTGATCCTAGCAGGAAAAGTTATGTAGAAGTGTTGCACAGATGAAGTGCTGGCACCTGTAGTTGCTCTAGTATCCGAATGTGCCTAAGGAGTCTAGATTAATTTGGTGCACTATCTCTGCGGTGAGTTCCTTGTGAACTACTACGAGGCACAAGAGCTTAGCAAGACCTTCCACTATGCGTGGCTCTCGCTGTCCATTGTGCTAGTAGCCTGGGAACTGTTGGAAGATAATCTATTCCCCTCAGTCATGCCGGACCCACTGGAAGCAGTGAAGTATGCTTCGTTGTGGGCGAACCAGGATGCTCAATACATCAAGTATAGAAAGATCTTCTGGATCTTGATCGAAATGCACATATGCATGGCTATCAATCGCAAACCGCGATTGTCACCTACTTTGTCTGCCAAAATTCAATACTGCATGGACTTCAAGGTAGACTTTCAGCGCATCACGATCAGGGTATAGAAGGACCCTGAGCAAAAGTGGCATGACTTGTCTTACTTGGCAACAGATGATATGATTGGTACAGTTCTTGATCATTGGCCGACAGAGTGGCACATTGCCTCAAACTTAGCAGCGGGGTCAAGAAAGTCTGTCACGCAGCACAAAAAGGAGGAGGCTAAGCTCAAGATGGTGCAGCTGGCTAAGAAAAGGAAGAAGGAGGCCATTAGCAAGGCCTAGGTAGAGCACGATGCCTCCCAATAGGTGGAAAAGAAGACAAGCGAAATAGAACATGGCTATGATAAAGGTGTAAGGTCACCTTTGCTCGAAACAGAGGAAGAAACAGATGAGAAAATAGAGCAGCATGGAGTGGACCCACAGAAGGCATCGTACTGCATCAAACGTCTAAGAGAACAACAAAAAGTGGGGCTGCAGAAGAAATCCAAGTGAGTAAGATGTCACTTGATCCAATAACCTTAATAGAGGGAGATTTGAATGACACTGGAGACATGGTGCACGATGTCACCATGGAGGTACTACATCAATTTGAGTAGTAAAAACAACAACTATTGGGGGCCATCCAGATGGGTCTACATGAGCTGCAAATCCACGCATCACAGGCTGGCACAGTGTCCACCAGCCTCACTATCAGTACTTCAGAAGCTACCGAGATGCTGCGTGTGATGAACTCCTGAGCAATAGTGCTGCTGGATGGAGCGCTGACAACATAAAATGATGCTGACATGCCCACTATAAGTGTCGTCAAGTGAGTGGGATTGAACTTGGCAACCCTTCTTGGCAAGGCGCTCCACCAACTGTAGGATGGAGTGATCGCGAAGTTGAGGACTTGTGAACAGTGTGCTTTGCAGGTAATCAGTGAGCAGAATATTAATAATGTGCAGATGGCCCTGCAGCGAGACATCACCCTCACTTCCATGGTGGAACTTACCAACACAAATATGCGCATGGTCAAGGCTAATCTTTCTGAATGGTCCCCGAATTGGCCATTCTTGAAGATATGGAGGTAGGTGAATAGGTCTACAAGCTTTCTACGAGGGTACGTGACGCTCGCACAAAGTTGGCTAAAGTTCAACTGGAGCTGAACCTATAGATTGCAGATTTGTAGTTGAAGGCCCAGCCTTCAACTCCACTGGAACTAAAGGAGCACCACACAACCACTATCACAAAGGCAATAGCAGTGGTAGAAAGTGTAGTAGCAGACTGCACATGGATTTTTGTACAGTCGTTCGAGGTCCTGACAAGCCTGCAGGAGGATCCTAATCTATAGTGGTTGGAGAGAGAGGCACAAGAACTACAGTAGCGCTATGACAAAGTAAAAGGAACAACGTGCACCGTTTCTCTCACACAGAGACTAGCGAAGCTGTAGGAGGCCAAAGCATTGAAGGAACAGTTAGATGCAGTGTAGCACAAAGAGGTAGTGTTGAAGGTGCGCTTGAAGCCTTGGCTTGATGAAGCTTATTCGGTCACGACCTCTATTGAAGGAAAGCTTGCTAATTTGCAAGTGACTTAGCAGAAGCTTCGAGCTAACAGTTCAAAACCAGTGACAGAGAAATTAGTGGAGGAAGTGAAGCAAGCGGCCGCGAAGTGCACCGCCAAAGTGGCAGTCATACAGGTCGAGTTGGGAGGTCTTCATGCCAAGATCTTTGTGCCCTCAGAGTGACTTGAGGGAAAGCCACCATGTTTTTGTTGGGGGCCTGTTGGGAATGGGTTACCCCAAGAGCAGTTTTTGGGCTAAAAGCCCATGTTTTTGGGATAATTTTGTAATAAAGTTGTAAAGTCTCTGCATTTTGTGGTTGTGGAGTGCAAAGGTGTCAAGAGTCATAAAGGGTTGTCCACCCTTATTTTGTAAAGTGTCATGTCAGCCGTAAATATCTACCCATGGTCAGCGGACCATGAAATTGTATAAAAAGGAGCTAGGTAGGTAAGCTCTATGAGGAAAAGAAAAGAAAAGAGTTAAGTTAAGGAAGGAAGGAAGTAGCTTAAGTGTTATCGGGTCTTAGCGTAGGTAGATGTTCTGTAGCTAAGTGCATAGAGGCCTAGGGTGGAAGTCCACAGCTGAGTGCGCAGACCCCTGAAGCTGTGTGTGCAGGGAGGATAGAGTGTTTATTAAACTAAAAGATATCAATAAAGAGAAGTATTCTACAATTACTTTGTATTTAGTTCCTATTAATGCATATGATTATATTGCATTTTGGGTTTAATTTACAATGTTTATTTGATGTACAAAAATGTGTTTGTATCAGTTAATTGAATGCAAGTAAAGATGTCAGTTTATGTGGCGCTAACTGTGATCGAGTAGTAAGATAAGTAAAATGCTTGGGATACTTGGGAACCTATATAATACATTTCCATAGTTGTTCGAAAGTACTTGGACCATGGGTTAGGGCCATGCAAAGGTTAATCGTACACCTTCGTAGAGCTACTAAAGGCAGAATAAAGGGTAGACTGACAAATCTTAAGGCTTAATGACTTGCACGAATGTAGGGGAAGAGGGCATAAACCGACATCACAACCATCTCAAGGTGCAAAAGCTTGGTTCCAATATCCCCCCATACTGCTTCGTGTGAGACTTCGATCTACACTCCGTGGGTCGATACCAAAAGGGCTAGTGGTGTGGGGATTTGTTTTGCTAACTAACGCTGAACCTGGGTCAGGCCCCACGAAGCCAACACATCCAAGGTTGCCCCCAACCTTGTTCACACAGTTGTTAGCCTATGCGACATTGAAGGCTGACTTCCAGAGAGTCTATATCCCAGCACGAAAGGATCCATAGTAGAAATGGAATTAGTTTCCCTATTTGGTGTTAGAAATGGTCGTGTAGGAGATCGTAGAGTTATGGCCTTCAGAGTGGTGCTCCCCATCAGAGTTAGATGTTGGAACAAGCAAAGGGCACAGAAAGTTTTGCTACACAAAAAAGAAAGGAGGCCACTAAGAAAGCTGTGCATACCCTAGCAGAACAGAAAAAGAAGGAAGCTGCAGAAAAGGCTTGCATAAAGCATGAATGCATTGCTAAGGAGAAGGCAGAAAAATAATAACATGAGTCACAGAAAGGTGATAAGTCACCTTCGTTGGAGACTAAGGGAGAAGAGCTTTCAAGCCAAGGTAGAGGAGGTGATGAGGGGTAGAGCACCCCCTTTATTTTGAAAAGGTGTGGCATGGAGCAGAAGGGTGGAACACGGAAAAAGTAGAAATCTGATAAAACACAGGTTGATCCCATGGTATTGATAGAAAGAGATCTCGATGAGATTGATGACAAAGTCAGGGATACAATGACATAAGTGTTGCAGATGTTTGAGTAACAATACATGTAGACAGTGGGTTGCATCCAAAAGGATTTGCATGAGCTGCAAATCTAAATGAGCATAATACAGGTGGGTGTTGGACAAGAGAGCATAGAGCAAGCAAGCCTAACACCTGAGACAATCCAAGCAACAGAGATAGTAAGGACCTTGGTGTAGAGCTATAAAAAGGGTCTCTTTCACCTCTAATTACCTCACATTAATATGCCAATCTGGGAGCATTTTGTTATTTCAAAGAGTGCCTCAGTCTGAGGCTATCATTTGCTAGAGTAATGCTAGTAGTACAGTGTTCAGAAATACAAGAGTAAATGGATGCTTGTCTACAACTAAGCTACTTCAAAAGAGTAAATCACACACTCAAAAGACTAGGCAAATTATCAGTCAAGCGTTCGGTAGCGATAACCCATCCCTTTGGAAACTGTTGGAAAGGAAATTAGAGAATAGACCGTGGATCTGGGAACCAGACAGTAAATGCCAAGGCCCACTACAACCTTAGATCATCTCCCACACCAAAATAACAAACACTAGCAATTGGAACGACAGATAAGAAAATGGAACGGCAAATAAGAAATCGAACAACAATTCTATAATGGAACAACAATTCTTAAATGGAATAGCAGTTCTTAAATGGAACAGCAGCTATGAAATAGAATCGAAAACTAAGTCTCGCGAGCAGTAACAAACTTAATCTTCCAAATCAAAGGCATTAATCATAATCAAACAACAATCTTTCACTCTTAAGGCAGATCGAACAACACACACTAATGGAACAACACTGAGTATTGATAAGTTATGGAACAACGCTTACAAACCATATACGCACACAACACGCTTAAAAAGTAATCTGATCCAAATATTAATCTCAGTTAGAGGGAATATGACCGCATTTCAAAATAGAACAACATCGTTCATCAATTCAACAATCGTAAAGAACATAACTCTCAGGATAAATTCTGTAATCGTGAATGAACAGATGCACAACACAAAAGCTCTATAATGGAATAGTAACAATATTCTGTTAAGACTAATAATATTCAATCAACTCTAAAAGGAACAATAATATGATGCAGATTCAATGCAATAGTTCTGTCTGTAGGAATCTTAATGAATTAAACTTAACAGAGCATGTGATGTAAACTTATAAAGCATATCAGATTACCAAATAACGACGATAAGCAAACCACGCAGAAATCAAATCGTAATAATACAGGAGCAAGTGTCCTCGAGGGCTAGGCCCTTAGCCTCTAGGGGTACACCGCTTGAGGTTAATCCAGACTCAAAGATGAAATAATCACCAATTTTGTATTAATGCATGAAGCAAAATTACAATAAACCATTTCTTATCGAGACTCGATGATCAAAGTTTCGATCTTAATAGAAATTACATAAAAGCATAATCATGTCCTCCTTCTCTTCCGAGCTAACAATGTTGTCCCTTTTATAAGTGTGACGGTGGAGATATATAAGTATAGAAATAGATAAAGCAACGATCCCTCAGGATCAAGGATCCTGAGGGATTCACCGAACCGTTAATCCTTAATCATCTATTTTCCCTCCTGCGCCGAGCTAGTGTCTTCACCTCCTTTCCATGGCCGATTTGCTTTGATCTTCTTAGCCTTGTTTGCATTCGGTCTCCTGTCAAAGGGGCAACGGTTACCTCGTCCTTGTCCTTTTCTTTGGAACAGCAACTCCTCGTTTTCACCCGTTCCTGCATGAGGGAATGACAATTGTTAGCGGTTTAGTCTTGCATATTAATCTCACATGTTTTGTTATAATTCTTTATCATTTTCCAAGTTCATGATGCAAAAAGGTTTACAAGTTCTACTACAAATTCACTGAAATGATCATCAAAAACATACCTTTTTAGTACTCCACACACCCCCCTTCTTACCCTGTTTCATGCCCTCATGAAAACGTTGTAGTTGACATGCAAGGCAGTGAGAGAATAGGCTGGAGATGGAATCTCATGCGAAGGCCTACAACCATGATGAGTAACTGGGTAGTCAAAGAAATGGCCTGTTTGACCCTCAGGCATCTCATACAGGGCTTGGTATCCAGGTGCAGGGTGCCAAATAATTGGACTCCGGAACCTATATCCTAAGCAGGATGGCCCTGCTCTCAAAATGCTTTCGCCAGAAAGGTGCAAATGATTGGCAGCTAATTTAAAATTTTCATACTTAAATGGTTCCCTGAGCTGGATATTCGGATTAGAGATTTGATACCGAAACTTAGCTGCATCAATGGCAAGGTCTTTAATAGAAGGAAGGTATTCTAATCCCTGCTGAATGAGTGCCTCATGCATGGGTCCTAATGTTTCAATGACTTCTAGAGTCTTCATGAGGTTTCTATGTGCTTTCCACAACTGTACTGGGTTCCTTGGCTCAGCCCTTACCCACAAATCTAAGCTGTTTTCTTGCCTCTGGAAAGTATTATAGGCTTTGATCCATTTAATCAAATTAACCTCGAATGAGATGAATGCCTACAATCGGATGTCTCCAACAAAGGGGCCAGGGTTCAGCTCAGTCTCATGGTCTAGTACAAGGTTATGCAAATAGAACTCGCACAACAGTCTCTGGACTTTTACCCCGTAGTGTTTACAACAGTCTATAAAATCATTGACAATGTTAATTTGTATGGGAGCACCTGCTTTAACAGCTTTTATTTTTAATTGCAAATACCGTTCCAGTAAAAACAGTGCATAATTTTTGGCAGGGGCCCTACATGCTAAGACGTCATTGTATAAAGAACACAAGGTATCCATCTACTTGATAACAATATCTAGTCTACGAGTTACCTTTGCAACTTTCTCTTGTTCCTTCCGCCAACCTTCAAAAGCCTGGCTTTCGGATTGGTTGATGTTTCGAAGTTGCTGCTGTAGCTCTTCATACTTTTCGTGTGGGACCGTTTGCTCTCTAAGCTTTTCTGCTTCTTGCTGAGCTTGCTTCAACCCCTTGCGCAAGGTTACTGTTTTTGGATCTCTTCTCCATGCAACAGCGGAGGCCGGGATTTTTACCTGAACTTTCTTATTCCGTTGCTTTGAGTTCAAAACCCTTATCACTCCTGAAAGCGGTGCCTCCGTCTGAATTTCCTTATCACAGTTCATCATATCATCCATTTCTATTTTAATGTGGATATCAGTCTGTTGCTATTCCTTTTCAAATGGAACAACAGTCTATTCCTCAGCATCATTTGGAACAACAGCTGGATTTTTGACAGGGCTTTGAACAGCAGGACGGGTTCTGATCCTCCTCCTCTTTGCCTTGCGGGGTTTTGCTAGAGTGGTCACATTTTTCTTTCCTGCAGTCCTTTTTACCCTTTGCCTTGCTTTCAGGATCCTAATCTGCTGGTGGAGCTGGGCTATTATGCTCAATAATCTCTGTTGTTCCTTTCTCGATTCTTTAATTTCCAAAATTTCGTTAGAAGGAACATCAGGCTACTCCCTGTGGTCTGGGCCATGACTAGTCCCTGGATCTTCCTTCTGGGGTGTTTCTTCATTGTTCTGCTCTATCTGTTCTGGGGTAGGAACCCTAATTGGTTCTGTCAATTCTTGGGCAACTTCTCTTTTTTCTCCTGCTTCCTCCAGAATTTCTTCCGGTGTCTTCTGGTTAGGAACGGATTGTTAATGTTCAGTATCTCTTATTGTTTCTTTATCATGAACAGACAGATTTTCTTCTTCTACCTCTTTTGCATGTGGTTTTTCAGGTGCATTTTCCTCCTGGGGTTTGTCATGGAGGTCTGATGGACTAGAAGGTTGGCCATATTCACCCATATTGGCCAAGACTTCGGCCAATTCATCTTCTCCCACTGGGTCCTGTGATGGGCTACCTTCCTGCTGTTCCATTTCCTCCTCCTGCTTGGATTGTTCGGCTTCTGTTTCAGAATGCTCAGCTTCTGTTTCAGACTGCCCAGCTTCTGTTTCATTTTCTTCTTCGGATTGCTCGGCCTCCTCTCCAGATTGCTCAGCCTCTCCTTTCTCTTCTCCTTCAGATTGCTTGGCCATGAGGGTTGCTCATCTTCAATTTCTATTGGCTGGCTAATGTTTTCCTCGATTTGTTCCAGCCTCCCTCGTATTCGTGCTAACCGGACCAATTTCCTTGGCTGTTCGGGTGTACCGGTGGCATTGTTGTAGGGAAAAGTATCCGACTCGGATGACCCTATCCCACTCTAAGGGTGATAGTTCCTTAGCAACAACTGTAAAACAAACTACTTAAGGTTTACTTCTTTATGAAAGCAAAAGAGAATGGAGAAATGCACTAACCGTTGCCTTGCGCTTAATGTCGAATCCAAACTCTTCTCTTTGGCCGCTTGCTCCTAGCTCCTTGTTCTTTTGCTTGCCCAGCTACAATGAGATCCTGCAAAATAACAAAGAAGGAAACTACAAGAGGCATGCAATCATAACTGGTTCATGGATTAGTGTAAACCAAACATGCAATCATCACAATATATTATTGAAACAAGAGCACATAGAAGAACCTCAATAGCTTTTATTAATGAAGAAGTAAAGGTTCTGAGAGTATTACAACCATTGAAGGCTCCAACCCAGCAACACCTCCCAGCAGAAAGAATTTCTCCTCTTCACCTCTCTCAAACAATCACCCAATAGTTCTATAGTGAAACCAACAGCATATCATTACTTTGCACAAAATTCCAGCCTCCTGAGCTCATAGGAGAGAGCTCAATATATAGATGAATTGAGAAAGGATGAGTCAGCTTGCAACTGATGTGTAGCTGCCTTGTGTCCTCTCTCTCTTCAGTTAATCTTTAGTTGATCTTCAGTTCTTGAGTCCACTTGGAGAACCTTGCTTCCACTTGGAGAAACAGAGCCTCTGACTCATCACAAGGCGAAATACCTGATCCAAGTGTCATTTTTAGAAGATTCCAGAGCAATGACTCAGTGTGCCACTTGTCCCATCTCGCTCAGCGCAGGTGGCCTTTGTTCCACTTGCTTTGCAACGCAGGTACACCATGGAGCAACTGAGTTTCAGCGCAGAAACCTAGTGGAGCACCTGCTTTGATTTCAGGATTGCTTGTTTTTGAGTGTTTTCAGGTGGAGAACTGATCTGAGAGCTGTTGGTTTGCTGACCTTGTTCCTCTAGGGGTAGGAACATCATGTTTAGGGAACTTTGGATCCCTTGGATTATTGACAATTCATGCTTGTTGCTGTAAGGCACAAATTTGTCTATAACAGGCATGCTTATGTTTTGTCGATTCCTTGCGTTTTTCTGGACGCTCAGATGTACTAGTGACATGTTTCTGTTTTGCTAATTCTCTGCGTTTTTCTAGATGTTCTGGTGTGCTGGTGGCATGCTTACGTTTTGGGGATGGTGCGGTCAACCCCCCTTCAATCATTGCAATTAACTCTTCCTAGCTGCTCTGCTGCTGGGTGAGGCTATGACTGACAATTAATCGAATTAACCCATGATGACTAACAACTGACTCTACATGTTGTGCCTTTTTTAAGCTCTGTGCAACATCATGAAGTAACGAATTCAAAAGTGCAGGTAAATTTACAGAGCATTTCTGTTTTAAAACAGCTAAGAGTTTAAGATGTCGCGGTCTTACCATGTCTTTTCTACCCTCGCAGGTGATGTAGCTTTGCACGGTCCTTGCCAATTCTGCCCAGGGCTCTCCTAGTGTTGCTGGCAGAACTCCCTTCCCTTTAATTGCCAAGTTCTGGCCTTCGTCCTGGAAGATTTCTATAATCTTCTGTAATCTCTCCTTTTTTAACGTCCATATAGGTCCGATGGCTAGTAGTCCTGATACTTCTACGATTATGTCATCAATGACTGTTATCTGTCTGCCTCTCACTGTGGAGTAATCCTCCTACAAATTCTGTAGGAATTCAATTGCCACTATCTCGTTAGACTCCTGCAAGCGGTTGAGATAAGTCAGCCACCCTGCTCTTGCCAGGATTTCCCGGGCAGCAGCGGAGACTGTCAACACCTGCGGTTCCCTCTGGATCGCTCTTCCTCCCATGGTTTCACTGTGAATTCTCAATGAAACAGCGACTGTTTGTACTGTTTGAAACACAGAGAGGGTAATAGATGCAAGACTTGTTTGGGAAAAATAGAGTATAGAACAGAAATGGCTTATGAATAGCAATTCGTGTAACAAAAATAAAAATAGCATGTCGTTAAGCCGTGCCATACCCTAGTACACAACTTTCCGGAATAGTGAGCTGACACGTAGTCCAGGGAATAATGAGGTTAACCTCCCCCCCGCAATGTGATAGGCTGTCCCAGCCGTCAAATAAAGGAACAGCACCCGATCTAAAACAGAGTCATAAAGGAACAACGTATAAACATATGCCATGTTTAGAAAAACAACAAATTACCGAAATCAAGGCGTAGAGTTGGATCGCATATTACGTAAGAGGCTGTTGTGATATGATGCGAGGCTGAGAGGAGACGACATCTGTCATACTTTCTAAATCTCCTGCGATCATTGTCAATTACTCTACCATGATTGGTGATAATAGATTTTCATGCGCTATATATAATTCGGGAAATGATATATGATTAATTACCAAGGTGTAAGAAACAAAAAGGTATTAATAACTCACCTATTGGTGTAAATAATCTGACTTCGATACCACTAACAGTGCTCTGCTGCCGACAGGTGTCCATAACCTTGGCAGAGTTGTTTATTTCACCCATGGAACCATGATTCTTTGTGTATACTTTAGGGAGTGTAATGTCAAAATGTAGGCCATTATGCTGGCTTGGTAACTAGTTAACCATAATGCCATTCACGAGGAAGGAGCGAAAAGTTGGCAAGCCGGCTTGTGATGAGACCTCCTATTCCAAGGTTTGTTTTTTTTTATATGCCTTTTGGACCATATCCCTGGTGTGGTGGCCATAGTGGGAATGCCACTTCGCTTTCGTCCTCATGATCATGGTAGGCTGGCTCTTGATGAGACCCCCTATCCTGCATTTGACAACTTATAAGTCATGTTTTCTTTTTTTTTCCTCCCTTTTTTATACACAAGGGGTGGTTCAACACTCCTTAAGAGTAGGAATGGTGGAAGAAGTCTTAACATCTCAATAGGAAGAAATAAACCCTTTGCTCTTATTCCTAAATAATAATGAAAGAGGAAAAAATAAAAGGGTTGCCATGATGAAGCTGAACAATCATATCAGAATTAGTAGAATAATGACAGCAAAAGATGATAAATAACTGTGTCCTTCCTTTTGTCCTCTTACCAATGCAGTGCCTTATAAAGATAACGATTAATAATTAGCAGATTTCAGTATGTTGAGGTTTTGTATCCATTGCATAAATGCATAGATGTATTCTAAAAGACTTGAAAGAACAGGAGCAATAAGCATCCTTAATTTAGAGCAGCAAAAAGGGACAAGTTGCTTCATAAGGAGAGCAAAAGCATACAAGTGATGTTCTTTTTGGAGAAAGGACCAACAAGAGACCTCAAAATAGCAAAAAATGCAAATGCCATTCCTTCGAAAAAGGAATAGCAGAACATTCCAATGCTGTTCCTCTGAAAAAGGAACAACAAAATAAAAAATATGCTGTTCCTTTGGAAAAGGAACAGCAAACACACAGAGATGCCGTTCCTTTTGAAAAAGGAACAACAAAATCAAAAATATGTTGTTCCTTTGGGAAAGAAACAACAAACACATGGAAATGCCGTTCCTTTTGAAAAAGGAACAACAAAATAAAAAATATGTTGTTCCTTTGGAAAAGGAATAGCAAAACACACGGAAATGTCGTTCCTTTTGAAAAAGGAACAACAAAAATCGAAATGTTGTTTCTTTAGAAAAGGAATAGAAGAACAGGCAAATTCCATTCCTTTGGAAAAGGAACAACACAAAATCAAGAATGTTTTTCCTTTGGAAAAGGAATAGCAGAAACACACAAATGCCATTCCTTCGGAAAAGGAACGGTAAAAATCGAAAATGTTGTTCCTTTGCAAAAGGAATAGCAAAATACACAAAAATAAAGAAAAAGATCCTAATTACAACAAGGTGACGGCTTATCCAACGGAATTTGCTCTTTTTTTTTTTGAAAAAGGAACAGCCGGAAGAAAATGTTGTTCTTTTGAAAAAAAGAAACAGCAAAAATGACAGGAAAACATTAATTCAAAAATATGTACAAAAAATGACTCAAAGAAAAAGAACTTATGTACAACCTTGTAAAAATAAATGAATTCCTTAATGAATTATAGGTGAGGAAGACTTCTCTTGCTCTCCCAAAATCTCCATATCAGTGTCTCAGTGTATCTACTGGCAGAAGGACTCCTGGGTGAGTGGCTTGTGATAGAGACGAACTCGGTGGCCATTTACCTTGAAGGCATATCCAGAACCGTCAATAGTGATTAGAGTAAGGGTCCCATTGTCATGTACCTTTTTGATTTCGTATGGTCCCAACCAACGAGTCTAGAGTTTGCCAGGGAAGTCCTGAAACCTAGAGTCGTACAACAGAGCCCAGTCTCCCTCGTGGAAGACTTTGTTTTTAATGAGAGCATCATGCCATTTAGCTCGCTGTTGTTGGATCAGGGAAGTATTTTGAAGTGCAGAGAGCCTAATTTCATCCAACTCATTGATCTGTTGCAATTGATTAATATGTGCCTCGCTTAAATTTAAGCCAACTTCCTGTGTTTTCCGTAATGTTTGGATTTCAAATTCTATAGGGAAAATGGGTTGTTTTCCAAACACTAATTGATAAGGTGAGTAACCAGTGGTGCTTCTCCATGTTGTTCTGTAAGCCCAAAGTGCTTCAGGTAGTCTGGCAGCCCAATCACGTCTATGGGATGCAATGGTTTTCGTTAAAATTGCTTCTCTTATTTTGTTGTTGCTTTCTACCTGTCCATTCGCCTGTGAGTGGTATGGAGTAGTGATTTTATGCTGGACGTGATAATTGTTGAATGTTGCAGCTAATCTGTTCCCAGCAAATTGTGGTCCGCCATCTGTAATTATTTCTCTTGGAAGACCATAATGTACAAATAGATGGAACAGGAATTGTATGACAGAGTCCTCTGTAGCTCTAGGCAATGCTTCTGCTTCAACCAACTTGGTGACACATTCTGTTGCCACCAAAATATATGTTTTCTGATTTGATGATGGGTTGATAGGTGCAATGAAATCAAGAGCCCATCGCTCGAATGGTTCAATGACTAACTGTGGTTTCAGGGGCATCTCATCAGATTGACTAGGACGTCCTGCTTGCTGGCAGCTGTCACAGGCTTGGACAAATTTCTTTACATCTTTGAAAATCATGGGCCAGTAATACCCTGTCTGCAGCACCTTATGTCCAGTTCTGCGCTCAGCGAAATGTCCACCACATGGTCCATCATGATAGGCTTTTAAAATGTCAAAGATTTCATCTTCTCAAATGCATCTCCTGATATGCATGTATGCCCCTGTGTGAAACAAATAGTCCCCGATCCACGAGAATCGAGCGCTCTTCTGAACAATCTGCTTCCACTCGTTAGGGGTTAGGTATTTTGGTAGTTTACCTACTGCGAGGTAATTGGCAACATCAGCATACCAGGGTGTTTGAACAACAACAACAAATAGATGCTCATCCGGAAATTGATCTTCAACTGCTGCTGCATCAATTGGCTTCGGCATTCTTGAGAGAAAATCAGCTACAGGGTTTTCTTTGCCAGGTTGATCCTTGATTGTGATATCAAATTCCTGCAATAGAATTAGCCATCTAGTTATTCTGCCGTTTGTGTCAGGCTTATTTGCTAGATATTTTATGGCAGAATGATCTGTATACAAGATAACACGATATTCAGTAATGTAATGTCTAAAATTATTGATAGCATGTATTACAGCTAGGAATTCTTTTTCAGTAACAGTGTAATTTAATTCAACAGTGGATAAATTTTTGCTGATGTAATAAATAGCATATGGTTTTTTATCCTCTTCCTGCCCGAGGACTACTCCAATGGCTGTGTCTGAGGCATAAGATGATATCTGCAATGGAAAATCCCAATTTGGTCCTCGAAGGACTGGGGTTGTGGATATGAGCTTCTTCAGATCCTTGAAAGCACGTTCACATTTTTCTGTCGAGAGAAAATCAACGTTACCAGTTAGTGCATAAAGAGGTGCAGCAATGTGCGAATAATGTTCTATAAATCGCCTATAATAACCAGAAAATCCAAGAAAACTACGTACCTCTATTTGTGTAGTAGGAGTGGGAATAAGCAAAAGTATTTGGATTTTGGCCGAGTCTACCTGAATGCCAGCTGCTGAAACATAGTGTCCCAGGATAAGTCCTTCAGTCATCATCATATAACATTTTTCATGGCTTAAGCAAAGCCTGGTAGCAATGCAGCGTTGTAGGACTTTTTCTAGGGTGTCTAATGCTGGATCAAAATCATCTCCATATGGTGTAAAGTCATCCATGTATACTTCAAGCCCATCATTTATTAAATCTGCAAAAATACTAAGGATAGCCCTTTGGAATGTGGCAAGAGCATTGTGTAAACCAAAAGGTAGAACTCGATAGGAAAATGTTCCCCAAGGACAAGTAAAAGTAGTTTTGTCTTGGTCTTCAGGGGCAATCTGAATCTGATTGTATCCACTGAAGCCATCCAGGAAAGCAAATTTTTTTTTTCCTGCTAAAGTATCTAATACTTGGTCTATGAATGGGAGAGGGAAGTGGTCTTTTTGTGTTGCTTTATTTTAGCTCCCTGTAATCCACACAGATTCTCCATTTCCCATTCTTTTTTGGTACCACCACAAGCGGAGAGACCCATCTACTATCAGAGATAGGATAAATAAAATTGACATCTCAAAGTTTTTGAAGTTCAGCTTTTACCACATCTTTCAGATGAGGATTAAGTCTCCTTTGAGGTTAACGAATGGGTCTGGCATCCTTTTCTATATAAATGTGGTGTGTACATAATTGGGGGTCAATTCCTTTCATATCAGGGTAATCCCAAGCAAATGCTTCTTTATATTTTGTTAGCAACTGGATGAGCTTCATTTCTTGTTCAGGTGTGAGGTTGGCATTAATGTTTAAGGTTTTTCCCGGTTCAATTTCCACAATTTTACTATTTGCAATAGAAGTAACAGGTATTGTTTGATTATGTGTATCTTTCAGAGGATCTTCTTCTAATTCATTATCAAATACTGCTTCTATCATGTGACACTGTGTGCAGGATCTAGTTTGACTAATAAAATTATTAATGGCATCATCTTCTGTTTGGTCTTTAAAATCAAGTGCCTCTTGTATAGTTAATGGAGATCTAATGTTATCAGTAAGGTATGATAGAGGGTGCTTATTAGTTTTGATTATTGTGACACTTGGCTGTGCTGGAGGATATAGAACTAAATTCTTGATATTTGGTCCTTTGGTTATGGTCATATTTCCTTGCCAGCAGCCAATGTAAGCATCGGCAGTAGCAAGCCAAGGTCTTCCTAAAATTAGCGGGTGTCCATCAAGTCGAGTTTTGGGGTTTATTATCAGGAAATCGGTTGGATATTCCCAGGAATCAACAGAGACCATGACATCATGTAGAGTACCCTCCGGCCTAACCACAGATCGGTCAGCCAATTCTAGCAAGGTAGAGGTGGGTTCTACCGATGTAATGCCCAGCTTTTGGCAAGTAGTGGTTGTTAAGATATTAATTTCTGCTCCTAGATCAACTAAGGCATTAGACAGGGTCTGACCATAAATTTGAACAGTTACAATTGGATTTCCCGGGTCTTCATATTTAATGGGTGTTTCTTTCCCTGATAGTAAGTCAGATAAAGTGCCGACTACTTGGACTCTTGGATTATTTGTTAGGTTCCTCCTTGGTTTCTTTATGCACAATTCTTTGATAGTTTTTGCGTATATGGGGATATCTTGAATGGCTTGGAGGAATGGAATTTTTATGTACAGGTTTTGTAATTCTCCCAGAATGTCAAAGTCGGGATATTGTATAGGTCGAGGTATGACTAGTCATTCTAGGAACGGAGGAGAGGATGTGGTTGCTTGATTATGAGTTTGTTGTTTATTCACATCCTCTTGTGGTGACAGATGTTCTCTGAGTAACTGATCTTCAATCTGAATTGTCTTATCTGCCTCGGTTTCAATAATACGCCCAGATCTTAACTGAAGATCATTGCACTCCCTTAAATCAGCTCCTATTTCTGGTGTTTCTATAATTTGGAGAGATTGGGCCGATCTATTATTTGGATTGGGGTTGGGTTGGGCTGGGAGTTGCGGTCTCAGATTAGACTGGGGATTCTGTTGTAAGGCTAGTAGTATAGGTTGAGGGAGTGGAATAGTTCCTACTGGCTGATGCATCGGTTTCTGCCAGTTTGTCTGTCAGACTGAACTTTGTGAAGTAGGGGGAGTCCATTGTGGGCAATATGGGTTACCTTGCCAATATCGTGGACTATAAGGGAAATTCGGCCAACTAGATTGGCTTGCCTGATTCACCCACGGGTTTGAAGAAGGAAACGACTGTGGTGACCAGTTTGGAAATGGAGGTTGGGATTGACTTTGCCACATATTATATTGTTGAGCATTATATTGTGGAGGCTGAAAAGAAGAAGTTGGGTCTGAAAACATACCAGATTGTCTCAGCTGCCACTGACGGCGCTGGTTGATCAAATACACTGATTCTGGTTCTTCTTCTGCTTCTTTATATACCGCCTTCAATCCAGGAAGTGAGGGGTAGTTCTCCGTAAGGTGATCCTTTATACAGATGGCGCATGTTTGGACTATATCCAGTGGACACTCTTTATGACTATGCTTTTTCCTGCATCGGGGGCAGAAGATCGCCAAATTCTGTTCTGCCTCCATTTTCTTCTGTTTAGCCTGCATAATATCAAGTTCTGTAGTTAGTGTCCCTAGAATATCAGTTTTAAAATTTTCCAATAAATTTCCAATTTCTACCCGTGTTACTCCTTCTGTTGAAATTTTATTATCTCTTACAAACCAATCATGTTCTGTCGGTTTTACTCTTGTGCTGCCTCTCGAGCTCCTGATACATAAATCAATAATGTCAGCAAAATTCTCTTGATAAATATCCCCCTTTCCCATGATGTTTAATGTTTCGATCCATTGTTCCTTCATGCCCCTTATCAATGCAGTTTTTAACACATTATTAGGTAAAGGTAGTGATGCATAAGGAGATCTTTGTAGGTTGTACTGGAAACGTTCCACATACTCCTCTAATGTTTCATTCGGTCTAGCTGTCATCTGGAATATTTCATCCTTTAGTTCTCTAGACCTGCAATAATCCTGATATTTTTTTAGGAAGGATTCTTTCATTTGATCCCAGTTATTTATAACCCCACCACCTAATCCCATAAACCATCTTACAACAGCCCCTTTTAATGTAGAGGGAAATAGTTTCAGTTTCTGGGGGTCAATGGTGTAATAATATCCCCTGCACAACACATAAAATTCAAATAAAAATGCATCCGGGTCTTCCGATGTGAGACCGTGAAATGTAGGGATATGTTGAAGAGGGATTGCTTTCATAGGCGCATTTGCTACAGAATCCACTATAGGGTATTGTAATGTAGAGTTTTGAGTGTTTGGCTGATTTTGAGCCATAGGGTCGAATATATGCCAATAACCTTCTGGGATATCTGGGAGGGTATTCCTAGGTTGAGAGGGAATGGCTTTGACAGGAATAGTTTTAATAGCACTTCCTCTATCTAGGATAATGAGAATGTCTGATGTCTGAGGAGACTGGGTTCCTTCAACAACGATTTTTGCAGCACTCCCCTTGTCTGGGCTGTTTAATGGCCGATTTGTTCCAATAAGAGATCTTGGTTCCTCGGTCTCACCTGTTTCTCCTTCTCCTTCACAAAGATTGTTGAAATTCCCTTCCTCTAATAGTTCTGGAGTAGAATTTTCAATCTCTTGAAAGTCTTGTTCTCAAGTTTGACTATGCACCTCAGCAAAGGCTACAGATGGTGATCCTGTGGCCTGAATGGAACTAGTAGGCTGTTTAGAAATAATTCTCCTGGGTCCTACTGATGGCTGAGATTCTGCTTTCTTGTAGATTTCATCTATGAAGGTTGTTCGGCCAAGGGTCATCGGCCCCTTAGCTTTTTCTAGCTTGGGTGGAGGTTTGGTATTTTTTTCTGGTTTTTTCTGCTTAGTCATGCACTCAAATGAACTACTAAATTCTATTCAAACAAAGCAACAACAAATCTGTTAGGAAAGCGGACAGAGGAGCAGGGCTTTTACATGCTTTGTACGTAGGTTCTTACCTTCCGTTTTTAAAATCCAACTCTTCCCTAGCAGGTTCGTACAGTACTCTGAAAAAAGGACAAATGGCTACAGTCTTTCCCCGGCAACGGCGCCAAAATGTAGAGCTATAAAAATGGTTTCTTTCACCTCTAATTACCTCACATTAATATGTCAATCCAAGAGCGTTTTGTTATTTCAAAGAGTGTCTCAGTCTGAGGCTATCATTTTCCAGAGTAATGCTAGTAGTACAGTGTTCATAAATACAAGAGTAAACGAATGCTTGTCTACAATTAAGCTACTTCAAAAGAGTAAATCACACACTCAGAAGACTAGGCAACTTATTAGTCAAGGGTTCGGTAGCGATAACCCATCCCTTTGGAAACTGATGGAAATGAAATTAGAGAACAGACCGTGGATCTGGGAACCAAAAAGTAGATGACAAGGCCCACTATAGCCTTAGATCGTCTCCCACACCAAAATAACAAACACTAGCAATTGGAACGGCAGATAAGAAAATAGAATGACAAATAAGAAATTGAACAGCAAATCTGTAATGGAACAACAATTCTTAAATGGAACAGCAGTTCTTAAATGGAACATCAGCTATGAAATAGAATCAACAACTAAGTCTCGCGAGCAGTAACAAACTTAATCTACCAAATCAAAGGCATTAATAATAATCAAACAACAATCCTTCACTCTTAAGGCAGATCGAACATCACACACTAATGGAATAGCACCGAGTATTGTTAAGTTATGGAACAACGCTTACAAACCATATATACACACAGCACGCTTAAAGAGTAATCTGATCCAAATATTAATCTCAGTTAGAGGGAATATGACTGCATTTAAAATAGAACAACATCGTTCATCAATTCAACAATCGTAAAGAACATAACTCTCAGGATAAATTTTGTAATCGTGAATGAACAGATGCACAACACAAAAGCTTTGTAATGGAATAGTAACAGTATTCTATTAAGACTAATAATATTCAATCAACTCCAAAAGGAACAGTAATATGATGCAAAGTCAATGCAATAGTTCTGTCTGTAGGAATCTTAATGAATTAAACTTAACAGAGCATGTGATGTAAACTTATAAAGCATATCAGATTACCAAATAACGACGATAAGCAAACCACGCAGAAATCAAATTGTAATAATACAGGAGCAAGTGTCCTCTAGGGCCGGGCCCTTAACCTCCAAGGGTACACCTCTTGAGGTTAATCCAGACTCAGAGATGAAATAATCACCAAGTTTGTATTAATGCATGAAGCAAAATTACAATAAACCAGTTCTTATCGAGACTCGATGATCAAAATTTTGATCTTAACAGAAATTACATAAAAACATAATCATGTCCTCCTTCTCTTTCGAGCTAACAATGTTGTCCCTTTTATAAGGGTGACGGCAGAGATATCTAAGGATAAAAATAGATAAAGCAGCGATCCCTCAAGATCAAGGGTCCTGAGGGATTCGCCGAACCGTTAATCCTTAATCATCTCTTTTCCCTCCTGCGCCGAGCTGGTGTCTTCACCTCGTTTCCAGGGTCGATTTGCTTTGATCTTCTTAGCCTTGTTTGCATTCGGTCTCCCGTCAAAGGGACAACAGTTACCTCGTCCTTGTCCTTTTCTTTAGAACAGAAACTCCTTGTTTTCACCCCTTCCTGCATGAGGGAATGACAATTGTCAGCGGTTTAGTCTTGCATATTAATCTCACATATTTTGTTATAATTCTTTATCGTTTTCCAAGTTCATGATGCAAAAAGGTTTACAAGTTCTATTGAAAATTTACTGAAATGATCATCAAAAACATACCTTTTTAGTACTCCACACTTGGATCTTCGAACTATACCATTGCAAAATGGGTCCATTCGCATAGAGTTAGCTAAGGATCGTATTTTACTTAGTATTGTCAATAATATAGGATTGAATATAGCGGTACTCTCTAACGAAACCCTCCATGCGTTGCATAAGGGGGTGACAGATGAGTTTGGAATGAGGGAGCAGCATGCCTTCAAACTCATAAGTGAGTACAAAGTCCACAATGAAAAAATGTTCATTGAAAAGGCATAGACTCTGAAGGAAAAGGAGGAACTATAGGCGCATAGTTCAAGTCTATAATCAGTAGTAGCAGAGGTCTGTAGGACAGTGCCTGAACTTCACATCCTGGAGGATGCCATTAGGGGAATTTTGAGGTCTAAATGGTCCTCCTAAGAAAAATGTACAACCAAAATAAACTTTATAAGAACCAATAGGATTCAAGATGATGATGTCAACCATGGAGGATGATTCACCATTTTTGGAGTAAAAAGTAAAAATATTAAAAAATAATAAAATAATAAAACTACTTTTTAAACTCGTATTTTCAACTTATCTCCCTACGGTTTTAACCAAATTTCAAGTGAGAGTTTTTTTGGATGCAAAATTTAATTCCTCATCCAAGGAGTACACATGTTTCATACTTTAGATGGACTCTGCCACAAGAAAAATGAGAAATACATGAAAATCATGATTGTAATCACATTTTTCATGTATTTCTCATTTTTCATGGAGTAGGGTCCATCGGAAGTATGGAACATGGGTAATCCTTGGATGAGGAATCAAATTATGCATCCTACAAGTATTTATGCTCGAAATTTGAGTAAACCCATAGGGAGATAAGTTGAAGATACAAGTTGAAAAAATAATTTTTTCTTTTTTCCCTCCAAAATTTGATGATGTAATCTAATCTTATTTTATTATTTCCACTATTATTTTATAATTTCCTTAAGAGGCCCATTCTAGACCTCAAAACTCCACTAATGATATCTTGAAGCCAAAATCATAAAATTAGCCACTGGTGTTCGTGAGGCTAAAGCGGAAGTTTGCCAAGTAACTTTCGAGTTCAACATGAAGATTGCAGAGCTGCAGTTGAAGTTGCAGCCCATGACTCCGCCTAAGTTCTGGAAGAAGTGTGGAGTCGCAATGAAGGAGGGAATGGATACCTTCGATACCATAGTCACTGACTGTGCGACAATGTTTGATCAGGCTATGGAGCTATTGACCAATTTGCAGGAGGATCCAAACTTGCACACATTAAACATAGAGGTCAGGGAGATGCAGCACCAATATGATGAGGTCTGGGTGACTACGCTCACCTTAGCACCAGCGTAACACCTTACCAAGTTACAGGAAGGAAAAAATCTATTGGGATAGATAGAAGAAGCACAGAAGAAAGAGGCCTTGCTAAAGGCCAGGTTGTAGCCTTGGTTGGATTAGGCTTATTAGATCACGATCGCCATTCAAGATAAGCTTAAGGGACTGTAGCAGACGCAACAGATGATGAGGATGGCAGTAGAAGGACCATCCACTGAAAAATTGGTCAAGGAGGTTTGATAGGCAGCAGCACAGAGTGTTGCTGAAGTTGTAGTGATCGAGGTGGAGCTGGGGGATCTTTGCAGTAAGATCACGGCATGAGCCGAGTGACTCGAGGGAGAGTCATGATCTTTGTGTTGGGGGCTTGTTGGGATGGGGTCCCCTGGGTTAGTTTGGGGTTATGATAACCTAAATTTTTGTACAATTTTGTAAATGATGTAGAGTATTCATGATTTGTGGATGCAAAGTGCATAGTTGAATAAAAGTCAAAGGGGCTTAGACCCTTGTTTTGGATAAATTTTGAGTTGGTTTTCAAGATTCACCCATGGACCACGGACCATGGCATTGTATGAAAAAAGTCTATAAATAGTGATTCTTAGTGAAAGGAAGAGGTAACTAGACAGAAATAAGATAGAGAATTGTGTTGATTGAAGAGTCTTGGGTAGGAGCTAAGGCAAGAAGGCTCTGCTTCCTGCACTTATATAGAGAAAGAAAGGATCCACAACTGAGTGCGCAGAGGCCTAAGTAGAGTCTGTAGCTAAGTGCGCAGACCCTTGCAACTGAGTGCATGGACCCTTGCAGCTGTGTACACAGGGAAGTTTGAGTCTGTAATTTGTGAATTAAGATCAATAAAGACAAGTTTCTGAAGAATTATTGAGTATTTTTGTTCATGTTTATTTATGTTATATGCCACTAATGAATGACTTGTTTTATGAAATATTGATTGAATGCTACACGATTCTCTTGAATAATTCTTAATAATGTATGCAATGCATGTTTAAAAACTTCTGCGAAGACTCTGGTGATTCCTATTATGTTTACTAATGACTTAAGTAGATTTGTGCAAACACCAATTTAGGATTGCTTTCTGATGCACATAAGTAGGTAGATTGACAGCTAAAGGTCTGCAAGGACTGATCTTGAACCTTTGCGAAGGTTTGAAGGATGTTTTAATAGACTTTAAAGTAATGAGCCCTAGGGGCCTACCGATCTATGCAAAGGCAGATCTAAGGCGTTGAAAGACATCACACTAGTCTCTGGATGCAGAAACTTAGTTTTTGCATCCCCCCATACTGCTTCGAGTGAGACTGCAGCTTGCCCTCCACCAGTTGTTTCCCAAAGGGCCAGGAGTGTAGGGTTTTGTTGGTTGGTGCAATTAACTCCGAACCTAGGTTAGTACCCCCTAAGCCAACACTCATAATCTTGAATCCTATTGGTTCTTATAACGTTTATTTTGGTTGTACATTTTTCTTAGGAGGGCCCATTTTAGACCTCAATAGTTCTCTAATGAGGGGGAAAACCAAGCAACCATTGCTACAAACACAACTAGTACGAACAAATCTTCTAATCAGCCCCGTGTTTTCCTTTGAGATAACCTAAGGTCAATTGGTTATGCTAAAGAATCTATAATGTTTTGTTTATTTTAATGATTGGATGAACAGTGAATTGGTTATAAACAAGTGATTTAAACTTAGATAGTTCTTCAATAAAATAAAAGGTTTTTCTTTACATGCACATGGTTATTTTGATTTTAGTTGGATTGATAAGAAGAATGTTAAGAAGTATAATTGGTTTAGTATTAAAACTGAGTATTTAATCATTTATAAGCATAAATCAAGAAAATAGTGTTTCCTTGATCAACAAAATATAATTAAACTATTACAAAAATCTAGTGTAATTTACGTTCAAAGAGGAATTTACAATAACATATAGTTTTGCAAATTAATCTCTTATTTAAATTACAACTTCACAAAGGATTCAAAATGAAATTGATATTCAGTTAAATTTTAAATCGGATGATTGTAAAAGAATTAATTTATATGAAGAAGACATAATGAAAAACCAAGATGAAAACAACTCACTGAGAGATAGAGCATATGAGGCAAATCCAGAATCTTTTATTATCTCAAAAATGCTCTAGCTTAGTACAAATATGCTTGATAACTGGTTCAAGGGTTCAACCATGAATACTTCAATCGAATGAAGTATTTAAGAAAAAGTACAAAAATATTACAATTAATGCGTGAGTGAGAAGACATTCTATTACTAACCTAGAACTAACAGAAAAGAAGTAATTCGATCAAAAGGAATGAATCTGAATATTTGGCCCTACTCTGAAGGAGAACAGTTGTTGAGTGACCACTATTCGGGTGTTGCACTGGTGAAGTTGACTTGTCCTTTAGTCATAAAATTCACACAACTTATCCCATCGTTCTTCATCTGGAATAGCAATCTTGGTTACCTTGCAGTAGATTTCATCTACCTTAGTATACCGAGCAAAAGTGGGTTTTACTGTAAAAAAGTGTTTTATCTCATGTTGGATAAAACGTATTTTGTTGATAGCTTCATAAAAATATCTACATGTTATAGAACCTTTGATGTTGGAAGACTTAGCTGTATCCTTGGCAATGCCCTTAAGCTTCTTCATGTAGTCTTCCCTGGTCATTAATTTGTTATTGATTACAAATAGTGAAGGCAAACCTTTCTTGTTCAATGCATCAATCCTAGTGAAAAACTTGTTAACTGCTACCTCTAGAGTGTGACACTTCTCTGTCAGTTGTACAACTAAGTTCTTCTTTGTTAGAACTTTCTTTACCTCCAGAATAGTTTATGTTCTGTCATCCACTCCTAGATCATCCAGCTCATATCTATTTTTGGAATTAAGGAACTTTATGATGTTGTTGGCTATAGTAGGCATTTCTCCCAATTGAGCATTGATAGTGGCAATGTTCTTCTTAGCTTTCTCCATGAATTCCTTCTACTAAAAAATAATTTGGATACATGGCCATATTTCATCTATTTCTTCAATGATATTATTCCAAATGATTTCTTTAACATGACCCAGTGTATAGCCAATAGAAGACTCAGTTGTTGACTTCTTCCATGCTTCTATATGATTTTCAGCTCTCTGTAGCTCTACTATATGAAAAGTCTCAGTCTTTTTTTGATGATACTGTAGAAGTTTCACTTGATCCTACAACTTTTTGATCTCTTCCGTCTGGAGAGACATGTTTTGTACTACATTTACCAACTGATCTACAACATCCCCTGTACTTTTTGAAGAAAATATGGTCATAGGAATGGCTGTAATAGGGAGTGCTTGCAAAGGGACAACAACCATTTTGGGAGCTTTCTCCTTCTCTTTAATCAATTTTTCCATCTCTATCTCCATTTGCTTCAGCTATGCACTCTGCTCCATGATGAGCTTCATCATATTTGCCTTTCGTGTCTCTGTCTCTTCAATATCCTTAGCTAGAGGATCTATTGTAGATGGAAATTTGAACTACTTCCTTAATGTTGCTATGTCTAAATTCTTTTTATTTATAAGCTCTTCTACAACATTGATGTTTGAAGGGTCATAACCCACTTTGATCACCAATTCCTCTAGAGTTTTAATCCTAGTGTCTTTGGCAAGTGCAGAAACCTTCTCCATCTTTGAATGCGATTAGACATTTGCTAATGTAACCTGCAGTTTAGACAAAGTCATAGTGGTGTTAGTGACAGTTGAAAATATCATTTCCCTCGTCTACTTATGCATCTCCATTTGGTCAATGGGATTTATATCCTTTACATCAAATTCAAAAGATGTCTTCTTGTAGTCTGATGTTGCCTTGGGCTGGGGAACCTATGCCTGGAGGAATGCCATTTCCATCTTCCCTATTTCTGAATCAAAGGCTGACAATAACTTATTTTGAGCACCAGAAGTCTACTTCTAGAACTGGTTGTAGGTGTTAATCTTCAAGGCCGCATTCCTAAGCTTTATCTCCTTAAAAATGTCCATTATACTTTTCTCTATCTCCCCTAAAGTAGATGCGCTGGTCTGCATAATTTGTTGCTACTCCTGTGAAGTCGTGGAGGTAGTGGAATACTATGTGGTTTGATCACCCACTAATAAGGAAACAAGTGGCTCATTATTGGTGATAATGGTCTCCTGCTCTTAATCATTGTTGAGGCTTAGTTTAGAACTAAGATTAGCCTTCTTTATGTACATGATCTTGAATCCCTCACTGAAAATGCTAGTACATAAAGGGGACTCTTCCTCTCTTCTTCTCTTAGCTATTTTCTCTTGCATGGTAGGAGTCTATACTGTAAATGATCATACCAACTATTCTTCTACCTCTTGTAGGTTATTCTCAACCCAATCTAACCAATTTTTGTGCTTCTCTATCTATGGTCTAGCAGTGTGAAAATAAGGAGTAGATTTGGTTTCTACTATTAATTTAGAAATGATCCCTAATGGATCATATGAATATGTAAAACTAAGGCTGAACTGCATTTCCCTTAGCAGCTTGTCTACTTCTTCCCCTACTGCTCTTGTGTTTCAAATGAAAGGCCCAATCTGTGTTTTGATTTTAAACTGGGATTTCTTCTTGGTAGAAACAAAGTGGATTTCATCCATATTTAGCATCTTCGTTATGTACTCCAGGGAAAGAATCCTCATTAGGAGGAATTTAGGCAGCTTGTAAGGTGCAAGCTCACATCCAAATATTCTCAATTCATTATAGTTTGGTAGAGGTACCATTCCCCTATCTGAACTTGGTCTGATAGCTGAAACACCTTTATGATTTCCTCACTGATCCTTGGTTCTATCATGCTGCTCAGAAGACTAATTGCTACATGAACAAAAAATTTTGTAAACTGTTTGTATTTATATTCCTTTTGTTCCTTCATCACCAGAGTAGTCCAACATATGACTCACCGTTGGTTTCCTTTTTCATCCAGCTTTTGCAAAGCAAGGTTGATGGTGTCTCCCTGAAAGTATAAGAACATATAAACTAATACATAAGAATACTTGAATACCTCCTTAGTTGGGAATTTGATAAGCTATTGCTGAATTGAATCTGCAAGAAATTCGCTGAAGTTAAACACAATGGAGGGTTTAAAGCAGAGAAAATGGATAGAAATCCTATGTTGGCCTCATCTACCCACTGATCTGAGTAGTAGCCAAGGAGGTAGGAGACAACTGTAATGATTTGTTTGGCTCTCTCAGGGAAAATAGAGGAGGTATAGGGAGTATTTTTCTTTGGCAATGGGGCATCTTGTGTCAAGAACAGCTTAAGAGTTTGAGCCCTTTTGGCAAAGTCTAATTTCTGGTATAACTAAACAAGTATTTCATAGGAAAAGGGGGTGGAATTCTCTATTGTGGGGGCTTGCATCGTCTGATATATGGCCTGAGGAGTGATGGTAAACAAAATTTCTCTAGTGGGGGTAATGATGGCCCTTTGGCTTGCTAAATAAGATGCATGGAACTTCCTAACAAACTCTAGGGTGTTGTGGGTACAGCGAAAAATATAGTGGGGTAAATTGGACTCCCGTAGATAAAAGTCATCAGATTCGTTAATGTCTTTGTCTTCAATCCAGTAATACATCTCAAAGAGGTCCAGTTTACAGAGAGTTTGATGGATTTTAAAGTCTCTATCAACCAAAGGTATGTGATGAAAATCTATGGGAGGATAGATTAGAGGATCAACGGGTTCCTCTAGTCCTTTTTCCTTCGGAGGAATTTTTGAATAAATCCAAGGATAGTAGTGAAAATTGGATGGAGGTTTTAGAACACAAAGTGAAGTCAGGTTTTAGGGGTAAAAAAAGAGGCAATAGGATGAAAAGAGTGAGAAAATAGTGTCATTGGCAGGTAGAAACAATTGAATTTTTAGTCAAAAAAACCTAGAACAAGTCAATAACAATGATAATGCATGAATTCAATAACCTGTTCACAAGAAAAAGGGAGGTTTATATAATCAATATGGTTTTTCCATTGGATGTGGGATAGGCCTATTGGATTAATGACTAAATAATTAATTGCTTAACATGTTAATTCTAGAGGGAGTGGAGGTGATTGGTGGATTTAACGGGCAAATGTCGAGGAGGAAGGTGAGTGTCAGGAGCGGAATTGGTAGGAAAATGGTATCAGTAGTAAGGGAAACAACTTTTTAGAGGGGGGTGAGAACGGTTAGTGGTTTCACTCAAGGGGGGTCTGAAAAGCTCTGGCGCTGACATGTAGGGAAGGGTACGGTTTCGTATACCACCCATTTCGGACACCCCCCTGATGGTAAAGTTTAGATGCTGATCGGGTGCCGAAATTTCATGTGGGTCGTCAGATCTTGGGAGATGGGTGAAGATGGAGTGTGATGTGGCAGAGAATTATCATGATGGGACATGACAACTGGTCGAGCCGATGAGAATTATTTAATGTATAGAGGAATATTTGCAATGTATGGAAGGGGTATAAAAACTTAGGAATATTAAGGTGGAGGATAATATGAGCAGAGTGATGATTTGGGGGTTTTAAACTTAGGAATAAGGATTAATACCAAAATTAATTGATATATAAAACCTTAGAGCAAAACCTTTACTCCTTGCCTTTTTGCTTCTACACATGAAGATTACATTTGATTTTTGACTTGTGGTGCATTTTGACTAACATCATGTGCATTTATAGAATATGAAATGAAGCCATTCTTTTCTTTTTGATTCCCTAACATTTTATTTCTCTTTTGCCTTCTTTATTTAGGGAAGCTAACACCTAACATTTTATTGATATGGATGCCTATAAAACATTAAATTGGCCTAACATTTTAACTTTTCTTTCTTTTGCATCCATATCCTAATTTAACATTTTAAAATTGTTTTTGACTAATATACTAACTTATCAAAACCAAATAATGTTACAACGTCGGCTCAAGCTGGGGACTGCTTCCCCCTGTGGGATGCAGAGAACAAGTAGATCCAAGTGCCTTCTCCTCAGGCTATGGAGTCTTTGCTGAAACATATACTCACTTGCAATTTTTTTAGAAATAAAATAAACTCTCAAGATATTTATAGATGATGAATGAATGGAAGAAAAATTAATAATGAATGTAATGTTTCAATTATTTCCCATCATGGAAAATTTTAAGGATGGGAATTTATCTTAAACTTTAGAAACCTTGGCAAATCCCTCTAGTCCATAATATGAAATCTATAAAATATTTTGAGATATTTTTGTAAAAATATTCAAATTTATAATATTTTTATATAGTCTATATATAATTTTTTGGCAATTTTTAGGGTAAAATAATTTCATTCTTTAAAATTTAGATGAATCATTTTTACCAAAAAGGAAATTAGCGAATCTTTTTTTTGGAAAAATTATAGAAAATTAGCCCATGAGTGAATATTAGCCCCTAAAATTTTCCTTGTTTCCCATTGACTGGCAATGAGGAATACTCTCCTTCCAGATTCTGTAGGATGAATGTTTTGTTCCCTTTGACTTCTGCAATGTTAAATGGACCAAACCAGAGGTTGTCAAATTTTGTGTGCTTGGATTTATCTTCTCCCCTTGTATCCCACATAAGCACTAGGTCACCTTTGTTGAAATTTCTTTCTCTAGCCTTTCTGTCAAACAATTCTTTCATCTTGTTTTGGTATTTCCTTAGCTTGTACTAAATTTCATCCATGTATTCATTCAACTCAATAATTTGATTAATCCTTCTTGAGAAATCATCTTTCTCTTCATAGGATTCCTGAAGGAATCTCATAACAGGTAAAGCTAAATGCGTAGGGAAAATTGTTTCCTTTCCATAAACTAATTGGAAATGAGACTTGTCCATTGATCTCTTAGGAGAGACTCTGTTTGTCCAAATTTCATGGATTAGATGGTTGTCCCAACTCTTTTTATGGTCTTCAAGAGTCTTCTTAATGACCTTAACTAAGCTCTTGTTGGAAGACTCTACTAGCCCATTACCCTGTGGATAGTATGGTGTAGAATGGTGTAATAGGATCATTTCTTCTCATGTCTCAGTCCTTCTCCTTCTTTCCTAGACTCGTTTTTGAGCTTTTATGGCTTGTTTCATCAGTTATAAATGGGGATGGTATTTGAACGTCTCCTCTTAACCTGTCCTTGAATACTTTTGATAGAACTCAATCATTTTAACACTGATGAAAGTTGCTACATTATCTGTAACAATCTATTGAGGACATCCAAATCTTGATAAGATGTTTTCTTCAAGAAATTTAATGACAACAATATTAGTGGCATTTTTAACAAGTATAGCTTCTACCCACTTGGTCAAATAGTATGTAGTAGTTAAAATACATCTGTGTTGATTGATTGATTGTGGATGAATTTCCCCTATAAAGTCCAACCCCCATTGTAGAAAAGGAGCATGAACCAACACTGGAACCAAAGGGAGTGCTGACAGTTTGTATTTTCCTGCAAATAATTGGCATGGTATGCAACTCCTTACTCTTGCTCCAACTTATTTAAAAAGTGTGGGCCAATAGAAACTTTCTTTTAAAATTTTGTAGGCTATTTCTCTCCAGGCATAATGTCTAGCAAAAAACCCTACATGGAACTAATCTATAATTCCCTCTGTTTCATTTTCAATCAGACAAATAAGAAGGATATTAAGAGGGTCTTTCCAGTATAAATTAGCATTGATAATGTAGTATTTTACTGCTTTAAGCTTCAGGGCTTTGCACTGCTTCAAGTTAAGATCAGTTGGACATTGAAAATCCCTAAGATACTGCATAATATCAGAGTACCAATCAGAGAGTATATATTTCTGATCTATGTGAACAAGAATGGCTTGATCTGAAGAATGAGGTTCTTGCGGATTCTCCCCTTTTCTAAGAGGAGGAGGTTCTTGTGGATTTTCCCCTGATATTAAGAAAGGTTCTTGCGGATTCTTCCCTGATGAAATTTCTTAAACCAAATTTATCCCCAATACTTTGCATTTGGACTCAGCTAACAATTTGGCTAGACCTTGGCCTTTTACTAGCTTTGTGGTCTTAATTTCGAGGTCAAATTCAAGGATTATAGCAATCCATCTCCCTCTTCTTCCATCAGTATCAGGTTAGGTCAAGATAGTTTTAACAACATCATTAGGGACATAAGTTGTAATGTGTGAATGGAGGACATAGGTTCTAAAGGATTTGAGGGCTTGAATTAAGGCATAAGCTTGTTTTTCAATAATATCATACCTAAGTTCAGCACCCTCATAACATTGGAAAAGAAGGCTATAGGCTGGTCATCACCATTTGTGTTATTCTGTAAAAGTACAACAACTAATGTTATATCGGATGCAAAATAAAATATGCTAAAAGGTGAAAAATAATCTAGGCTAGCTAATGTAGGGGCCTCAGATATAGCCTTTTTGATCTGATCAAAATAATATCTAGCAGGAACTGTCCATTTCACTTTATTGTTTTTCTTCAGCATATCTGTTATATCTTTAACTATCTCAGCATAATCTGGGATGAACCTTCTAAGAAAATTGATCTTTCCAAGAAAGGTTTGTATCTCTTTCTTATTCCTTGGTAGAGATAAGGTATGAATAGCTGAAACTCTCTTTCGGTCAATTATAACTCCCTCCTTGGAGATTATATGCCCTAGTAATTTCCCTTCCTTTACAGCAAATAAATATTTCTTTGGATTGATGGATATGCCGAATTTTCTGCACCTATCAAAAACCTTGCTCAAGTGTTTTAAATGATTTTCATCGGAATACAAAAAAATAGTTAAATCATCTAAGTAAATGAAAGTAAATTTAGATGTTTTACCTACAAATTCTAGATCCATGGCTCTTTGGAATGTGGCTCTAGCATTGGTTAACCCAAATGGCATTCTAGCATACATAAATGTACCCCAAGGTGTGGTGAAAGTAGTTTTGTCTTGGTCAACTTGAGTTACCATGATCTGGTTGTAACCAGAAAATCCATCTAGCATAGAAATCTTATTTGAACATGAAACGTTTTGAAGTAGATGATCCATTTTTGGAAATGGATAATTATCCTTTAAATATGATTTGTTTAGATTTCAGAAGTCTACACATAACCTAATCTCACCATTTTTCTTTTTGACAGGAACTAGGTTGGCTACCCAATTAGAATACATTAAAGGTACTATTATATGAGTAGCAAGCATCTTTTAAAGTTCTTTCTTAATGGTTGGAAGTAGTATGGGATTGATTCTTCTTAGTTTTTGTTGAAAGGATTTTGCTTCTAGTTTCAAAGGAACCTTATGCTCAATCAAAGATGTATCATAAGTTTTAACTCATTATAAGACCAAGCAAAAACATCTTTGTAACTTTTAAGAAGATTCAAGTATTTGATTTTTACATCCAAAGGTAAGGTTGATGAAAATTTAATATTTCTCACATCATCCAAAGTCTCAATATTGCATTCTTCGATTTCTTCTTCAGATGAGTTAAACAAGGGATTTTTAGAGACATCATTATTATCAAATAGTTTTTCCAATGCAACCAATCCTTTAGGAATAAAATTATTAGATAATTGGATGTATCATGATCAATAATTTTAGGACTAAATGCAGTTTCTGGATTTAGGTGATTTTATTCTTGAACATCATTTTGATCTCCTTCAATTTCCATATTTGAGAGTTCATCAATGACTTGGAGAAAAGATTTTAATTGTTCATCATCTTCAAAAATATTCTAGTGTTTAAGGTTATCCGGAATTGATGGTCTGTACTTGATGTCGGGCGGATAAATCGTTCTTGCGGACAAGACCAATGTCCCTAGTATCTATGGATATCTAGCGACAAGCAAACCAAACAAATTCTATCTTTCTCTAAATATTGCGATTTATAAATAAAGGCCAATAGATGTTTTAGACCCTACCTCAAGTCCAGTGCTAGTTTGTGGAAGCCACACTCCGTTTGTCCAAATGAGCTCCATTTTAAAGAACCTACAAACACAAACATGCACACATCAAATAACACCTGCATAGCCAATATAATAAACCATATTTATCATGATGATCAAGGAATTCATGAAATAAACCATAGAAGACGATTTATTGAGAAAAATTAATCTGATTGTATTAACTTTAAACAAAGAAGAACTTTACAACCTTGGTGCCTTGATGTTGTACAAGCTCCTCCCAGGGTCCAACAAGAATCTCCTCTACTTTGACAAGTTTCACTCTCTTCCCAAAGAAGCCAAAAGGTATGTAATCTCTCCTCTCAAGCTCAAGTAGGAAGTCTAAATTCCAACAGCATTTACCCTCAAAAATGTTTAGTGTTCAACCTCCCTAGCAACCAGCCCAATGCCTCAATTTATAGTGCAGAGGAGGGAAGTTACCGGGTCCACCTTCAAAGGGATAGAGTCTTCCTTCAAAGGGATAACCTCCTCTCATCAAGGGGTTAGCTCCTTTAGTTATGGAATGCATGAACCACCTGGGAGCAAACTTTCCACCTCACGATTCCTTCTAGAAGCATTTAGAATTAATCCAAAGTGAGTTTTTAGTAATAAACTTGTGCGTTTTTTACTTTTACAGGGGTTCGTACCCACTCCTTTAGAGACGGAGCGAGCAGGTCCGTAAGTAACATGACCAAGGGGTGCGGGACCGCAGGTAATGCTAAGAGAAAGTGCAGAACTAGAGTTTTAGAGATTTTCAAGGACTTTCTCTCATTTTTAAGGCTTGACATGAAGAGCTGAGGTTTGAGACTTGCAAAGGAGGACAGTATGAGTGGTGATGGACTCACACTGACTGCAGAAAGTCATGGTGACAATATTTTGTGTAACAGATTGCCCCCTAAAGTGAAAAGTCTGTAGTAGATGAGGATTTCATTTATCATATAAGAAGAGTGAATTACTTTATCATTTCGAGGATCATCTTGTGGAGAGCCTGGTTGGAACTTGTAAAAACATTCAATACAAAATATATATGAGATCATATCATCGCTGAGGTAGGCATTCCCATACTCAGATCAAAACTAACTAGAAAACTAACTAAACTGCTCTAATATAGGAATGATCTTGTAATACATCACAAGTATAGACACATGTAGACACAGTATGGATGCAGCCATCTGTTTATGAATAGTCTACTGTATAATGAATACAAAATTCCTCGCAGCCTGGATGGTGGAAACTAGATCCAGGGTCTTGATTTCTACTTCCCGAAATAGTACGATTCTATCCATGTGAATGAATGTGTCGAAGTCGAACATATTAGAAACCACTTGATTACTAGTCAATGATGTAAATTGTTAACAAGTGTGAGAGAAACCACCATTAATGTCAATGGTTCTCAAAGTACTCAGTACAATCCATGAAATTTGAATAGGTGAGTTGATGTCGAACATGTCACGGAATCCTTTGATCGAAGGTCAATGATGCAACCTATCCTTGAAAGCGAGAAACCTGCCATTGAGGCATGCAGATCCAAAGGTATTGACGATTTCTAGATCATCTTTCTAGATAATGAGCTAAAGTCGATAGAAAGCGATCTGTCATAGGCAAGCCCACAACATAAAATCATAGATCAAGTTTGAAGAAATATAGTTGCAAGGACTGACTCAGGGATGGTCAAGATGGATGATATATATTTTGTAGATGAATGGTTTATTTGCACTAACCTCTTGAACACATAACGACACTGCAGATGGTTCGGTGACAACTGACCCAAAGCTAATACCCAGAAACTGGCTGAAGACTTTCAATATGGTTTGATTAATTGTTAGGCAAAGGATTTCCCAACCCAGGTGAACAAAAAGTGTCGTGTTCAAGAGTGGTTAAATGTTTTTCTGAGACACAAAGTATGACAAATAGGTTCAATTTTCTCTCTTTTCCCCCACCATTTCTGGCAAGTACCTCTTTATTTTTGACAATCTTGAGGAGGATAACATTTGCTTGATTATAAGCTCATCCTTTGGATGAGTCCAACTTAGTTTAAATTCCAACGCTAAGAAGGAGTGGTCTGTTCCTGTTTGTAATTGAACAGGTCCTTTACTGTTAAATTTTGACAAGTCCGGTATAGGAGAAACTCAGTGTTTTTCAATTTTAGGGAGTTTGAAAAAACTTAAGAAAACTCCATGGTTGTCCTTTTGTGTCTCCCAAGCCCGAAAAAGTATAAAATAATACTTGAGAGAACCACTTGACCATTACGATCAAGGAGTACTTTTCATCATTAGTATCTCTAATCCAAAAAAGTAAAAAAGTGACCAAGGACACGTCATTTTCTAACTAATATCAAATTTGAAACGACAAAAATCCAGCAATCTTTTCATGTTTATACGGTCAGAAAAGAGCTGTAAGTGGACCATCTTTTTAATTCTGTTTTAACGAGCTTAAAAAGAAAAACTCGGCAATATTTTCATATTTTAGGAGTCATAAAAGAGCTTAAAGATGACTCTTAATGTTTTTGTCGAAAATGATCAATTTTGCCTGAAAAATCCGATATCCTACACAAAAACTCAAAGATTACTCATACCTGTTTAAAATAAATAAAAATTCTTCAAAAGTTACCCCTTTAAAGTGAAAAAATAAACAAATTAAAAATTCATTTATTCAAAAAAAACTTATAAAAATGGCTTTTGTAAATTCATTTTTACCATTTGACTTCAGAGTGAGAAAGAGAGCTTTTGGGTAAGAAACTTCCCGTGAAGATTGCGGAAAATCCGTTCGTTGGAATCAAACACCGTCACCTCCAGGTAATCCACATCACCTTACTCTTCCATTTCAACTGTTTGAAATTTGTTTTTAGGTTTATATTTTGTTTTTTTGGGAATAAATTTGTTTAAAAGTCCACTTGGGGGGTCTGCAGGAGCGGAACACAAAACCTACGGACCCTGACTTTTTCGTATGCAGGAGAAAGCCAGGGGTCCGCACCCGCTGTTTAGGCAAAGTGCAGACCTATGCACTGTCTCTAACTTAGAGAGTGCGGTCCCCGCGGCATAGGTTTATAATTTCAAATTCTTCAATATTTGCCCAAAAACTTTGATTTAAAATGTTCTAATCCGCCTTTTCTTTCAATGTAGGGTATACATCATGCTTAGCTGGCGAGAACGGGAGCACAAAGATGTGGACCTTGCCGCAATCAATCATCAACCTTCAATTGATGCATTAAAGGCATGCGGTTTATTTAAATTCTGGGCCATACCTGGCATGAGGGCCTAGGTGGACTTTTTGCAGTGGCTAGTAGACAGGTGGAATGTGTAGGACCAGTGTTTCATTATTGGTGGCCACCAGCTCGAAATGGAGCCAGAGGACATTTACTTTTTGAGTAGTTTGCCCAAGAGAGGTGAACAATTGACTCTATTCGGGACTAGGCTAGGTGGCCAGTCTGTCAACAGCCTCCGGCTAGAGTTTTGTAACGACCAAACCAAGGACAAAGGGATTGATGTCAAAACCATCTTCCATCCTGAAGTCAAAATGATTGCATTTACTGTCACCAGACTCTACGAAAGTGCAGCACTGCATATGGCCACTGGATCCCAAATGCGGATGGCAGTAGACTATTTTCGAGGCACCGTCTTCAATTGGTGCGAAGCTGTGTTGGCTAATGTAAAAGGCCAACTGACTAGAGCCAAGAACAGACAACTGAAAAAATTTGGATATGGTTTCTTAGTTATGAGTTTTGGTCTAGAGAGGGTCCCAATGTTGGTCCCACATCATCTTTCCGTTGAAGCTGGACTTCCCTGAGAGCCCAAGCTGATGCGTTGGGTTGCAGTTATGGCCCGTCATCCTAAGGAGGGTTCAGAGGTTGTTTGATTTCCTCCTAAGTATTTTCATTGGTTGGAGAACCAAATTTTTGCAATTCAGGATTTTCCTTATGTTGGGATGGATTATCGTGGTGACCCAGACATGGCTCTTCCACTAGGAGAGCAATGGGATGACTCAGGTAAAATCATTTTCAACATTTTCTAATTTATTTATTTTTTTTGTTTTTAAATCGTCCCAAAACTGATAGTAAAAAGTTTCAAATGCAGATGTAGGTCCACGGTGACCAGCCACTCTCTGGCCCTATGAGAGGAAACAGCCAGCTGCAGTAGCACCAGCCCCACGGGATGAATCTACAGAGACCCTGGCCGAATTGGAAAACCATCTAGAGCATTTGACAGCAGACATTCTAGAGACTAGCATAGATGACATTCCTCTTAGGCTACAACGATATGTGATTGGGGTCCCAGGACCTTTCAGGAGGTTCCTTTGTAGGGTGGCCCGTACAGTGGTTTCTTATCGTGGTCATCACTAATGACAGGATGATCGCTTGTTGTAGACTCATATGACATTTTTGCTTTTTGTATTTATCATTTTTGCTGATCATAAGGTGTTTTTCAACCTATGATTGAAGATGATGTATATATGACACACTTCTATGCTATGCTATATCACTATTACTAGCTATCTTGTAAAACATGTTATGGAATGTTTTTAATTTTTTTTTTATTATTGCAAATGTCTACTTAACATTCGAGAAGCAATTGCATCTGCTAATGTATTTAAATATCCTGGAATATGCTGATATTCAATATAGTGAAATTCACGTTCCAAGAGACGAACTCTCAAAAATAATCTCAATAACACTAGATTTCTAATGGCATAAACTCTATTAAGTTGCAATACAACGAGTTCAGAATCTAACCTCACAATCAAACTCTGAATCCCAAATGAGATGGATTCAGATAATAACTCAATCACTGTACTATACTCTGCAATGTTGTTCGTTGTTTGACCGAGGCTACCCCATGCATAGATACCAACTCATCAGAGTGCGAATAGATAACCCAAGCTGCGGAAGAGATGTTCTGTGTATTACGACAAGCACCATCAGAAAAACCAATGTATGTTTGGGGAGATGTTGACATCTGCAATATCAAGAGTAAAATCAAGATAAGCAGGAATAATGACAAAAACACTCTCTAAACTAAGCACACTTTTCTAATCTAAAACACACGAGCTAGAAAGAAAACTAACCTAACTAAAATCTCCACACCGAGATTTAAGAATAATATCTCTTCAGGTAAAGACCATTTCTGGGTTTACCTAAAGAGACTCCGTTAAAGTCTACCAATTCATAGGCCCCTTTTGCCAGCTTTCACTTAACAACATAAGGACCATGCCACATGGGTACGAATTTTCCAGCACCTAACTTATCATTTGCTTGATCGTATAGTAAGACTAGGTCTCCTTCCGAAAAATTACGAGGTATAACATTTCGATCGTACTGAGCTTTAATATGTTTGGCATGAGTTTCGATTACTAGTGCAGAATCACGTTGATTCTCATCTAGCTGAGCCAAGTACAACAAACGTTTCTTCTCTTCGGAAGTGGCTGGAAGTAATTCTATGGCCATTTGCAATGATGGGATTTTGCATTCAATGGGTAACACAGCTTCCAAACCATAAACTAGTTGGAAAGGTGTGAAACCAGTTGATGTTTTTACTGAGGTTCGATATGACCAAAGCGCTGAAAATAACGTGTTATGCCAATTTGAACTATGAATCCCAATGATTCGACGGATCATAATGACTAGAACTTTGTTGATGGCTTCAACCTCTGTGGGTAATATGGAGTAGAACTATCGTGATGCAGGCCAAGTTGATCTGTTAGTTCAGTCATCATAATGTTTCAAAAATGATGCCCATGATCAGTGATAATCACTTGTGGAACACTGAACCTAGCAAATATATGATTGAAAATGAAAATCGCAGCAGTTTTGCCGTCTGCCAAAAATGTAGGCATCGCCTCGGCCCACTTGGTAAAATAATCTACCGCAAGGATGATATACGCATGCCCCCCGGCCGAGTGAGGGTTACATGTAATAAATTCGATACCCCATAAAGGACTGACAACAATTATAGGGTGGAGAGGAGAAGGTGGAGTGCACATCTTTCGATCAAAAATTTGGCAGTTATGGCATTTTCGGACCGCGTTAATACAATCTTTAAACAAAGACGGCCAGGAATAGCCAGCGCACAATACCTTTTGGGCTGTGGCAAACCCAAACATATGACTGCCACATGCTCCAGAGTGACAGTCATTTAGAACCATTTCAGCTTCCTCATGAGTTAAACAACGTCAGAAACAGAGTCCGCCTCACGACGATAAAGTGTTTCTCCAATAATTTTGTATTGTTGGGATTGGAATCGTATTTTCTGACGCTGAGATCTTGAAATTTCAGGCCAAAAGGATTGGGTTTGGAGATAAACTATGATATCTCCATACCATGGATCAAGAGTGCTGATAAGAAACAAGGATTCGTCCGCAATGGTCTCTTCCACCACAGTTTCAGTATGAACACGCGGGAAGTCACACATCAACTCTGCAAAAACTAAAGATATCTCTGACTTAGATTTTTCAAACTCCAAGTCAAATTCCTGTAGGATAACAATCCATTTGGAATACTTGCCCCATAGCAATTTTTTGGTCAAAATATAGATCATAGGGTTACAGTCAGAAATTACAGTAGTTTTGCGTAGTAAAATGTAATGACGAAAATGTTGGACAGCTTGAACAGCTACCAAAGCTAATTTCTCCACATGTGAATATTTTTGCTCAGTTGGATTCAAGGTTTGACTAAGGTAATAAATCACATGTTCACTACTGAATTCATCTTCCTGAACTAACACCATCTAATGAGAGGCGGTGAGATATAAGAAGTAGTCCTGGTTGTAGTTGGGAGGATGCAATAATGATGCATGGGTCAACGCGTGTTTTAGTGCATCAAAAGATTTGTCAGCTATCTCATCCCAAAAGAATGGAGTATTCTATATCAACAACCTGGTAAAACCCCTTGTGATCTTGGCGTAGTTAGGAATGAATCGACGTAAAAATTTTGCTTTCCCTTGCAAACTTTGGAGTTGGTGAAGAGTCGAAGGAGGAGGCAATTTGAAAATAGCTTCAACTTTCAAGGGATCGACACGAATGCCAGCTTTCGAAACAACAAATCCCAATAACCAACCCGTTTCTATACAGAAAACACATTTGTGTGGATTCAACCTAATTCGATAATACCTACACCTCATAAAGATTGCTCGTAAATGAATGAGATGATCGGATCTATGTAATGAATGAGCAGGTAAATCATCGAGATAGGGTTGCACAATGTGCTTGATGTCATGAAACATGTAAGATATGGCCCTTTGAAAAGTTGCACCGATGTTCTTAAGCCCAAAAGGTAATTTGCAATAAGCAAATGTCCCCCATGGACAAATGAAAGCTGTTTTTGGTTGATCAGTAGGTAGAATATTGATTTGATTATAACCAGAAAAACTATCCATAAAGGAGAATATTTCACTGCTGACACAATCATCAATTATTTGATCGATATAAGGAGTTGGATAATTGTCTTTTGGACAGGCTCGATTAATATCCCTATAATCGATACATATTCTTATTGTCCCTTGCTTTTTATTAACAGGAACAATATTCGATACCCAATCCATTAAGAGAATTCGATAAATGAAACCTGCTTTAAGTAATTTCTCAACTTTTGCTTTAATTGCAGTAGCTTTTTGTGGGTGAATCTGACGCAAACGTTGTCGGACGGGTTTAGCATCTGGGTAAGTTTTGATTTCATCAACAACAATTGGTGGATCAATTCCTAGCATTTCCTCATATGACCAGGCAAACACGTCGCAGAATTCTTGAAATAGGGGCTTATATGTTTGAAATTCATCTTCCGTACAAGAGGCACCTATATGAATGTTTTCAACAATTCTAGGTTTAACTGAAATGTTAATAGGAATTGTTCGAGAAATATTTCCCAAATTTAACTCAGAATCAAGATTTTGCAATGGATTATGAGGTTCCTTGACATAATTAGTTATAAAAATAGATGAAAAATCATTTTCAAAATGATCAATCTCAGGTAAAAACGAAGATCTATGATGAACATCTTCCCATGGTAAATCATCAACAGACAAGATTTCACGAATCTGCTCATCAGTATGAACAAGTTTGGAAAAAGTTGTTGAGTCTGAGTTTGATGTTTAAAGTGATTCTTCATGGACTACATTCATTAAGTCAATTTTGGTTGAAGAAGGGTCGGAAAATGACTGTACAACCTGATACGCAACTTCATAGGGACTTAAAGGCATAGCATCACCAAATGAATCCATCTCAGATTCGGAAGGTACAATCCAAGGATCATCATAAACAATAGTGTCTAATGAAATCATGTGAATGGTTGTGGTAGAAGGCAATAAATTAGGAGGAGGAAAGGAAAAAGTTCCTAGTAAACTAGAATCTTTAACTAATCCTACTCCAACATCCTTATAAGGGATAGTTGTTTTTCCGACATGCTGGATACTTTCAGAAGAGGCTGGGTCAGATGAAAATTAAGTTAGCTAGTCTATAGTTACAATCTTACCATTATGAGGAAACTTTATAAGCCGAAAGACCGATGAAACAAAAACAGTCATAGCATAAGACCAACTACGACCCAAGAGAAGGTTGTATTCTAGAGGGGCATCAACCAGTTCCACATCTAGATTAACAGTTTTGCCTTCAACCCCTATAGGTAAATCCTGTAGAATGCAAAAGGGATGGAATCCACGGCCATCAAAATCCTTTAGAATCGTCGGGGATTGATTAAGTGTAGGAGAACCAAGTGATCTCCAACACTAGATTGACATAATACACGTTGAAGCTCCCTCATCAATTACAGTCCTATAGCAAGGTCTGTTTTTGACTAACACTGGAATCTGGAAAGCCATTTGATGAGGTAAGTGAGGTGTACTATTTTCTAAATTGAAGATTATAAGGTTCGAGTCCTGAATATCAACAGCTCCTATAGCCGACAATAGCAATTTACGTTGTGTTGGACATGATTGCAGCACCTCCAAAGCCGACATTGTTGAAGGTGAAATAGCTAAATCTTCAACAATGTTATAGTTCTGAGCAGCTCTCACATGTGGATTGAAAGCTGAGTTTCGAAGTATACCCTTGGCGGGTGGTTTGATTACTAAGTCTGGGTTAGGTTTCTCGATCTGTAGCGGATCAGAACCAGGAGTTGAAGTTGATGGGTTCGAATTAGAAGATTCTGCTTCCTTACCACCAACAAGACTTTTACTTCCATAATCTTGCGATTGTGTTGCAATCCTAACATGGGACATCATCATTATGGGTTCTTCTGAGGAATTTGAGGAAGAACCTATCATCTTACTGTCTTGACTAGGAAAATGATCCTTCAAGACAGTAGGCATTTGAGAACCTTTGATGATTTTCGCAACCTCAGCGCGATGAGGGTAGTCTCTTGTAAAATGCTCTTCATCACAAATGAGACAAGGATAATCAGGTTTACATTTCTCATCAGTAGATTCTGTTTTTTCTAGTTTCTCTTTCGAATTTTTATCTGATTTATTTTTCTTCTTCCCCTTCTTTTTACTGCCGGATTTTGATTTGGCCGTAGATGACTCTACGACATGAATATCGGCAGAAATTTCCATGGAAGAGTCTCCTGTCAGGGAATCTAGTAAAGTTATGATAGGAGAAGAATTCTTGGAAGATTTCTTCTTACTTTTGGTGTTAACTGAACCAATCATACCATCAGCGGCATGAGACCCTGAAGGAGCTATAGTTATTTGATTTTGTTTAGGAAGGTCAGGGATTTTATCGTGTAAAGTACCCGACTGTGTATAAACGAGGTCAAGGTACTGAGCTTGAGCAATTACTTGCTCTTCAGTAACGACTCCTGCCTTAGCTACATCCTCAGTGATTTTAGGTAATAATGATTTAACAAACAATTTTGTTAAGATCTGATCTGGAATAAAAACTTTCAATAAACACCGTTGACGTCTCCATTCATGAATGTGATCTGAAATATAAGTGGATGTTGACTGTTTTAATGAAGTTAATAATTCCATGCCATTGTCATATCTGATAGGCAACTTAAAATGAGTTAATAATGAAGTAGCTAGCTGACTAAAGTTATAAAAAGTGGCTCGCGGTAACTTAATGTACCACTTGGCCACAAGACCAATTAGAGTGCATTGAAAAAGATGTAAATGAATTAAATCATCTGAAACGGAGTAAGTCATCACATGGTTTGACGAATCCTGTCCTGATTTACCTTCAAAATTTGGGATGTCACTGGGCAACTTATTTGGCATTAGCGGCCAAAACAGAAGATAATTAATCAGATCGTTCATAAGGCGCGACATCTCGAGATTGAGAAAACATGGATGACTGTCTCGACATATTCAAAGGAGGATAATAACCTCTAGGTGTTGGATGAAAAGGAATGCGAGGTGGTGAAAAAATTAGTCTCGGGTTTTCTAGAAAATTGGTCAATGAAAGATACCAAGAGTCCCTCCTAGGTGGACTGTAAAAGATCGATTCACGCTCCCTAAGTTCTATAGCTGGTTGATTTTCAGGGATCGAGATACGTTCTTCCGGAGTAACAAGTTCTTCAATGGAAATAAGTCCAGAAGGAAGATTTTGGGTAATGACTCTTTCTACCCTGGGTGAACCAGGACCACTAGAAGTTGGAGAGGCAAATCCTGATGATGGAGTAGTAGCAGGTTCAATTTCAGGTTCAGAAATTTCAGGTTCCTCGGCCAACTCACTAGTAGAATAAAAACTACCAGTAACTTCAGAAATTGAAATAGGTTCAATAATATACTTTGGTGCTTGAACTTGATAATTAGGATGCAAAACTAAAGAAGATTCTCCTTCTTCTGGTGACCCAACTCTACTGTCACTAGGAGTTACAAGAGCCCGTAGCCCTTCAAGCTGGCTTGGTGAAAACTCAGGAGGTTGGCCCCGAAGTCTACGGGACTGCCTCGGTAATTCAGCCACGATTAAATATTTTAATTAATTCACATGCAAACAAAGAAAACTCTCAATGAAAACCACCTAAAGTCTCTAAAGAACCAAACAATTTGAAGCACACGCCTAAAGAATCTAGGAGTTCAAACCACACACAAACAATAACTTTTCGTACCGAAAACACTAGTTGGTGATGAAATCCAATGTCGCAAAATTCAATACAGAAATGGTGGTTGGAACAGTTACCCTAAAAACTTGCTTAATGAATAGACTGGCACAAGTTTATCCACTAAACCATGTCGAGTGAAGAGAACCCCCCAGAAAATCCAAGTGAGTCTAGTCGACGTCTGATCCAGGTATAGTGGGATCTTCCCTCCATCGTCACCTTAAGAAAGAATCCTATAGAATATGGTCACTATGGTTACCAACGGAAACAAATATACTTGGGGGAACAGTCTGTGATCCGATACACACGCAAGGGCAGAGTAGCAAGCTCAATCCCCTTGAAGGCTCCTTGACATAATCCAAGGTTTACCAACAAGTGACCCCATGCTCCTCGACAATGGTTAATCCAAGATTTACCGTTTTTAATACGTGTATATCTGCTATCATTCCCAATGAGGAAGGATTTATTACCCCACTGATTCGGATATGACCTCATGCTTGACTCCTTTAAGAGGATCTTCCTAGAGCATAGATGTAACAATTGGAATTTATCTCCTACCGCAAGATACGACTACATGTTTGTTTTTACTATCTTGGAGAGTTAATTACTCCCTACTCCAAGATACTAGCCTAAGCTATGTTGGTGATAAAGAGCCCTAGAAATAAAAAGATTACTAGATAGATTTTACTTTAAGCATTATTTTTATTGGTCGTTTCTTAAGTCAAAAGGTGCAGAGATGAAACTTTATGGTGTGAAGACTCGACTCCAAAACACTAAAAATGCACCTAAGATGAAACAATCCTTTTTCTTCAATGAATTTCTAGCTAAAGAAAGAGTTGAGAATGCAAATGCTTGGAAAAACAAATATTTCCTTAACAGACAAATGAAAAGAAAAACTTTTTTGTCTTTTTCAATAAACTCAAAAATCAGACTACTAATTATGCTCACGAAAAATATCCCGTTCTTTTCAACACTCAAATACTACAAAAACAAACCTTTTCAAAAGAGAGTTTTTTTTTTTTTTTTTTTTTTTTATAAAACACTCAAAACTATTAAAAAATCTAATCTTGAGATCTATAAATTATAAAAATCTAATTAAAGTAAAATCTTACAAAAATTCTTTTCAAGGATGTTTTACTTAGTTATCAGCAAACTAAGGACTAACTTGTTCAGAATAACAAATTAATCAAAAAACAACCAGTTTTTTTTTCTTTTTTAAAAATGAAATCCAAAACTTTCAAAACAAGTTCTTTCGAAGCTTTGCAAAGAGAAAAACGAGATGTATTCCTCACCAAAGGTAGATTTTACAAATCGGTCAGACTCATAAAGAAGACCAGCAAAAACCAGGGTGATCTGAGGTTTCTAAGGCTTCTAAGCTCTGAGTTACTACAAAGACCAAACGAAAATCAAGCCAAGCACACAAAACTTCTAGAAATTCACCTAAAACCTAAATTCCAATGGAATTAACCTACGAAAAGTTTCTGACAAGACACGCGCAGATCTGGGAAGAGGCTAAAACACATAAACAAATCCTAAGATGACCGAATGAAAAGATTTTAAGTTTTTGAAAATTTTGGTAGGGTCCGCAGGCCCCTAGTACAACTAGGTGCGGTACCGCTCTGTGTGTAAAGAGAAAGCATGGGTATGTCCGCACTGTGTTACAAGCAGAACGTGCATTCCTCTTCCAAAAGCGTGAAAAAAAAAAAACAATTCAAGATCTAAAGAACCTACACAATCCCACACACATCAAGCAAAAATCAGGAACAAAGAAACAGTTTCTCAAGTCAAAATAAAAGCAAAGGCAAAACCAAAATTCAAGTCCCCAGTGGAGTCGCCATTTTGTCGGGTGGATAAATTGTTCTTGCAGAAAAGACCGATCTCCCTAATATCTATCGATATCTAGCGACAATCAAACCAAACAAATTCTATCTTTCTCTAAATATTGCAATTTATAAATAAAGGCCAATAGATTTTTTCAAACCCTACCTCAAGTCCAGTGCTAGTTTGTGGAAGCCAAGCTCCGTTTGTCCAAATGAGATCTCTTTTAAAGAACCTGCAAACACAAACATGCACACATCAAATAACACCTGCATAGTCAATATAATAAACCATATTTATCATGATGATCAAGGAATTCATGAAATAAACCATAGAAGACGATTTATTGAGAAAAATGAATCTGATTGTAATAACTTTAAACAAAGAAGAACTTTACAACCTTGATGTCTTGATGTTGTACAAGCTCCTCCCAGGGTCCAGCAAGAATCTCCTCTACTTTGACAAGTTTCACTCTCTTTGAAAAGAAGCCAAAAGGTATGTAATCTCTCCTCTCAAGCTCAAGTAGGAAGTCTAAATTCCAACAACATTTACCCTAAAAAAATGTTCAGCTTTCAACCTCCCTAGCAACAAGCCCAATACCTCAATTTATAGTGCAGAGGAGGGAAGTTACCAGGTCCACCTTCAAAGGGATAATCTCCTCTCATCAAGGGGTTACATCATTTAGTTATGGGATGCATGAACCACCTGGGAGCGAACTTGCAACCTCACGATTCCTTCTAGAAGCGTCCAGAATTAATCAAAAGTGAGTTTTTAATAATAAGCTTGCGCCTTTTTTATTTTTACAGGGGTCCGCACCCACTCCTTTAGAGACAGAGTGGGCAGGTCTGTAGGTAACATGACCAAGGGGTGCGGGACCACAGGTAATGCTAAGAGAAAGTGTAGAACCAGAGTTTTAGAGATTTTCAAGGACTTTCTCTCATTTTTAAGGCTTGACATGAAGAGCTGAGGTTTGAGACTTGCAAAGGAGGACAGTATGAGTGGTGATGGACTCACACTGACTACAGAAAGTCATGGTGACAATATTTTGTGTAACACTTGACATGAATTTGGTATTCTAACAATACTAGCTCAGGGATTTTGAAAGAGCTTGCTAATACAGCTAGTGAGTCGGCATGCATATTTTCATCTCCGGGAATAGAATTTATATTAAATCCTTAAAATAAATTTTCAAGTGTGTCCCAAGATTCATTTCTATAAGACCTAAGCCTTGGGTGTTTCATTTGACATAGATCTCTAACTTGGTTCACTATAAGATCAGAATCAAAAAAGACACTCAAGTTTTGAACCTTTAAACTCCTAGCTAGCTCAAGAATAAGAAGAAAAGCCTCATACTTAGCCACATTATTGGTGACCTCAAATTCAAGTTTATATGACTAAGTTATGTTTTCTTTATTCGGTGAAATTAAAGCAATTCCTGATACTGCTCCTTCTTTTGAGCAATATCCATCAAAGTAAAGTTTCCAGATATCTGATTCTACAACTTTAGGTTTGTAAAATATATTTTCGATGGAAGGTTGAGTGTTTGATGAATTTTGTGAAGATAACTAAAAGAAACCAAAATCTTGATCTACTGCATAGATAGGGTGGTTTTTTGCTTGATCAGACCTACAAATGTAATGAAGGAATCTGAATTCCCTATATAACCTTAAATGTTCACCTCCATAGATTGGAATAGTATCAAAAGACATGTCCATCTGAACTGATCCTCCAAGTTTAGCACAACATGATCTAGATAGAAGCATGCCAAACTTGGCAAGAATATAAGTGACAACTATGTCTAAACTATACTCTTGACAAGTATTTGAGCTAAGGTCACATCTAGGTCTTTGATCAATCGTAGGCATGGTATTTTCTTTGAATCAAAGGTGTAAAGATCATGATAAGAATGGGTAACTTGTAACTGAAGCTAGTCCATAATTACCTTTGGCATAAGGTTATGAGAAGCTCCTAAATCTAGCATGCACTTATACAAAAGAAATTCATGAGCTTTTAAAGTTACATAAAATGGTGGAACAATTTCATCGATCATATTCAAACTAGGGCCAAACGCTACTGAGGGATTTCCACCTTGTAAACTAATAACATCTCCCTCAGCATCTACACTAGAGGATTGTATCCATTTAGACACTTGATTTTTATAATCAGGATTTCTGGAAAATTCAGCTAAAGGTATAGGAATCTTGACCCTTTTCGATTCCTTTTCAATATTAAAAGTTGTCAAAATGGTCTTATCAGATGAAGAGGTTTCAGTGGATGACTTTGTAGTTTGAGGGGTTGGAGTTTGTGTATGAATGGTTTTCATTGCAGGTTCAATTATGGTGGTATATTTTGGAGGTCTACTAGGACCTGTTCTAGGTCTTAGATCATACCTCTTATTCAATTCTGCAATCCAAAATGCAAAGAATGCTAGGTATTTTGAAATTTGATCATCTCCTAGTTCTTGTTCAAAATATTGAGGTGAAGGAACTATTTCCATTTGTACTGTTGAAGAATCAATATTATTGATATCTTCGGCGATTAAAGGGCCTGTATATTGTGGTTGTTGATCATCAATCAACAAAGGTGGTTGAACATTTTGATCAAAACTTGGCCTCTGAAGAATCGACATTTGAGGAGCTCTTCGAAATTGAGTTTGAGCTTGAGGTCTGACAGTAGTTTGCTGAGTAGTTATAGGTTGAGTTTCAATTTTAGAAATCATATTAGAAAGGTTTCTATGTAAAGATGAAATTTCATCAATTTTCTAATCTTCAAGTTTAGATTTGGGAGAAGATGAGTCATCAACCCCAACTTTTAGTTTTCTTTCTTCTTTCTTTGCTTTAGCTTTATGCTTGCAAGAAGCTGACCTATTGGATTATACCTCTATAGCATTTGTATGCATGTCTTCTAATATATTAGAAACACTTTCCCTTAGCATGACTGCAAAGTCATCATCAAATGCTTTGGAAAATCTGACCTTTGCAGCTACTACTGGTGATTTACAATCAACATGCATTTTATGATAGAGTTTTTTAAACCTTTTGATGAATTCAACAACTAGTTCACCAGGGTTTCTCTTCAATTCTTCAAATTCAGTGAGAAAGTAAACATGATCTTTCTTTACCTCCCATTGGTTTTTAAAGATAGTTATGAGCTCATTCCATGTTTTGATAGAGTCAGCTCTAAGTTGCCTAAACCAGATCCTAACATTTCGTTCTAAAGATTGTACAAATAATCTCATATAAACATTTTCATCTTCTATGTTCATATTGTCAGCAAAATCTAGGAAAGTCGATACATGATCCTCTGCTGAGGGATCTGTTTCTCCATTAAACCTTGACAGATGTTGTAGATATCCATCAGGAAAATCTTTGAAGTTTGCGGGGATAACTAGAGCAGCATACCTTGCTTGCACAATAGGTCGAAAAGCCATAACAACAGGAGGAGTATGAGGTGACTGAGTGGATGATGATGAGGAAGAGCAAGATGATGAAGATGAAGATGTAAGAGATGAAGAAGAATCCTTAGGGGTATTAGTATGTAGAGAAGAGAAAGAGGGATGAGAGCTTTTTGAGGATATCAAAGGGGTTTTAATAACCAACATCTGAACTCCTGGCAGAAAGTATTCCTTATTATCCAACAAAGGATTTGAATAGATAGAAAATGTCTCTTCAAGATTAGTAGATGTTGATTGAATAGAATAAGGAGTTTCAGTAATAAAATCTCGAGGCTTGAATTTAGGAAAATGTAAACCCAATTATTCCTCAGATGAAGGTGATTTTATAGGAATAGATGGGACTTGATATGAATCAAGTGACTGTATTAAATGGATGATTGAAGGTCTACTCCTCTAGAATGGAGTTCAGAAACCCTAGGAGGTAGTTCAGTCCAATCAGGATGGGATGGTACATATGAAAAATGATCTACAAATGAGATGTATTTAGGGTGTAAAGTTGAAGAAGAAGAAGGGGTTCTATGTCTTCTCCTTGAAGAGGCTCCCCAAATAAGTCTTTATGGGTCTGGTAGATGTTTAACAATCTTAAAAGTAGAATGTCATCTAGTGTGCTTAAAAGGAGCCAACTTGGACTAGTGGAATCGCAGGGTGAAATATTTTGACCTATATCCTTATCCTTTATTGACCTTAAAGGAAAGGGAGAATTGTTGCCCCAGGGAAAATTTAGCTTTCAATTCTTCACTCCCCGGAAACAACGCCAATCTGATGTTGTCCTTTGAGGTAACCTAAGGTCAATTAGTTATGCCAAAGCATCTATAATGTTCTGTTGATTTTAATGATTGGATTACCAGTGAACTGTTTATAAATAGATGCTTTAAACTTAGATAGACCTTCAATAAAATAAAATGCTTTTCTTTACATGCACATGGTTATTTTGATTTTAGTTGGATGGATAAGAATAATGTGAAGAAGTACAATTGATTTAGTATTCAAACTAAGTATTTAATCATCTATAAGCAGAAATTAAGAAAACAATGTTTCCTTGATCAACAGAATATAATTAAACTATTACAAAAATCTAGTGTAATTTACATTCAAAGAGGAATTTACAATAACGTATAGTTCTACAAATTATTCTCTTATTTAAATTACAACTTCATAGAGGATTCAAAATGAAACTAATATTCAATTAAATTTTAAATCGGATGACTGTAAAAGAATTAATTTATATGAATAAGACATAATGAAAAACCAAGATGAAAACAACTCACTAAGAGATAGAGCATATGAGGCAAATCCAGAATCTTTTATTATCTCAAAAATGCTCCATCTTAGTACAAATATGCTTGATAACTGGTTCAAGGGTTCAACCCTGAATACTTCGACAGAATGAAGTATTTAAGAAAAATTACAAAAATATTACAATTAATGCTTGAGTGACACGACATTATATTATTAACTTAGAACTAACAGAAAAGAAGTAATTTGATCAAAAGGAATGAATCTGAATATCTGGCCCTGCTTTGAAGGAGAATAGTTGCTAAGTGGCCACTATTCAGGTGTTGCGCTGGTGAAGCTAACCTGTCCTTTAGTCCTAAAATTCACACAACTTATCCCACCATTCTTCATCTGGAATAGAAATATTGGTTACCTTGCAGTAGATTTCATCTACCTTAGTATACCGAGCAAAAGTGAGTTTTACTGTAAAAATGTGTTTTATCTCATGTTGGATAAAACTTATTTTGCTGATAGCTTCGTAAAAATCTCTGCCTGTCATAGAACCTTTGATGTTGGAAGACTTATTTGTATCCTTGGCAATGTCCTAAAGCTTATTCATGTAGTCTTCCCTAGTCATTAATTTGTCATTGATTACAAATAGTGAAGGCATGCCTTTCTTGTTCAATGCATCAATCCTAGTGAAAAAATTGTTAACTGCTACCTCTAGAGTGTGAAACTTCTCTGTCAGCTATACAACTAAGTTCTTCTTTGGTAGAAATTTCTTTACCTCCAAAATAGTTTATGTTCTACCATCTACTCCCAGATCATCTAGCTCATATCTATTTTTGGAAATAAGGAATTTTATGATGCCGTTGGTTGTAGCAGGTATTTCTCCCAATTGAGCATTGATAGTGGCAATGGTTTGATTAGCTTTCTCCATCAATTCCTTCTGCTCAAAAATAATATGGATACATGGCCATATTTCATCTATTTCTTCAATGATATTATTCGAGATGATTTCTTTAACATGACCCAGTGTATAGCCAATAAAAGACTTAGCTGCTAACTTCTTCCATGCTTCTATTTGATTTTGAGCTCTCTGTAGCTCTGCTACATGTAAAGTCTTAGTCTTTTTGATGATCCTATATAATTTTCACTTGATCCTACAACTTTTTGATCTCTTCAATCCGAAGAGACATGTTTTGTACTGCATTTGTCAACTAATATGCAACATCCCCTATACATGTTGAGGAAGCTATGGATGTAGGAATGGTTGTAATAGGGAGTGCTTGCAAAGGGACAACAACCATTTTGGGAGCTTTCTCCTTCTCTTTAATCATTTTTTCCATCTCTATCTCCATTTTATTCAACTGTGCACTCTTCTCCATGATGAGCTTCATCATATCCTCCTTTTGTGTCTCTGACTCTTCAATATCCTTAGCTAGAGGATCTTTTGTAGATGGCAATTTTAATTGCTTCCTTAATGCTGATATGTGTAAATTCTTTTTCTTTATAATATCTTCTACAACATCGATGTTTGAAGGGTCATAACCCACTTTGATCACCATCACCTCCAGAGTTTTAATCCTGTTGTCTTTGGCAAGTGCAAAGACCTTCTCCATCTTCAGTTGTGATCGGACATTTGCTAATGTAACCTGCAGTTTAGACAAACTCATAGTGGTGTTAGTGATATTTGAAAATATCATTTCCCCAATCTGGTTATCAATCTCCATTTGGTTAATGGGATGTATATCCTTTACATCAAATTTAAAAGATGTCTTCCTGTAGTCTGATGCTGCCTTAGGCTGGGGAACCTATGCCTGGAGGAATGCCATTTGCATCTTCCCTTTTTCTTAATCAAAGGCTGACAACAGCCTACTTTGAGCACCATAAGTCTGCTTCCAGAACGGGTTGCAGGTGTTAATCTTCAAGGCCTCATTCCTAACCTTTATCTCCTTAAAAATGTCCATTATACTTTTCTTTATCTCCCATGAAGTAGATGCATTGGTCTACATAATTTGTTGCTGCTCCTGTGAAGATTTGGAGGTAGTGGGAGACTGTGTGGTTTGATCACCCACTAATGAGGAAACAAGTGGCTTATTAGTGGTGATAATAGTCTCCTACTCTGAATCTTTGTTGAGGCTCAGTTTAGAACTAAGCTTGGCATTCTTTTTGTACATGATCTTGAATCCTTCACTGAAAATGTCAGTCCCTAAATGGGACTCTTCTTCTTTGCCTCTCTTAGCTATTTTCTCCTGCATGGTAGGAGTGTGTACTGTAGATGATGATACCAGCTGTTACTCTACCTCTTGTAGGGTATTCTCAACCCATTCTAACTAATTTTTGTACTTCTCTATCTCTGGTTTGGTAGTGTGAAAATAAGGAGTATATTTGGTTTCTACTCTTAATTTAGAAATGATCCATATTGGATCATATGACTTGGTAAATCTTAGGTTGAACTACATTTCCTCTAGCAAGTTATCTGGTTCTTCCCCTACTTCTCTTGTGTTTCAAATCAAAGGCACAGTCTGTGTTTTGATTTTAAATCGGGATTTCTTCTTGGTAGCAACCAAGTGCATTTCATCCTTATTTAGCATCTGCCTTATGTACTCTAGGGAAAAAAATTCTCATTGGGGGAAATTTAGGCATCTTGTAAGGTGCAAGCTCACATCCAAATATTCTCAATTCATTGTAGTTTTGGTAGAGATAACAATCCCCTATCTGAACTTGGTCTAGTACTAGCAACACCTTTCTAATTTCCTCACTAATCCTTGGTTCTATCCTGTTGCTCAAAAGACTGATTGATGGATGAACAATTTTTTTTGTAAATTGTTTATATGTATATTCCTTCTATTCCTTCATCACCAGAGTAGTAAAAAAGATGACTGACTGTCGGTTTCCCTTTTCATCTAGCTTTTGCAAAGCAAGATTGATGTTGTCTCCCTGAAAGTATAAGAACATATAAACTAGTACAGAAGAATACTTGAATACCTCCTTAGTTGGGAATTTGATAAGCTGCTGATGAATTGGATATACATGAAATTGGCTGAAGTTAAGGGTTTAGAATTAGCAGAGAAAATGGACATAAATCCTATGATGGCCTCATCTACCCACTGATCTGAGTAGTAGCCAAGGAGGTAGGAGACAATTGTGATGATCTGTTTGGCTCTCTCAGGGAAAATAGAGGAGGGATAGTGAGGATTTTTCTTTGGCAACGGAGCAGCTTGTGTCAAGAACAACTCAAGAGTTTGGGCCCTTTTGTAAAAGTCTAATTTTTGGTATAAGTCAACAAGTGCTTCATAGGAAAAGGGGGTGGCATTCTCTACTATGGGGGCTTACATAATCTGATCTATGGATTGAGGAGTGATGGTAAACAAAATTTCTCCAGTGGGGATAATGATGGCCCTTTGGCTTGGTAAATAAGATGCATGGCACTTCCTAACAAACTCTGGGGTGTTGTCGGTATGAGAAAAAATATAGTGGGGTAAATTGGACTCCTACAGCTAAATGTCTTCAGATTTGTCAATGTATTTGTCTTCAAGACAACAATACATCTCAAAGAGGTCTAGTTCCCAAAGAGTTTCATGGATTTTAAAGTCTCTGTCAGCCAAAGGTATGTGATGAAAATATATGGGAGAATAGATCAAAGGATTAACAGGTTCCTCTGGTCCTTTTTCCTTTAGAGGAATCTTTTAATAAAGCTAAGGGCAGTAGTGAAAATTGGTTGGAGGTTTCAACACACAGAGAGGAGTCGGGGTTTTGGGGAAAAAGCACAGGAAATAGGATGAAAAGAATGAGTAGAGAGTGTCGCTGGCAGGTAGAAACAACTGAATTTTTAGTCCAGAAAACCTGTAACAAATAAACAACAGTGATAATGCATGAATTTAGTAGTCTATTCACAAGCAAAAGGGAGGTTTATATAATCAATCTAGTCTTTTTGTTGGAGGTGGCACGGGCCCATTAGATTAATGGATAAATGATTAATTTCTTAACATGTTAATTCTAGAAGAAGTGGAAGTGATTGTTGGATTTAAAGGGAAAATTTCATGGTGGAAGGTGAGTGGTAGGAGTGCAATGGGTAGGAGAATGGTATCAGCAGTAAGGGAAACAAATTTTCGGGGGGAGAGAGCAGTTAGCGGTTTTACTCGAGGGGGGTCCAAAAAGCTCTGGTGTTGACATGTAGGGGAGGGCGTGGTTTAGTATACCGCCCATTTCAAACCCCCTTAATAGTAAAGTTCAGATTGTGAGGGGGGGTCAAAATGTCATGTGGTTCATCAGATCTTGGGAGATGGAGCATGATGTGGCGGAGAATTATTGTGATGGGACGTGACAATTGGTGGGGCTGACTGGAATTATTTAATGTATAGAGGGCTATTTGCAATGTTTGAAAGGGGTATAAAAACTTAGGTATATGAAGGTGGAGGATAATATGATTGGAGTGATGATTTGAGGGTTTTAAACATAGGAATAAGGATTAATACCAAAATTAAATGATATATAAAACCTTAGATAAAAACCTTTAATCCTTTCCTTTTTGCTTCTGCACATGAAGACTACATTTTATTTTTGACTTGTGGCACATTTGGACTAGCAACCTGTGCATTTATAAAATATGAAATGAATCCATTCTTTTCTTTTTTTCCCCTAACATTTTATTTCTCTTTTTCCTTCTTTATTTATGGTAGCTAACACCTAAAATTTTATTGATATGGATGCCTATAAAACATTAAATTGGCCTAACATTTTAACTTTTCTTTCTTTTTCATCCATATCCTAACTTAACATTTTTAAATTATTTCTGACTAATATACTAACTTATCAAAACCAAATAATGTTACAACACCTCGTAAATTTAAATTCCCTTCCATTTTATGTAAGGGTGACCACCTTCTTAGAGACTAGCATAGCATTTGCAAGGTATTAGAAGTGTGGCCCACAGACTCACATCATCCTTTATTGTCAGCTTCTGCAGATCATGTTGATGACCAACCCTCAACTAGCGATAGTAAGTCCATGGGAAAAAGGGTAAAGTCAAATGTCCCTATAAGTTATGTGAAGGGAATCATCCTATTCACCTTTTTCATTATATGGATGAAGGATCAAAAGTGTTGGAAAACCTTACAGCTTCTCAGCCTCATCTTCTGGCTGGTTATTGAAATCTTTCTCCCAATCCTCCACTAGTTGATGAAGTGATTGATCAGAATTTGAATCTAATCAATCCCACTCTCTTTGAACGTGAATCCCATGAGTCCATTCCCAACAAACCATTGGTTGATAAAATGGTTGACTCGATTCCACCTTTAGTTGATCATACCTTTCTTGTAGAGAGAGAATTTCATACTTCTCAGGTTCTTCTCATTTCTTCAGGTTCCAATGAAATGGGGGATAGTTCTCCCATTCTCATGGCACAGAGGGGAAATCCTCCCATTCCCACGACACTTGAGAGTAGTTCTCCTATTCCCATAAAACAAGGGTGCAGTCCTCTCGTTCCTAAGACACCTCCTCCAAGTAGCATGGTAACTTGCTTTGATTAGAGTCGACTAGAAAGATATCATCTTTCTCCTTCTGTTCCCTTCTAGATCATAGTACAGGCTTATAATGTGGTCGTAGCAAGCACAATCATAGATGAAGGCACATATGTTAGTATTCTGTTTTTAGCTTCTTGAAAAGCTTTAGGTTCTCTACAGCTTGTGCCCATTACCAAGAATCTATTGGCTTTTAATAGAGGAACTAGTAACTGTTAGGGATTTCAGTTTTAATTTACTCCTTGGGCATGATTATGTTTATGTCATAAGAGCTCTTATCAATTCACTCCTTCATGTGATGTGTTTCCCGCGTGAAGGAAGAATTGTGACCATTGACCAACTTTCGTTCATTGGTCCTAATTTTTCTCCCAATCAACCAACATCCCTAAACGATCCTTATATTCAAGTAGTATCCCCCAAACCACAGGTTAATTATTTGGAAACCTCTTCAATGCCCACATCTACTAATAATATAATAGGTGATAATGAATAATTTACTGGGGTAATTATAGTCTGATCTTTCCATTGGATTCCTTGATATGTATCCCTTCCATAGCATTGTTATCCCATCTTATGAGAACCTTTTGAAAGCCACGATATCTCGAAGGCCATGATCAGGATCAGAGCAGAGTTTTTTTTCTTTTGTCAAGCTCGTTAAAAAATGAAACAAGGTACTCAGAGAAGACTCCCTTCTCTTGTGTCAATATTGTTACAAAATGAAACAAGCTCTTATGATAATAGTTCTTTTACTATGTCAACATCATTACAAAATGAAATAGGTTCCTATGAGCATAGTTGTTTTTCTATGTCAAGCTCATTAAAAAATCAAACAAATCCCCTTTCAATTAGAATATTTGATTAGATATCGTAAATTAGCAGTCGAGTCTTTCACTTGATGTCGTAAATGAGCCTTTATTCCATCCACATGTTAGTACCTAGTAGTCTACTTAGGTGAATGAAATGAAGTTCAGGGGGCACGTACCTCAAATTGAGTCAATATGTTGAGGGCATGAAAACTTATTTCAAGTATAGTTTCTCATGTTTCAAGCTTGTGTAAAAATCAAACTTATTTCAAGCATAGTTTAACATGTTTCAAGCTTCTATAAAAATGAAATTATTCCCATCTTATCCCTCATGATTTCCATTTTTATTAACCTATTTTTTCCAGATGAGCCTTGCTTTTCTCATTCCATCATCGCCATCCGCTTAACCGATCATTTGATTTTACTTGATTTTTACCTTTTCCTTAGGAACCATTTCAATGAGTGGTCTTATTAGTCGACCTGATGACCTTTCTATGTTTTGAGTAGTTCCATCATGACTATAACCAATTTCTATGCTTTCGTTCCTCCAGGAGGATTTCTCTTTCATATCTTTTTAGACTACCAAAATATGAAAAAATCGTTGAGCACTTTTATTTACAAATTTCTAAAAGTAAATGAAAATATGTCTACTTAATATAAGTCTACCCTTTTTCGAACTAAGATATACTATCTACGAAAAGTGAATACCTTAGTCAAACATGACTAAGAGGTTCTCTTGGGTATTTCTTTCTACCTTTTCAGACCTAAGGGACTATCTACGAAAAGGGACATCTAGATTTTTCTTTTTCACCTCTTTTTAAAACTATCTAAACATGAAAAGGAAGTCGATTTTTACCTTTGTTGGACTCGTAAAAAACTCAAACCACAATGGACTTGTCGAACATGACAAGAATGAACCACTCCTTCTCAGGGTTTGTTAAATATACTTAGAGGGATTCATCTAAAGGATGGACTTAAAAATCAAGCATATGTTATCCTCCTCAATCTTGTTAAAAAATAAAAAGGTATTGACCAGTATGGTTGGGAAATTTGGAAAATAGGGTACTCCCTTTGTTAATGGAAGTGAGTCACTCTTGAACATGATACTCTTCCACTTCATCTCCATGGCTGTAGGGTTGGGTAATCTACTTGTATTTTGGTTATCATACCATTTTTGAAGCCTCCATTTTGGCTTTGCATCAATGTTTCCAACTCCATTCAGTGTTGCGGGTGTGTTTAAGAGAAGTCATCTGGTCGAATCCATTACAATACTCTTAAGCCTTCATTCCATGTTTTCCTTTCCTAATCCAGTTTTGTATCAACATCATTTTGATCATTCTGTCTCAATCATGATACCTGTTTCATGTCATTGATGGGGGATACATCAAGACCCTTGTGTGACGGGTTGCTTCCTTTCGAAATCAACACATTATCTAGGAGGTTGACTTGGAAACAACCATTAGTACCTTGGTGATTGCATACATAAATGGAAAATTTCCTCACTATTAGCGACATGTTTACATCATTTGCCTTCGAATGAAATATTTTTTGTGGTTTTCAACATTAAATCATTTATTCACACCATACAGACTGTACTGAGTACCTTGAGAACCATTAACATCATTGATAGTTTCTCTCATGTCTGTTAATGACTTACATCATTGGTCAATAATCATATGGTGTCTACTCTATTCAACTTCATCTCATTGATTCACATGGTTGGACTCGTACATTGTTTGGTCTTGTGAACGAGATAGAAGACTCCAGATCTAGTTTCCACCATCTAAGTTGCAATTTTAGGATTATACAAGATCACTATGTATGATGGCTATCATCATATTGACAGTCATCCGGTCATGGGTCCACCATCAGTCATCAGTGGACATGTATTTTGATCATTATACATGTAATGTTAGCTAATGTGATGAGTATGGGTATTACTCCCTTAGAAAAATAATTTCATGATGTAAATGTATTGTAATAGAAGACGATCTTTCCAGTTGTTCTTGATCCCAACTTATCACAAGCTAAAGCGGTTCAATCATTAGTCATCATATTTGACTTTTCACTTGAGGGGGCACTCTGTTATAGGCTATTTTTTCTCATCTTATCAATCAACCTCCTAATGGGATCATTCACATCCTATTCCCCCTTTACATCATCATTGCATATATCCCTATGCATGACTCTCATTCCCTAGAGTTTCTACCCTAAACCACATCATCTAAGCCAGTTTTGGGACCAACACACCATGGCCTCTCGCTAGACATCATTCACCTACAGGTTTCTCCACTATGGCCTATGTTGATCAGCTACAGGTTGCTCTCCTTCCACCTGCATTAGTTCTAGAAATTCGACAAAAGAGGGAGAATCTCAAATCCTCCATTTCCAGAAGCTTCCAAGATTTGTTGTAACCATTTACCTTAGATAAATAAAATTAACCATATCCTATCCTACCTTGGAGTTTCCATCCCTTCTCCTTAGATCTCATCCTCCCATCAAGAATGGATCTCAATCCCAATATTAGTAAGAGGATAAGAACTCCTAACTTACCTAACTCCTCTATACATTTACAACCTTCCATATGTAATGGGTTGGCTTTCAGAGAGTGATTTTACCCTTATGTTGTTTTTGTGAGAGTTATCCCTTCATGCATTTAGGGTGATTTGAGGTACACATTCTGACAAAGCAAGGACAAGTCAACAACTTGGAGGAGCTCTTCTACAAGTTCAACACCTATTTATGGTGGTAACTCACTCCATTTATATCAATACAAAGAGTTATTTTTTTTCCTAAATGTGATGTTGTTATTTCATATATTTCAATACAATGTTGATCTATTGAATGAAGTAGATAGATGATGCTATGTAAATCTCGTAGTTTCTTGGATTGTGTTGTTTGGTTGTGTACGTTCTAATGTTGGGAGTTGGAGCTAGGATTGGAGCATTCAAGCCAAAGAAGGAGAAAAACATACAACATATTCCAAGCAGGTTTCTTCCCCTCATCTTCTTACTTTAAGGTAAACATTGGCTCCTTTGTCATTCTATTTTTCTATGTTAGCCAGCAAACCTAGAGGATATATTTTTGTCCACGGTCACAAATCCCACATAAGAAATACAATTTTGTATCATGATGAACAAGAATTTGGAAAAAGTTGAGAAAAAACTTAGCTAGGGATTAAAATGTGTTTTGAGAGCTGTTACACTAAAAAATGTCACCATGACTATTTGCAGTTTGTATGGCTCCATCACCTGTCATACTATCCTCCTTGGCAAGTCTCATGCCTCTGCTTTCCATGTCAAACTCAAAGAAAGAGAGAAAAGTCATTTAAAGTCAAGTTATCTCTGGTACGCAGTTTCTCTCAGCCTTACCTGCGGGTACGCAATCCAAATTCACAATACCTGCGTACTTGTACGCTCTGTCTATAAAGCAATGGGTGCGTACTCCTGTAAAGGTCAATAAGCGCAAGTTTCACTCCAAAAAAGTTACTTGTGGTTATTTCTAGAGCATTCTAGAAGCTTGTTTGACGTGTATGAAGCGCCTCCAGATGGTTCATGTATCCCTATGGAAGAGGAACTTATCCCATCAAGAGGGGAGCTAACCCACCCAAAGAGGGGCTTATTCCATTGATGGTGGACCTGATTAACTTCTTCTACAGCACTATAAATACATGCATTGGACCAGAGGGAGGAGAGGTTGAAAGCTGAACATTCCTAAGGGTAGATGCTGCTGAGATTAGGACTTCCTTGTAGAAGCTTGTGAGGAGAGATTGTCATCCTTTCTTGTTTCATTTGGAAGTTGGTGAGCTGATCAAAGTAAAGGAAAACTCTTGCTGGACCCTGGGAGGAACTTGCACAACACCAAGGCTCAGGTTGTAATGGTTTCTTTTGTTTCCTATTAATACAAATAAGTCCATTCTTCTCAACAATTTGTTATTTAGGAGTTGTTTCATATACTCCTTGGTCTGTATGTTAAATATGTTTTGTTTTATGAGATATTCAGGTGCTATTTAATCGTTTTTTTGTTAGTGAATGCAGGTTTCGAAGAGAAGGAGGAGCTCATCCGGATCAACGAAGCTGGACTACTACAACAGCGTTGGATTACAGGTAGGATCTAAACACTTGATTTCTCATATTGTAAAAGCATATTTAGGGAAGGATTGCTCTTATTTGTCTTGTTTCTCATTAGAAAGTCTTAGGCTTCTAGGAAGGTCGGTTGTGTCCGCACTAACGACTCTTTCCGCGTGACAAGAGCCATTCTTCTAACTAATGTACCATATAGTCAAGGGGCTAGTGATTGTGCATTGAAAGAGCCTCAACAAAATTGAGTCATCAATGATATTATTCAAAGAACACTATATATGAAAGGTCTTCACATGGTTGGCAGGGTGTTCCCTAAGCTTTCCTTCAAAATTAGGGAGGTTTGAAAGTAGTTTGGTGGGAATAGTAGGACATGTTGCATTGTGAGTTATGGGATCATTCATCAACTTCAAGTGAACTCGGGGGTTCAATGACATGAAAAATAAGAGATTAAGTGTTTGGCTTACCATAGATTTGTGGAATGTATGGGTTTGATTTATAATTTTAGATAAAGTGGTTCCAAGGATAGATGAGCTTGGAAAAGCTATATTAGTAGGTGACCTTAGGTGAAATTGCAACTGGTTGAACTCCTCTTGTGAAAGGTGAAAGGATTTGAAGTCAATGAGAGAATTAGGGTACAAAGTGGTCCTCTATAGTTATCATTGAAATGGATATATGGTGAGGGGATTCCAAGTATGAAAACCAATGTATTGACACATAAAAAAAGGGTTAATTACTTTAGTGGTGCCTAATGTGTGAAACAAACCAAGTTTTAATGAGGTTTTTGTATATGGAATCCTAAAATATGTAATGTCCTTCAATTCAAAAGTAACTAGTCCTTCCAAAAGTTTTCAATAGTGGGGGATGAGGACACTAGAAGAAAAAAAATTGAAGGTATGAAAATAAGGTTATAATGAGGGGTAATTGATCATGTCCCAAAGAAATTGGCGAAGTTTCTAGCAGCCATTCAAAATCACCTCCAAGTGCAAGTTCTTTTGCACCCACAACCTTGGGTAAAATTCCCTAAGGTTTCACCACTAAGCTACCTCCATCTAGTGTAGGTGAGAGAATATTAGTGTCTGGGTATCAAACATAGATCCATATCCCTTACTAAGAGTGGAGAGATTCAATAAGGCATGAAATAATCTTTTGTCTAATACTTTCCTAATTCATGGGAATCTTCTCATCATTAGATTTTTGACACTAGATTATGGAGGATTTCAAGCTCCCTAAAAAACAACATTCTATGTTTCAAGTGAGAGTGACCAAGGGGTGTTATTTGGATGCATATCCCTAAGGTCCTAACTTAAAGTATAGTTTTTATTTGTGATCCTGTGACGAGGGAAATTATGTGTGTTTAAATTAGGTTGTTTTTAAGAGGCTATGAGCTTGGGATTATGGCCTAAGATTCATTTTAATTAAGATGTGAAAATGGTGAATTTTAAGTAGTTTATACTTCATGTTCTAATTCTCGCATATCACTCTGAGTGTAAGGGGAAGAACGTGCTAATCAAGTAGGAGCTAAGAAACTCATTGTTTGTGGAGTGTAGTGGGTGCAAGGTGGAAAGTGAGCATCAAAAAGTGTGTTAGATTGTAGATATATTGATATTAGTGATTCTTTAGTATTCCAATTTAACTAAACTATGTGAATCACATTTAGTTTTGTAGCTATGGTTAGCCTTCATAATTAGTATTATTGATGTATTTGTAAACCATGTTCTTCATGCTATTATCAAAATATAGATTCTAAGATATGTTCTTTATGTCCTTTTTAAAAGAGAAATTTTTGAATTTTGAAATAATTAAATTTTTAGCTCCAAAAAAGCCAATTCAACCCTCCTCCTAGTCAAGGCAGCCCAATCATAAAGGCACCCATTTGTCTAGATAGGCTACTATATATATGGGGCATTTGACCTCCTTCCAAGGTAAGAGAATTTCAAATCTCTTATATTCTTATTGAATAAAAATCATAGTCTCATTAGAAGAGGAATTTAAGGCTTATTAAAGGATAAAATTTAGGCTTAAGAAATACAATTTTGTGGCATAGAGGACCAAATCTCTATCCATGATATGGCATCAGAACCAAAATTTCTTCAGTGATTACAAGACCAAATCTCTATGATGAATACAAGTCTAAATATTTGTGATGACTATAGGACCGAATCTTTGTGATGATTGCAAGATTAAATCTCTGTGGAAGTTAAGTAAGATCGAGTTTCCTTAGGCATGATATGAGGCTAAAATTATATCCTGGAAAAAGTTTCCATAGCAAATTGAGTGGGAAGACTTATGACTTGACTAGGAGGTAGTTGGACCAGGTTTGACAAATCTTTCGTTGTTGGTTAGTTTGAAACCATGGTTAACTAAATGATATAGCTATGTCTCTCGTGTTGAATAATCTAGGGCAATCAGAGTTAATGAGATTCTTTGAGTCATGAAACTATTTTTGAGGTGTTTTTTTAATTTTGTTCTTATTCCAAGCTTCACTTATTATTATTAGAGTGTACCTTCTTTAGTTCATCAAATAGCTACCAAAATAAAGAGACAAGAACACAAGAAGTTGATATTCTACTAGAGCCAAAGGCTCTCTCTCTTAGAGAGAAAAAGTCACATAAAAATTCTTCTTATAGAGATTCCAATTGACAAATACCAAGAGCTTGATCGTTGAATTACTAGGCCACTCCAAGAAAAAGACATCAATCCTCTTCTTGTTGTTGAGATTGTCATTACTGTTGCAACATTGAAGTCATCTTTAGTGCACGACTGAGATCAGAATTATTGCTCCAACACCAAGGCCAGTAATACTTCACTATCAATATATTAGTAAGATTATGGTCTTGAGGATCATGACTAATATCATGATCACCATCATCCAGAATGCTTGCTGATATAGAGTGCCACTGTTGGACAACCTCATTATATGTATGCCAAGTACGTGACTATGCATTCCTTCATGCAATGAGATCTTCATTATCATAAGGATGCTTGGATTGTTTATTATGCTAAGAAAGAGTATCACAGTTGAGTAAATTCATCATAACAAATACACTGAGACATCGTGATCCTTCTTTATCATAATTAAGCCAAGACTATAATTATTCCAAGACTGAGATTATATTGAGACAATGATTATGCATTTACTCGGAAAGAATGTCAATATTGTATGTTGTGTCAAAGCATGTTATGTGATTACCATTGAATACTTCAAAGATGTCAGAGATACTCTAGTTGTAGCCATGAAGAATTACAAAGAAATCTAAGTTCTTCTTTTGTTCCTTTTGTGCAGACTCTATTGGGTATATATAGTGGTTTTTCATGTATATAATATTACTTGTATTTCATGAAGATATATGTCACCTAATTTGAGCCAACATGACTTGTTATTTAATATCATTTTTTTGGCTGACTTGACTATGTTTGACATCATTTTGTTTGCTTCTCTTTTCAAGAGGATTGTGTTTGTCTTTTAGGGCTAATATTGTTACTAGGTAGACTTACATTCATTACATATATGATATTGACTCTTTGACATCCTAAGGCTCTCAATGGGAGCCATCTATAAAATAAACCTCTTTCTCATCAAACATATGCAGCGAGGAATAATAAATTCATTTTACAAAAATCATAATTACAATGTCATGAAGACCAAACCTAGTTACACTTCCTTCAACACGCCCTCTTAACCAGAGAGGTATTCATGATGGTACTTGATCATTGTCAATCTGAAGAGTTTCTCATAAGAAGAATCAGATTGGTGACCCATCTGTATAGCATCATAGTAACCAAAATTGTTTCCATAGCAAGGCCTTGACTAATAACTCTATCTCTCATTAGATCATAGAACAATTTTAGAAAGACCAATGACTATAGGCACCTTCATCATTGTCTCTCAATGTACATACCCACTCGGGTGTTCACTGAGTATGGCCTTCTAATACTATTCTTGTCTTGGTTTCCCAACCCTCAAAGAATATCAGTCCTCTTACCTACTCTTGTCTTGGATGCCCTACACATCCTCAAAGATCATCAGATGTCAGATGATTACCCAATCCTCCATTCTTTCTTTCAATGTGAAGACAAGAATGTTGCATCTAACTCTCCCTCTCGACTAGAGAAGATATGCCCAAGTTTCCTCTGATCAGAAAATTTCCCAAGCTTCCTTTTAATCAGGAACTTGTGAGAGCTCCCTCTTAGCTAGGGACTATACATCAGCAACTTCTTCATGGGTCCTCCAGCTGCTTGATCAAATTCTCTCTTTGATGTCATGAAATTTAGTTGAGATTATTCCTTGTAGGGAAACAACCATTAATCACTTTCCTCCTTATTTCATCATGTCATTTCTTTCTTCATGGAAATTGGCATTCTTCATATCTGGAACCATTCTCATATGACTACTTATTTCTTATCATGCTTCTTCCATCCATCACATGAATGCTAGTTGTACTTGTAAGTAGCCCTATATGAACTTATCTAGATATTATTCAAGAAATAAAAACATATCATTAAATTAAATTTTACCTTACTAGATGGCTCTTCATCATGACATATTTTTGTAGGTATTACCATCCTGCAGGCATGTCGACACATCTCCCAAAGATATCCATTGTCAAGAGTCTACATATTTTTCCATTAGAGTCTTCTTTCCGGGAGATTTCCTAGTTAAGTATTCTTGATATTTTTTATGTTGATTGTCTTCATCAGGGTTTCATATCTCATGATCTCTTTCTTCCTCGCAAATTCCATTCCCAGTAGTTTTCAACCAGAGTTTCTTCATTGTATTCAACCATCTCATACTTCATATGAGAACATATTATGTTAATTTCATCTAGGGTGACTTATGTCTTCCTGCATCATTTCGGAGGAGGATATCCGTTTTCCCTTGATCATGCTTCTTAAGATAGAAGAAATGATTCATATCTTTTTAGAAGATTGTTAGGAAACCAGCTCACAAAATAGAAGAATGAGATAGATCAAAGACTTCAAAAGTAGCCTCTTTCAGGGGGCAACCTCCTTTACATTACACAAATGAACAATTCTTGGATGATACAAAAGAAAAGACCTCCTTTATATATATAGGAGTCTAAGGGGTCACAATATAATCAAACCCGACATAACAATAATAATGTAAGGGCACAACAATAACAATAGTGGGCTTCTATGGGGCACAATAATAACAATATGGGGACAACATGGGCACAATGATAACAATAAGGGGCTACAATGACAATAATAATAAGGAATACACTAGTATTATAGGTACCTAACATGCCCCTCTCCTTCAAAAAAGTGTTGTCCTCAATGCTTGAGTACTTCTAGATGCTTCTTTATAAAATTCTCATCCTTCCATGTGGAATCTTTAGCAGGTAAGTTCTTCCACTTGATGAGATACTCTAAAATTGATCAATTTGGTAGTTGTCGAGTTCTTGCTTCGGTGATTGCTTCAGGTTCCAATATGATTTTTCCTTCTTAGTCAAGTTCTAAAAATATTGTTTGAACTCGGAGTTTGTCACCTATAACCTTCTTTAAGCATGAAACATGGAAAACTGGGTGTACTCGGGAAGATGCATGAAGTTCCAATTTGTATGCCATAGAACCAATCTTTTGCAACACCTTGTATGGACCATAATACTTTGGTGATAATTTATTATCCTTCTTAGCTTCTTTGACAGACATTTGTTTGTATGGTTGTAGTCATAGAAATACTGAGTCACCTACATCAAAGATTCTTTCACTGCGATGTTGATCTTCTTGTTGTTTCATCCTATTCTGCACCAAAGTCAGGTAATTGTTTAAGAGTTGGAGAAATTTTTGTTCATGTTCGATGTGATCTTCTGCTACTTGAACCTTAGAATTTTCCTTAAATATGATGTGATGAATGGTGGATGATATCCATAAAGTGCCATAAATGGGGTCATTTTCACTACAGTATGGAAGGAAGTGTTATACCACTATTCAATCAGAGGCAACCATTTGACCCATTGTGTATGTTTATCATATACAAAGAAACGAAGATATTCTTCCAAAATTTGTCCACTATCTCAGTTTGCCCATCATATTAAGGATGATAAGAAGAGCTATGATCTAACTAAGTACCCAGACAAGAAAATAATTTGGTCCAAAAATTTCCACTGAAAATAGTATCTTTATCGCTTACAATAATCTTTGGGTTTCCGTGTAGCTTTTGAATTGTTTCCATAAATGTAGTAGCAACTGTACTAGATTTAAATGGATGATATAATGCACAAAAGTTCACATACTTGGTAATTCTATCAACTACCACCATGATGGCACTCTTTTCTTCGTACTTGGGTAAACCTATGATAAAATCCATTGAAAACTCCTCCCAACATTGACTTGGAATGGATAAAAGTTGTAATAGACCTGGGGGTCTTAATTGTCTCAACTTTATTTTGTTGGAAAACCAAACATTCCACCACAAACTTTTGAATATAAGATTTATGGCCATCCCAAAAAAATACCTTCTAAACCTTGTGCTAAGTTTTTAAAAATCCTGAATTTCCTCCTAAGGGATAGGCATGCAATTTCAGAAGAATATTTTGCTTGGGTTGGGAATTCTTACAGAGGTATAAGCAATCTTTGTACCATAACAAATCATTTTTCCAGCTAAATGTATCAGATGTACTGGGATCTTCTTGTAATGTTTGAATTATTTCCCACACTTATTCGACATTCTTCCATTGATCCCTTGCTTCATTTATCCAATCGGGTTGGATAATAGAAATGGCACAAAGAAATGCTTCCACATCCTCATCCTTTCTTGAGAGTGCATCTACAACAACATTTTTCTTCCCTTTTTTGTAGATGATTTCAAATTCATAACCCAACATCTTTGTGACCCATTTTAGTTGCTCTTCCAAAGATAATATTTGTTCTAAAAAGTATTTAATACTATCATGATCCGTTTTTACCTTGAAGTGTCTTCCCATTAGGTAAGGTCACCATTTTTTAAGTGCATGTAGTATTGCCAACATTTCCTTCTCATAAATAGCTTTATGTAAATACTTTCCTTTGATTGGATGACTTTCAAAAGCAATGGGTCTTTATTCTTGCATTAAAACAACACCAATTCCATTTCATGAGGCATCACATTCCACACTAAAGGCTTTTGTGAAGTCTGGTGTAGCTAAGACCAGTGCTTGGCACATTGCCTCTTTAAGATGTTCAAAGGCTTTTGTTGCTTCTAGAGTCCAATAAAATGCATCTTTCTTCAGTAGTGTTGTTAGAGGTGCTTCTATTCTCCATAATTCTTAACAAACTTGTGATAATACCCTGTCAACTTGAGAAATCCTTGTAGATGCTTTATGGATCTGGGGATTTTCCATTTTAATTTTTCTAGGGTCTACCTTAATACCTTCATGAGATACAATATGACCCAAATATTCCACCTCTTGTCCTCAAAAGAAACATTTGGAGGTTTTTGAATATAATTGTTTCTCCTCAAAAAGTTTGAGCACTCTATCAGCATGTTGAACATGATCCTTCCAATAATTGTTGTAGATTAGTATATCTTCAAAAAATACTAACAAAAAATTTCTAAGGAAGGGTTTGAAAATAGAATTCATCAAACCTTGACATGTAGAAGGTGCATTGGTAAGGCCAAAAGGCAAGTCCAAAAATTCATAATGACTCTCATGAGTTCTAAATGTTGTTTTTGGAATGTCTTTAGTCTTCATTCTGATTTGATGATATCCTAAACAAAGGTCCAACTTGGGGAAGTAAATTTCTCCATGCAATTCATCCAATAATTCATTGATGACACGAATTGGAAATTTATCTTTAATAGTGAGCTTTTTGAGCTCCCTATAATCCAGACACATGTGCCATGATCCATCCTTATTGTGCACAAATACTACTGGATAAGAGAAGAAACTTTGACTAGCTTGAATTATACCAGCCTCTATCATTTCTGCAACCATACATTCAGTTTCACTTTTTTGGGCATAGGGATATCTATAAGCCCTAATGTTTGGAGGAACACTTTCTAGAATCAAATTAATAACATGATCATGATCATGAATAGGTGGGAGGCCTTCAGAAGTCTCAAATACCTTGGAATGATTGCCCAAGACTTTTTGGAGATCTCAAGAAATAGATGATTTTGATGTGGGAACCTCTAGTGAACATAACTGTCCAATTAAACCATGTTGTTCTTTATTTAGAAGCTTTTTCATTCCATTAGAGCTAATTATCTTTATTGGGTTCCCTATGATATCCCTTAATTCAACTTCCTTTCCTTCTGAAAAAAATTCAAGAAATGTTCTTGAAAATTAAAAGCTATCGTACCCAAACATTGTAGCCATTGGACTCCTAGCACAACATCAGCACCAGCCATTGGAATGGAAAGCATTGGACTATTCAACACATATTCTCCCATGAATAGCTTGATATTATGGAAATTTAAAAAGAAATTGATGGTTCCTCCATTTGCAACCATCACTTGACACTCTGGAGCTAGATATAGGAAGAAATTCAACTCTTTCGTTGTCTTACAATGAATAAAATTATGGGTACTACCCGAATCAATCAACACTAATACCTTTTTCTTCTTGATATGTCCTTCTATCTTGATAGTTTAAGGAGTGGTAATTCCATCCAATGCATTACAAGATATGTTTGGATTCATTTTTTTTTTCTCTAGGGTTTGTTCTTGGTGTGTATCCTCTTCTTTTGATGTTTCTCGTTCATTTTCTTCTTCCTCTTCACAACCTATGTAAAATAATTTCTTCTCAACACACTTATGACATTTAGTGTATTTGCTATCACAACTATAACAAAGCCCTTTTTCTCTTTTTTCTTCCAAGTGTTGTGGTGTCAACCTTGTAGATTTTGGAAAGCTAGGGGCAACAACACTTCCATCTTTATACTTGTAATTGGTAGGCTTCCTTGTTTCCATAATTTTGCTTTCTATTTTTCTTGCCAACATGAATGTCTTCTCCAATGAATTGGGTTCCCAAAGTCGAACCGCATGTTGGATGTTATCCTTTAAAGTCCCTATGAACACATCAATCCTATGCTCCTCTAGAATATTTTTTACCCTTATATTCAATTTTTGGAAGTCCTCAATGTGCTCCACCATTGAACCCTTTTGTTTGAGACTTATTAATTAGCTAAACAAGGTGTTGCTTTTTGTATCCTCATAATGTGCTATCATTTCTTCCATTAAAATCACCCAAGTGAAAATTTGTTTATGCGAGAAAAGCTATCAATACCATACAAAATGATTGGGTTCCAAATATAAAGTTGCAATGCGTACCTTTTGTCTATTTTTCACATTATGGAGATCGAAATATTGCTCCATCTGTAGTATCCATGTTACAAGATCCTTGCCATAAAAATTCTGCATATCAATCTTTCGAACATGGTGGGTCTTCAATCCAATGTTAGAGTCTATGAAATCATGACTAACATTTCTTTTGTTCTCATCATGAGTTTCATCTACTACCTTTTCTCCATTAGGAAGCATTTCTTGTAGCAAGTTTGCCAAACCTCCTTTAAAACCTTCCATGTCTTTCTTCAAATCTTCAATGTTTACTTCTAAACCATCCATCTTAGCTTCCACGCAATCCATATTAGCTTCCATTCTATTCATCTTAGATTCCACACCTTTCTTTAAACCATCCATCTTAGCTTCTGTTACTTTTTGTGAGAGTGAAATTTGTTGCACTTCATCTCGTAATTTTGATATAGCATGTTGCATTTCTTCCTCTTCTTCCTGATTCATGTTAGAGCTTTCAGGTTGCTTACTATTTATTCCCATTTTCTTTCTTAGAGGCACCAATTAATGATAAATATGCTTCACTTTACCTTTGAATCACTTCAAACATTATTTTCAAACCAAACATATGCAATTTTTAAAAAAAGACTACACACCTTTTTTCTCTTTATAGGAGCTCGATATTGAATCTGTTGTATATCTGTAATTTCATATCTCCAAGTTCTAAAATTTCATCCTTTGATAGCCCCTTGCATCCTCTTTCCAACCCCACAAGTCATATCTAGATTGGATTCTCAAAGAAAGCATTATGTCAAATTTCCCACAGTGACCTGATTATAGATTAGTTTAGTAGAGTGAACTTGTACGAAGTGTCATGTATCACTATTTCGACCTTTGGAATTGAAAATGATACACATAAAACTAAATTCCTTCCTCTTTCTGTAACTGTTTACAAAATTTCAAACCTATTCTTAGAGAAAAATGTATAACATGTTTCCCAAGGGGACCTGTTTGCGATCGAATTCGGGAGCCTGCAAAAACCCTAACTTCCTCAGTTCATATCTCTTAAAATATAGTAAGAAAAGATCTAAAATTTGGTATTATGGTTCATCACTATTTCGGTTGAAATGGGTTTTGATTTCCACTTCTGAAGCATCATAGAAAAATAGTTATAGTGAAAATTCTACGATGACCTGTTTGAAGCAGCGAAACCCTAGAATCCAAAGCTCTGATACCAATTGTTATGCAACTAGCTCACAAAGTAGAAGAATGAGATTGATAAATGACTTCAATAGTATCCTCTTCAAGGGGAAAACCTCATTTACATTACACAAATGAACAAATCTTGTATGGTACAAATGACAAGACCTCCTTTCTATATATAGGAGTATAAGGGGTCATAATATAATCAAAGCCAACTTAACAATAATAATGTAAGGGAACAACAATAACAATAGTGGGATTCTATGGGGCACAATAATAACAATATGGGAACAACATGGACACAACGATAACAATAAGGGGCTACAATGACAATAATAATAAGGGAATACTGATCCAGATTTAAAAAGCAATGCAACAAATTACAGAGATAACCATAAACACAAAGATGCAGTGGAAATAATACTTCATTTCATTAATGTAAAATACTGAAATATGCTTACAAACAGAAATGGAAATAAACCAGCTAGGGCGATGGTAGCTTATCTCTAAGAAGAGATGTGGTGGCTACATGCCTCTAAACCACTTGAAGGCCTATTTATTGTTGAGAAACAATGGAAAACCCTAAACATCCAAAAACCTAACCCTATGAGATAAACGCCAAATTGTGGGCCCCGTTTTGGGTAAATTGGTACATCAACTTCCTAGGGTCGTAACTTTGGCATATGATCTCCGTTTGATGCACACAATAGCTTGTTAGAAATATCTATAAGAGGCTACAACTTTGGGAAGAAAACATTGGATCTAACACCCATGTTGCTCTCAGTTTTCCCAAAAAACATCGATTAGGGCCTCAAAATGGCTCCAGAAGTTCAGGACCCAAAAAACTGCTAAAAATAGTAAATTGTGCTACAATTAAGGAAACTAAAAAACTAAAAGATACAATTGTGGGGGTCCAAGTGGGATAGGTCAGTGGCCACGAAAATCCACCTGGATCATTCCTCCCCCCTTAGGAAGCAATGGTCCCCATTGCATTAAGTTCCTCCATTTCTGAACTTGGTCCCTCGTGCGTAGTTCTACAATCTTTGATGTGTCCTGTAATGGTGGGAGGCATGGTTGAGGGAATTCCACATTGAACACTTGGTGTAATCGAAAGAATGGAGGAATGTTGTGCTTCAAAGCATTGTTTCCCACAACCTTGGTAACGCTATAAGGACCATGTCGAAGTGGTCTGAACTTCTGATTCTATAGATGTAACCAGACTTTGTCGCCCACCTGAAACTTGTGTGGTGTCCCTGTGGGTGAGGAGAAGTTGTTCCTATGTTCTTTCATGACCGTATCCCTCTACTACTACTATTGCATGAAGGAACCCTTTGCCGGGGTCATGGATGTGGCGAGAATCTTCCCCTTACTTTAGGAGTGAACTAAACATAAAATGAATTTCCCAGTCTGGGAGATGAGCTTGCTGCCTTTCTTAGCAGTGATAAAAGAGGTGGTGGTAGGTGGGGCTACCTCTGGTATCCTGTATAATGGATTATCCAAAGTAATAATAACAACACGAGGCCTTAACTCATACATAGCATGTTGCCTCCATAAGTATGGTTGGCCTAATATTACATCACAAACATCAAGAGGTGCAACATCACACAATACCTCATCTATAAAAGGCTTGATGTTGTAGGGAAGGCGGAATTGCTAGCGTATTGGGAGATCTCGTCCTTGGTGAAGCAACCTGATACTATACGGCTACGGGTGTGGTGTAGTTGGTAGGCCTGACCGCTTCACGACCTCTGTTGAAATGAGCTTATTTTGGCTGCCACTATCGACAATGAATTGAAGTGGCGAACCCTTCACCCACATTTTTGAGTGGAAAATATGCTCCCCCTCCTCTAGATATTCGAGCTCATTCTTCTAGATCTTGGCAGTGGCAACAGTGGTGTCGGGCTCCGCATCAATGATCTGCTTTCCTTTGCCATTCCCCTTGTCATGTTCTGACTCATGGTTAGAACATGCATATGATTCTGAATCCATTAACTCAGGCACCAACGATTTCTTGGTCCAACACTCACTTGTGTTATGAGTGGGGCTCTTATGGAACTCACACCACTTTCCTGCGTCCTTCTTTCGCTTTGTGGTGTTGTTCTTTTCTTGCGGCTTCGACAGGTTGTCTTGGGTCACCCAGCCTTGGCTTTGTCCTTTGGTCTTTAGATTCACACATCCAAAGTCTCGCTCCTTCTGTTTAAACTTCTGTTAGATTTTGACAGCATATTGGTATGTTGTGTTGAGCGAGGAGATGTTCAGGAACTCCAGCTCTTTTTGGATGTACCTATGTAGGCAGCTGCAGTATTTGAGTACCAAATGTAGCTCAAAATCCTTGATACCCAACTGTGTGTGAAGGGTATGAAAATTTTTTGTGAACTCTGGCACATCTTGGTCCCTTCCTTGTCTCAGCATGGTCCACTTTATGTATTTGTCTCATAACTTTTTGACAGGGTAATACTGCTCCTTAATGGCATCCCAAAATGAATTCCAAGTGGGTGCAACTAAAAATAGTGAGCCCGTACTTTCATCCTTCTGTTCGCAGTAGGTTTCCCACCAGTCCATGACATGGGGGGCTACTTTAAGAAGAGTGAAAATAATATTTTCCCGACTCGAAAAGTCATAAACAGAAAAATAACCCTCTAGCAGATTTAACCATTTATCTACAGCATCTGCATTTATCTGACCCTCGAAGATGGGGATTTCAAAATTAACTTGTACATCAAAGGGTGTGGTGTTTCTAGAGTAGTCGTTGGAAGCCAATGAGTCACCTATGGGTAGTTGCTGAAGAATTTGGGAAAATTTGTCCATCATTGTGTTCATTTGCTACTCAAGGGCTTCTTTGAGCAAGATTTTGCTAGGATCTCCTGCCCCCTCATCTTTCTTTTCATTCACCATGGGAGACTGTCAGGATTTGCGAGATGTTAGAAAATGATATATTACAGAGCGATGGAACACATAGAATATTGCAGAAATATAAACAAAAAAAACTCAAAAAACCGAAGAGACACAGATATATGTGGTTCACCTTGTTTGGGCTACGTCCACCCCGAACAGCAAGCCCTTCCTTTCTATTATCCAGCAAAATGAAGAAACACAACCTACAGTAGATCTGTTGTAATATCCTCTGTTTTCTCTCACAGTCTCACCTCTCTGTTTCTCACTCAGAGAATATACATCTATTAAAAAACCTCAATATAATGCCCTCATACAAAGAGAGGGGTTTGCCATCTAGGGCAAAAAACCCTAAACTAAACATAAGTTCTACTATCAGATCATCCACCTAATGAACAGCCCAGATTAACTAGAAATTACTATTACTTTACAAGGCAATTTTACATTTTTTTTAGCTTTAGGGGCACTGCCCCCGAAACCCCTGTCGGGGGACCACTGGTCCCTAGACCCCCAGCTGGGGGGATCACTCCCCCCGAACCCCCGCAGGGGGGACAAGTCCCCCCTGCACCCCCCCGCATGGAGGGGTGTACAAACTTCCTGGGGTATACATCTGGCTGAAACAAAGACCTTTAAATAATCATGATCCACACCCAACACGAGACTGGTCTTGCAAAGGTCCGACCAGTTCAAGCCCTAACTCCTTATACCCCAACCTTGTTGGGGACATGCAAAGAAAAAGAGGGAAAAAGTAGACTGCTCTGATACCACTAATCCGGATTTAAACAACAATGCAACAAATTAAAGAGATAACCATAAACACAAAGATGCAACTTAAATAATACTTCATTTCATTAATGTAAAATACTTAAATATTCTTACAAACAGAAATGGAAATAAGCCATCTAAGGCGATGGTAGCTTATCTCTAAGAAGAGATGTGGTAGCTATATGCCACTGAACTCTATTACAATGAGGCTCGAAGGCCTATTTATTGTTGAGAAACAATGGAAAACCCTAAACATCTAAAAACCTAACCCTAGGAGATGAAACGCCAAATTGTGGGCCCTGTTTTGGGTAAATTGGTACATAAACTTCCCAGGGTTGTAACTTTGGCATACGATCTCCGTTTGACGCGCACAATAGCTCACTAGAAATATCTATCTGAGAACTACTAATTTGGGAAGAGAAACATCAATCAATGACCTATGTTTCTCCCGTTTTTCCCAAAAAACATCGTTTAGGGCATCAAAACGGCTCTGAAAGTTCAAGACCCGAAAAACTGCTAAAAATAGTAAATTGTGCTACAATTAAGGAAATTGAAAAACTGAAAGAGACAGTTGTGGGGGTCCAAGTGGGATAGGTGGGTGGCCACCAACATCCACTTGGATCAAATACACTAGTTTTATGGGGACCTAACATCTTCCATCCATCAAATGAATGCTAACTATACTTGTAAGTAGACTTGTATGAACTTATCCAGATATTATTCAAGAAATAAAAACATATCATTAGATTAAATCGTACCTTACTAGATGGCTTTTCATCATGACATATTTTTGTAGGTATCAACATCCTGCATGCATGTTGACACAGCTCCCAAAGATATCTATTGTCAAGGGTCTACTTCTTTTTCCATCATAGTCTTCATATCTTTACGGGAGATTTCCTAGTTAAGTCTTCTTGATATTTTGGATGTTGATTCTCTTCATCAAGGTTGCATATCTCACGATCTCTTCCTTCCTCACACATTCCATTCCTAGTAGCTTTCAACTAGAGTTTCATCATTGTAGTCAACCACCTCATATTTTATATGATGACATATTATGTTGATTTCATCTAGTGTGAGTTATGTCATCCTCTATCCTTTCTGAGGAGGATATCCTTTTTCCCTTGATCATGCTTCTTAAGATAGAAGAAATGATTCATGTTACCCGCAACCATAAGACATGGCATTATAATATTAAACACGAGAATACATACCTTATTTTACCTTCAGGTCATCAAGGATTCTTCCAACAGCTTCCTTGGCTGAAAAGACCTTCAATCCCTTGATTTTGCTTCATGTCATCATACTATCATCTCATGGATTCCATAAGTTTGTATGTTTTAACCCCATACAGAAATTGCTTGCATACAAATTCTAAAAACAACAAAAAATAAAAAATGTGAGAGCATAACACATAAAACACATATACATAGAGATTTTCCTCTGGATCCCAAACTAGGACTACCATATTGATTTTTCATTATGTTACTTTCATATATTACAATACATATATATACATGCCAAAGCATCCAATACCATGGACCGAAAACCATCGCGCCCAAAACCATGTGCGAAAAACAATTCACAAAACCATAGGTAGGTTCACCCACCTAATATAGAGTCCAAATAAATTTTCCCTGGGATGCTACCTCAGACCTTGTAGAGGGGGGCTACCCGCCCCCCTCAAACCCCCTGTGACCCTCACACTGCACAATCAGTGCAACGAAGGGGGAGCTCCGCCCCCCCTCTAACCCCTCGGTTGACTAGGGAGGCTAGTCGTGGAAAGAATATAACACAACCCAACATTCTTCCACTTCTTGTTTTCTTTCCATAGGGGGCCACCGGAGAGATTAGTCATTTATCCAACCCTGCAATGCCCATTGTTTATCTACACCAGGAGAACTTCTCAGAGCTCACATAATTTTTCCATGCATCTGGAGTATTCTTCAAAGTGTCCACCTTTACCAACAACACCTTTTTGTCTTCTATCATATCCCTCACAAAGTGATACTAAACATCAATGTGCTTTGTCTTTCAATGGTAAGCAGGGTTCTTTGCCAGGAAAATTGCACTTTGGTTGTCACAATCTATCCTTGTAGCTCCCTATACTAACCCCATACTTGAACACAATCTCTGCAACCAAACTGCTTCCTTTCTTGCATGAGTGGCTGACATGTATTCTGCCTCTATAGTTGATAGTGCCACTATAGATTTCTTCTTACTCATCCAACTGACTGCACCTCCAAATAGGTTAAACACATACCCACTTGTAGATCTTCTCTAATCCAGATCTCCAACCCAGTCTACATAAAAAAAGCCATGAATATCCAAAACTCTGTCCAATCCTATTGTTCCTTGGTAGCACAAACCATAATCACTAGTGCCACGCAAATACCTGAAAACCCGCTTCACTGCTGTCCAATGCTCTTTCCCTGGTTTTGACATAAACCTTCTCAATACTCCCACTGCATTTGCAATGTCTGGTCTAGTACAGACCATCGCATACATCAGGCTATCTACTACACTTGCATATGGAACATAGGACATGTCCTCTTCCTCTTCTTATGCCTTGGGACACTGTTCAGCAGATAACTTTACACCTACAGGAATATGAACCTTCACCAGTTTACTATCCTACATATTAAACCTCTGCAATATTGTCTCGACATACTTCCTCTCGTTTAAGCAGAGCTTCCTCTTTGGCTGATCTCTTTTAATTTCCAAGCCCAAAATATAGTTTGCAGCACCAAGATATTTCATGTCAAATTTGGAGGATAGTTGGGTCTTTAAATCCTGGATAATTTCTTTGTCATTTCCAACCAGCAACATTTCATCCACATACAAGACCAAATAAATAACATGGTCACCAATTAATTGAAAATACACACAGTGATCTGCTTTGCTTCTGGTGAAGCCAAGTCCCCATATAAATGTATCAAATTTCGGATACCACATCCTTGGTGACTATTTTAGCCCATACAAAGACTTCTTTAACTTGCATACCAGTTCTTTCTTACCCTTCACTGCAAAGCCTTCAGGTTGCTTGATGTAGATCTCCTCTTCCAGATCCGCGTGAAGAAATGTTGTCTTCACATCCATCTATTTTACCTCAAAATCAAAAGTAGCAACAATAAACAAAAGTAATCTAATAGAAGCTACCTTGGCAATAAGAGAAACGATATCACCAAAATCAATTCCCGCCACCTGGGAATAACATTTTTCTACCAACCGGCTTTGTATTTCTCCACCTTTCCTTCTGCATTTGTCTTCTTCTTGAACACCCATTTGCTACCAATGGTTTCCTTCCAGCTAGCAACTCCACCAAATCCCAAGCCTCATTTTTGTGCAAAGATGCCATTTCATCAACCATGGCCTCTTTCCAGAGTTTTCCATGCTCTGAATCTACTTCTTCCTTCACAGTTCTGGGATCATTGTTAGTAATAGATAAAGAAAAATGTGAACAGAAAGTAGATAGACTATACCTTTCTGGTTGCCTTCTTTCTTGAACTAATCTTCCCACAACTGAAGTTTGTGGCTCTTCATCTTCTGACTCCTCTTCTGCTACAGAGTCTAATTCTTCCTCCTTTAGCTCAAACTCTATCTTTTCAGGTTCCTTTGATGAGACTTCAGGTTTAATAAAAATTTTCACCTCTCTGAACACCACATCTCGGTTGTACACAACCTTCCTTGTTACTGGGTTCCAAATCTTATAACCCTTTAAACAATCCTTATACCCAATCAAAATGCACTTTTTAGATTTACAATCCAACTTTGTTCTTTTCTCCTTTGGAACATGTACATATGCATCACATACAAATACCCTCAGATGTGAAAGAGATGGTTTCTTACCAGTCCATACCTCTTGTGGAGTCTTATCCTCCAACACTGATGAAGGTGATCTGTTGACCAAGTAACACGCTGTCTCCACTGCCTCTGCCAAAAATTCCTATCCTAACCCGACACCACTGAGCATGCTCCTTGCCCTTTCCATCAACATATTGTTCATTCTTTCTACAACTCCATTTTGCTAAGGTGTGTATGGAGTAGCCTTCTATCGTGCTATACCACTTCTTATAGAATTCTTCAAATTCCTTGCTGCAAAACTCTCCACCATTATCTACCCTCAGCACCTTTATCTTCTTCTCTGTGTGGTTTTCCACTAGAGCCTTAAATTCTTTAAACCTGTCAAAGACTTCAGATTTCTTCTTGAGGAAATATATCCATGTATTCCTTGAGAATTCATCTATAAATGATACATAGTACACAAAGTTACCCAGTGACGTGAAACCTTCACAGGTCCAAACACATCATTGTGCACAAGCTCTAATATCTGTTTTTCCCTCTTACCACCAGAGAGGCAACTCACCTGATTCTGCTTCCCATATACACAATTTTCACAGAAATCAAAATCCAAAGAGCTATTTGTCATGCGGAAAGAGTCGATTTTGTGGACAAAACCAACCTCCCTAGAAGCTTAAGGCTTTCTAGTGACAAACAAGACAATTAAGAGAAATCCTTCTCTAAATATGCATTTATCATACAAGAAATCAAGTGTTTAGATCCTACCTGTAACCCAACGCTGTTGTAGTAGTCCAGCCTCATCGATCCGGATGAGCTCCTCCTTCTCTTTGAAACCTGCATTCACTAACAATCAAATGATTAAATAGCACCTGAATATCTCATAAAACAAAACATATTTAACATACAGACCAAGGAGTATATGAAACAACTCATAATAACAAATTGTTGAGAAGAATGGACTTATCTGTATTAATAGGAAACAAAAGAAACCATTACAACCTGAGCCTTGGTGTTGTGCAGGTCCCTCCCAGGGTCCAGCAAGAGTTTTCCTTTACTTTGATAAGCTCACCCACTTCCAAATGAAACAAGAAAGGATGGGAATCTCTCCTCACAAGCTTCTACAAGGAAGTCCTAATTCCAGCATCATCTACCCTTAGGAATGTTCAGCTTTCAACCTCTCCTCCTTCTGGCCCAATGCCTGTATTTATAGTGCTCTAGAGGAAGTTAATCAGGTCCACCATCAATGGGATAAGCCCCTCTTGATGGGATAAGTTCCTCTTTCATAGGGATACATGAACCATCTGGAGGCGCTCAATACACGTCAAACAAGCTTCTAGAATGCTCTAGAAATGACCACAAGTAACTTTTTTAAGATGAAACTCACGCCTTTTGACCTTTACAGGGGTACGCACCCATCCCTTTACATACAGAGCGTACAAGTACGCAGATATTGTGAACTTGGGGTGCGTACACGCAGGTAAGGCTAAGAGAAACTGCGTACCCAGAGATATATAGATTTTTAATGACTTTCTCTCTTTCTTGGAGTTTGACATAGAGAGCAGAGGAATGAGGCTTGCCAAGGAGGATAGTATGACAGTTGATGGAGCCATACTAACTGCAAATAGTCATGGTGACAAATTTTAGTGTAACAGATTGCCCCCTAAAGTGCGAAGCCTGTAGTAGATTAGGGTTTCATATAATCTAGGAAGGGTGAAGTACTTTATCATTTCAAGGATTATCTTGTGGAGAGCCCAGTCGGAACCTACAAGTATTCAACACAAAATATATATATATAAGATCATATCATCGCTGAGGTAGGCATTCCCATACTCAGATTGAAAACTTTAACTAATTGACTATCTACTACTCTGATACAGGAATGATTTTGCAGTACATCATAATCATAGACTTTTGTAGACACAGAATGGACACAACCATCTATTTATGATTAGTCTACTGTATAATGAATACAAAACTCCTCGCAGCCTGGATGGTGGAAACTAGATCCAGGGTCTTCATTTCTACTTCCCGAATTGGTACGATTCTATCCATGCGAATAAATGAGTTGATGTCGAGCATGGTAGAAACCACTTGATTACCAGTCAATGATGTAAACTGTTAACAAGCGTGAGAGAGACCACCAGTGATGTCAATGGTTCTCAAAGTACCCAGTACAATCCATGAGATTCAAATGAATGGGTTGATGTCGAACATTTCACGGAATCCTTCGATTGAAAGTCAATGATGTAAACCATCGTCAAAGGCGAGAAACCTGCCATTGATGCATGCAGACTTCAAGGTACTGACGATTTCTAAGTCATCTTTCTAGATAATGTGCTGATGTCGATAGAAAGCGACCCATTGCAAGCAAGCCCACAACACGAAATCATAGTTCAAGTTGAAGAAATGTTGCTGTAAGGACTGACTCAGGGATGGTCAAAGTGGATGACAAGTATTTTGCATATGAATGGTTTATTTGTAGAGACCTCTTGAACACATAACGACACGACAGATGGCTTGGCAACGATTGACCCAAAGTTAATACCCAGAAACGGTTGAAGACTTTCAAAGTGGTTTAATAAACTTTAAGGCAAAGGATTTCCCAACCCAGGTAAATGAAAAGTGTCGTGTTCAAGAGTGGTAATAAGGTTTTTTTTGTGACAAAGGATGACAAATAGGCTCATTCTTCTCTCTTTTCCCCCACCATTTCTGGCAAGTACCTCTTTATTTTTTACAAGCTTGAGGAGGATAACATATGCTTGATTATAAGCTCATCCTTCGGATGAGTCCAACTTAGTTTAGATTCGGACCCGAAGAAGGAGTGGTCCGTTCCTGTTTGTAATCGAACAGGTCCTTTACTATGAAATTTTAACGAGTCCAGTATAGGAAAAACTCGGCGTTTTTCAATTTTAGAGAGTCTGAAAAAACTAAAGAAGACTCCAGGGTTGAACTTTTTCGTAAATTTGTGTCTCCCAAGCCCGAAAAAGTATAAAATAATACTTGAGAGAACCGCTTGATCTTGCGACCAAGGAGTACTTTCATGATTAGTGTCTTTGACCTAAAAAGTAAAAAGTGATCAAGGACACGTCGTTTTATTTCCAGTATCGAATTTGAAACGACAAAAATCCGACAATCTTTTCCTGTTTTTACGGTCAGAAAAGGGCTATAAGGGGACCGTCTTTTAATTCCGTTTTAACGAGTGTAAAAGAAACGCTCGGCAATCTTTTCATGTTTTAGGAGTCAGAAAAGGGCTTAAAAGATGACTCTGATGTTTTGGTTCGTGAAAAATTATAATTTTCCCTGAAAGTCCTTTTGTCCTGCACAAAAACAACACATTACTCATACCTGTTTAAGATAGGGAAAAATACATTGAAAAATATCCTTCCATGGTGAAAAATAAACAAACTTAGCATTCATCTATCCAAAAAACCTATAAAAAGACCTTTTACCATGTTATTTTTACCATTTTACTGTTGAAGGAGAGAAAAGGGCTTTTGGCAAGAAACTTCCCGTGGACTTTGCGGAGAATCCGACCGTCGGATCGAGTGTCGTCTCTTTCAGGTATTTCACAACATCCTCCTCTTTGTTTTCATCCATTTAGAATTTCATTTTAAGCCCTAGTTTGATTTTTTGGGGGCTTTGGGGTTTCAAGATCCACTTTTCGGGGTACGCAGGTGCCCCATGGGCGACCTGCATACCCCGACATTTTCGTTAATGGGAAAATGGCAGGAGTACGCAGCCTACCTTCAGAACAGCTGCGTACCCACGCTCTGTTTTCTGAAAGCGGGGTGCGTACTCCGCGCAAAGTAAATTTAAAACCCCAAATCTCAAAACTAAACCATTAATTTTTTATTTAATGAATTCTAATGAATGTTTTCTGGTGTGTAGATTGCCCACCATGCTTGATTGGCGCGAAAGAGAACACGAAGATGTCGATTTGGCCACAATAGATCATCAACCTTCCATTGATGCTTTGAAGGCATGCAGTCTCTACAAATACTGGGCCATACCTGGCATGAGGGCCCAAGTGCGATTCTTAGAATGGTTGCTTGAAAGGTGGAATGTTCAGGATCAATGTTTTTACATCAGAGGGCACCAGCTCGAGATAGAGCCCTCAAACATATACTTTCTCACTGGTTTGCCTAATAGGGGCGAGCAACTGACTCTGTCCGGAACTAGGCCGGGTGGCCAATCCCTTGCTAGTCTCCGGCTAGAGTGGTGCAATAATCAACACCAGGAGAAAGGGATAGAAATCAAATACATATCCCTGCCTGAACTTATGGTAATTGCCTTTACAGTTACCAGACTCTGCGGCGTAGCCGCTTTGCATATTGCCATCGGGTCCCAAATGCGGATGGCGATTGATTGCTACCGAGGCACCATTTTCAACTGGTGCGACGTTGTGTTGGCCAATATGAAGGGCCAACTGACTAGGGCAAAGAATGGGCAATTAAAGACCTTTGGGTATGGGCCTCTAGTTGTGAGCTTTGCCCTTGAGAGGGTTCCGATGCTGATCCCACAGCATCTCACTGTTGCAGTTGGGCCTCCTCGGGAGCCAAAGTTGATGCGATGGGTTGCGGTGATGGCCCGGCATCCTGATGAGGGAGCGGGAGTTGTCCGATTTCCTGCGGGTTACTTTCACTGGTTGGAGGACCAGGTCTTTGCGATCCAGGATTTTCCTTATGCCGGAGTGGATTTTCGCGGTGATCCGGACATGGTTCTTCCATAGGGAGAACAATGGGACGACAGAGGTACTTCATTTTTCACAAGTTTTTAAATTATCTATATTTTTTTTTGTTTTTTATATCGTCTCAAAACTGACAGTGACAATTTTCAAAATGCAGATGTAGGTCCACAGCGTCCGGCCAATCTCCAGCCATTCGAGAGAAGAGTACCAGTTGCACCAGCACCGGCCCCACAGGATGCGGCCGCAGAGACCTTAGCCGAGTTGGAACAGGACCTAGAGCGTCTTACGACAGACATACCATAGACGACTATAGACGATATTCCTATCCGACTTCAGTGCTATGTGGTCGCAGTCCCAGGACCTTTTAGGAGGTTCCTGTGTAGGGTAGAGCAGGCAGTGGTGTCATATAGAGAGCACCACCAGTGATTGGCTAGTCATTTTTGTAGACACATGTGACATTTTGGTTTTTTGTACTTATCATTTTTGCCGATCATAAGGTGTTTTTCAACCTATGATCGAAAACGATGTATATTTTGACACACTCCTATCTATATATATCATTATTACCGGCTTATCTTGTTAAACATGTGTGATGGAATGTTTTTAAATTTACATGTATGATTATCGCAAATGTCTGTCTAACATTCGAGAAGCAATTGCATCTGCTAATGTATTTAATGACCTTGGAATATGCTGATATTCAATGTAATCAAATTCACGTTCCAAGAGATGCACCCTCAAAAACAATCTTAATAACACTGGATTTCTAATGGCATAGACTCTATTAAGCTGTAATACAACGAGTTCAGAATCTAACCTCACTATCAAACTCCGAATCCCAAATGAAATAGATTTAGATAATAACTCAATCACTGCACTGTATTCTGCATTGTTGTTTGTTGTTTGACCGAGGCTCACCCCATGCATAGAAACTAACTCATCAGAGGGCGAATAGATAACCCAAGCTGCGGAAGAGATATTCCATGTACTACGACAAGCACCATCAGCGAATCCAATGTATGTTTGGAGAGGCGTCGACATCTGCAATATCAAGAGCAAAACCAAGATAAGCCAGAATAACGACGAAAACACACTTTCTAAGCTAAGCACACTGTCTAAACTAACAAACACACCAGCTAGAAAGAAAAATTAACCTAACTAACCTAACTAAAATCTCCACACCCATCATTTAAGCATAATACCTCTTTAGGTAAAGTCCATTTCTGGGTTTACCCAAAGAGTCCCCATCAAAGTCAACCAGCTCAGCTCATAGGCCCCTTTTGCTAGCTTTTTCTTAACAATGTAGGGTCCATGCCACATAGGAACGAATTTTCCAGCACCTAATTTATCGTTAGCTTGATCATATAATAGCACTAGGTCTCCTTCCGAAAAATTTCGAGGGGTCACGTTACGGTCATACTAAGCTTTCATCCGTTTTGCATGAGTCTCGATTGCCAGTGCAGCATCGCATCGAGTCTCATCTAATTGAGCTAAGTATAACAAATGCTTCACCTCTTCGGAAGTAGCTGGAAGTAATTCGACAGCCATTTGAAGTGATGGGATTTCGCATTCAATAGGCAGCACAGCTTCCAAACCATAAACTAGTTGGAAAGGAGTGAACCCTGTTGATGTTTTCACTAAGGTTCGGTACACCCAAAGCGCTGAAAATAACATGTTGTGCCAATTCGACCGATGAATACCAATGATTCGTCGGATCATGATAACTAGAACTTTGTTGATGGACTCAACCAAACCGTTTGCTTGGGGATAATAAGGAGTAGAACTATCATGACGTAAACAAAGCTGGCCTGTAAGTTCTGTCATCATAATGTTTTGAAAATGGCCTCCATGGTCAGTGATTATCGCTTGCGGGACACCAAACCTAGCAATAATGTGATTGAATACGAAAATTGCAGCTGTCTTGCCATCAGCCTCTAATGTAGGCATCGCCTCGGCCCACTTAGTAAAATAATCAACCGCAAGGATGATATACGCATGCCCCTCGGCCGAGTGAGGGTTACATGTAATAAAGTCAATACCCCATTTGGCAAAAGGACCAACAGCATTTATAGGGTGGAGAGGAGCAGGTGGTGCGCGCATCTTGCAATCAAACACTTGACAGTTGTGGCATTTTCGGACCGCAATGATACAATCTTTAAACATGGACGGCCAGAAGTAGCCAGTACGCAACACCTTCTGAGCTGTGGCATACCCAGACATATGACCGCCACACGCCCCAGAGTGACAGTCATTCAAAACCCTTTCTGCCTCTTCATGAGTTAAGCAACGTCGGAAAACCAAGTCTGCCCCATGGCGATAAAGAGTATCTCCAATAATTTTGTACTGTTGGGACTGGAATCGAATTTTCCGACGTTCCGACTTTGAAGCTTCGAGCCGAAAGGATTGGGTTTGGAGATAGACGATTATATCCCCATACCACGGATCTAAAGTGCTGATGAGAAACAAATATTCGTCCGCAATGGGTTCCTCTACCACAATTTCCGTGTCAGCACGCGGGAAGTCACACATCAACTCTGCAAAAACTAAAGATTTCTTAGACTTAGATTTTTCAAACTCTAAGTTGAACTCTTACAGGATAATGATCCATTTAGAGTACTTGCCCCCTAGCAATTGTTTAGTCAAAATGTAGATCATAGGGTTGCAATCCGAAATGACTGTAGTTTTACGGAGAAGAATGTAATGACGAAAACGTTGGACAGCCTGAACGGCTGCCAGGGCCAATTTCTCCACATGCGAATATTTTAGCTCAGTGGGATTTAACGTCCTACTAAGATAATATATCACATGTTCCATTCTGACTTTGTCTTCCTGAACTAACACCATTCCAATAGTGGAATGAGAGGCGGCGAGGTACAAAAAGTAATCTTGGTTGTAGTTGGGAGGATGCAACAACGGTGCATAGGTCAACGCGTGTTTAAGTGCATCGAAAGATTGCTGAGCTATCTCATCCCAAGAGAATTGAGTGTTCTGTTTCAACAACCGTGTAAAACCTTTTGTGACCTTGGCGTAGTTAGGAATGAACCGGCGTAAAAAGTTTGCTTTCCCTTGCAAACTCTGGAGTTGGCGAAGATTCGAAGGAGGAGGCAACTTGATGATAGCTTCTACCTTCGAGGGATCGACGCGAATGCTGGCTTTTGAAACTACAAATCCCAGCAATCGTCCCACTTCTATACAGAAGACACATTTGTGTGGGTTCAAACGTATACGATAATGCCTACACCTCATGAATATTGCTCGTAAATGGACAAGGTGATCAGCTCGATGTAAAGAATGAGCAGGCAAATCATCGAGATACGGTTGCACAATGTGTTTGATGTCATGAAACGCATAAGACATTGCCCTTTGAAAAGTGGCTCCGGCATTCTTAAGTCCAAAAGGTAGTTTACAATAAGCAAATGTCCCCCACGGACAAATGAAAGCCGTTTTTGGTTGATCGGCAGGTAGAATATTGATTTGATTGTAACCGGAAAAACCGCCCATAAAGGAAAATATTTCACTGCCGGCACAATCATCAATTATTTGATCGATATAGGGCGTGGGATAGTTGTCTTTTGGACAAGCACGATTAATATCCCTATAGTCGATGCATATTCTTATTGTTCCTTGTTTCTTGTTAACCGGAACAATATTCGATACCCAATCCGTTAACGGGATCGGATAAATGAAACCTGCTTTCAACAGCTTCTCAACTTCTGCTTTAATTGCAGCCGCTTTCCGAGGGTGTATCTGATGCAGATGTTGCCGAACGGGTTTAGCGTCCGGGTAAGTCTTGATCTCATGAACAACAATGGAGGGATCAATTCCTGGCATTTCCTCATAGGACCAGGCAAACACGTCACGAAATTCTTGAAATAGGGCCTTGTATGTTTGAATTTCGTCATCTGTACACGAGGCGCCTATATGAATGTTCTCAACAATTCCAGTTTTGACTGAAATGTCAATGGCAATAGTTTGGGAAATGTTTCCCAAATTCAACTCTGAATCAGGATGTTTCATGGGATTCTGAGCGTCCTTGACATATTCAGCCGTAAAGATTGATGAAAAATCATTTTCAAAGCCATCATCCTCAGGTAAAAACGAAGATCTATGATGGAGATCTTCCCATGGTAGATCATCTACACTTAGGATTTCGCGAAGTTGCTCGTCAGATGACACGACTTCGGGAAACGCTATCCGTTCTGAGGTTGATGTGAAGAGTGATTCCTCACCGACCACATTCATTTGGTCGATTTGGGTTGAACGCGGGTCGGTAAAAGACTGCACGGCTTCATAAGCAATTTCATATGGACTTAAAGGCATAGCATCACCGAATGAGTCTATCTCAGATTCAGATGGGACAATCCAGGGATCATCGTAAATAATAGTATCTAACGTAATCATATGAATGAATGCGAATGAAGGGTCTGCGTTGATTGGAGGAAAAGGAAAAGTTCCCAGTAAACCAGAATCTTTAACTAATCCTACGCCAACATCCTTATAAGGGATAGTCGTTTTACCGACATGATGGATACTCTCTGAAGAGGCTGGGTCGGATGAAAAGAAAGCCAGCTGGTCTATTGTCACGATCTTGCCATTATGTGGAAACTTTATAACTCTGAAGACCGATGAGACGACCGCTGTCATAGCGTAAGACCAACTTCGACCCAAGAGAAGGTTGTAGTCTAGAGGGGCATCAACCACCTCCACATCCAGACTAACGGTTTTTCCTTCAACCCCTATAGGCAAATCCTGTAAAATGCCAAACGGATGGAACCCACGGCCATCAAAGGCCTTAAGAATTGTCGGGGATTGGTTCAGCGAAGGAGAACCAAGCGATCTCCAACACTGAATCGACATAATACACGTGGAAGCTCCCTCATCAATTACAGTCCGATGAATAGGCCTGTTTTTTACTATCACTAGAATCTGGAAAGCCATCTGATGAGGGAGACGTGGTGTACTATTTTCTAGATCAAAGATTATCAGGTTCAGGTCCTGAACATCAACAGCTCCTATAGCCGGCAAAAGTAATTTTCGTTGTGCTGGGCATGATTGCAGAACTGATAAAGCCGACATTGCTGAGGGTAAAACAGCTAAATCCTCAACAATGTTGTAATTCTGGGCCACTCTCGCATGTGGATTGAAAGCAGACCTTCGAAGTACACCCTTGGCGAGCAGTTTGATTACTAAGTCAAGGTTAGGTTTCTCGATCTGTAGTGGATCGGAACCGGGAGCTGAGGTTGATGGATTTGATTGAGAAGATTCTGCTTCTTTTGATCCATCAACAGGACTTTTACTACCATAATTGTGTGAACGAGTCGCAATCCTTACATGAGACATCATCAATATGGGTTCGTCACTGGCACTCGAGGAAGAACCTATCATCTTACTCTCCTGCTTTGGAAATGGATCTTTCAAAGTAGCAGGAGTTGGGGAACCCTTGACGATTTTCACAACCTCGGCTTGATGAGGGCAATCTCTTGTAAAATGATCCTCTTCACAAATAAGACAAGGATATCAAGGTTTGCACTTTTCGTCATTGGTTTCCGACTTTTATTTTTTCTCCTTTGGAGCCTTGTCTGCTTTATCCTTCTTCTTGCCTTTCTTTTTCCCACCGTTTTTTGATTTAGCCGTAGATGACTCTACAGCGTGAATATCAGCGGAAATTTCAGGAGAAGATTCTCTTGTCGGGGAGTTTGGTAAGGTTATAATGGGCGAAGAATTCTTGGAAGACTTCTTCTTGCTTTTAGTATTTACCGTACCAATCATGCCATCAGCAGCATGAGACCCCGAAGGAGCAGCAGCAATTTGATTTGACTTTGGAAGATCTGGGATCTTTTCGTGTAACGTACCCGACTGAGTATAAACTAAGTCAAGGTACTGCACTTGAGCAATTACTTGCTCTTCAGTAACTACTCCGGCCTTAGCTACGTCTTCAGTAATCTTCGGTAATAATGATTTAACAAACCATTCAGCTAAGATTTGGTCCGGGATAAAAACTTTCACTAATCGCCTTCGACGTCTCCATTCATGAATATGATCGGAAATATAAGTGGACGTCGACAGTTTTAATGAAGTTAATAACTTGGTGCCATTATCATACCTGACCGGCAACTGAAAATGTGTTAAGAACGAGGTAGCTAACTGACTAAAATTATAAAAAGAGGCCCGTGGTAACTCAATGTACCACTTGGTCGTGAGACCAATGAGTGTACGCTGAAAAAGATGTAAACGGATTGAATCATCCGAGATAGAATTTGAAGCACACCAGAGGTGGTAAGTCATCACGTGATTTGATGGATCCTCTCCAGACTTACCTTCGAACTTGAGTATGTCACTGGGCAACTTATTTCGCATTGGCGGCCAGAACGGAAGATAATTTATTGGATCATTCGTTAGGTGCGTCAAGTTTGGTAAATCCAAAGTTGCGATAAATGGCAATTGCCGATTAGGATCCCTAAAACTCTGGGTCACTAGACCAGTCCCAGGAGGAGGATATCCAGGATAACTTGGAACAGGAATCGCATTCGGGATATTGTATCCTCCCGGAAAACCAGGATTAACCGGACCGTACTGGGGTTGCTGTGGTTGTTGATAAGTGTACCCAGGATACGGTTGATACTGGTAAACCGGTTGTTGGACAGCAGGCCCGTATTGGTACTATCCCTGGTACGGTTGATAAACAAATTGTGGTTGACTAGTGACAACCGTACTTAAACCAGGCTGCCCCATAGACATCTGAACCGTAGTTTGAATCGTGGATCCAGACAATGGTAAAGATGTCTGCGGAGTAGTGGCAGAGACAGTAGAAACCGGAGATGTCGATACTCCAGAAGTAAGTGCGGTGGAAGAAACAGATGTTGCGGTAGTTGCAGCAGTCGTTTGAGATGGAGTACTAGGTGCAATTGGCGACTGAGTAACTACCGAAGGTACAAAAGTTTGAACATTAGACTGGACTGGTTGCTGGGGTGGACCAGAAACCAGTGGTTGTCTAGTTTGAGATGACAACTGTATGCTTGGCTGCAACACTTGTTGAACTTGCGATGGATCCCACACTATGTTCATTCCGGGGTATTGACCCATGACAGGTTGAGGATACTGAGATCCATAACCGGATTGAGGGTAGGATTGATAATTGAAAGGTACATTTCCCGTACCTTGAACATAGGATTGACCTTGGGGTGGTTGATAACCTTGACTCGAGTACTGACCTTGGGGTAGATACCCTTGAGGTAAGTACTGATACTGGGGTTGACCTTGAGGCATAAATTGATACTGAGGTTGACCCTCGGGTACATATTGAGGCTGGGGTTGACCTTGAGGAATATACTGTACCACAGGTACATATTGTCCTTGAGGCTGCCCCCCAGACGCAAGTTGTGTACCTTGAGGTTGCCCCCCAGGCGTTAATTGAGGCTGCCCCCCAGGCGGTAATTGGCCACCTTGAGGTTGAGAACTGGGAATTGAACCTGACATCATATAAATGTCTCCTATGCCCAACGGTTTATTACCATTGTTTCCAGTTAATGACCCATGTCCAACGGGTTGAGGAGATGCTCCTGCAAAGGTACCAGAAAGTGATTGATACCCAGTTGGAACAGAAGGACCACCATACAAGAAAGATTAAGGAGATTGAGTGAACACGGACGACTGACTAGACATATTTACAGGATTATAAATACCTCCGGATGGATAAGGAGTACGAGGTGGAGAAAAACTTATCCCTGAGTTGTCTAAATAATTAGTTAACGAAAGGTACCAAGTAGTACTTCTAGGTGGACTGTAAAAGATAGATTCACGCTCCCTTAGATCAATAGTAGGTTGATCTTCAAGAATAGGGCCGCCTACGTCTTCTTCTGGAGCAAGTTCTTCAATAGCTATCAAACCAGAAGGAAGATTTTAGGTGATGACTCTTTCTACCCTAGGTGAATCAAGAACACTAGAAGTTGGAGTAACAGGTTCAGATATTTCAGGTTCTTCACCTATATCACTAGTAGATGAAAAACTACCAGCAAGCTCAGAAACTGCAACAACTTCAGGATTATAACCTGTTTCTAGACTTTGGTAATCTGGATGGACTACCAACGACGATTCTCCTTCTTCAGGTGAACCTACTTTACTGCCACTAGGAGGAGTTACAAGGACTTTCAAACCTTCGTAATGACCCGGGACGTCTTCAGGAGGTTCGCCCCGAAGTCTACGGGACTTCCTCAACAAATCGGCCACGGTAACAATCTCAGGAGACTGGCCCCGAAGTCTACGGGACTGTCTCGGTAATTCCGCCACAGTTAAAACTTTTAACTACTGCACACGCAAACAAAGTAAAATCTCAAAGCAAACCACCTAAAGTCTCTAAAGAACCAAACAAATTTGAATCATACGCCTAAAGAATCTAGGTTGTCAAACCATACACAAACAGTAGCCTTCTGGACTGAAAACACTAGTTGGTGATGAAGCCCAACATCGCCGAATTCAGTACAGAAGTGGTGGGTGGAACAGTTACCCCGACAACCTGCTTAATGAATAGACCGGCACAAGTTCCTCCACTTTAACCGTCTCGAGTGAAGTGAACCCCCCGGAAAATCCAAGTGAGTCTAGCCGATGTCTGCTCCAGGTACAGTGGGATCTTCCCTCCACCGTCACCTCGGGTAGAATCCTAAAGATAATGGTCACTAAGGTTACCAACAGCAACAAATACACCTGGGGGAACAGTCTACGCTCCGACAGCACGCAAGGGCAGAGTATCAAGCTCAATCCCCTTGTCGGCTCCTTGACAATAATCCAAGGTTTACCGACAAGTGACCCCTGGCTCCTCGACAATGGTTAATCCGAGGTTTACCGTTTGTAATACGTGCGTGTCTGGCGTCGTTCCCAATGAGGGAGGATTGATCCCCTCACTGGTTCGGACATGAGCTCGTGCTTCTCCTTTAAGAGGAGCTTTCCAGAGTATAAATGCAACAGTTGGATTTATCCTACCACAAGATAAGCTACTTGTTTGGTTTTGCTGTCTTGGAGAGTTAATTACTCTCCTACTCCAAGACACTAGCCTGATCTATATTGGTGTTTCAGAGCCCTAGTAAATAAAAGTTACTACGTTGATTTTACTTTAAGCGCTAATTTTTTATGGCTTTTCTTTAAGACAAAAGGTAGCGGAGATGAAACTAATGGTGTGTAGACTCGACTCAAATCCACTAAAAAGATGCACTTAGGATGACTTATACTAATTTTCTTTTTCAATGAATTCCCTAGCTAAGAGAGTTGGAGAATGCAAAATTTATAAAAGACAACTTTCTTGGCAAAGACAATCAAAGAAACAATCTCTTTATCTTTTCCAAAACATACAACACATGACCACTAATTATTCTACGAAAATTCCTTTTTCTTTTCAAAGACTCAAATGCTACCAAAGCAAACTTTCCTTCAAAAGATATTTTTGTATTTTTTTCCTAATTAATAAAGCATGTAAAACTCACTTTAACAAAAATCAAAGTTAAAAAAGCTATGGCAATCAAATCAACTCAATTTCACTCAAAAGAAAATCTAGAGAAATGCACCTAAAAACTAAATCAAACGAGGCGAAAGCCTACTAAAGATGATTACTGGATGTTTTACTCAGTCAAAATGCAACTAAGGACTAGTTAATGCAGAACCAAAAACCAGTCAAAAACAAAAATCAAAATCTTTTGTTCTTTTTCTCAAGAATAAAATTCAAAGTTCAATCAACAAACTTTTTCGAGATTCGCAAAGAGAAGACACAAAGATAGGTCTCTCACAAGGATGAATTCTATGACAGGCCCGACTCCTAAGAGGGTTGAACAAAACCAGGGAGATTCAAAGTTTGACAACCTCTAACGCCAAAGTCACTACAGGACCAGTTAAAAATCAAACCCTAAGGCAAAATCTCTATGAATTTCACTAAAAATCTCGACACTGACGAAACAAGCTTAGGTGAAGATTTATGGCAGAAAACCAGTGGATCTGGGTAGAGAAAACAAATTAAAACCAAAATCTAAAAGGCAAAAAGAAGAAAATTGAAATTTTCTTAATTTTGATAGGGTACGCAGGCGACCTGTTTGCACAGGTGTGGGTACGCCCTGTGCACAAAGCTGCAGTGCGTACAAGTACGCATTGTGCTCAACGCAGAGGCTGCGTACTTCTAGCAAAACAAAGAAAAACTAAAATCTAATTTAACCCTAAGCTAGCCCACCCAAAAACACAGTCAGACAGCTAAAAACCAGAAAACAAACGACTTTTCTCAGATCAAAATTTCATACAAAGGAAAAATCATTCACATCAATGGAGTCCCCAGTATGGTCGCCATTTTGTCATGCGGAAAGAGTCGATTTTGTGGACAAAACCAACCTCCCTAGAAGCTTAAGGCTTTCTAGTGACAAACAAGACAATTAAGAGCAATCCTTCTCTAAATATGCATTTATCATACAAGAAATCAAGTGTTTAGATCCTACCTGTAACCCAACGCTGTTGTAGTAGTCCAGCCTCGTCGATTCGGATGAGCTCCTCCTTGTCTTCGAAACCTACATTCACTAACAATCAAACGATTAAATAGCACCTGAATATCTCATAAAACAAAACATATTTAACATACAGACCAAGGAGTATATGAAACAACTCATAAATAACAAATTGTTGAGAAGAATGGACTTATTTGTATTAATAGGAAACAAAAGAAACCATTACAACCTGAGCCTTGGTGTTGTGCAGGTCCCTCCCAGGGTCCAACAAGAGTTTTCCTTTACTTTCATAAGCTCACCCACTTCCAAATGAAACAAGAAAGGATGGGAATCTCTCCTCACAAGCTTCTACAAGGAAGTCCTAATTCCAGCAGCATCTACCCTTAGGAATGTTCAGCTTTCAACCTCTCCTCCTTCTGGCCCAATGCCTATATTTATAGTGCTCTAGAGGAAGTTAATCAGGTCCACCATCAATGGGATAAGCCCCTCTTTGGATGGGTTATCTCCCCTCTTGATGGGATAAGTTCCTCTTTCATAGGGATACATGAACCATCTGGAGGCGCTCAATACACGTCAAACAAGCTTCTAGAATGCTCTAGAAATGACCACAAGTAACTTTTTTAAGATGAAACTCGCGCCTTTTGACCTTTACAGGGGTACACACCCATCCCTTTACATACAGAGCGTACAAGTACGCAGATATTGTGAACTTGGGGTGCGTACATGCAGGTAAGGCTAAGAGAAACTGTGTACCTAGAGATATATAGATTTTTAATGACTTTCTCTCTTTCTTGGAGTTTGACATGGAGAGCAGAGGTATGAGGCTTGCCAAGGAGGATAGTATGACAGTTGATGGAGCCATACTAACTGCAAATAGTCATGGTGACAAATTTTAGTGTAACACTATTAGTTATACCTTCTACCATACCTTTACCATGAAGTATTCGAAGGCCCTTCTCTGCAATATGTCCAAGCCTTTGATGCCATATCATGGTCTTTTCTCTAGAGACCACTAGATTTTCTTCTCCACTTTAAGGAACCACAGAACTGTTGCACCCATCAAAACAGTGCTACCTTGCAGCTTGTACAAAGTCCCAATCCGAACTCCCCGCATCAATACCAGTGCTCCCCGAACCATCTTGTAGGTATCTTTCTCGAACACTATTTTTACACTTGCATCATCTATCTTGCTTACAAAAATAAGATTTTTGGCTAATGCAGGAATATGTAGAACACCCGGAAGTGTTCTAATCCTTCCACCTTGCAACTTCAACTTAACGTTTCCACCACCAATGATTCTAGCCTTCCTATCATCCCCCAAGAAGACATCACCACCATCATATTTCTCATACTTGTAGAACCACTCTCTATGGGGATTGAAGTGAAAGGATGCACCTGAGTCAATAAACAATGCCTCATGATCTACATGTGTACTTGAAGAAGCCAAGTACACATCCCCACCTTCATCTGAGGTGGTTTTCGCCTCTGTAGAAGGAGCATCATTAGATCCCTTTCCTTTGTCAGTAGCTTTAGATTTACAGTCCCTTTTGTAGTTAGCTTCCTTTTTGCATTTCCAACACACCTTTATAGGTTTTCCTAGAGATTTAGATCTCCCTCTAGATTTAGATCTCCCACTCGACGACTTATTTTTTTTTTCTATTCTGGGACCATCCCTTTACAAACAAGGCATCACCATTCTGACTCTCCATACTTTTTTGTCTCATCTCCTCTGTCAACAAGGATGAGACTATTTCATCAAACTGCAAGGCAGTTGCATTGCTACCTATTGCAATAACCAAACTATCCCACGAATCTGATAGAGAACACAACAAACTAGTGAACTTATCTTCATCTGAAATTTTAATATCAACAGATAATAAATGACTTACCACAATATTAAATGCATTCAGATGCTCTGTCACCGAGTCTCCATCTTTCATTCTCAGGTTATACAACTTTTTCCATAGGAATAATTTATTCACGAGAGACTTAGATTAGTACAAAGTCCCTAACTTGTCCCACAAATCCTTTGTGTAGTTTCCCCTGATACATTCAGCAATATTGAATCTGAGACATACAATCATATTGTTTTCTTTGCCTTCTAATCCAACTTCATCCATTCTTCATCGGACACTCCCATTGGTTTAGTACCTGGATCTACTGAATGCACTAATCTTTATCCACCAACAGATCCTCCATCTTGAGTTTCCACAACTCAAAACTCTGACCATTAAATTTCTCGATCTCTATCTTTCCACTACTCGCCATCTTCTTTCACCACCAGAATTGATTCTGCAAATCTCCCACTGAACAAGGTCTACCACTGGCCCGAGCGAAATCCCTCAGTAACAAAGGTGTCCCATTGAAGCCAAAACAGCTTCGATACCAAATTTAGGTTTTAACCTCGTACATAAATTACCTGCATATGAATTCTAAAAAACACAGAAAATAAACAATGCGAGAGCATAACACATAAAACACATATACACAGATATTTCTCCCTGGATCCCAAAACTGGGACTACCAGATTGATTTTTCATTATGTTCCTTTCATATGTTACAATACATATATATACATGCTGAAGCATCTAATACCATGGACCAAAAACCATCGCGACAAAACCATGTGCGAAAACCATGCACAAAACCATAGGTAAGTTCACCCACCTAATATAGGGTCCAAAAACACAACCCAACAAAGTTGGAGTTCTTATTGAAACACTTGTTTCCTCTTTAGATTAGTGACCCTTTGATGAGGATTCCATTAGATAATTTTGATGATCTTATATATCCCCAATTGGCATATGTTTCCTTTTTGACTTGATGTATGATGAGCTTTGTCATAGATGACTCTTTCCTTCAATGTCCATTGAGGTTCCCAAGAGATATATCCTTCATGTTTTGTCTGTCATAGATTTTGTCCTTCATTATTACCATGGTGATGTCATGGGCTCTTGCTCTTCCATGATGCCACGATTCATCTTATCATCATTGTCATATCCTATAACAAAATCTTATGATAGAACCCTTTTATGAAAGATACCATCTTACTCATAGGAGAGACGTGTTACTCCCTCTTTTCTTGGCCCTTTTCTTCAACTTCCTTCATGTTTTGGTGATATGAGCTTCTAAAATATTTGGATAGCATTGAATATTAGATATACTTATTCTCTCTTGCTTGAGGACCAAACTTTTCCATTCCTTTCTGCACATGGTTGAGTTCTTTTAACCTTTAATATTTTTTCCATCAACTTGTCTTTCTCTACCTAGCATAGAGACCCCACATTGTTGAATGAGGTAACCTTCTTGTTCACGGATATTTGTTACCTTTCCTATCAATTAGAATGATCATGATTATCTTCCTTCCTAGATCTTGTAGATGATATCTTATGAATATATCCTACATCCCTTGATACCCTTTTACTTTCATGAAGATTAGAGTTCATGTGACCTTCTTCATTGCTCCTTTAGAGAATGATTTTATCATATAAATCCTTTTCATGTCTCCAATGTTGATATATGAGGGGATCCTTCATAAGTATCCCTTTCCATAAATTCAGAGGAGACCTTTTGATAGGTTCAATGACTTCAACTACTTAGAGAACTATGTCTATCCTCCTCTTTCATGCAAGGAATCTTGATGACCCATCTAACCGATAGATTTCCTTGCAATCATGATGTCATTTAACCAAACTTTATTAGAAAATGAGAAGATACTTACTTTTCATGTGAAGATGAAATCTTCACCTTGCTACTTTCATGAATGATCTTCTTCAATGAGATTCTTCCTTACGCTTCCTAGTACAATTGAGTTCCAAGACTTTCCTTGAGACTTCCTTGGATTTTTCAACACCAAGCAGTACTACTTTTATAATATGTTGAGATTACTTGATCCCTTGACTGTCGAATTGTTTGATTGAGAGCACTATTATGATGCCCATCTGAGATGTGGCATTGTGTTCTTCTTCTGAAGTGATATCAATGTAATGTATGATGTGATTGTATATCCTTGTGGTCTTGTTGTGATGCTCCTTGCTGGAGTAGAATCTTGTAGATCCTTGCTTGAGTTGACTAGCATGAACAAATATTTCCTTTGAGACCTTCAATACCAAGCACTAAAACTGCTTTAGACTATAATTTATTGAGATTTCTGTGGTATGACATAGGTTGTAATGACACCCAATCTTGAGGCTAGCACTGAGACTGTGAGAGGTATTGTGTTTTCCTTCTGTTGTAGATCAAGACTGCTTCTCGGATTTTCGACCTTCTCCAAGATGATGATCTTTGACTTTGAGGTCCTTTGAGTTATCTTTCTTTGTAGACATCTTGATGAGGTTCTTGTTGTTGTAGACTGCTTGTTGTAGACTTGATCCTTCAATCTTGACAAAACCCTTTAACTTGCTTTGATGCTCTTCTTGAAGACTGATCCTTGTATGTCTCTTTTGCTGCCCTTCCTTTGACTTCAACACCTTAGCTCTGATACCATGTTGAAGAATCTAGGGAAATCAGAGTTAATGAGATTCTTCAAGTCATGATAACTATTTGTGAAGTGTTTTTTAATTTTCTTCTTATTCCAATATTCACTTATTATTATTAGAGTGTGTCTTCTTTAGTTCATCAAATAGCTACCAAAACAAAGAGACAAGAACACAAGAAGTTGGCATTCTGCTAGGGATAAAACCTCTACTCTTGGAGAGGAAAACCCACAGAAAAATTCTTCTTTTAGAGATTCCAATTGAGGAATACCAAAACCATGACCCTTGAATTACTAAACCACTCCAAGAACAAGACACCAGTCCTCTTCCTACTGTTGAGATCACAATTATTGCTGCAACACTGAAGTCATATTTACTACACGACTGAGATCGTCATTACTATTGCAACACCAAGGCCAGTACTACTTAATTGTCGATACCTTCATTAACATTATGGTCTTGAGGATCATGACTGAGATCATGATCACCATCATCTAGAATGATTGCTGATATATAGTGTCACTGTTGGACAACCTCATTATATGTATGTCAAGTCTATGACTGTGTTTCCTTCATGAAATCAGACCTTCATTATCATAAGTATGTTGGGACTGTTTATTATGCCGATACAAAGTATCATGGTTGAGTAACTTAATCATAACAAATACGCTGAGACATCGTGATCCTTCTTTATCATAATAAGCTAAGACTGTAAGTATGCTGAGACTAAGATTATGTTGAGACAGTGATTGTGAGTTTACTTCGAAAGAATGTCGATATTGTATGTTTTTTCAAAGCATGTTATGTGATTATCATTTAAGACTTTAAATATGTCTGAGATCCTATAATTGTACCACGAAGAATTACAGAGAAATCTGAGTTCTTCTTATGTTCCTTTTGCGCATACTCTATTGGGTATATATAGTGGTCTATTATATATATAAGTTGACTTGCAAATCATGAAGAGATATGTCACCTCATTTGAGCCAACCTAACTTGTTCTTTAATATCGTTTTGCTGGCCAACTTGATTGTGTTTGACAAAATTTTGTTTGTTTCTCTTTTCAAGAGGATTGTGCTTGTCTTGGAGGGCTAATCTTGTTACTAGGTAGGCTTATATTCATTATATATATGATATTGACTCTTTGACATCCTAAGGCTCTCAATGGGATCCATCTATAAAATAAACCTCTTTCTCATGAAACCCATGCAGCAAGGAATAATAAATTCATTTTACAAACATCATAATTACAATGTCATGAAGCCCGAGCCTGGTTACACTTTCTTCAACATCTTGTTGAATTGAAAATTTTCTCTAAGGAAAAGGTTGTTGGGTTCTTCCCCCATGTGAGTTTTCCCATGGTAAATGCTTATGTTATTTATTTTGTTGTCTCTTTATGATCCTAATATCTAATGTTGAAGACTTTATGTGTAATTTCTTAATGATTAATGTGAATGAGAAAGAATACAAATTGAATAACATTAGAAGTCTTTATTAGATAGAATACCTATGAAAAATAAACATGATATCAGAGTGAGGTTTATGAAAAATATTGAAGAAAAAGAAGAAGAGAAACCTCCAATTTATCCTCTACAACTTACTCTAATCTAATCGTAGAAATAAAAAATCACATCACAAAAGAAGGCCAAGATCTACCTTCTTGTCTGTTAAGCCAATAATGAAATCATCACATATTGTTTAGGTTGAAAGGTTTGTTGTGAAAGGAGTTCTATGTCAAATGTATACCAAAGATATCTTTGTGCCTCTAGTCAAGATCATAAAGATGGTCGAAGCTCTAAGCCTTAGTCTAATACATCAGAATTTGAAGTTGAAATAATTTTATTTTAGGAAGGAAGAAATTATCTAGGCCTCAAGCTGAATTAATCTCAGAAATAAATCAACCTTCTAAGTCCAATTTTCATAAGACCCAACTCCTTAGATTGACAGCACCAAGACTGAAGATTTCCTAGTGTGGTTACAAGAGGAGAAAACCCTTAGGATCTATTGCAGGAAGCTAAAGAACCTTAGTTTAGGCTACAGAGAATCCAAAAGGAGGTTAAGAGAAGCCAAAGTTGACTGTATGAATTTCTAGAAGACTTATTTGAGGTTGTGATCCTAATCCTCTTGGATAGAACTAGAAAGACTTCAGTTTCCTCAGAATACTTTGTAAAATTATATTCATACTTCAAGGTATATGTTTCATTCGAAGCCACAAGACTCTAAAAGAAGGATAAAGGGCGTGGTTATTTTTTAGAAGGTCAAAAAGAATCTTGGTTCATGAATCCATAAGGAGGAAATTTACAACCTTAAATTGGAACATACATTGGATATTACCTCATCAACAAGGAGAAGAAATGTTGATAGAAGCATAAAATTATGATAAAATATACAATGTATTATACTAATAGTATGTTTAATATGAAAGCCTCTATGACTAAGCTCAAGGATCTCATAAAGCAACCAAAAGAATATCTATACAAAGATCAATAAATCTATGAGTCTACAGTTTTCTGCTTGAAATAAAAGGTATGTATTTATCTAAACTGATTTCATACAAGTTCTTGTATACTGTATCTAAATGATGATTTCACATGGATTAATTATATGCTTGAAATCAAATATCATAAGATTTGTATCAAAGTTGTTTCCATGAGAAAGGATTGTGATCTATGCCTTGGTCAGATCATAGGACTATGTTTGATTTGTTATGAAGGCATGCCTATAGCATAAATGTCATGTTGATGTCTCGAAAAGAAATGTCAGTTTGAATTGGTACAACATAAGGGTAATATGTGATCAAAGCACATTTTCTAAACAACAAGCTTCTATATCTATTTAAAAGATGTTACATTGTGTTCATAAACAAGATATTCAATTTATAAGCTTCTAAAAGCCTTGAAATATGCATGTTGTAAATATTTTATGGATGCTTGGTATTTAACCTATATCTTCCACATCAACTGAAGAAGAGGACCACTGTCGTTTGAAGAAAACACACCTTGGATATGAAAATGTTAGTGAAAAAGAGGTTGCGTCCCTCTTCAAGTTTGAAGATCAAAGATCTCTTGAGAAAAATAAGTCATTTAAAAATTTGGAGTCATTGTTGGAGCCCATAAATTTTTTGTTTATTTTTTGCAAGTATAGGGCCATGTAGTAGGGATGAGGAGCACATGAGGTATGAATGGAGTGCAACACGAGGATGGCGTAGGGAGCATAGCACGACAAAGATGGACACCATGCAAGGAGGTGATGGAGATGCCCAAGGATGGAAGGCATGGATAGGGGAATATCAACAGTTAGGATTCTATAGGAGAAGGGAGTTGATTTATTATGTTGTGGTAGATTGGAGGTTGGATATATTTTGTAGGTGGAAGAGAAGGAGAGGAGTGGAGTCATCTAGTGGGAAGATATTTTGGAGGTTCATTGTTATGCATGGGATAGCTTGATGAGAGAAGCAGGAAATATCTGGACGGTTTGCAAGAAAACAAGAATGATCAGGCGGAGGGCCAAGAAGGTTTGAAGGGATTCTAGGAAAGGATAAATTGAGCTGCTGAGGACAAAATGTGGGTTCATGGTCAAAATTTGGACGTTGAGCAAAAGAGGATGCAAGGATGTAGAGCCTATGTGCAGGATATTCCGTTATTTATAAATGGGTGCTTGCTTAACATACGTGCATGTATGTCTAGAGGTATAGACGAGTCTATTAGATTTGAGAGCTATAAAGCGACCTTATTGTACCATTCTTACATAATGGAAAGTAAGAAGTTTGTGTTATGAGTTCGGTTACTGTCTATATATGGTATGGTTGTGAGAGGCCAGTGAGCCTATTGATCTATTGAATGTAATTCAATGCTTAGCACCTCTTTCTTTGATGCTAATATAAACTAATGAGTGGAAAAGTTTCCTCCTATGTCGTACATCAATGTATGAATGTGTTATTTAGGCTTATTGGATTTTTGTATGATTACAGAGTTTATAATAGTTCATAATACCTATAAATATTGTATTTAAAGGTTTGATCAATTATAGTGTTTAGGTTATATGGGACTTAAGTATGTTGATTGGTTTTTCACTGTTTTGAACACTTATTAATATGAACAATAGGCCACATGATTTCAAGGTAGTTACAGGGAATAAATAATGTGTCTATGTTTGTCTATCAAAGGAAATAACCTTGGGTAAGTGGCGGCATAACATCTAATGGCTGAAATTGTAAGCCATTGGAACTTCCCGCACAATATTGGTTTTGACTGCTGCATCATTGCATAGGATGAGGAGACCAAATCTCTATGTAGTACAATGTTTTGGCATAACAGTAAAGTGTTTTTCAGTGGGAGTTCAGTGGCACAGTTCATAGACAATCTTGTTAGATTCTGAAAACTTGGTTCTAACAGCACCCATTACCATCTTGGGTGAGACTTCACTCACTTCATGGGTGTTGCTGAAAGGGTTTATGCTAAGCGAGTTATTTTCAACCACTACATAGAAAGTGTCACATTTATCTGTATCCCGTGTGACAACAAATAGTTTTGTTGTCGACACTTGTATGGTTGTGTGACTGGGATGTCATGGTTCAGTTATTGATTAAGGGTAGCAAGAAGGAAAGGTGTAAACCTATTCAATGTGTTAGTGGGAAAATAACTGAGTTGAAGGTAGGTCAATATAGGATTATTATCGAAAATGGACAACACGCTATGTTGTGGTCGACTCCACCAAGGAATAATCATGTGAAGGGTTCAAGGTGAGAGATGGGACTTATGATTTTGTAGATCAGCCACACTAGTGAGGACATATCTTAACATGTGAAGGTTTAGAAACACAAGTGAAGGAAAATACCACAAGAAAATAAGTCAATCAAAGTGACCATTCTCTCCATGGCAATCTTTGTGGAAATGAAAGAAAGTGGTTCACCGAATTGTCTAATCATGTTTTCTAACAAAAGGAAGCTCACGAGTTGTCAATCAAACCATGTATTTTTAGGAAGGGTCAATAGGGGTTAATACTGAGGTGAAGAAACTAAAATTAGTTGAGACTGACTGGGGAAAGGCGGGTAGCACATGTGAACCATCTTATTAGGTTGATATAAGGGATGTTTGTGGAATAGGTCTGTTGTAACATGTATTTTTTGTTGCCTTTAATATTCATGTTTCATTTAAAAATCACTTGAAAATATCTTTAAAAAGAGATAAAAGCAAGATGAAGAAGTGACATAGCGGAATCGCTAAAAGAATTGTAAAAGGATCGGCCCTGGAGTAGCCAAAGTTGCTATACAAACAAAACAAGTCATTATATAAATGATTATATAGATATATATATCTATATATATATATATATATATATATATATATATATATATATATATATATATATATATATATATATATATATATATATATATATATGTATGTATATATATATGTATGTATGTATATATGTATATATAGATATGTATATATATATACATAGATATATATATATATAAGTGCATATCGAAACGAAAATAAATAAAGAAATACATCGGATTTACAAAGGAAACAAGTGTAAAAGTGTTAACACCAGACCCAAAATATATATGTTGCGTTTAAAAGTTCAGCAGATCCACAATGATTATGGATGATTGGTTCTGCTGATAAGTGCCGATTGTGATTTGCGATTGCGGGCCGGACCCAAAAACTTATTTATTGTGTTTTATAAAGTTCGACGGGTTCGTAAAGTGCCTTATGTATATGTGTTGGCTCATAGCGCCGATTACGATTTGCGATTGGGATTCCAAACCAGATATGATATATGCCATGTTTTATATTTCTGGTGGGTTCACCATATCACTGATTGCAATTTGTGATGGGTTTCGGACCCAATATGATATATATTATGTTTTATAACTTCCGTCGTGTCTATCATGCCATAGTTTATTAAGGATTGGGTCGATATTACAATGGAAAGTGCCGATAGTGATTGCGATAAAGGTATGCCTCGATAGGTGTACAGAGCCCGCGTTAAAAGTGCAAAAGGTATGTTTATGGTGTATTTCTATTACAAAAGAGATATAATAGGAATAGCGCAAATATGAAGGATTTACATACACCACTCGAAAGGGTCGATTGCAATTTTTGATGGGAAGTCAACGGAGCACTGAAAAGGTGGATCCAATGGATTTATGAAGCAGAGTTGATACTTTTTTAGTTCCGCAGTTACCAAAGGTTTGCGTTAATTTTGCTTGGTAAAGGGAAAAATCAATCTTAAAAATGAGTCCAAAGAAAAGGTAAATGGGCATGTTTTATTTATGTTTTTGCCAATCAGATCATTCCCGACATATATATATATATATATATATATATATATATATATATATATATATATATATATATATATATATATATATATATATATATATATATATATATATATATATATATATGGACCCCTTTCAAAGATTTTGGCGCAGTTCACATATTTTCTGAGTTTTAATATTGTATATGTAATAACGTTGAATAATTTCAAAGAGAAAATAGTTTTGTAACTATTATAAAGTAGTTTATTAGATGTTCCAAGGAATCAGTTCCAAAACTAATTTGATAGAAGAGATAAAAGCCCGAAAAGGGAATTGTAATGGGTGTGGTTGGTGGTTGGAATTTTGGAGTACTCGGAGACTAGGCCACTGTATTCATGATATCATCGTTGATTAATGAAAGAATCAGAAGTTTCCATGAGTTGTTGGGTCTAATTTTGTAACCTTCTCTATCATGTTTCATGTTATGTTTTCTTCTTTCAAGTATAGTAATGAAGTTTCAGGTCTTTATTTTCTTATGTAGATAAAGTTAAAATTCCTTAAAAGAGTGCTCCTATACTTGAAGTTTCCACCTTCTTTTCTAAGTTATAAATAATAGTTTCTGTGAAAGTACAACATATTACTTTAACTTCTCCCAGAGTCACAGATAGTAGTTTCTGTGTTAAGCAGCATATTGTCTATGATTCAGTTCTCATTTTCATAATTCTTTTAAGTGACGAATAATAGTTTCTGTGAAATATCAACATATTATCTTTAAATTTTCCTTCAATCTTTCTTCATTCATCATTTGTATCTAGCAACAAATGGAATTTTGAGATTTTTTGGTCATACATGTGTTAGAGGTTAAACACCTAGTGTTCCAGGTCCTTCATTTGAGGACACAACAAACAACAAAGTGACGAGTAAGTTGTTGGAAATAATACTGAGAGGGGGGGTGAATCAGTATTATCAAATCAATAAAAAAATTTCATTTCCATACTTAGATACATATATGCTACTTCAATTAAGGGAACCCACGTGTATACGCAACTGTGTCTAATGAAACTAGCGTATATCTAGAATACTTATGATTCGGTTAATCCATTAAATGTTGATCTTTAGTTAGTGCATCATAACTTCATTAACCATATGTACAGTAAGTAGGTGCAGTAAAATAGAATAGATCATCACACACAAGAAGCACACATGAACACCATGATATAAGTTGGAAACCTAATGTGGGTGAAAACCACCTGCTGCAAGTCGCTCTATCTTATTTTAATAAGAAACTTCATTTTACAATAGTTCTGTACTGGTGCAGTCTTATACCAGTATGCAAGCTTCTACCTGCAGAGGGTTACAACCCTCTCTCGTTTTCCAGACTCTCCTGGATGGGAGCTAAAACCCCCTTATCTCTTGTACTAGCCGATCCATTTACTAGTACGTAGGTGCCTCCCTACTGAATGCTCCAATCTTCACTCGTTCTCCAGCTGCTACTGGAAGGGAGCTACCACCCCCTTTGCTCTTGTACTAGCTGATGTACTAGTACGTAGGCGGCGGCCTACAATCACCTTTCATCCTCCAGGGACCATATTTCATACATTTTAGACTGGATATTCCTGAAGCACAACACTATAATTTGAAGGCCACGTTTCATCCAATTTTCATACTGGACCCATTAATATCATTGAAGCACAAAATCAATCAATACTAGCATCATCAATCTCTGAATCACTAAAACACTGAAACCCTGTCAACAACACATTCACCAGAACACAGTGCAGACAACAGAACTCTACAATAACAATCAGACCCAACTGCAACTTCAACTTTCATACTTCTTAATGTATACGTGACTACGATAAACAAAACCCGCGTACATACGCGCTTTCGCCAAAGACAACCCGCGTATAGATCTATAAATATTCAATCATGACTTGCAACTATTTCAAACTTAAGTTATACCCAATTCAGAACATTACATGCATCAGTATACAGATCTAGAATAAGCATAATCAACCATATAGAGATAGTTCATTTCAAACCATTTGATCCTGATATATCCTTAGATCTTGTTCTCCATCAATCAGTGAGATCCCTTCTTAGCTCAGATAAATCAATGCATCATTAACCCATACCCTTCATACTGGATCTCATACTTCATCAGATCTTCAAGATTTTCTGCATTCCTTTGCCTAATGATCTTCTTCTCCTTTTATAGTCTTAGGCCTTACTCAATACCTTGGTCCAAAACCATTGAGAACCAATACTAGGGACCCAGTACCTGGGTTCAACACTTCGGACTCAATACCAAGGACCAAAACCATAGGTCTAAATACCATGGACCCAAAAATAGGCTTTCCCACATGTACGCGCTTTTCCATGCACGAAAGCGCGTACATACGCATACATGAATTTTGATCAGCAATACCGCGTGTATACGCGTCTTTGTATATAGTGAACTTGCGTGTATACCCTACTTGGTATATAGCGAACCTACGTATATATGCGACTTGGTACATAGTGAACCTACGTATAACCTGCATGTTTACCCTACTTGGTATATAGTGAACCTGCGGATATACTCTGAGCCTGCATATATGCTCTTCTTTCTTCATTCTTTGTAGTTTGATCATCAATTCTCTGCTACTGATCTGCTGCACTATGCTCTGTCATCTGTGTAATTTGCCATCAAGGACAACACTTGTCTCGTAGTGCCAACAATCTCCCCCTTTGGACTTGATGGCAACAACAACACCAAATCACTCTCCCCCTTTGACATCAAGGGCAAATGGCGGAAGAAGATATTCTCTTTCCTTGATAAACATTCCGTTGTCCATACTCCCCCTGAGTACTTGCTGAAATCTCTAAATGTGCTCCCCCTTTGTATATGCCAAGGTGTACCAATCTGTCCATGCTTCCTCTAAATACATGTTGAAATCTCTGCTCTTGCTGAAATGTGTTGTTCATGCTCCCCCTGACTATAAGCAAGGTCTGCAAAAAGATGTTCTACAAGAAAGAACATGACTCTATACATCATAAGTGACCTTCCTAGCACCAAAGACTCATACATACATCCATCTCCCAACCAAGTGGGGATATACCAGAATTGACTCATCTACCCAACCAAGTGGGGATACACTAGAATTTTACATATGACAAATAAGTACATTACATTATTCATCCCAGGCATAGTGGGGAAACTAACATAGGTCGTTACATGACCTTGATAAGAAAAGATATACATGACATAGAGACGAAATATTTAAAACAATTCTATGAGATTCATCAGTAGCATCTGTCAATCATCATTCAGATTAGCTACCATGTTCTCCTTCTACACCTGTTCCATCTTGTGTACTCAAACCAAGAGCTTCTAATGTAATGACAACAATGCATTATTAGAAGTTTATCTGTTCCCCCTGAACCTGTGCCAGATGGTCTCCGTAAAACCCATATCAGACTCTTCTAATCCTAAGTTTGGCCCACTGATTTCCTTCTAATCAACATATACATGACTGTGTCCATAGAAACATGTGTATATACGTGAATCCTCCTCATGAAACTCGCGTACAACCACTTCCAGATCAGTAATCTGTAAATATCCTATAACAAGGTATGTCTGCATATAGATATCAACTCATCCTTTTGAACATCATCATAAAATCATTCACATTATATCATATGTGTAAAACACCATAGTCATCTTCATCATCAAGATTTGCATGACCATCCATGTATCATTACACAGGAATATCCCCTATTTGATAATAATCAATCAACATATGTGAGTATCAACCTCTCATCATATCATATCTCCAACAATGCAACTCCATGTATCCAACATATTGTATATAGCACTATGTATCTAGAGCTCAAGACAAGACTTCTTGATATCCTCAACAGCAAAATTCCTCATCCACATGAGCGCCAAGAATTATAGGAAACCTGCATCATAACTATATTATGTGATCTTTATGCATATGATGACAACAACATATGAGTAACTCATCATCAAGTAAAGAAGATGTGTATTCAAGCTTTGTACTTCTCCTTATCCTTATGAAGATCACCATGTAAACACGATATATGCATCATCAGAGAATCAACCACAAATCTGATCTGAACATCAACTATGTAATCCCAAGAATCATATGAGATTTTGTTATGGATAACTCATAATCATAGCAAGATATATCATTTAGCCATATAAGTATCATCACCAAGGACTACTAATCATAATGCCAACAATGCATTATTCAAAACAAAAACTCTCCCTATGCCATCTATTTACTGTCAGATCTGATCATACATAGCACAGCAAGAAGTATCACGACATCATCATCATCAAGTTAGGATCAAAAACACTTCTAAAAATCTTATGAGTATCAAGACATTTCCACACATCATTAGCAGATTGTAACCATTATTAAACAGAGCAAATAATAAACTGAATCATATCAGACCCTTTTTCTGAGCCTGTCCCTTCTGCTTTCCCTCAAACTGACATATATGTGACTGTGCACTGTCTAACTCGCGTATATACGCGACTTCCCTTTATGAAACTTGCATATGAGATTTAGGACACTGAAGTTTTACACTTTCAGCTCCCCATGACTCTGTTATGTCTGTGTTGTGCTGTGTCTGAGTATATTGTGCGGTCCCACATCTTTCTGACTGAACTTCTTTCTTCTTCCATATCTTCAAGTGTGATGATGATGTTTTCTCCTTTTGGTATGGTGCCCATACTTTGTTCCTGCATTCCTTTGTTGTATGTCCAAGCTTGTTACATGCATACCATCTTATATGTTTCATATTCCTCCTGTAGCAATCAGCAGCCTTGTGACCAAACATATTGCAAGAAAAGCAATATCCATTAAAGTACCTGGAATGTGATGATATTTCTTCATGACGGTCTTGAACCACTCTTCTTCTACATCTGGCTGCAACATGTTCAAGATTGTGACATACATAACATTCAACATTATTCATCGGAGGAGTAAAAGATTTTCTTTGAAGAATTTCTTTCCTTGGCTATTAATGGTGTTGACCTCTCATCTCCTTGTTGAGCAATTCAGATTTTACAATAGATTTCCTTGTCTTACTTTGTGAACTAGATTCTTCTTCAATAGATTCATGAAAACCAAGACCAGCTTTGATAGCAGGAGACCTTTGACTACTAAGAATATCATCCAAGATCTTAGTACTATCTTGAAATCGTAAGATCTTATCTTTTTCTTCTAATTTTTCTTTTAGAATATTTACCTCAACCTGGAGATGCTCTTCCTTTTCATGATATTGCTTCTTCATGTTTTCTTTAGCTTTTCTTCCTTCTTCTAACTGATGTCTTAGTTCAAGAACTTCATTCTCTTGTTTTTCAAGAGCTTGGAGTATATCTTTATTCTGCTTCTTTGACTCTTCAAGATCTTCCTTTAGCGAGAGGATCGTAGCTTCAAGCCTTTCATAATAACTGGATCTATCTTTGAGTTTCTTGATTGTTGTGCTCCTTTCATTGACTTCATTTCTTAATGATGTCACTTCATCCTGCAAATTTTGATATTTTTCCTTGAATAGCTTCCTTAACTTGTTACTATCCTCTAGTTGAGCTTTTAGTTTGGTAGCTACTTCTTTGAAGGCACATTCCCTTTTGTTCAATAGATCTTGTTGATCTCTAATTTTTTCTGTTAGCCTTTTAAATTCTTCCTCTATTTGATATCTTTCTTGCTCACCCATAAGAGAAAATTCAATTGTTTCGCTATCGCTTTCATCATCTTCACATGGATGGATAAATGTATCACCAGAGGATAACAAATTCATACCTGATAGATCTTGTTCATCTTCATTCTGAAGTGATTCTGAATCTGAAGTGCTTCTTCCACATAATCCCCAATCGATGCTCCCACTGTCATAGTTCTTCTGAGATGTCTTCTTCTTCTTAGGTGCTTTCTTCTTAAGCTTCTTTCCCATTGTTCCACAGATCTCCTTCAAGCGATCAAGCTTCTACCAAAGGACCTGCTCTGATACCAATTGTTGGAAATAATACTGAGAGGGGGGGTGAATCAGTATTATCAAATCAATAAAACTTTTTCATTTCCATACTTAGATACATATACGCTACTTCAATTAAGGGAACCCACGTGTATACGCAACTGTGTCTAATGCAACTAGCATATATCCAGAATACTTATGATTCAGTTAATCCATTAAATTTTGATCTTTAGTTAGTGCATCAGAACTTCATTAACCATATGTACAGTAAGCAGGTGCAGTAAAACAGAACAAATCATCACACACAAGAAGCACACATGAACACCATGATATAAGGTGGAAACCCAATGTGGGTGAAAACCACCTGCTGCAAGTTGTCTCTATCTTCTTTTAATATGAAACTTCATTTTAAAATAGTTCTGTACTGGTGCAATCTTATACTAGTAGGTAGGCTTCTACCCGCAGAGGGCTATAACCCTCTCTCATTTTCCAGACTCTCCTGGATGGGAGCTACAACCCCCTTAGCTCTTGTACTAGCCGTTCCATTTACTAGTACGTAGGTGCCTACCTACTAAATGCTCCAATCTTCACTCGTTCTCCAGCCGCTACTGGAAGGGAGCTACCACCCCCTTTGCTCTTGTACTAGATGATGTATTAGTAAGTAGGCACCGGCCTACAATCATCCTCCAGGGACCATATTTCATACATTTTAGACTGGATACTTCTGAAGCACAACACTATAATCTGAAGGCCACGTTTCACCCAATTTTCATACTGGACCCATTAATATCATTGAAGCACAAAATCAATCAATACTAGCATCATCAACCTCTGAATCACTGAAACACTGAAACCCTGTCAACAACACAGTCACCAGAATACAGTGCAGACAATAGAACTCTGCAATAACAATCAGACCCAACTGCAACTTCAAATTTCATACTTCTTAACGTATACGCGACTACGATAAACAAAACCTGCGTACATACGCGCTTTCACCAAAGCCAACCCGCGTATAGATCTATAAATATTCAATCATGACTTGCAGCTATTTCAAACTTAAGATATACCCAGTTTAGAACATTACATGTGTCAGTACATAGATCTAGAATAAGCATAATCGACCATATAAAGATAGTTCATTTCAAACCATTTGATCCTGATATATCCTTAGATCTTGCTCTCCATCAACCGGTGAGATCCCTCCTTAGCTCAGATCAAACAATGCATCATTAACCCATAACCTGCATACTGGATCTCATACTTCATCAGATATTCAAGACTTTCTCCATGCCTTTGCCTAATGATCTTCTTCTCCTTTTATAGTCTTAGGCCTTACTCAATACCTTGGTCCAAAACCATTGAGAACCAATACTAGGGACCCAATATCTGGGTTCAACACTTTGGATGCAATACCAAGGAACAAAACCATAGGTCTAAATACCACAGACCAAAAAATAACCTTTCCCACATGTATGCGCTTTTCCATGCATGAAAGTGTGTGCATACACATACACGACTTTTGATGAGAAATACCGCATGTATACGCGTCTTTGTATATAGTGAACCTACGTGTATAACCTGCGTGTATACCCTACTTGGTATATAGCGAACCTATGTATATACACGACTTGGTACATAGTGAACCTACGTATAACATGCGTGTATACCCTACTTGGTATATAGTGAACCTGCGTATATACTCTGAGCCTACATATATGCTCTTCTTTCATCATTCTTTGTAGTCTGATCATCAATTCTCTGCTACTGATCTGCTGCACTATGCTGTGTCAGCTGTGTGATTTGCCATCAAGGACAAAACTTGTCTCATAATGCCAACAATCTCCCCCTTTGGACTTGATGGCAAAGCTAACTTGTCATATTTAGAACTATCATCTGATTTCTTTGAGCTGTCCTGCATCTGATATCTCTTCTGTAGATTCATCTAGTTATATATAAGTGAGTTGTTCTTCTACGAGAGGGTTGCCATCAAGTACAATACATGCATCATAATGCCAACATAAGTGATAGTAAATAATATTTATTAATGTCTTAAGCACAATTTCCCTACAGCCCAGAAATTGGTTTCTTAAGGTACAACATTAATTGGTTCCGTTGCGAGGGAGAGAAGACAAGAATAATATTCCCTAGGTTTTCAATATTTTCCTCTGGTTGTTCAGTGAGGAGGGAATATTTGGCTACTTTGAATAAAAGCAATTCAATAAGAGAACTTTTCCTTGGTTTATTAATTTTGAAGCTAATTCTTGAGAATGACAAGTTTCAGCAGTTGGTTATACATTCACACCTGTGATTTTCACTTACAAAATTGATTGGTGACTCCACTGTATTTTGAAGTTTTATTTTCTTGGTTTTAATGGTTCTCCCTGCATTCTTAGTCCATAAATTTGATCCATTTCATTTTAATGGAATCACTGGCTATCCTCATGATATGCTTGGCATTTTATGCCTAGAAGGAGCATCTTCCAAAATTCAGTAGAAAGGAATATGAAGATCCAGCTCAACATCTCCAATAGTTTCATGAATGCATGGAGCAACAGGGCATCATTCATGAAGATGTGAAGATGAATTTGTTTCTGTTTTCTTTGGACCAAGAACCTGGGGTTTGGTTCAGGTCTCTGCCTCGTTCAAGCATTTCATCTTTTAAATATTTCCATTCAATATTCAATTCTTATTGTAGAACTTATTATCCTCACAAGTTTCTTTTTGAAGGCTGTTGTAAATATTATGATGCTAAAGAAACTTTAAAGGCTCAAGATAATCTTTTTGATGAAACTAATGATCTTGTTGATAATATATCAAGCATCCAAAGAGGTTATAGCCAGATTAACTATGTGCAAGTCTCTGAAAGTGAGGAACTATCATTTCTTCAAAATGATGCAGATAAGTTTATAAAAAATTTATCTCCAATAATATCCCAAGCAGAGAATTGGTTGACTCTATTCCAAGCGAATTTGGTGGCAGCAGGAAAAGCACCAGAAACATAGCCTTTCCAAGACAAGGGAATGACAAGGATGGAATCCAAGGCTCAAAGTCAAATATTGGAGGATATGTGTAATATAATTAAAACTTTGTCAGATAGGTTGAATAAGTTAGAGTTAGAAAAAAAGAATTCTCAGAGATCTACGTTATATGTAGTAGATGAAGATGAACTTGGTATCAAAGGAGAAAAGTATGAATATGATGAAACAAATGCCATTCATGATGAAAATAAAATTGATGAATATTGGGAGCAATTTTTTGATTTTATGCAAATTGAACTACATAAGAAATGTGACTTGAGATTGAAGAAAAGATCAAGAAGTCAAGAAAATGAAAGTGAGCAGCAAGTTTCAAATTCCTCACCAAAGACGACTCCATAAGAATCTCAGCCTAGAAAACAAGTGAATAAAGTATATCAAGGGAGTTTTTAGATGGAAGAAAGTTCAAACATGCATCAAGAATTTATGCTGAGCAGTTGGGAAGAGGAAGAAATAATTAAGTTGCAAATAAATCCCCAGAGTTCTTATTTTGTTAAATTTGATGATCCTCCTATCTATAATGAAAATGGTTTAAATGGGGAATAGGATGAAGCTCTTCAAGTGCATCAGTTGGGTGTTGAAAATACAGGAAGAAACTAGCAAGTGGAATATGTTGGACAACAATATATTGAGCCATCTGTCATAGCAAAAGAGGCTATCTTATGAAAGGAGAAAGTTGATAAAGAGATGGTATATGAGTGCATTGAAGAACATAAGGATGCCCATGGATCAGAGGTAAATAATCTATTTGAAGTTGATCATATGTCATATAGTAATGATAAAAAAAATTTCTTTCTCCCTCACGTTAGAATTACAAATTATTTTCAATCAAAGCTTAGAGATGAAAAGAGGAGAAATGAAAGTGACATAAATCATTTCCTTAAAGATGTTGCTGATTGTTCTGTTGAACATATTATCCCAACAGAAGGTTTAATTGAGTAGGAACCTTTATACATAGAGAATTTCCTTTTTGGAGCTGATCAAGAACATTTTTTTTCTTATACTTTTGAAGACCCTGTGGTAGATTACATGGAGGAATTTATCAGTAGTCTACACATATCATTTTATGGATATACTTCTAAGTTTTGTTGTGAGTTTCCTTTATGCATAATTTATTTTTAATTCAGGATTAATTGCATTTTCAAGATTCACTGGAAGAATGGTTCAAGATTATGCACTCAATTGCTAATTTGGTATCATTGGAAGATTGACTTCACCTAATGCAGATCAATCATGTACATATGTAGGAACTTGTACATAAATAAGCTTAGCTGTCGAGCATTTGGTTTCCAGTTGCAGTTCTTCAATTTAATCATTAATTGATGAATAAGGGTGCCTTTCCCAATTGGAAACCAGTTTGCAGAGGTTTCAGACTTCAAGAATGTTAGGTTTTAGTTTGTCAAATTTCAAGGTTTTCACAATTTTGGACTCCATGCCCAACTAAGTCTACTGATCTACAATTCTCAATATTTTTCTATCAAAGTGCAAGCATCTTATCATTGCAGATATCAGCGTGGGATCATTGTACAAAGTTTTCACGCAGCTAAGTTTGGCGAAGCAATATATGACTCCATGCCCAATGGATAAGGCACTAATCTATGGTTCTTAGTGCTTCTGTGGCAAGAGCACTATCCCCAGGTGGAGCCAGATGTTGTAACATGTATTTTTTGTTGCCTTTAATATTCATGTTTCATTCAAAAATCACTTGAAAATATCTTTAAAAGGAGATAAAAGCAAGCTGAATAAGTGACATAGCGGAATTGCTAAAAGAATTGTAAAAGAATTGGGCCCGAAGTAGCCAAAGTTGCTATACAAACAAAACAAGTCATTATATAAATGATTATATGGAGCTAGACCTGATATCTATATATATATATATATATATCTATATATATATATATATATATATATAGATATATATATATATATATATATATATATATATATAAAGTGCATATCGAAACGAGAAAGAAATAAAGAAATATATCGGATGTACAAAGGAAACAAGTGTTAAAGTGTTAACACCGAACCCAAAATATATATGTTGCATTTAAAAGTTCGACGGGTCCGCAATGATTATGGACTATTAGTTATGCTGACAAGTGCTGATTGCGATTTGCAATTGGGATTCCGAACCCGATATGATATATGTCATGTTTCATATTTCTGGTGGGCCTGCCATATCACCGATTTCAATTTGCGATGGGTTTCGGACCCGATATGATATATATTACGTTTTATAACTTCCGTCGCATCTGTCATGCTACAGTTTATTAAGGATTGGATCGATATAACAATGGAAAGTGCCAATAGCGATTGCGATAAAGGTATGCCTCGATAGTTGTGCAGAGCCTGCATTAAAAGCGGAAAAGGTATGTTTATGGTGTATTTCTATTGTAAAAGGGATATAATAGAAATTGCGCATATATGAAGGATTTATGCATAAGTCCAACATTACGTTAATACACCACTAGAAAGGACCAATTGAGATTTCTCATGGGAATTCAACGGAGTGCTGAAAAGGTGGATCCAATGGATTTATGAAGTAGAGTTAATACTTTTTCAGTTTCGCAGTTACCAACGGTTTGCGCTAATTTCACGTGGTAAAGGGAAAAATCAATCTTAAAGTCAAGTCCGAATAAAAGGTAGATGGGCATGTTTTATTTATGATTTTGCCAATCAGATCATTCCTAATATATATATATATGTGTGTGTGTGTGTGTGTGTGTGTGTGTATATATATGTATGTATGTATGTATATTTGTATATATATATATATATATATATATATATATATATATATATATATATATATATATATATAGATATATATATATATATATATATATATATATATATATATATATATATATATATATATATATATATATATATATATATCTATATATATATTACATATATATATACATATATATTTATATATATATATATGGACCCCTTTCAAAGGTTTTGGCGCAGTTCACATATTTTCTGAGTTTTAATATTGTATAGGTAATAAAGTTGAATAATTTCAAAGAGAAAATAGTTTTATAACTGTTATAAATTAGTTTATTAGTTGTTCTATGAAATCTGTTCCAAAACTAATTTTCTAGAAGAGATAAAAGCCCGAAAAGGGAACTGTAACAGTTGTGGTTGGTGGTTGGAATTTTTGAGTACGCGGAGACTAGGCCACTGTATTCATGATATCATCATTGATTAATGAAAGAATCAGAAGTTTCCATGAGTTGTTGGGTATAATTTTGTAACCTTCTATGTCATGTGTCATGTTATGTCTTCTTCTTTCAAGTATAGTAATGAAGTTGCATGCCTTTATTTGCTTATGTAGATACAGTTAAAATTCCTTAAAAGAGCACTCCTATACTTGAAGTTTCCACCTTCTTTTCTAAGTTATAGATAATAGTTTCTGTGAAAGTCCAACATATTATATTTAACTTCTCCCAAAGTCACAAATAATAGTTTTTGTGTTAAGTAACATATTGTCTATGATTCAGTTCTCATTTTCATAATTCTTCTAAGTGACGGATAATAGTTTCTATGAAAGATCGGCATATTATCTTTAACTTTTCCTTCAAGCTTTCTTCATTCATCATTTGTATCTAGAAACAAATGGCATTCTGAGATGTTCTGGTCATACATGTATTAAATGTTAAATACCTAGTGTTCTAGGTCCTTCATTTGAGGACACAAAAAACAATAAAGTGACAAGTAAGTGACAATAAATAATATTTATTAATGTCTTAAGCACAATTTCCCTATAGCCAGGAAATTGGTTTCTTAGGGTACAACAAGGTCAATGAAAAGTTAAAGTGATTCGGATCATAGAACCATGATGATATGGTCAAAATCACAAGTAGATACAATGAAGGAGTGAGATGTAGGAAATTATATAAAACACCACTCAAAGGACCTATGGAGAGTAGATACACGTCTAAGAAGAATCCTAAGGTTAACAAGAGAACAAAAGATATAAAGATTATTCAGAAGTTAGGAAGATAGGACTGCACAAGAGTTGTGCAATGAATAAAGGGTATTTGTGGAGATGCATAGAGGGAGTGAAAGGAAGAATTAAAATGGTGAAGGAAATGGTGAAAGGAGTTGCCCCACGGTTTTTCACTGTAACACTCTCCTCCCACATTTACCCAACCTAACCCATTCGCTGGGATAAACATGTGACGAGAGGCTACAATAATCTGATTCAACTCCCCATGTACAGTTAGGAAAATGGAATAAAAGAAACACAACCAATATGACCTTCTATACATGTCATAGAACCTACAAGAGCCAACCAACCCTTCCAAGTGATCAACCACTAAGACTACTTGACAGTTCACTACCCAAATCATGTAACTCCATCCCATAATAACTCATAGTTTCTATATGGCTCACCTATATCCACTTTCTAAGAGTGTTTACAACCCTATTCTCCTTACCCTTGATATACCCGATCTCAAAGTCAAACTCACTAATCATGGCCAACCATCTATCGTTTGTGGAACTCAAGTTCAGTTGATTGAATAATTATCTCAACCCACTGTGATCACTCATCAATACAAACCTCCTACCAAGAAGATAATGCCTGCACATTTTTAAAGCATGAATGATCACTACCAATTCAAGATCATGTGTCAGATAATTCTACTCTTTCTCATTCAATTTTCGTGAGTCATATCATACTACCTATCCTTCCTGCATAAGGACTTTGTTAGGTCATCTCTTGCAAGCATATGTACATACCATAAACTCCTTGTCCAAATTTGCAATCTTTAACACTGGAGAATTTGTCAAAAATTGCTTTAAATGATCAAAACTTGTTTCATATTCCTTTTTCCATTCAAATATATTACCTTGCATCTGCAATGACGTAATAGGATATGAAATCTGAGAGAAGTTCCTGATGAACCTCCTATAATAACATGCTAGCCCCATAAATGATCTTATCTCTTCCACATTTATAAGATCCACCCACTCCATGATAGCCCTTATCTTATTTGGATCCACCAATATACCTTCCCTGGAAACCACATGCCCCAAGTAATGTACCACTGTCTGAAAGAAACTGCATTTGCTAAGCTTGGCATACAACGTATGATCTCTTAGCAATCTCAAAATTGTTGCTAAATGCTTAACATGTTCTTCCTCATTCATAGAATATATCAAGATGTCATCAATGAACACAATAACAAACCTGTCCAGATAAGGATGCAACACACTATTCATCATAAAGGTATTTGGACCAACATTCAAGCCAGATGAAACTACAACAAACTCATAATGCTCGTACCTGGTCCAGAAAGTTGTCTTGTTTATGTCCACTTCCTTAATGCATACCTGATGATATCTGGATCTCAAATCAATCTTTGATAACATTTTTGCTCCCTTCAACTAATTGAAAAGGTCATCAATCCTTGGAAATGGATACCCATTGTTAATGGTAACCTTGTTCAACTACTTGTAATAAATGCATAACCTAAGAGTACCATCCTTCTTCTTGACAAACAATACTAGTGCACCCCAAGGTGATATGCTTGGCCTAATGTATCCCTTGTCAAGCATCTCATTCGACTACAACTTTAACTCTATGAACTCTATAGTGCTAATCATATTTAGTGTCTTTGATGCTAGTTTTTCCCATGGTACCAACTTAATAGAAAAGTCTACTTCCCTGTGAGGTAGAAACTCTGAAATATCTACTGGAAACACATCCTGAAACTCCTGCAAGATTGTGTACCTGCTCAATACCTCTACATCCTTGGCATCCTTATCCTTGTCACTAAAAATATGCACTTCAAATAATGCACACCCTTTTCTACGACTACACTTTTCCTACATAGTTGTAGCCATTCTAAATGATGTTGCCTTCTTCTTACCCTGTAAAATTCTTTGTTCTCCATTGTCATCCAAGCACTCAATGTATTTGTCATAACAATCCACTTTGGTCCTATGAAGCCATAGTCGTTCCATACCCAATAACATACTATATGACCCCAACAGAAATACATTCAAATGTGTTGATATAGGCATACCATTCAACTCGAATGCACAAGATATTACCTAGTAACATACTCTCTTATTTGTGTTTAGAAATGGAAACAAGAAATTCCAGTTTAATTTGTCCTTGAATTAAACTGTGAATTAAAATAGAATTAATTTTCTCATAACAATTTGAAATAATTAATTAGGTTTAATTAACTTAATTAATTTAGGAAATTCGAATTGGAAGTCTTTTAGAAGACTTGTATATGTTCTCCCTAACTTATAGGAGTTAAGGATGAGTTATGAATGAGTTGTAATTAGTTAACTTAGTTTATTGAGTTAAGTCCAGTTAAATTAGTTCCAATCAGTTTCAAGAACTAATAGTGAGTAAATAGTCAGTTGGCACACTAGTGACCTAATTAGTGCTACTCTAGTTAACTGAAGATTCCACCATCAAAAACTCATGCATGTTGATTCTGAGAAAGACCCAATTGAGATTAGAGTGCAGGGACAATGTACTATTTGTTTTAGATTTTTCTGAGTTGCACTGGTAGTGTTTAGCCAATTTAATGTTCTTAAATTGTCATCATAAATTATCGACCAGGGCAGTTATACTGATGAAGCACAAGTGCACTATATGTGCTAGAAGTTATTTTATGTCATTAAGATATCTATGTTAGTGTTAAGGTCTAAACTTAGAGTTAATATGGAGATGGTATTACTGATTATATTAGAGTATTGTTCTTAAAGTTGTTAGATGGTTATCCTAAAATATTAGTCTCTATTAGATCAGTTTTGTGGATGGTTTGAGAGTGATCCTAAACTCTACTCTTGTTAGACTGTTTTTGATTTTATCTTGAATTTTATGTTGTAGCCAAGTCTAGATTACTATGTTCAAGAGAGATCTATTCTATCAAATTGAAAATGAATGATTTCTGAATTTAATTTCCAAGAAAAATATTGTCACTCTTTAACTCATTCAACTTCATCCAAACAAGAAATAAAACTGATAAAATGAAAAGCAACTAAGCTATGAAATAAGACAGTTGAACTACACTAGGTAGAATGTAAAGGAGATGATCAAACTCTAGCAAATAAAAAGAAAATGGAATAATGAAATTAGGCTAGGTATAAAGCAAAGGAAATTGCTTATGCAGACAATAGTTTAATCATGAATTCTATTATACTGCATTTCAAAACACAAAACAAAGCATCTACAATTTAACTTTTAAGAAATTAAAGAAATCTATGTGCAATTGTTCAAAGACCTGTATCGGATGTAGGGGCCCTCCATGAAACAGTCGACAATCTTCCATCAACACAACATGGAATATATGAACCATGTCTATTGTTCATAAATAAGTTTAACAAGATGTTCTCAGAATTTACATATAGCGGCATGCACCCAAAACACAAAGCATCCATTGCTTTTATAATATTTATCTGAATAATAGTACGAGAGTTTTAAGCCTACATATCTTTATTTCGATCCTATTAAACAAACCATATCGCTAAAGAATTGATTTTCTATTTGGAATAGAAAATCGATAAGATTTCGTGAAAACTGGGACTTTGCCCTGGCAATAATCTTAGAGTTGACCTTGAAGTTGATCGTGTTATAGTGCAATCTTCTTGAAGGAATGGCTCGAGAGAATAGGAAAGAATCCATGAGGGGTCATTCCTCATCTATCCATATCTTCTTCTTCTTAGCTAGTGCACTCGAACCCTATCAACAATGGGGGTAGCTGCAGAAACAGGAAAATTCCATAGTTGAATGAACACTTTAACAAAACAATAAGGTATATAGAAAAATATGAAAAATAGATCTATTTCATTTATTTAGGTGATAGGTATAGGAAAAAGGAAGAAGTATAGGAAAAAAGGGTGTCAAGGTAAGGTAGTCCTTGGACTCTACATTCCCCCATGCTGGAGGTTTTGTATGTCCTTATACAATTCATCATTGTCATTCTCTTATGCCCTCTGATTATCACATTCAGGATTTACTTTCTTCTTATTTCTGGAAACCACTGGCATTCTTGGTTTCTTCATGAGGATATTATATTTTAGGGCGATGATTTCTCTTTACAATGCCCTATTTTCCTTCTTCAACTTCTTGTTATTTATGTGCCATAAACTCAAATGGAGAATAAGGTTGTCACTCTTTGCAATTTGAATCCCATTCTGTGCTTTCAACGTTTGATTTTCATCTTTGAGATATATTTTCAATGTCTCCAGCTCAAAGATCTTTTGCTTTAAAACATTATAGGTTGAAGGTTCTTGTGTCTCATTGAACTGATAGCTTCCTTCTCCTAGACTTTGTATTGATTCTTTAGTTGTTGCTTATTTCCTTTCTAATGACTATATGTAGTCATAAATCTCTTGTTGAACAGGATCAACACCTAGACTGTGCACTGACTTCTTGGAGGTGGACTGCAGGGTGGTGATGACACCCTTGGTGATAGTTTTGGTGATCCTTCTAGAGGACCTTCAGGGTCTTCAGTCAATTCCCTCTCCTCAAGATCGCTATACTTTGTAGCTCCTGAAATTGTTTGTTGCATTGTATTCAATCTATTACTTCTCCTCAGTCCCGAGGTCTGTAATCCCTATGCTTTCCTCTTTTTAGCTTTTGGCTTCTATTCCTGAGGAAGGATCTTGGTTTGTGCTAAATCCTCTATTCTTTTGCTAGCTTTCTTTCTTATAATATTTCCCCTTTTCATTTTCTGCAAAATGTTTACTATGGGTAGTTCATCCTCTAATATTTCCTATTGAGACTTGGGTTCTTGTTCATTTATTGTTTCCATTTTTCTCTTTCTTCCCCTGAGGATTCTACTACTGCTGGGTTGTTCAAGAGGTCCTTGTTCAAAATGGTTCCTTACCAAAAAAATTTCCCAGTTATCCCCTATACTCTGAAGGTGAAACTCAACCAAGATCTTTATCAATCGATGATGATACATGGTATTGTCTATCAATTGAATTTTCTTTTGAAATTCCATGTACATTTTCTTCAGACTATGCAAGAGGAAATAAGGAAGATTAATTTGGTGCACCTTAAGAAAATTAATCATTATTCTAATGTGGTAGAAATACTTGTATCCAAACCGACCTTCACAAGTAATAAATTTCTAAAGTACAAGAAGAAAGTTCCTCCATTTACTCTTAAAGGTTGTACTAGGAATACCTTTCTTGAAGATTGTGGTGTCCATGTTTGGATTTTTCATGAAAACTTTCCAATATTCTCTATTGATTCCCTTGTTTTTGAACCATTTTTCTCCATTTCTGGGCAATTCAGTAGCTTCTGTGACCAGGGACTCCGTTATGGCGAACTTGATGTCTCCTATTTCAACCTCAGTTCCATCAAACGAACATACAAAAGTCTTCGTCACCTCCTTGTGGAAACCATTGAATTTCTCTTTGAATTGTAGCCATTCTACTATCTACAACAGCTCTCTGGTCTAAGGATATCATTCTAATAATTTCTTCCCTGTTGGCTCGGTTCAGACAATAATAACCATTATGGAAGATGCTTTGTCTCAAGGACTACTCACTTGACTACAAAAATGGTTTTGGTAGGGTTTCTTTCAGTGGCTGAGAGATAGAGACGCTATGCGAATTTGGGGAAATGGAAGAACAAGTGAATTATAATGAAGGTCGTGGGAATGAATTGACCGTTGGAGCGCATTCAAAATAATGATTCGGTGACCGATTCAGAATGGGGACAATATAGGAGTTTAAGTGGTGCATTATGATGATTTTGACAAGCGACCATCACCCTTAATTTTCAATGATTTCATTTTATTTTGGCAGTGCTATGTCCTCTTAGTTCATATATGCAATATGTTAATCCTCGTTGGAAAATTAAAGTATCACACACCATTGATTAACTTGCTAACCTTAATTTTCCTCTGATATCTCTTGCAGGTACTTTGTACTGTCAACTATTCTTCAATTTAAATCACAAAGTGTTACCTCATTCTAAAATTAAAGTATCACATACCTTTGATTAACTTGCTAACCTTAATTGTCCTTTGATATCTCCTGCAGGCACTTTTCACTGTCAATTATTCTCCAATTCGAATCACCAAGTGTTCCTGTCAAGTTTGCTATAAAAAATTTATTAGCACTGCAAAAACTTGTCCTAGCTGTAGAAACTTATTCGAGCTACATAAAGTTGCTGATTTTGTAGCTGAGAAAAAAACTTTAGGAAAGGGAAAAAAAAATGGAAAGAAAATTTAAGGTGCCACTAGGAGTTGGTTTTCATGTTTATATTTTTTTTTTTGAACATTATATATATATATATATATATATATATATATATAGATATATATATATATATATATATATATATATATATATATGATAGAAAAGTAAAATTTCTAAGGTGGAAAAGAAGAAGAACTCTTCTCAACCATCTTCAACTCTGAAGTATCTTGGAAAATTTTGACAAATTCTTCTTTTGTCAATGTCTTCTGATAAAGTCAGAGTCGATGTCCATTCACTAAAAGGGGAATTTTTTCTTCATCAATAGTCCTAATTCTAACTGCACCATTGTCAAAAACATTTTCAACTTCATAAGGTCCATGCCAGTGGGTTTGGAATTTTCCTTAGAAGTTTTTGAACTTTGAATCAAAGAGTAATTCCCAATCTCTTGGATGAAATTTTCTTTCTTTAATGTACTTATCATTCCATCTAGATCTCTATTGTTGAACTAGGCTGGTCTTCTGGAGGGCTTCTTGTCTTATTTCATCAAGCTCATTAAGTTGTCTCATAATTTGCTTCTGTGCTTCTGATAAGTTTGATCTAGTTGGACTGCTATTTTATAAGTCTAGATCTGGAACTCTATTGGAAGTAAGACCTGCTTCCCATAAACAAGTTCATAGGGATTATGTCCTGTAATACTTCTCCACGTAGTTCTATAAGCCCACAAAGCTTTTGGAAGATTTTCTGCCTAGTCCTTCTTGTGTAAGTGTACAATCTTGGTAAGTATTTCTTCAATCACCTTATTTGTAGACTCAACTTGTCCATTGGCTTGTGGATGGTATAGAGCATACTTTCGATGTTTCGTTTTTCATTGCTCCACAAGCTTCTACACTAATATGGATGTAAATTGTGTTCCTTGATCTATTACAATTTCTTTTGGAACACCAAAACGAGTGAAGATATCCTCAAAAGAAATGAAACTACAACATTTTTAGTAGCAAAAGGAAGTGCTTTAACTTTTACCCATTTAGTGACATAATGAGTACATACTAGAATATACATTTTTTGATTTGAAGGTGGGCTGATTGGACCAACAAAATCTAGTGCCCATTTTTCAAATGGTTCAATGAGTACCTGTGGTTGTAATGGAATTTCATTTGAAAGAGTGGGTTTTCCCATTCTCTGACAACTATCACATATTTTAACATATTCCATGGTATCCATGAAAATGGAAGGCCAATAATATCTTAAAAGTAAGATTTTATAAGTAGTTATTTTGTCAGAAAAATTTCCTTCACATGGTTCATCATGGCAAGCTTTAAGTATTTCTGGTATTTCATCCTCTCGAACACATCTTCTGATAATGAGATCTGGTCTTGTTTTCTATAACTCTTCATTTATCGATGAATAAGATGTGCTATTGTGAACTATCCTCCTCTTTTTCTCTAGGAGACAAATGAAATGGCATTTTCCCTATAGCTAAATAATTAGCGATATCTGCATGTCAAGGTGATTTAGTAGATACTGCAAAAAGGTATTCATGAGAAAATTTATCTTCTACAAGTTGATCATTATTATCATTCTAAATTCTAGATAAAAAGTCAGCAATTGTATTCTGTTTTCCGAGTCTATCTAAAATGGTGATGTTGAATTCTTGTAACAATAAGAGCCATCTGGTTATTATTCCATTAGTGATTGGTTTATTCATTAGGTATGTAATGGAATAATGGTCTATGTGAATGAAGGTTTCATAGCCAGTTATATAATGTATGAATTTGTTAATGGCATGAACTATGGCTAAAAAGTCCTTCTCAGTTAGAGTATAATTTAACTTTGTAGGAGTTAAATTTTGATTGTTATAATAGATTGCATAAGGATTAAGGTATTTTTTCCATAACACAACTCCCAAGGTTGTATCTAAACCATCAGTTTATATGGAAAGGAAATTTCTGATTAGGTCCTTTTAGGATAGGTGCTTCAGAAATTCTTTTTTTCAAAGTTTCAAAGGTAGCTTGACAATTAGAATCCCAATTGAATTCACAGTCCTTGGTAAGCATTTTAAAGAGTGGAGATGCAATTTTTTGGGAAGTTTTCTATAAATCTTCTATAATATACAGTAAAACCAAGAAAACTCCTAACATCTTGTTGAAAATTTGGCACTGATAATTTAGAAATGACTTCAACTTTAGATGAGTCCACCTCAATTCCATCCTTTGAAATATGGTGACCTAAAACAATTCCTTCGTTAAATATCATGAAACATTTCTCATGAATTAATGAGAGATTTGTTTCTTTACATCTTATTAAAAATTTTCTAAGTTTTCAAGTGCTTCATTAAAAGAATCTCCATAAACTATGAAATCATCCATGTACAGTTCCACACAATCATGAATAAGGTCAGAGAAAATTCTGAGGACTGCTCTTTGGAATGATGCTAGAGCATTGCATAATCTAAAGGGAAGTACTCAGTAAGCATAAGTTCCCCATGGACAGGGGAATGTGGTTTTATCTTGATCTTTAGGTGCTACCTAAATCTGGTTATATCCACTAAAACCGTCCAAAAATGAAAAATACTTTTTCCCTGCTAATGTGTCTAATACTTGATCTATGAAAGGTAGTGGAAACTGGTCTTTTAATGTTTCTTTATTCAATTCCTTGTAATTGATGAATGCTCTCCATTTTCCTTTTTTCTTTGGAATGATTACTATGGGTGAAACCCACTGACTGTTTGATATCGGATGAATGAAATTTACATTTAGAAACTTTTGCAATTCCTCCTTAACAATTTCTTTTAGAATTGGGTCCATTCTTCATTGTGGCTATCTAACTGGTCTTGCATTTTGTTAAATGTAGATATGATGTATTTAAGTTTTAGGATCAATTCCTCTCATATCAGTATATTCCCATGCAAAATTAGAAGAATGTTTCCATAAGACTTCTATTAGTTGATTCTTTTGTAATCCTTCCAAGTTTTCATTAACATTCAAAGTTTTACTTAGAAAGATTTATATTACAAAATTCCCAAATTTTTCCATTGAGAGCAATGAGACTTGTCTAGATGAGAGATATTCATTTCTACTACGATCATAATGAGAGGAAAAATCATTATTTTCCAATATATTTAAAATTTGGTCTTCCTCTCTTATTTGTCAAGTAGTGAAAATAGGTTGTATATCATCTTCATCATCTATCCATTCTTCATTCTGTGTTTCTATTGTTGTTCTTGCAGGAGGGTATAATGTAAATTTCTTTATATAATTTCCATCTGAGATAAACATGTCACCTAATCTATAACTGATGAAAGCATCAGTTGTAGCTAACCAAGGTATTCTTAGGATTAATGGGTGCCCTCCTAAATTATTCTTGGGTGTTAAGACCATGAAATCAACAGGATATTCCCAAGAATCTAACGATACAAAAAAATCCTCCAATGCACCATCAAGTTTAATCACAGACCTATCTACTAATTGTAATAGTGTTGGTGTGTATTGAAGGTTAGAAAGCCTAAGTGAATCCATGACTTGTTTACTCATTATGTTTATGGCTACTCCTAGATCAATCAATGTGTTTGGTATTTCAATTCCATTGATGTGAATTTTTACAATGGGGCTTCCTAGATGTATATATTTTTGAATTATCATTTTTCCCATCATGATGTCTACAATTTTCTTTACAAATGGAATTATTTTTATGTCTTTATTTTTCTTCCTAATATTTGAGTACTTAATTGCTTAATTGTTTTTCCAAAAGTTGGTATTTCTTTTATGGCTTGTAATAAACGAATTTTGATACTGACACTTCTTAATTCATCCAACATATTGTAATCAGGAAATGTAATTTGTTTTTGTACTCCATCAATTTTCAACCATTTAGGGAAAGCTAGTCTAATTGATACCAAGGGTTGTTCTATGATAGGACTATTTATTGGAACATTTTCTATTTGATTATTCTCTTTTTGAGGGAGAGAGGTCTCTCCTTCTTCAGATTGATTTTTATGTTTTTGAAGATTTGGTCTTGCTTCCTGAATAACAAGAAGTGGTTTTCTTTGTAACGCTCTTTCTTACCTTAATTGGACATTTTTTAGACCTGGTGGAGTTCTTACATAAATTTGAGGATTTTTCCCTTCCATGTTGTACACAGGTTGTTGTGGTATTTTATTATTAGGATTCAGAAGTGGTTGAGTGGGTAGCTGATTGGGTTTTTGTGTAAATGGTAGGTGGAGTTGTCGATTTTGATTCCAAACTTGGAATTGAGGTAATTGATTAGCTTGGGTAGCTTGATTGGATTGGGGTAGAAATTGTGGTGGAAGATAGGATAGTGAATAATGTTGATATTGAGCATAAGCCCCATAAGGACTTTGCCATCCTTGATTCCAAGATTGTGATTGTGGCTAAGCCCAAGGCTGCCAAGATGGATTCTAATAATTTTGTGAAGACTGAGCAAATTGTTGTGGTCTGAAGCCTTGTGGTTTCTTTGGTTGGGAGTTTTGCCATCGTCTCTTGGCTATGAGGTAAAGAGGGTCTAATTGTTCTGGTATTCCTTCATCATTAAATACAACCTTGAGACTTAGTAAATAAGACACTCCTTAGTATCATGATTATCTACACATATGGCACATGTTTCTATAGCTTTTGAATCTAAGTGACACTCTCTTAAGGAATGCTTCTTTCGAAATCTAGGATAGAAAATAGATAATGCAACATTTTCATATTTTTCCTTATTCTGTATTTTAAGGGTGTTTATCTGTTCACTTAGACTCACTAAAATGTCTGTCTTGAAGTTATCAAGAAAGCTTCCTAATTCTACCCTACTGACTGTCCTGGCTACAGATTTATTAATTCTTGATAAGATAGGGTCTCTAGGACTCTTTCCAACCTATCTTTACCCCTTGAGATATGTACACATAGATCACAAATATATGCAAATGGTAATTGAGAAATATCCCCTTCCCTTGTTAAGTTAAGAAGATCGATCCATTCATCTTTGATAGCTTTGAGCAGGAGGGATTTCAATGTTTCCTCATCTAAATTATCCATTTTTTCTCTTTTAATATTCTAGACAAATCTCTCTACTAAGTCTTCAATATTTTCATATTCCTTTTGTGTCATTTTGAAGACTTCATCTTTAAGGTTTTTTCTGAATATGACTACTTCTATTATCTTTACAAAACAAATATACAAAAAAGATTACAGAGGGCAAGGTTTAAGTGGATTTTCTCAGGCTCCTTGGCCTTGCCCATATTGCAGCACCCAACTTGAGAGAGTTCAAAATTGGGTGGTTCGCTGTACTCCTGCTGACTCTATTACATAACACTGATAGACTGTCCATTGCTGGACTGAACATATGATGCACATAAACATATTTGACACGGACAAAGACATAGAACACTGGACGTATACACTGGACACTTGGACATTTACAAGCGACATTTGGACTGTAAAGCCAACATATGGAAAATGTAACTGAATTGCCCCGGAAAATCCCAAACAAAACATAAATTACCATGACAACATCATTCTTCGTCCATAGACTGGGGCTGCTCTGCAATTCTGCATCCGAAGTGGAGCGTGTTCTCCGAATCCGAGAGCTGAATGATTTTATGAGGACTGTCATTTCTGGCAAGTTCCCTCGGACCGGGCCAAGGAGCAGCACGCACCAAGGTATCAGCTACAGGATCCAGATTGAGGTCGGAGTCTTCCATTTTCTGCTTGCCCTTACACGAACCAGGCGGATGAGTGATTGCTCATGCCGAGGGGCCAGCGTTTGGATTCGGATTGAGGCCAGGGCGTTCCAATTTCCTCCCTCCCGCGGGACCCGGAACTGACCATCCCATCCCAGGAATGAGCTCGGGCTGAGCCCCACCCCCTTCTTCACCTACGGGAAGGCAGGCAACAGGGGAGTCATCCCCACTGGGATGCTGCTTATGCTGTTGAGGCTCAATGCCATGCTCCACTGCAATTGTCACGATCAGAGAGGAATTGACATGCGGACAGGGGAGGCGATACCTGAGCATGGGAAGCTCTCTGTGACTGTCACCTTCACTTGGGCTGCTCTCCTTATGCCCTCCCACTTCGTCATTGCTATCCTGGAACCAACAAGGCTGAGAGGTGACTTCTATTGAAGAAGAAGGGGAGTGATGGTCATCTCTCGGTGGAGCGCGACCTTGAATTCCTCCCCTCCGGCTACCCATTCGTAACCTGTCTCGCAGCATACTTAAATGCCTTTCAAAGTCTATGCTGTGAACAGTCACCAGAATTAACGCTACTCCCAGTAGCAATAGCGAATTCCACCACCACTCTTGATCTCTGGCCTCAGGAGTCCAATACCTTAATGTGCCCGAGCTCCAGGAATTAGCGTCAAGGACCAGATAGCGATTAGCTTCCAGAACCAGGCTTGAGGGCCTGCACCACGAGCAGGCTTCCAGAGCCCACTTCCAAAACCTACCCCCAATTCCTGAATCCGCCTCTCGAGCCTTATGACAGAGCAAATTCGCCTTACAAACCCATTGACCGAGCAAATTCACCTCTCGAACTGCAAGAATTATCAATAAGACATTCAACATATAACTCACAGTCTTCCTCCCACGATGTGTCGCAATCTCACATTCTCCCGTTTCCCCCCTCGGCTCTGCATTCACCTTGCGGCTAGCACAGAGGAGGGTCTCTCCACCAGATGCTCCATACTTCCGCAAACCAGCCATACTCCCTCGCTTAAACCTCTCCATCGCTCGACTGCTCACCTGCCTCCCTCGAGCCGAGAGGACAGGCATTAATGCCGTCTCATCTCCGGCCTTCACCACATTAAAACGCCTTAACGCCTTCACCCCATGGTACCACCTTTGCATGTGGTCTTGACACTCGGCCACATGATGGCCCGTGTCATTCTTTCCGTTTTTAATCACCCGCATCCGGGGCGATGAGATCCTTCTTCGCCTGAGAGATACAGTCATAATTGAGCTTGTCATCTTCGGAATTGTTCAGAGAGCCAATAAAATAAGAGATAGCTTGAGAGGCTCCTTTGTTGGCTAGTCTGTCTGCCACCTTGTTCGCTGTTCTTCTTACATGTTTGAACTCTATACTCTGAGTGGTGTGAAGTTTCTCCTCCAATGATTCTAATCTGCTTAATAGTCTCCAACTCGTGGCAACCTTGGCCGCCGGCGTACCGGCTTGGAGTCTTTGGGCGGCATTGATCAGGATTAATGAATCCCCTTCTATTTCCAAAGGGAAGTAGTTGTGCTGTTCTGCAATGCATAGTCCTGTCCATAAAGCTTCTAGTTCGGCCACATTATTGGTATCTTTACCTAGAGATCCATAGAAAATTTGGATTATTTCCCCTGTGTGATTACAAAAGAGTCCTCCATAACCTGCCAGTCCGGGATTTCCTTTGGCTGCCCCATCGAAATTCATCTTGTAGGATGCAAACTCAGGGGGGGACCAGCTAGAAGGAGAGGAACTGCTGATAGTGGGTCTGACACCTTCTTTCTGGAGCAGTGAGAGATTTATGTTCCAAGCCTTCAGGATCTTGCCTTCTAATGGAGTATCTGGCATATCCGTGTCTGACCAAGCTTTAAGGGCCAAAGTTTCTTGCAACTGATTGGTGAGAATGATCCATAAGGCTTCCAGGGGCCGGGAAGAGTTATTAAAGATTCTGTGGTTTCGTTCTTTCCAGAGAATCCAATATATGAAACCTGGTAGGAGTCTCCACAAGTGATTGAGTAGCTGACTTTTGTAGGGAGAGGGATTCCATTTCCTTAGGTTTTCAGCTATGTCCTCTGTCCTGGCCTCTGTTCTCATGTGGCAGCTCTCTACTTTCCCCCATATTATCTTGGCTAACGAGCAGGACTCCATAAGATGTCCTATTGTTTCTGAGGCAATATTACAGTTCGGACATCTTGATGGCCCCACAAAACCTCGCTTTATCAGATTGTCCCAGGTTAATATTCTTCGTTTACTAAGCAGCCATAGGAAGGTGGAGATTTTGGGCCATATTTCTGGACTCCAGATCTTTTCCCATATCGGGTCCTTGATTGGTTGGTTTCCATTATATCTGAGCTGATGGGCTTCTTGAGTTGTGAATGTGCCTTTGTGTTTATGTCCCCATCGAAGTCGGTCATGTTGAGTGGAGTATCTGATTTTCCGGTATGAGAGTTCTTCCTCTATTTCCTCATAAGTTTCGCTTTGCCAATTATCTTGCCAAAGGCTGGCCTTTTTCCAGGTTCTGAAGTCAGTGCTATCAGAGTGCTGCCAAAACTGATTGACTTGTGTGAGTCCTGCTTGTTGCATTTGCTCTTGCCATAGAGGCTTGTGAAAAACTGTAGTCAGTGGGGGGAGCTGCTGCCACGAGTCCTCCCAAAATTTGGCTAAGTTTCCAGAGTGCACCTCCCAAAAGCAATGTTCTTGTATGAATTTACTGTGGGGTTTGGCGGCATTCCATATGGGAGAACCTTGAATAGTGGAATTGATTCTAATTAGATCATTCCATTGGCTGCCTGGGGTGTACTTGGCTTGCCACAATTTGGCCCATAGGGCATTTGGCTTGGTGAGCCAGTTCCACCACATGCGGGCTCCCATGATGTCATTGCTATGCAGCGGGTCTCTAAGTCCTAGTCCCCCCTCAGATTTGGGTTTGCATACTTCAGACCATTTTACCAGTGCCCACTTTCTGTTGAGAACCGATGAACCCCAGAGAAAATTGCGCTGTAGGTTGCGAATTGATTTGAGGACCCATTTGGGTGCCGCTACAAGGGAAAAGAGGTATAAAGGCAAGGCTTGGAGAACCGACTTGATCAGTACAAGCCTACTGGCTGTGTTGAGAGCTCGAAACGTCCAGAGTGAGAGTTTGGATTCAAATTTGTCAAGAAGTGACTGCCAGGAGGAATGATTGATTGCAGCCGCAGCAAGGGGGGCTCCTAGATAAGTTGACGGGAGTTTAGAGATAGTAAACTGCATAATTCTAGCGATATTTCTTTGAGTGGAGAGGGGGGTGTTAAAGAAAAATAGATGGGATTTCGAAGAGTTGATGGAGGTTCCAGAGGCTTTTGAGAATATGGAGAGCAGAGATTTAAAGACTGAGGCTTCCTTTGAGGATGGGTGGCCAAATAACAAAGTATCGTCAACAAATTGTTGATGGGAGTGAGGAGGAGAGCCATGGACCGAAATTGCTTTTAGCATTTGAGTGGAGATAGCCGCCTTCAACAATCTACCAAGCCCCTCCGCCATGAGAACGAAGAGAAAAGGTGACAATGGATCCCCTTGCCTAATGCCCCTTGAAGGCCGAAAGGGTTGTGAAGGAGAACCATTTAATAGTACAGAGAAGCTTGGGGAGGAAATTAAATTAAAGACCCATCTTGTCCAAGTATGACTGAAGCCAAAAGCGATGAGCATTTTTTGAATATAGTTCCAACTAAGCTTGTCAAAAGCTTTTGATAAATCTAACTTGAGAAGCATACCTGGCTTTTTGAGAATCTTGAGAGAGTGAATCACTTCATTTGATAGAATGATCCCGTCCATAATTTGCCTTCCCTCAACGTATCCTGTTTGTTCCGGAGAGATGAGCAAGGGTAACAGAGGTTTGAGTCGGTTTGCAATGACTTTAGATATAAGCTTATATATGACATTACATAATGCAATTGGTCTAAAGCTTTCAGGCTTGCTTGGTTCTGCACATTTTGGAACTAGCGCTATAAAGGTGGTATTGAGAGCTGGAAGGATCCAGTGCATGCTTCGCGATTCTTCCACCAGCTCCCAAACTTCTACTTTAATTAGATCCCAGAATGCATGGTAGAAGTTTGCCGTGAAACCGTCCGGCCCCGGTGCTTTGCCATCTTTGAGCTGGTTCATTGCTTCCTCAATTTATTTTAGGGATATATGCTGGAGTAATTTGTTGTTGTGCTCCTCAGTTATGATTCGAGGAATGTGCTGAGTGATGGCTTTAATCTCTGCATCTTTGTTTCCTTCTGGCTCTTTGAGAATATCTTGAAAGTAATGTGTTAACTCTTTTTCCATGTCTTCATGGCTTTCTACCCGTTCGCCCTGCGGATTGTTCATGAAGGTGATGTTATTGTGCATGCGCCTCTGAACAGCAGTTCTATGAAAAAATTTTGTGTTTTTTTCACCTTCTTTTAGCCAATTGATTCGAGATTTCTGTTGCCATAGTATTTCTTCTTGCTTTCTTCGTTCTTCTAATTTATGCCAAAGGATCTGCTCTTGCTGTGACTGCTCCTCTGTACGGCCTTCTTCAATAATGGTTTGCTGTAGATTCTCCATTTGTTTTTCCAGTCTTTGTCGATCCTCCTGTATGTTGCCGAATTGGGTTTTGTTCCAATTTTTGAGAACCTGTTTAAGGTTTTTCAATTTTTGTTGAAATTGAAACATTTTGGCCCCTTCTGGAGGTCTAAAAGCTTTCCAAGCGTCCTCCACAATCTGCCGGAATTTTGTATTAGTGAGCCAAAAAGCTTCGAAGCGGAAGGGTCGATTGCATCTTACACCTGGCCTCGACCAGTGGAGCACAATGGGCCAGTGATCAGATCCTCCGTGTGGTAATATTGACGCATTGAAGTCTCCGCCCAAGTGGATTGCATTATCTGAAAGGAGGAATCGGTCAAGTCTAGAGGCGATGTGATTGACCCCGCTGCGCTTGTTAGTCCAGGTAAAGATCCCATTGGAAGTAGGAATATCCATTAAATTGTTGTCCTGAATAAAGTCTCTGAACCCTTTGCTGTCAGTTTCCAATCGTGATCTTCCCCCTGTTTTCTCCTCCAGCGATTGAATAATGTTGAAGTCTCCACCGCTTATCCAGAGCGGGAATTGTCTATTCTCATTCAAACTGGACAGTGTATTCAACAAATCCAGTTTGTGTTGATTATTTTGCGGGAAGTAGACATTGGTTAAATGGCCATGGATCTGTGTTCCTATAAGATGGAAGGAAGCTTGTATGAGAAAGTGTGCAGCATGGAAGTCGTAGAGATTAAGGACTTGTGGGTTCCATAGTATTGCTAATCCACCCGATGCTCCTGAAGCTCCGACTGACATTAGATTACTGCCGGCCCAGATCTTGTTTCTAACCTTGTCCATAGCTGTTGTTCTTTTTTTTGTTTCTTGAAGAAAAACTAGCGAGGGTTTTTCTTGCTGTATCAAGTTCTTGATCATCCTAATTTTCGAGGGACTGTTGAGTCCTCTTACATTCCATGAGACTAGCTTCATGGTAAATGTGATGCAGGTTTGTAGAACTTAGTCAGCTTAGGGAATCGCCCTGATTCCACAAGCAATTCCCCTACTGCAATGGTTCTTTGCAGGTCCGTCTTGCGCCCTCTCTTTTTGCTATCTTTGAGGATCTTCTTTGCATCCCATGGACTTCCGCCTTGTATACCTAGATGTTTGTTGTGCTGAACTTTGGTTAAGACTCCTTCCAGTCGCTCGATTTGCCATGGAGGGATAGAATTGTATTCTTTTTGCTTGCAAGCTGTTTCAAGTTTTAAGATGTCTATGCCTTCTATGATAATGTTCTCCGGATCCTGATCCATGTTGCTGGGTGCATTCTGTTCCTCCTCCTCGGTCAAGGTATGTAGACTTAGAGCTATTGCTGCATCCATGTCCATGTCAGATTCTAATTGCTTGGGATCCATGTGAGCTTTCCCCTTTCCGACCAAAGGGCCGCTAGGATTTGAGTCTTCCTTAGGGTTATCTTCCGGGAGAGATTGGGAGGAGAGATCTGAGATGATTTTAGCCGCAGATTTATCTGCATGGTGAGCCTGAGAGGAAGAGGGCTGAGAGTTGGAGTGCAGAGGCTCGCTGCTGTGAGGATCCTGGTTGGCAAGAGGCGAGAACTTGTTCTTAGCATCAAATCTGAAGGGGGTCGCATGGGTACCTTGATGCTTTTTGGGATGTCTACGGCGGTTGGGTATTGAGATGAAGCCTTCTGAATCTGTTTGTGGTTCAGTAGGATGGGCTTTGGAGAAATGATTTAAAGGGCAATCCCTAAAAAGATGCCCATGGGCATGACACTTACGGCAGCGAAAAGGAATATGCTCATAATCTAGAGTTTGTTCCCATTCAAAATCTTCGTGAAGGAGACTTACCGAGTCTGCCAAAGTCTTGGTCAGGTGCATTTTGACGCAGATCCGGGCATATGAGGTAAACTTGCGTTTCTTTGTCTCCTCTGCTACTTTGATGAAGGTTCCTAATCTGTTGCCAATGTCGGCAAGCGTGTCCTCCTTCCAATATTCCACTGGGAGACCGTACATTCTGATCCAAACCGGAGCCCAACTGAAGTCTTCCTTGTTTGGGTCAAATCGAGGCTTCCATTCTGTAAGATAAAGTCCAGAAGAGTTGAAAAAATAAGGGCCGCCTTCGAATACCTTGGTCTTATCTTCCAGGCAGTTAAATATGGCTGTGAAAAAGCCCTTTGGTCCTAGTTGCAGTGTTACTTGTCCCTTGGGTTTCCATTTGGATTCTATCCAGCCATTCAGGGCGCATTCTGTCGGCCAGAATCCCAAGAATTTGCCTATCAGAGCGTGGTATTGCATGTACTGTATTTCTTCATTGATCCGGTGACTGGGCAGTTCAATCTTGATGCGCTCTGTCGATTTGGGAATGCAGGTAGCCGAAGTCGCCTTTGGCTGTGACGCAGAGCCATTTGGAGCCTGTTCTGTATCCGAATCCGTGGCAGCCACCTTGTCTGCAGGGATTTCGTGCTCATTAGTTTTCGAGTTCTTTTTCTCGCGGTTGGTTTCAGGAGGGGGCGGCGGCGAACTCTTTGCTATTCCGCTGGAGATGTCATTCGAAGGAGGGGAGGCAAAGCCTTCCCCTCCTGCAGGCGCAGCCATCTAGGTGTATCAACCGTAGACCAGCCACTTGCCTTGCGTTGCCCGAGTTGTACCAGTAGGGTTCAGAGATGGCGGCAGAGGCCTGTGCATCCGTGAGGTTGCAGAGCTCTAGGTCAGGAAAAAAAATCCCCCGACTTCATCTTTAAGGTTACTAGGCATATAGTAATCTCTATATTTTCCTAAGAAATCCTCTTTCATTTCTGCCCATGTTGTTATAGAATTCACTCCTAAACTCACTAACCATTTTAAGGTCGAATCATTTAAGGTAGTAGGGAACAATTTCAATTTTTGAGCATCATGCTAATAGTCATATGATATGCATAATACTTCGAATTCAAAGAGAAATGTCTCTGGGTCTTCATTTCTTTTTCCGTCGAAATTAGGAAGAGTTGAGGGTGATATATTTTTCATTGTGAGGGTTGTATCTTCATCAAAAATAGGAAATCTAAAAGGATCTTGATTTCCTCTACCTCTACCCCCTCCTCTATTCCTATCTCCACCTCCTCCTCTTCCTCTTCCTCCTCCAATCCTATTTTCCTCACCATTGACATTGTGTACCTCTCCTTCCCCTTCTCCAGCCATGATAGATTCCTCAGAACTAATGTAAGGTTATTCTAATTCTTCTAGTTCCTCTATTAATGGGTGGTCAAAATAAGTTTCATGTTCCTCTTCTTCACTAGGAACTTCTAATTCTTCTCCCAAAATTTGTTCACCAGTGGAGGATATAAAAACTACTCTTGTAGTTGGGGATGCAGGGTTTTCTTCAATTACAGCTTCAATGGATGAAGTAGGTGAAGTTCTGGATTGGATTTCTGATCTTGAGACTTCAGGAAGTCTTTGTCAACCTGCAAATGGAATTCGAGTTTGAGTAGGTTGTGTGGAACTTTGAAGTCGTGGTGACGTGGGTGGATTTGTGGGACCTCATCCTACAAATCTACCTCTATAATCTCTATGCCTACACATATCATTATTTGAATTAATAATTTTTCTCTCTTTTTGTTAACTTCTATTTGTACTTCCCCAACAATGGTTCCAAAATGTTTAGCCAATTTAATGTTCTTAAATTGTCATCATAAATTATCGACCAGGGCAGGTATACTATTGAAGCACAAGTGCACTATATGTGCTAGAAGTTATTTTATGTCGTTAAGATATCTATGTTATTGTTAAGGTCTAAACTTAGAGTTAATATGGAGATGGTATTATTTATTATATTAAATTATTGTTCTTAAAGTTGTTAGCTGGTTATCCTAAAAAATTAATCTCTATTAAATCATTTTTTTGGATGGTTTCAGAGTGATCCTAAACTCTACTCTTGTTAGACTGTTTTTTATTTTATCTTGAATTTTATGCATCCAAGTCTAGATTACTATGTGCAAGAGAGATCTATTCTATCAAATTGAAAATGAATAATGTTTGAATTTAATCACCAAGAAACTTATTGTCACTCTTTAACTCATTCAACTTCATCCAAACAAGAAATAAAATTGATAAAATGAAAAGCAACTAAGCTATGAAATGAGACAGTTGAACTGTAGGTAGAAAGCAAAGGGAATTTCCTATGCAGACAATATTTTAATTGTGAATTCCATTACACTACATTTCAAAACACAAAACAAAGCATCTAAAATTTAACTTTTAAGAAATTAAAGAAATCTATGTGAAATTGGTAAAAGACCTGTATTGGACATAGGGGCCCTCCACGAAACAATCGACAATCTTCAATCAACACAGCATGGAAAATATTAACCAAGTCTATTTCCCATAAACAAGTTTAATAAGATGTTCTCAGAATTTACATATATCAGCACACACCCAAAACATAGAGCAGCCATTGCTTTTATAATATTTCTCTGAATAACAGTACGAGAGTTTTAAGCCTACATATATTTATTTCAATCCTATTAAACAAACTATATCACTAAACAATCGACTTTCTATTTGGAAAAGAAAATCAATAAGATTTCATGAAAATTCGGACTCTATCCCTACAATAATCTTGCAGTTGACTTTGAGGTTAACCGTGTTACAGTGTGATCTTCTTGAAGAATTGGCTCGAGAGAATAGGAAAGAATCCATGAGGAGATGATTCCTCATCTATCCATATCTTCTTTTGCTTAGCTGGTTCACTCGAACCCTATCAACAATGGAGGTAGTTGTGGAAACTCGGATTAGCTGCAGAAACAAGCCAATTCCGTAGCTGAATGAACACTTTAACAAAGCAATAAGGTATATAGAAAAATATGAAAAAGAGGACATGTAAGTTCTTACCTTAACAAAACCTTTTGTCTATTGCATTTATTTAGGTGATAGGTATAGGAAAAAGGAATAAGTATAGGAAAGAAAGGGTGTCAAGGTAAGGCAGTCCTTGGACTCTATAGATAGTGTATGCATTCAGGAACTAATCCTTGAGGGATTAAGCTATTTTTAGAGGCTATCTTTCCCTTTAAATACAATCTATCCTTCATAGGAATTACACATTGGTATAGAGACTTGGAGAGATTGTGAAGATGCTAATATTTGGCCCTGAACTTGCTTATGAGTTGGATATTGAATTTGTTGAGTGCTGGGATTGTTCTAGAAAGAACAAGCATTGTAATTTCATCTTGATTTTCCATATTAATACAAAACAGATAGTGAGGTTTTGAGTTGTGGCTTTCCCCAGATATTTATTGTGTTATGTGCCTTTTATTCTCTTCCTCTATTGATTATTGTTTTCTTGATTTTTATGGGATTTTGCTGTAAAGAGTAAAAGTAGATTCTTGTCTATTGTTTTAGTAGATTACATGAGATTTTGAATCTACAGGATTTTCTACATGGTATCGAAGCAAGATGTTTATTTGGGCCGAGAGTTTGTAGAGAAGATATGAAAATTTCTGTACAAAATTTTCAGAAACAAACTGTAGATCTGGATTCCTTGGGAAAAGATACCCAAATTCAAAAAGCAAATTGGCCGAATTGAAGTTTGGATGAGGGAGATATCGCTGATTTTTAATCAGCTCTCTAGAGGAGATTTTTAAGTTTTGAGTTTTTGGGTTACAGGTGAAAGTTGAATTTTCATACATACTTTAGGATCGGTAGATGGCGTTCCATGGGTTGAGGCTTAAGTATGCCTTGGAAGGCAGATCGAATTTTATAGCCTAGAGGGACATGATGGAGGATGTGTTAGAAGATAATGTCTTGAAGGAATTCATTGATCAATAAGTCCCCAAGCCAATGGCTACAGATGCACAAAACTTGGTCGAATGGAAGAAGTGTGTGGTGAAGGCAAGGCGAATAATGCTCGAGGGAGTTTGAGACCACATTGTCTCGAGCCTCCATGGCAAGGAAACTCCGTATGCTACATGGAAGACATTGACGAAATTGTATCAGAATAACATTGATCAAAGGAAGTTGGCACTGAAGGATAAACTTTGTAAAATCAAGATGCAGAAGGGCGAGACGATTCGAAAGTACTTGACCAAGTTCACTCAATGTCAGGATGAACTTGGAAGTGTTGGAATCATATTTATTGAGGAGGATATGGTGAGCCTTGCTCTTTTTGGACTCCTAAAGAGTTGGCATAGTTATCATGACTCTGTTAATGATCAGGAGAAGCTACCAGATTGGGAAAGACTATGGTTAGATTTGATGTAGGATGAGATTAGGAGGAACACCAGGGATTGCTCTTCACTAAAGACTGATGATGAAGAGAGTTGTGCCTTAGCGATTAAGGCAAGGAAGGGGAAAGGTAAAATTTCTCATTCGAAATCATATTCTTATCATGGAGGTAAGAAGAAGGACATGACAAAAGTTAAATTCTTTCATTGTCACAAGATGGGTCACTTTTCTACAAGTTGTCCATTGAAGAAGTCCAAGAAGAAGTCCTCAGGATTAGTGACATGTGAGGCTTTGACCTCCCAATTCGAATTGGACTTTTCCCTCATTGTATGCATTGTGTCTTCAATGATGGGAAGTGTTTGGTACTTAGACAGTGGAGCTTCATTCCACATGACTAGCGACAGAGAGTTATTCAGTGAATTGGAGGAGAAAGGTATCAATGTGATGACGATAAGTATAATGTTACTAGTGTGGGCACTATTACTTTTCATAGGGAGCATGCAAATCCACTCACCTTAAATAATGTTATGCATGTACCCAGACTGGCAAAGAACTTGGTATCTGTTTCTGTGCTTGAGGATAGAGGCTATGATCTGATCTTTTCAAAAGGAAAGGCATTCCCTCATTACATAGCCATGGGTCAAGCAAAGAAGATAGGGATTTGAGTTTAGAATATCTATAAGATAGAGGTAGAGGATTGTGCTACCTTCATTTCAAAATAGGAAAAGATGTTGAGCCGAGTGTTGGCATTATGATGCATGTGTTGTACTTGATGGCAACCCCCCTCATAGAAGACCATCTCACTTATATACATTCAGAAGAGTGTAACATAATACATAGATGCAGGGCAGCTCAAAGGAATCAAATGGCAAGTTCTTAGTAAGCTTTGCCATCAAGTCCAAAGGGGGAGATTGTTGGCATTATGGCTAAAGTGTTGTCCTTGATGGCAACCCATTCAGGTGGTAGTTCACTATTTCAGCAGCAGAAGTTGATGATCAGCTCTCATTTTATTGAAAAATTATGAAGGACGCAGGAAGCCAGTTCAGAAGGTGCGTACCCGCAGGTACACCATGCAGAAACTGCGTCCCGGGATGCAGGCCAGCCGTTCAAGCGGTGCGTCCACCCAGTGCACACATTTCAAGGCAGAGAAAAGCACGTGGGGGTTTCTTGTGTGGTATCTAGTCGACGGTTTTGTGTTTCTATGGTGTCGGCTCGTGGTATTGTTCCTTGATTTGAGGAGGAGATTGCCTATATAAAGCAAAGGAGATCATTTGGTTTGAGTATGTCTTTTGTTGAAAATCTTATGAGGTTAGATCTGGTCTAGATCTAATGAAGGCGAATCTATTAATGGACCGAGATCTCTTGTCGTATGTTCAGATCTGTGGATCTGATTGTCTGGGTTGCTTCTAAAGTCTTGAAATCATCTATGCCCGGAGGGACGCAGGTGCAGTAAGGTTCAGGTGCGTCCGGGACGCAGGAGAGAAGAGTTTCAGGTGCGCCGGACGCAGGCGCAGAAGGGTTCAGGTGCGCCAGGACGCAGGAAGTTCAGTAGACTCAGTGCGAGGGACGCAGGCTAGCAGTTTAGCAGGGTGCGTCCAGGGACTCAGGCCAGCAGTTGAGCAGGGTGAGTCCGGGACTCAGGCTAGCAGTTGAGCAGGGTGAGTCCGGACTCAGGCTAGCAGTTGAGCAGGGTGCTTCCTTCTCTTAAAATCTTTGTTTATCATTGTTGTATTCCGGGTTTGGTCCTATTATTGTTGATCTGGTTATTTCAGTTGATTGGGTGTTTCAGAAGGTTGTTTGAGCTTCAATGTTGTTGTTGGGTCCAGTATGAAAATTGGATAAAATGTGGCGTTTCAGTTTATGGGTTGTGCTTTAGTGTATCCAGTATGAAAATTGATGAAACGTGGTACTTGAAGGAGAGAAGATTGTAGGCCGGCGCCTACGTACTAGTATCTAAGCTAGTACAAGAGCTAAAGGAAATCTTTGGAGCATTGTAACAGGTAGTAGCCTGCGTACTAGTAAATGGATCGGCTAGTACAAGAGCAAAGGGGGTTGTAGCTCCCGTACTGGTATAAGGCTGCACCAGTACAAATATTGTAAAAGAATTTTCTTATTAAGAAGAAGATTGAGATGACTTGCAGCAGGTGGTTTTTCTCCCGCATTGGGTTTCCACCTTACATCATTGTGTTCATGTGTGTGCCTTATGTGTGATGATCTACTTTATGTTACTGCATCTGTTAACTGATAATATGGTTGATAATGTTCTAATGCACTCATTGAAGATCGATTAACTTAATCATAAGAAGTTGTGGAAGTAGCATATATGAATCTGATTATGGAAATGAAAAAGTTTTATTAATATGATAATACTGATTCACCCCCCCCCCCCTCTCAGTATTATTTCCAACAATTGGGATCAGAGCAGGTCCTTTGATAGAAGCTTGATCGCTTGAAGGAGATCCGTGGAACAATGGGAAAGAAGCTTAAGAAGAAAGCTAATAAGAAAAAGAAGTCATCTCAGAAGAACTATGACAGTGGAAGAATCGATTGGGGATTAGGCATAAGAAGCTCTTCAGATTCAGAATCAAATTCAGAGTCATTATCAGGTATGAATGTGTTATCCTCTGATGTTCCAGCTATATTTCCTTGTGAAAGAGATGAAAGTGATAGCGAAACTACTGAATTTGCTCTTATGGGTGAACAAGAAAGATATCAAATAGAGGCAGAATTTAAAAGGCTGACAGACAAAATTAGAGATCAACAAGATCTATTAAACAAAAAGGAATGTGATTTCAAAGAAGAAGCTACCAAACTAAGGGCACAACTAGAAGAAGGAAACAAGGTAAGAAAGCTACTCAAGGACAAGGAAGACCAATGTCAAAAATTGCAGCATGAAGTGACATCATTAAGAAAAGAAGTCAACGAAAGAAGCACAACCATCAAGAAACTCAAAGATAGATCCAGCTACTATGAAAATCTTGAAGCTACAATCCTCTCACTAAAAGGAGATCTTGAAGAATCAAAGAAGCAGAATACAGATCTACTCCAAGCTATTGCAAAACAAGAAAACGAAGTCACCAGCTTAAAATCTCAACTGGAATGTGCATTCCGAGTTCGTCAAATGCAGCAGGATCTGAATGAAGAACAAGAAAAGGAGATTCTCAAACTAAGGGAACAAATGAAAGCTGAAGAAGTTTTGAAAAAGAAATCTCTTGAAAAGGAAGAACAACTTCAGGTTGAGGTAAATATCTTGAAAGGTAAACTAGAAGAAAAGGATAAGCTTTTACGATTTCAAGATAGCTCTAAAGTATTGGATGATATTCTTAGTAGTCAAAGGTCCCCTGCTATAAAGACTGGTCTTGGTTTCCATGAATCTGTTGAAGGTGAATCTAGTTCACAAGGTGAGGCAAGAAACTCTAAAAGGAAATCTAAAGTGATCAACGAAGAAGTGAAAGATCAATCTCATCATCAACCAAGGAAAGAGATTCCTCAAAGAAAATCCTTTACTCCTCCTATGAATAATGTTGAATGTTATGTATGTCATAATCTTGGACATGTTGCAGCTAGATGTAGAAGAAGAAGAGTTCAAGACCATTATGCAGAAAGGTCATCTCAATCAAGGTACTTTTATGGATATTGCTTTGCTTGCAATATGTTTGGTCACAAAGCTACTGATTGTTACAGGAGGAATATGAAACATGTAAGATGTTATGCATGTAACAAGCTTGGACATATAGCCAAGGAATGCAGGAACAAAGTTTGGGCACCATATCAAAAGGAGAAAATGTCATCATCACGCTTGAAGATATGGAGGAAAAAGGAAGTACAGTCAGAAAAGGATGGCACAGTACAATGTACAGACATACCAGAATCAGAGGAAGCTGAAAGTACAGGACGCAGTGCAGTAACAGGAGACCTGTGTGCGGACGCAGGCCAGACCAAGTCCAGGTGCGTCCAGGACGCAGTTCAGTAACTGAAGATATGCGTGGGGACGCAGAGCGACTGAGGATCAGGTGCGTCCCTGAAACAAAAGGACGCGGTGCGATAGTAATTTTGGGTGCGTCCCTGAGTAAAAGTACGCGGCGCGATACTGTTTTTGGGTGCATCCCTACAGCAACAGGACGCAGCGCAACAGAAGATAAAGTGCGTACCTGTCTCAAAGAATTTATTGGCTGTTTCTTCTTGATATGCATGATCAGATTTAACAGATGGCACTGGTTCAGGGGGAGCATATGTCCTAAATTCATTGTTGGCATTATGGTCCTTGGTGACAATGCTTATGATTCATCTTGCTATTATGAGTTGATCACATGATCAGATGTATGGTTGATTCTCTAATGATGCTTGCATGAAGTCTTTATTATCCTTGGCACATATATGGATGAGGTTGGCTGATTTCGTGGATGATTATTCAAAGTCGCATTGTTGGAGACATGATGATGATGAGTTACTCATATGCATTTCATGATGAGGTTGACATGAGCAAGATGCATGATTTCTTTCTTGGCACAAATGGATGAGGATTGTTGGCTGGATACAGGGATGATTATTCATACATATGTTGATTGATGCTGATGCTTTCATTTGATGGCTCTTGATTCATGTAGATCTGGATGGTTATGAGTTGATACTATGGAGCAGATTATACAGTGCTGTTGTTTGTCATGATCTTTAGATGTTTGGAAGGTCGTAGCAAGACTCATGTTGTAATAGTCTATCTATTATCGTCATCTCTTCAGGTCATGTAACGGCCTATGTCCCCCCACTATGCATAGGATGAAGATGTAATGTATTTGGTTTTCATATTTCTGATGTATTCCCACTTGGTTGGATGGATGATCCTTATTGTGATGGGTGATGGATGTATGTATTTTATAGAGTCATGTTCTTCTTGTAGAACATCTTTTTGCAGACCTTGCTTACAGTCAGGGGGAGCTTGAGTATGAACAGCACTATATAGCAGAGCAGACATCTCAGCTTGTTCTCAGAAAGACCATTATCAAATTGGAGCACCATGTCATATTCAAAGGGGGAGCTCATTCAGAGACTTTAGCAGATCTGGTTTATAGTCAAAGGGAGCATGTTCTTAGGGGGAGCATACCCCTTTGCCCTTGATGTCAAAGGGGGAGAGTGATCTGGTGTTGTTGCCATCAAGTCCAAAGGGGGAGATTGTTGGCATTATGATGCATGTGTTGTACTTGATGGCAACCCCCCTCATAGAAGACCATCTCACTTATATACATTCAGAAGAGTGTAACATAATACATAGATGCAGGACAGCTCAAAGGAATCAAATGGCAAGTTCTTAGTAAGCTTTGCCATCAAGTCCAAAGGGGGAGATTGTTGGCATTATGGCTAAAGTGTTGTCCTTGATGGCAACCCATTTAGGTGGTAGTTCACTATTTCAGCAGCAGAAGTTCATGATCAACTCTCATTTTATTGAAAAATTATGAAGGACGTAGGAAGCCAGTTCAGAAGGTGCGTACCTGCAGGTACACCATGCAGAAACTGCGTCCCGGGACGCAGGCCAGCCATTCAGGGGGTGCGTCCACCCAGTGCACACATTTCAAGGCAGAGAAAAGCATGTGGGGGTTTCTTGTGTGGTATCTAGCCGACGGTTTTGTGTTTCTATGGTGTCGGCTCGTGGTATTGTTCCTTGATTTGAGGAGGAGATTGCCTATATAAAGCAAAGGAGATCATTTGGTTTGAGTATGTCTTTTGTTGAAAATCTTATGAGGTTAGATCTGGTCTAGATCTAATGAAGGCGAATATATTAATGGACCGAGATCTCTTGGCGCATGTTCAGATCTGTGGATCTGATTGTCTGGGTTACTTCTAAAGTCTTGAAATCATCTATGCCCGGAGGGACGCAGGTGCAGTAAGGTTCAGGTGCGTCTGGGACGCAGGAGAGAAGAGTTTCAGGTGCGCCGGACGCAGGCGCAGAAGGGTTCAGGTGCGCCGGGACGCAGGAAGTTCAGTAGACTCAGTGCGAGGGACGCAGGCTAGCAGTTTAGCAGGGTGCGTCCAGGGACTCAGGCCAGCAGTTGAGCAGGGTGAGTCCGGGACTCAGGCTAGCAGTTGAGCAGGGTGAGTCCGGACTCAGGCTAGCAGTTGAGCAGGGTGCTTCCTTCTCTTAAAATCTTTGTTTATCATTGTTGTATTCCGGGTTTGGTCCTATTATTGTTGATCTGGTTATTTCAGTTGATTGGGTGTTTCAGAAGGTTGTTTGAGCTTCAATGTTGTTGTTGGGTCCAGTATGAAAATTGGATGAAATGTGGCCTTTCAGTTTATGGGTTGTGCTTTAGTGTATCCAGTATGAAAATTGATGAAACGTGGTACTTGAAGGAGAGAAGATTGTAGGCCGGCGCCTACGTACTAGTATCTAAGCTAGTACAAGAGCTAAAGGAAATCTTTGGAGCATTGTAACAGGTAGTAGCCTGCGTACTAGTAAATGGATCGGCTAGTACAAGAGCAAAGGGGGTTGTAGCTCCCGTACTGGTATAAGGCTGCAACAGTACAAATATTGTAAAAGAATTTTCTTATTAAGAAGAAGATTGAGATGACTTGCAGCAGGTGGTTTTTCTCCTGCATTGGGTTTCCACCTTACATCATTGTGTTCATGTGTGTGCCTTATGTGTGATGATCTACTTTATGTTACTGCATCTGTTAACTGATAATATGGTTGATAATGTTCTAATGCACTCATTGAAGATCGATTAACTTAATCATAAGAAGTTGTGGAAGTAGCATATATGAATCTGATTATGGAAATGAAAAAGTTTTATTAATATGATAATACTGATTCACCCCCCCCCCTCTCAGTATTATTTCCAACAATTGGGATCAGAGCAGGTCCTTTGATAGAAGCTTGATCGCTTGAAGGAGATCCGTGGAACAATGGGAAAGAAGCTTAAGAAGAAAGCTAATAAGAAAAAGAAGTCATCTCAGAAGAACTATGACAGTGGAAGAATCGATTGGGGATTAGGCATAAGAAGATCTTCAGATTCAGAATCAGATTCAGAGTCATTATCAGGTATGAATGTGTTATCCTCTGATGTTCCAGCTATATTTCCTTGTGAAAGAGATGAAAGTGATAGCGAAACTACTGAATTTGCTCTTATGGGTGAACAAGAAAGATATCAAATAGAGGCAGAATTTAAAAGGCTGACAGACAAAATTAGAGATCAACAAGATCTATTAAACAAAAAGGAATGTGATTTCAAAGAAGAAGCTACCAAACTAAGGGCACAACTAGAAGAAGGAAACAAGGTAAGAAAGCTACTCAAGGACAAGGAAGACCAATGTCAAAAATTGCAGCATGAAGTGACATCATTAAGAAAAGAAGTCAACGAAAGAAGCACAACCATCAAGAAACTCAAAGATAGATCCAGCTACTATGAAAATCTTGAAGCTACAATCCTCTCACTAAAAGGAGATCTTGAAGAATCAAAGAAGCAGAATACAGATCTACTCCAAGCTATTGCAAAACAAGAAAACGAAGTCACCAGCTTAAAATCTCAACTGGAATGCGCCTTCCGAGTTCGTCAAATGCAGCAGGATCTGAATGAAGAACAAGAAAAGGAGATTCTCAAACTAAGGGAACAAATGAAAGCTGAAGAAGTTTTGAAAAAGAAATCTCTTGAAAAGGAAGAACAGCTTCAGGTTGAGGTAAATATCTTGAAAGGTAAACTAGAAGAAAAGGATAAGCTTTTACGATTTCAAGATAGCTCTAAAGTATTGGATGATATTCTTAGTAGTCAAAGGTCCCCTGCTATAAAGACTGGTCTTGGTTTCCATGAATCTGTTGAAGGTGAATCTAGTTCACAAGGTGAGGCAAGAAACTCTAAAAGGAAATCTAAAGTGATCAACGAAGAAGTGAAAGATCAATCTCATCATCAACCAAGGAAAGAGATTCCTCAAAGAAAATCCTTTACTCCTCCTATGAATAATGTTGAATGTTATGTATGTCATAATCTTGGACATGTTGCAGCTAGATGTAGAAGAAGAAGAGTTCAAGACCATTATGCAGAAAGGTCATCTCAATCAAGGTACTTTTATGGATATTGCTTTGCTTGCAATATGTTTGGTCACAAAGCTACTGATTGTTACAGGAGGAATATGAAACATGTAAGATGTTATGCATGTAAAAAGCTTGGACATATAGCCAAGGAATGCAGGAACAAAGTTTGGGCACCATATCAAAAGGAGAAAATGTCATCATCACGCTTGAAGATATGGAGGAAAAAGGAAGTACAGTCAGAAAAGGATGGCACAGTACAATGTACAGACATACCAGAATCAGAGGAAGCTGAAAGTACAGGACGCAGTGCAGTAACAAGAGACCTGTGTGCGGACGCAGGCCAGACCAAGTCCAGGTGCGTCCAGGACGCAGTTCAGTAACTGAAGATCTGCGTGGGGACGCAGAGCGACTGAGGATCAGGTGCGTCCCTGAAGCAAAAGGACGCGGTGCGATAGTAATTTTGGGTGCGTCCCTGAGTAAAAGTACGCGGCGCGATAGTGTTTTTGGGTGCGTCCCTGCAGCAACAGGACGCAGCGCAACAGAAGATAAGTGTGTACCTGTCTCAAAGCATTTATTGGCTGATTCTTCTTGATATGCATGATCAGATTTAACAGATGGCACTGGTTCAGGGGGAGCATATGTCCTAAATTCATTGTTGGCATTATGGTCCTTGGTGACAATGCTTATGATTCATCTTGCTATTATGAGTTGGTCACATGATCAGATGTATGGTTGATTCTCTAATGATGCTTGCATGAAGTCTTTATTATCCTTGGCACATATATGGATGAGGTTGGCTGATTTCGTGGATGATTATTCAAAGTCGCATTGTTGGAGACATGATGATGATGAGTTACTCATATGCATTTCATGATGAGGTTGACATGAGCAAGATGCATGATTTCTTTCTTGGCACAAATGGATGAGGATTGTTGGCTGGATACAGGGATGATTATTCATACATATGTTGATTGATGCTGATGCTTTCATTTGATGGCTCTTGATTCATGTAGATCTGGATGGTTATGAGTTGATACTATGGAGCAGATTATACAGTGTTGTTGTTTGTCATGATCTTTAGATGTTTGGAAGGTCGTAGCAAGACTCATGTTGTAATAGTCTATCTATTATCGTCATCTCTTCAGGTCATGTAACGGCCTATGTCCCCCCACTATGCATAGGATGAAGATGTAATGTATTTGGTTTTCATATTTCTGATGTATTCCCACTTGGTTGGATGGATGATCCTTATTGTGATGGGTGATGGATGTATGTATTTTATAGAGTCATGTTCTTCTTGTAGAACATCTTTTTGCAGACCTTGCTTACAGTCAGGGGGAGCTTGAGCATGAACAACACTATATAGCAGAGCAGACATCTCAGCTTGTTCTCAGAAAGACCATTATCAAATTGGAGCACCATGTCATATTCAAAGGGGGAGCTCATTCAGAGACTTCAGCAGATCTGGTTTATAGTCAAAGGGAGCATGTTCTTAGGGGGAGCATACCCCTTTGCCCTTGATGTCAAAGGGGGAGAGTGATCTGGTGTTGTTTCCATCAAGTCCAAAGGGGGAGATTGTTGGCATTATGATGCATGTGTTGTACTTGATGGCAACCCCCCTCATAGAAGACCATCTCACTTATATACATTCAGAAGAGTGTAACATAATACATAGATGCAGGACAGCTCAAAGGAATCAAATGGCAAGTTCTTAGTAAGCTTTGCCATCAAGTCCAAAGGGGAGATTGTTGGCATTATGGCTAAAGTGTTGTCCTTGATGGCAACCCATTTAGGTGGTAGTTCACTATTTCAGCAGCAGAAGTTCATGATCAGCTCTCATTTTATTGAAAAATTATGAAGGACGCAGGAAGCCAGTTCAGAAGGTGCGTACCCGCAGGTACACCATGCAGAAACTGCGTCCCGGGACGCAGGCCAGCCATTTAGGGGGTGCGTCCACCCAGTGCACACATTTCAAGGCAGAGAAAAGCACGTGGGGGTTTCTTGTGTGGTATCTAGCCGATGGTTTTGTGTTTCTATGGTGTCGGCTTGTGGTATTGTTCCTTGATTTGAGGAGGAGATTGCCTATATAAAGCAAAGGAGATCATTTGGTTTGAGTATGTCTTTTGTTGAAAATCTTATGAGGTTAGATCTGGTCTAGATCTAATGAAGGCGAATATATTAATGGACCGAGATCTCTTGGCGCATGTTCAGATCTGTGGATCTGATTGTCTGGGTTACTTCTAAAGTCTTGAAATCATCTATGCCCGGAGGGACGCAGGTGCAGTAAGGTTCAGGTGCATCCGGGACGCAGGAGAGAAGAGTTTCAGGTGCGCCGGACGCAGGCGCAGAAGGGCTCAGGTGCGCCGGGACGCAGGAAGTTCAGTAGACTCAGTGCGAGGGACGCAGGCTAGCAGTTTAGCAGGGTGCGTCCAGGGACTCAGGCCAACAGTTGAGCAGGGTGAGTCCGGGACTCAGGCTAGCAGTTGAGCAGGGTGAGTCCGGACTCAGGCTAGCAGTTGAGCAGGGTGCTTCCTTCTCTTAAAATCTTTGTTTATCATTGTTGTATTCCGGGTTTGGTCCTATTATTGTTGATCTGGTTATTTCAGTTGATTGGGTGTTTCAGAAGGTTGTTTGAGCTTCAATGTTGTTGTTGGGTCCAGTATGAAAATTGGATGAAATGTGGCCTTTCAATTTATGGGTTGTGCTTTAGTGTATCCAGTATGAAAATTGATGAAACGTGGTACTTGAAGGAGAGAAGATTGTAGGCCGGCGCCTACGTACTAGTATCTAAGCTAGTACAAGAGCTAAAGGAAATCTTTGGAGCATTGTAACAGGTAGTAGCCTGCGTACTAGTAAATGGATCGGCTAGTACAAGAGCAAAGGGGGTTGTAGCTCCCGTACTGGTATAAGGCTGCACCAGTACAAATATTGTAAAAGAATTTTCTTATTAAGAAGAAGATTGAGATGACTTGCAGCAGGTGGTTTTTCTCCCGCATTGGGTTTCCACCTTACATCATTGTGTTCATGTGTGTGCCTTATGTGTGATGATCTACTTTATGTTACTGCATCTGTTAACTGATAATATGGTTGATAATGTTCTAATGCACTCATTGAAGATCGATTAACTTAATCATAAGAAGTTGTGGAAGTAGCATATATGAATCTGATTATGGAAATGAAAAAGTTTTATTAATATGATAATACTGATTCACCCCCCCCCCCTCTCAGTATTATTTCCAACAATTGGTATCAGAGCAGGTCCTTTGATAGAAGCTTGATCGCTTGAAGGAGATCCGTGGAACAATGGGAAAGAAGCTTAAGAAGAAAGCTAATAAGAAAAAGAAGTCATCTCAGAAGAACTATGACAGTGGAAGAATCGATTGGGGATTAGGCATAAGAAGCTCTTCAGATTCAGAATCAAATTCAGAGTCATTATCAGGTATGAATGTGTTATCCTCTGATGTTCCAGCTATATTTCCTTGTGAAAGAGATGAAAGTGATAGCGAAACTACTGAATTTGCTCTTATGGGTGAACAAGAAAGATATCAAATAGAGGCAGAATTTAAAAGGCTGACAGACAAAATTAGAGATCAACAAGATCTATTAAACAAAAAGGAATGTGATTTCAAAGAAGAAGCTACCAAACTAAGGGCACAACTAGAAGAAGGAAACAAGGTAAGAAAGCTACTCAAGGACAAGGAAGACCAATGTCAAAAATTGCAGCATGAAGTGACATCATTAAGAAAAGAAGTCAACGAAAGAAGCACAACCATCAAGAAACTCAAAGATAGATCCAACTACTATGAAAATCTTGAAGCTACAATCCTCTCACTAAAAGGAGATCTTGAAGAATCAAAGAAGCAGAATACAGATCTACTCCAAGCTATTGCAAAACAAGAAAACGAAGTCACCAGCTTAAAATCTCAACTGGAATGTGCCTTCCGAGTTCGTCAAATGCAGCAGGATCTGAATGAAGAACAAGAAAAGGAGATTCTCAAACTAAGGGAACAAATGAAAGCTGAAGAAGTTTTGAAAAAGAAATCTCTTGAAAAGGAAGAACAGCTTCAGGTTGAGGTAAATATCTTGAAAGGTAAACTAGAAGAAAAGGATAAGCTTTTACGATTTCAAGATAGCTCTAAAGTATTGGATGATATTCTTAGTAGTCAAAGGTCCCCTGCTATAAAGACTGGTCTTGGTTTCCATGAATCTGTTGAAGGTGAATCTAGTTCACAAGGTGAGGCAAGAAACTCTAAAAGGAAATCTAAAGTGATCAACGAAGAAGTGAAAGATCAATCTCATCATCAACCAAGGAAAGAGATTCCTCAAAGAAAATCCTTTACTCCTCCTATGAATAATGTTGAATGTTATGTATGTCATAATCTTGGACATGTTGCAGCTAGATGTAGAAGAAGAAGAGTTCAAGACCATTATGCAGAAAGGTCATCTCAATCAAGGTACTTTTATGGATATTGCTTTGCTTGCAATATGTTTGGTCACAAAGCTACTGATTGTTACAGGAGGAATATGAAACATGTAAGATGTTATGCATGTAACAAGCTTGGACATATAGCCAAGGAATGCAGGAACAAAGTTTGGGCACCATATCAAAAGGAGAAAATGTCATCATCACGCTTGAAGATATGGAGGAAAAAGGAAGTACAGTCAGAAAAGGATGGCACAGTACAATGTACAGACATACCAGAATCAGAGGAAGCTGAAAGTACAGGACGCAGTGCAGTAACAGGAGACCTGTGTGCGGACGCAGGCCAGACCAAGTCCAGGTGCGTCCAGGACGCAGTTCAGTAACTGAAGATCTGCGTGGGGACGCAGAGCGACTGAGGATCAGGTGCGTCCCTGAAACAAAAGGACGCGGTGCGATAGTAATTTTGGGTGCGTCCCTGAGTAAAAGTACGCGGCGCGATAGTGTTTTTGGGTGCATCCCTACAGCAACAGGACGCAGCGCAACAGAAGATAAAGTGCGTACCTGTCTCAAAGCATTTATTGGCTGTTTCTTCTTGATATGCATGATCAGATTTAATAGATGGCACTGGTTCAGGGGGAGCATATGTCCTAAATTCATTGTTGGCATTATGGTCCTTGGTGACAATGCTTATGATTCATCTTGCTATTATGAGTTGATCACATGATCAGATGTATGGTTGATTCTCTAATGATGCTTGCATGAAGTCTTTATTATCCTTGGCACATATATGGATGAGGTTGGCTGATTTCGTGGATGATTATTCAAAGTCGCATTGTTGGAGACATGATGATGATGAGTTACTCATATGCATTTCATGATGAGGTTGACATGAGCAAGATGCATGATTTCTTTCTTGGCACAAATGGATGAGGATTGTTGGCTGGATACAGGGATGATTATTCATACATATGTTGATTGATGCTGATGCTTTCATTTGATGGCTCTTGATTCATGTAGATCTGGATGGTTATGAGTTGATACTATGGAGCAGATTATACAGTGCTGTTGTTTGTCATGATCTTTAGATGTTTGGAAGGTCGTAGCAAGACTCATGTTGTAATAGTCTATCTATTATCGTCATCTCTTCAGGTCATGTAACGGCCTATGTCCCCCCACTATGCATAGGATGAAGATGTAATGTATTTGGTTTTCATATTTCTGATGTATTCCCACTTGGTTGGATGGATGATCCTTATTGTGATGGGTGATGGATGTATGTATTTTATAGAGTCATGTTCTTCTTGTAGAACATCTTTTTGCAGACCTTGCTTACAGTCAGGGGGAGCTTGAGCATGAACAGCACTATATAGCAGAGCAGACATCTCAGCTTGTTCTCAGAAAGACCATTATCAAATTGGAGCACCATGTCATATTCAAAGGGGGAGCTCATTCAGAGACTTTAGCAGATCTGGTTTATAGTCAAAGGGAGCATGTTCTTAGGGGGAGCATACCCCTTTGCCCTTGATGTCAAAGGGGGAGAGTGATCTGGTGTTGTTGCCATCAAGTCCAAAGGGGGAGATTGTTGGCATTATGATGCATGTGTTGTACTTGATGGCAACCCCCCTCATAGAAGACCATCTCACTTATATACATTCAGAAGAGTGTAACATAATACATAGATGCAGGACAGCTCAAAGGAATCAAATGGCAAGTTCTTAGTAAGCTTTGCCATCAAGTCCAAAGGGGGAGATTGTTGGCATTATGGCTAAAGTGTTGTCCTTGATGGCAACCCATTTAGGTGGTAGTTCACTATTTCAGCAGCAGAAGTTCATGATCAGCTCTCATTTTATTGAAAAATTATGAAGGACGTAGGAAGCCAGTTCAGAAGGTGCGTACCCGCAGGTACACCATGCAGAAACTGCATCCCGGGACGCAGGCCAGCCATTCAGGGGGTGCGTCCACCCAGTGCACACATTTCAAGGCAGAGAAAAGCACGTGGGGGTTTCTTCTGTGGTATCTAGCCGACGGTTTTATGTTTCTTTGGTGTCGGCTCGTGGTATTGTTCCTTGATTTGAGGAGGAGATTGCCTATATAAAGCAAAGGAGATCATTTGGTTTGAGTATGTCTTTTGTTGAAAATCTTATGAGGTTAGATCTGGTCTAGATCTAATGAAGGCGAATATATTAATGGACCGAGATCTCTTGGCGCATGTTCAGATCTGTGGATCTGATTGTCTGGGTTACTTCTAAAGTCTTGAAATCATCTATGCCCGGAGGGACGCAGGTGCAGTAAGGTTCAGGTGCGTCCGGGACGCAGGAGAGAAGAGTTTCAGGTGCGCCGGACGCAGGCGCAGAAGGGTTCAGGTGCGCCGGGACGCAGGAAGTTCAGTAGACTCAGTGCGAGGGACGCAGGCTAGCAGTTTAGCAGGGTGCGTCCAGGGACTCAGGCCAGCAGTTGAGCAGGGTGAGTCCGGGACTCAGGCTAGCAGTTGAGCAGGGCGAGTCCGGACTCAGGCTAGCAGTTGAGCAGGGTGCTTCCTTCTCTTAAAATCTTTGTTTATCATTGTTGTATTCCGGGTTTGGTCCTATTATTGTTGATCTGGTTATTTCAGTTGATTGGGTGTTTCAGAAGGTTGTTTGAGCTTCAATGTTGTTGTTGGGTCCAGTATGAAAATTGGATGAAATGTGGCCTTTCAATTTATGGGTTGTGCTTTAGTGTATCCAGTATGAAAATTGATGAAATGTGGTACTTGAAGGAGAGAAGATTGTAGGCCGGCGCCTACGTACTAGTATCTAAGCTAGTACAAGAGCTAAAGGAAATCTTTGGAGCATTGTAACAGGTAGTAGCCTGCGTACTAGTAAATGGATCGGCTAGTACAAGAGCAAAGGGGGTTGTAGCTCCCGTACTGGTATAAGGCTGCACCAGTACAAATATTGTAAAAGAATTTTCTTATTAAGAAGAAGATTGAGATGACTTGCAGCAGGTGGTTTTTCTCCCGCATTGGGTTTCCACCTTACATCATTGTGTTCATGTGTGTGCCTTATGTGTGATGATCTACTTTATGTTACTGCATCTGTTAACTGATAATATGGTTGATAATGTTCTAATGCACTCATTGAAGATCGATTAACTTAATCATAAGAAGTTGTGGAAGTAGCATATATGAATCTGATTATGGAAATGAAAAAGTTTTATTAATATGATAATACTGATTCACCCCCCCCCCCTCTCAGTATTATTTCCAACAATTGGGATCAGAGCAGGTCCTTTGATAGAAGCTTGATCGCTTGAAGGAGATCCATGGAACAATGGGAAAGAAGCTTAAGAAGAAAGCTAATAAGAAAAAGAAGTCATCTCAGAAGAACTATGACAGTGGAAGAATCGATTGGGGATTAGGCATAAGAAGCTCTTCAGATTCAGAATCAGATTCAGAGTCATTATCAGGTATGAATGTGTTATCCTCTGATGTTCCAGCTATATGTCCTTGTGAAAGAGATGAAAGTGATAGCGAAACTACTGAATTTGCTCTTATGGGTGAACAAGAAAGATATCAAATAGAGGCAGAATTTAAAAGGCTGACAGACAAAATTAGAGATCAACAAGATCTATTAAACAAAAAGGAATGTGATTTCAAAGAAGAAGCTACCAAACTAAGGGCACAACTAGAAGAAGGAAACAAGGTAAGAAAGCTACTCAAGGACAAGGAAGACCAATGTCAAAAATTGCAGCATGAAGTGACATCATTAAGAAAAGAAGTCAACGAAAGAAGCACAACCATCAAGAAACTCAAAGATAGATCCAGCTACTATGAAAATCTTGAAGCTACAATCCTCTCACTAAAAGGAGATCTTGAAGAATCAAAGAAGCAGAATACAGATCTACTCCAAGCTATTGCAAAACAAGAAAACGAAGTCACCAGCTTAAAATCTCAACTGGAATGTGCCTTCCGAGTTCGTCAAATGCAGCAGGATCTGAATGAAGAACAAGAAAAGGAGATTCTCAAACTAAGGGAACACATGAAAGCTGAAGAAGTTTTGAAAAAGAAATCTCTTGAAAAGGAAGAACAGCTTCAGGTTGAGGTAAATATCTTGAAAGGTAAACTAGAAGAAAAGGATAAGCTTTTACGATTTCAAGATAGCTCTAAAGTATTGGATGATATTCTTAGTAGTCAAAGGTCCCCTGCTATAAAGACTAGTCTTGGTTTCCATGAATCTGTTGAAGGTGAATCTAGTTCACAAGGTGAGGCAAGAAACTCTAAAAGGAAATCTAAAGTGATCAACGAAGAAGTGAAAGATCAATCTCATCATCAACCAAGGAAAGAGATTCCTCAAAGAAAATCCTTTACTCCTCCTATGAATAATGTTGAATGTTATGTATGTCATAATCTTGGACATGTTGCAGCTAGATGTAGAAGAAGAAGAGTTCAAGACCATTATGCAGAAAGGTCATCTCAATCAAGGTACTTTTATGGATATTGCTTTGCTTGCAATATGTTTGGTCACAAAGCTACTGATTGTTACAGGAGGAATATGAAACATGTAAGATGTTATGCATGTAACAAGCTTGGACATATAGCCAAGGAATGCAGGAACAAAGTTTGGGCACCATATCAAAAGGAGAAAATGTCATCATCACGCTTGAAGATATGGAGGAAAAAGGAAGTACAGTCAGAAAAGGATGGCACAGTACAATGTACAGACATACCAGAATCAGAGGAAGCTGAAAGTACAGGACGCAGTGCAGTAACAGGAGACCTGTGTGCGGACGCAGGCCAGACCAAGTCCAGGTGCGTCCAGGACGCAGTTCAGTAACTGAAGATCTGCGTGGGGACGCAGAGCGACTGAGGATCAGGTGCGTCCCTGAAACAAAAGGACGCGGTGCGATAGTAATTTTGGGTGCGTCCCTGAGTAAAAGTACGCGGCGCGATAGTGTTTTTGGGTGCATCCCTACAGCAACAGGACGCAGCGCAACAGAAGATAAAGTGCGTACCTGTCTCAAAGCATTTATTGGCTGTTTCTTCTTGATATGCATGATCAGATTTAACAGATGGCACTGGTTCAGGGGGAGCATATGTCCTAAATTCATTGTTGGCATTATGGTCCTTGGTGACAATGCTTATGATTCATCTTGCTATTATGAGTTGATCACATGATCAGATGTATGGTTGATTCTCTAATGATGCTTGCATGAAGTCTTTATTATCCTTGGCACATATATGGATGAGGTTGGCTGATTTCGTGGATGATTATTCAAAGTCGCATTGTTGGAGACATGATGATGATGAGTTACTCATATGCATTTCATGATGAGGTTGACATGAGCAAGATGCATGATTTCTTTCTTGGCACAAATGGATGAGGATTGTTGGCTGGATACAGGGATGATTATTCATACATATGTTGATTGATGCTGATGCTTTCATTTGATGGCTCTTGATTCATGTAGATCTGGATGGTTATGAGTTGATACTATGGAGCAGATTATACAGTGCTGTTGTTTGTCATGATCTTTAGATGTTTGGAAGGTCGTAGCAAGACTCATGTTGTAATAGTCTATCTATTATCGTCATCTCTTCAGGTCATGTAACGGCCTATGTCCCCCCACTATGCATAGGATGAAGATGTAATATATTTGGTTTTCATATTTCTGATGTATTCCCACTTGGTTGGATGGATGATCCTTATTGTGATGGGTGATGGATGTATGTATTTTATAGAGTCATGTTCTTCTTGTAGAACATCTTTTTGCAGACCTTGCTTACAGTCAGGGGGAGCTTGAGCATGAACAACACTATATAGCAGAGCAGACATCTCAGCTTGTTCTCAGAAAGACCATTATCAAATTGGAGCACCATGTCATATTCAAAGGGGGAGCTCATTCAGAGACTTTAGCAGATCTGGTTTATAGTCAAAGGGAGCATGTTCTTAGGGGGAGCATACCCCTTTGCCCTTGATGTCAAAGGGGGAGAGTGATCTGGTGTTGTTGCCATCAAGTCCAAAGGGGGAGATTGTTGGCATTATGATGCATGTGTTGTACTTGATGGCAACCCCCCTCATAGAAGACCATCTCACTTATATACATTCAGAAGAGTGTAACATAATACATAGATGCAGGACAACTCAAAGGAATCAAATGGCAAGTTCTTAGTAAGCTTTGCCATCAAGTCCAAAGGGGGAGATTGTTGGCATTATGGCTAAAGTGTTGTCCTTGATGGCAACCCATTTAGGTGGTAGTTCACTATTTCAGCAGCAGAAGTTGATGATCAGCTCTCATTTTATTGAAAAATTATGAAGGACGTAGGAAGCCAGTTCAGAAGGTGCGTACCCGCAGGTACACCATGCAGAAACTGCATCCCGGGATGCAGGCCAGCCATTCAGGGGGTGCGTCCACCCAGTGCACACATTTCAAGGCAGAGAAAAGCACGTGGGGGTTTCTTGTGTGGTATCTAGCCGACGGTTTTGTGTTTCTATGGTGTCGGCTCGTGGTATTGTTCCTTGATTTAAGGAGGAGATTGCCTATATAAAGCAAAGGAGATCATTTGGTTTGAGTATGTCTTTTGTTGAAAATCTTATGAGGTTAGATCTGGTCTAGATCTAATGAAGGCGAATATATTAATGGACCGAGATCTCTTGGCGCATGTTCAGATCTGTGGATCTGATTGTCTGGGTTACTTCTAAAGTCTTGAAATCATCTATGCCCGGAGGGACGCAGGTGCAGTAAGGTTCAGGTGCGTCCGGGACGCAGGAGAGAAGAGTTTCAGGTGCGCCGGACGCAGGCGCAGAAGGGTTCAGGTGCGCCGGGACGCAGGAAGTTCAGTAGACTCAGTGCGAGGGACGCAGGCTAGCAGTTTAGCAGGGTGCGTCCAGGGACTCAGGCCAGCAGTTGAGCAGGGTGAGTCCGGGACTCAGGCTAGCAGTTGAGCAGGGTGAGTCCGGACTCAGGCTAGCAGTTGAGCAGGGTGCTTCCTTCTCTTAAAATCTTTGTTTATCATTGTTGTATTCCGAGTTTGGTCCTATTATTGTTGATCTGGTTATTTCAGTTGATTGGGTGTTTCAGAAGGTTGTTTGAGCTTCAATGTTGTTGTTGGGTCCAGTATGAAAATTGGATGAAATGTGGCCTTTCAATTTATGGGTTGTGCTTTAGTGTATCCAGTATGAAAATTGATGAAACGTGGTACTTGAAGGAGAGAAGATTGTAGGCCGGCGCCTACGTACTAGTATCTAAGCTAGTACAAGAGCTAAAGGAAATCTTTGGAGCATTGTAACAGGTAGTAGCCTGCGTACTAGTAAATGGATCGGCTAGTACAAGAGCAAAGGGGGTTGTAGCTCCTGTATTGGTATAAGGCTGCACCAGTACAAATATTGTAAAAGAATTTTCTTATTAAGAAGAAGATTGAAATGACTTGCAGCAGGTGGTTTTTCTCCCGCATTGGGTTTCCACCTTACATCATTGTGTTCATGTGTGTGCCTTATGTGTGATGATCTACTTTATGTTACTGCATCTGTTAACTGATAATATGGTTGATAATGTTCTAATGCACTCATTGAAGATCGATTAACTTAATCATAAGAAGTTGTGGAAGTAGCATATATGAATCTGATTATGGAAATGAAAAAGTTTTATTAATATGATAATACTGATTCACCCCCCCCCCCCCTCTCAGTATTATTTCCAACACCGAGATGTCGGTGAGTTGTGGCACAGGAAATTAGGCCACTTGCATCATGGGGCTTTGAAGATATTGTAGAAAATCTCTACCGGTCTTCCCAAAGTTACACTTTACCAAGTTGATACATTGAAAGGTTGTAATTCTGGAAAATAGACCAAGTATTCCTTTGGAGATAAAGACATTCGACTAGAGTCTCCTCTTGAGAGAATCCATTCATATGTGTGTGGACCATTCTTGACAGTATCCACCGCCAAACACAGGTATTATGTTATATTTGTAGGTGACTATTCTCATAAATGATGGATATTTTTCATGCAGAGAAAGGATCAGACATTCAAAAAGTTTTGTGAATCCAAAGCATTGGTTGATAAAGAGTCAGGAAAGAAGGTTAAATCTCTACAGAGTGATAACAATGGAGAATATGGCTCCAATGAGTTTAAGAACTTCTGTGTAGTAGAAGGGATTAAATGAGAGCTGACAGAACCTCATAACCCTCAACAGAACGGGGTTTTCGAGAGGAAGAACAAGAGCATAGTAGGGGAAGCAAGGGTGATGTTACATGATTAGGGCCTACCACTACACTTGTGGGCTAAGGCATGCAACACAATGATTTATGTTCAGAACCGTAGCCCACATCAGATACTTGAGAGTAAAACACCAGAGGAAGCTTATTCTAGTAAGATACCAGATGTTGGTCACTTTAGGATTTTTGGGTCATCAGTTTATTGCCATGTTACCAAAGATGCACAAAAGAAGCTTGAGCCAACAACAAAATTGGGGATCTTTGTGGGGTACACTAATACTCCCCACACTTATCCGGTGTACATGCAAACCAGTCGGATGACAATGGTTTGCAGGGATGTCAAGTTTGATGGGAAGAAGGCCATGTGAGTATCCCTTGAGAGAGAGCTTGAGCTACATGCAGAGGAGGAAATTTTTTTTCCTAAGGTTGAGGAGCCTTAGATTGATGTGGACTAGCCTCATGTAGAAGTTTCGAGAGTGGAGACATCCACATAGGTAGATTCTTCCAGACAGGGAAGAAAGTGCACTAGAGAGGCTGACAAATTGTTGGATGATGCACGGGAGAATGTAGGAGCACCCTCTTCTCAGTGCAAACAAAGGAGGTCACCAAAGAGGTACACTAGATACATGGCACTTATGGGCCTATGTGTTGTGATAGAGCCATCTTCCATTTAGGAAGTAGTATAGTAGTTAGTTTGGGTTGATGAAATGGTGGAGGATTATGACTCCATAGTTCGAAACAGTGTTTGGGATGTAGTCCTGAGACGGGAGGACAACTCAGTTGTGAGCTCCCGTTGGCTTTACAAGGAAAAGGAAGCTGCAGATGGTAGTGTTGAGAAGCATAAGGCTAGATTTGTGGCCCATGGCTTTTCACAGGTAGAGGAGATTGACTACAATGAGACCTTTGCTCCTATTGCAAGTTACTCATCTATTAGATCTATTTTAGCACTATTTGCATAGATGGGTTGGAGTATCCATCAAATGGATGTGAAGACTACCTTCATCAATGGCATGATTGAGGAAAAGGTGTACATAAAGTAGCCTGAAGGTTTTGAAACCTTGGATCGTGAGTCACATGTGTGCTGAATAGAGTGTTGTATGGGTTGAAGAAAGCACCCCAAGCTTGGTACACTAGGATATATAACTACTTCACTAGGTTGGGCTTCACAAAGAGTGAAGCAGATGTGAACCTGTATCACATAGTGGTGGAAGGTAAGATTTTGATCATTTTACTTTATGTAGATGATCTCATATTGACAGGTGATGAAAAGCTCATCAAATCTTGGAAGGAGGACCTTGCAAGAGAGTTTGAGATGAATAACATGGGGCTCATGCATTACTTTCTTGGCATGGACGTATGGCAGGTTGAGGGGGAGTTGTTTGTTTCTCAAGGAAAGTATTCCAATGAGATACTCAGGAGATTCCGCATGGAGAGCAGTAAACCCATGGAGACTCCTCTAGTTGGTAACTGGAGGAAGCAGGATGCTACTTCAGAGGAAGTAGTGGAAGCTACTATTTATAGGCATCTTGTGGGTTCACTCATGTACTTGGTGAACACATGACCGGATATGTGCTATGCAGTTAACCAACTTAGTCAAGCAATGGTGAGGCCTACCAAGATGTGTTGGAAGGTGGCACAACATGTGTTGAGATACCTCAGAGGCACTACACAATTTGGGTTGGGCTATAAACGGACATAGGGAATGAAGCTTCAAGGCTTCACTGATGCAGATTCGGTGGGGAGTCCATTTGACAGGAAGAGAAAATAAAGAGGGATCTTTAGTATTGGTACGCTACAATTTCTTGGTACAATAGGAAACAAATATCAGTTGCACTCAGTTCGACAGAGGCAGAGTTCATGGCTGCAAGTTAGGCAACATGTGAGGCTATCTAGATGAGTAAGATCATGGTTGGTTCGTTTAGTCAACAGATGGATCTAACAATGATTTATTGTGCTAATTAGAGTTGTACCAAAATCTCTGAAAATTCAGTTTTTCGTGATCAGTCCAAGCATATAGATATCCGATATCATCATCTCATAGATTGTGTATTGAGGTGGATCATGTTGTTAGATTACACTCCCATGGAGGATCAAGATGTTGACATCTTAACAAAGGCACTGCCAAGATGTAAATTTGAGTTTCAAAGAGATAGGATCGAGGTAGTGGATAATCACTTTCTTGTTGAGAGGGAGTGTTGAGAAATGGCAACAAGAAATTTGAGTTTAATGTGTCCTTGAATTAAACGATGAATTAAAATAGAATTTTTTTCTCATAGCAATTTGAAAATAATTAATTAAGTTTAATTAACTTAATTAATTTAGGAAATTCAAATTGGAAGTCTTTTACAAGACATGTATATGTTCTCCCTAACTTATAGGAGTTAAGGATGAGTATTGAATGAGCTGTAATTAGTTAACTCACTTTATTGAGTTAATTCTAGTTAAATTAGTTTCAATCAGTTTCAAGAACTAATAGTGAGTAAACAGTTAGTTGGGACACTAGTGACCTAATTAGTGCTACTCTAGTTAACTGAAGATTCCACCATCATAAACTCATGCATGTTGATTCTGAGAAAGACCCAGTTGAGACGAGAGTGCAGGGACATTGTACTATTTGTTTTAGGTTTTTTCTGAGTTGCACTGATAGTGCATGCATTTAGGAACTGATCCTTGAGGGATTGCGCTATTTTTAGAGGATTTATTCCCCTTTAAATGCAAGCTATCCTTCATATGAATTACACATTAGAATAGGGACTTGGAGAGCTTGTGAAGAGGCTAAGATTTTTCCTTGAGCTTGCTTATGAGTTGGAGATTGAATTTGTTGAGTGCTAGGATTTTGCTAGAGAGAACAAGCATTGTAATTTCATCTTGATTTTCTGGATTAATACAAAACAGATAGTGAGGTTTTGAGTTGTTGCTTTTCCTGGATATTTATTGTGTTATGTGCCTTTGATTCTCTTCCTCTATTGATTATTGTTTTCTCGATGTTTATGGGCTTCCACTGTAAAGAGTAGAAGTAGGTTCTTGTCTATTGTTTTAGTAGATTACATAAGCTTGTGAATCTAAAAGATTTTCTACAATTTGTACTTGTAGCCAACTACGCTAACTAGGATTCTGTATGCACTTCTTTATTCAAACTACACTTACCTGCCAAGTCATAACTAACATAACTATAATTAGATCCAGGGTCTATCATAATGGAAACAACTTAATCAAAAATCTTATTTTCCATCTCGATAATAATTGTCTCGTGCTCTGTCTTCTCATTATCTAGTGATGCATAGATATGAGGAATGCTCTGCCCAACATCTCCAACATTCTGCACCTATTATTTAATATAGTTATGAGGCATACCACCCTGATTCTATGGAAAATATATCATAATATGTTTCTTACCACACAAATCATCCTGTACCATCACCTATATTCTATTGTTGTGACACATGTCCCTGTCTAGCTACGTTGAACTTCTAGTATGGTAAAACATTTTCTTTCTCTTCTGCATTCTAAGGCCTTGTTATTTGTGGCTACCATTGACCTTTATATTTATCTTTCCCTTTCCATCCTTCCTGATATTCATTCTTAGTCTTTGACTGCTCATAGAAATGCTTCAATTTCCCAATAACTTCCTCAAGTGACAGAGGCTCATCATACTCAATCTGCTATCTAAAAGCTAATGGAAATACACTAACAAATATTTCAAATTTAGGCCTCTCATCCTTAAGATATGGTACCTAGCTCAATAGCTCAAGAAACTTAGTCATGTACTCCTCATTTGTCATTAATCCAATCTTTAGCTCATAAAATTCTTTTTCCTTACAGTCATGGTACCTTTCTAACAAGTACTTCTTGTTGGCATTATGACACAGGCTTGGCCCTATGGCATAGGTATTGTCCTTGATGGCAACTCACTCTGAAACTCACTCAGATGACAGATCATAGTTCAGGCTCTCAGAATGAAGGAAAAAGAGATATACGTAGGTTCCTCTTAACCAAGCCACGTATACACGTGGATTCACAAACCAAAATGCATGTATGCATATACGCGCACTTTCATGCATAGAAAAATGCATACAGTTTGGAAAACTTGGCTTTTGGTCCTTGGTATTTGGACCTATGGTTACCTATGGTTTTGGACCATGGTATCTTGTCTGAAGTGTTGAACCTAGGTATTTGGACCTAGGTATTGGTTCTAAGTGGTTTTGGACCATGGTATTGAGTAAGGCCTAAGACTATAAAAGGGGAAGGACATCATTAGGCAATGGCACTCAAGGATTGAATATATGATGAAGAGCAAGATCTAGAATATTGATCATTGGGTTATGGTGCATAGATGGATCTGAATCAAGGAGGAACCTGAGTGCTAGAAGAAGGATAAGTTCTATTGATGGGTTAAGATCTTAAGGCTTGAAGAGAAGTATCTTTGTGTGATTTAGATCTTTTATATTTGGTACATGTCTTGATCTGTAACTTTAATGATTTGGGTATAACTGATGTCTGAATAGTTGAAAAGGGTAAATTATCTCTTACAGATCTATACGTAGGTTCAACATAGCAAGGGCACGTATACATGTCGGTTTGGTAATTCAAAATAGCGTATATGCATGTTTTCCTTGAGATAACAGCGTATGCACGTAGGTTCTACCTATTAAAGTAGCGTACGTCTCATAAAATATGGTTTAGCTACTTCTGTTTATTGTTTCAATATTCTGGGTTCAGGATTGGTTTTTGGTTACTGTTACTGTATTCTGGTTACAACATTTAGAGAAGTGAATGGTTGATTCAGTTTTTGGTTGGTGCAAAGGAGATTGGTTGATGCAAATATATTTGATGTTTGATTGATGTTATTGATGGATCCAATCTGAAAATTTATGAAACATGGTCCCTGGAAGAAACGAGATGGTTGTAGCCTTCTATAGGTCAGCACCTACGTACTAGTACATTAGCTAGTACAAGAGCTAAGGGGGTAGTAGCTCCCTTCTAGGAGAAGCTGGAGAACGAGAGAAAGTGGTAGCCTTTTGTAGGTAGAAGCTTGCGTACTGGTATAAGACTGCACCAGTACAGAAATATTGTAAAAAGAAGTTTCTTATTAAAAGAAGATAGAGATGAATTGCAGCACGTGGTTTTCACCCACATTGGGTTTCCACCTTATATCATGGTGTTCATGTGTGCCTCTTATGTGTGATGATCTGTTCTATTTTACTGCACCTACTTACTATTTATATGGTTAATAATGTTTTGATGCACTCATTGAAGATCAACTAACTGAATCATAAGTTTACTGGATATACGCTAGTTGCATTAAACAGAGTTGCGTATACACGTGGGTATCCTTAACTGAAGTAGCGTATATGAATCTGATAATGGAAATGAAAAGATCATTGATTTTCTAATATTGATTCACCCCCCCCCCCCCCCCCTCAGTATTATTTCCAACAATTGGAATCAGAGCCAAGTCCTTCAGAAGAAGCTTGATCGCTTGAAGGAAGATCTATCATCATGAGCAACTACGAAAGCGAGGCATCCATCAGGCTAACAATATTTGATGGGAGCAACTTCATCTATTGGAAGGTAATAACCACAACCTATCTTCAATCTATTGGTGCAGAAGTTTGGGATATCATAGAAGGAGGATACACATTGCCATCAAAATCTCCTACAGATATAGCTAGTAAAAAGCAGTATGAAACAAATTCAAAGGCTATCAATACTCTATTGGGGAGTCTATCTCAATCAAACTTCATCAAGTTTATGCAGCTCAAAACCACCAAAGAAATATGGGATAAGATAATTCTAAGCTATGAAGGAGACGATCAGGTAAAACGTGCAAAATTACAATCTCTCATAATTCAATATGAAACTCTTAGAATGCACAATGATGAAAGTGTGCCTAATTATTTCTTACGTATAGATGAGATTGTTAGTTGTATGAAAAACTTGGGTGAAGAGATAAAAGAAGTTACTTTATTTGAAAATGTTTTAAGATCTTTGTCTTCTAAGTTTGAATCAAAAGTTTTTGCCATAAAATAAAAGCAGAATCTTCAGAGTATTACCATGTCACAGTTGCACGGAATCCTAACTACTTCTGAAATGAGAAAAGGGGGTCCATTAGACATTAGAGAAGCCGCATTCAAAACTTGAAAAGGAGAATACAATGAGTTAGGACATACGTCAGAAGGAGAGGAAGAATCAAACTTTTGTCAAGAACCTTCAAAGGGGCTTTGGAAGATTCAGAGGTAAGCTACCTTTGAAATGCTTTGCTTGTGGGAGAGTCGGTCACTATGAAACCAAATGTCCTCATAAATATAAGCTTGATAAAGGTAAGGAACCAGTTAAATGGAATAGAAAATAAAACGTAAGTAAGAAGAGCTATTATACAAATGAAGACAACGATGGACTTTTAAATAGTGATGAAGATGAAAATGGTAATGATTATAGACTTTTGATGGCTTTTGAAGATGATGATTTCTTGGATGCTATAGATGAAGATGATATCTATGAAGAAATTTTTAAACTTAAGATTTGTTTAGAATAAAAGAGTATGATCATAGATATTTTGACATTTCAACTTGCTGAAAGGGAAAAACACAATGAAAAGTTAGAATGTGAAATTGTGGGACTTAGAAAAGATATTGAGAAAACAAAAGCTCTTCATCTTAGATTTGCTAAAGGATCTAAAACTTTAGATGAGATTATCAAAGTGTAGCATTCTCCTCTAATCAAGACAGGTCTTGGATATACTAAAGAAGCATCTCAAGCACAGAAACCATCCACCTCCAAAAGCTATCTTGATGCAGCAAGGAGAAGTGAACAGGTTGAAAATCATCAGCAAAGGCTTAAAGCAGATCACCAGGGTCAATCTACTTCAAGGATGAATAGAAGCTACAACCAACCGCAGGTAAATCATTCTCAATTTGGCTCAAGAATGAATGTCAATGGAAACTACAATCACTTGGTTGGTAGATTTTATAATCGTAGGAATTTCTTTAATGGGAAATGCTTCCCTTGTCATAACTTTGGACACAAATCTGCTCAATGTGTTGCCTACAAGACCATCATGACTAGAGAAGCACAAAATCAAAGGAGTGTGACTGGGATCATGAAAAGGACCTACAATAACCTTTTTTCTCTTAAAAATGAAATAGAATGCTCTATTTGTAACAACTTCAGTCATGAAGATTTTGAATGCAGGAGTAAGTTTCGGCAAACATCTCAGAAGGAGCAAGCTTCTTTGGATTCCAAAACATGGAGAAAGAAAGAACTGCAACCAGAAAGATGTGGTATAGCCTTATATGTGGAAGGATAGGAAAATCAGTGGTACATCGACAATGGATGCTCAAAACCTATGACAGGTGATAAAGAAAAACGTCAATCATATAGTGACTTAGAAAAGGAAAGGAGGGTCTCATTTGGAAATGACACCCCTACACTCATAAAAGGTAAAGGCTCTGTTCTTTTAAAAGAAAAGTTCAAAGCTGGAAATGTTATGTATGTTGATGGCTTAAAGCATAATCTATTGAGTGTTATTCAAATGTGTGATCAAGGAAATGAGGTAGTATTTCGATCAAATGGATGTATTGTTCGTGAGCTTGATATAGGAGAAACAGTGATCAAAGGCATAAGAACTCAAAATAATTTATACATACCCAAGGGAGGATAGCAACAATGCTATCTAAGTGAAAATGATGAACATTGGCTATGGCACAGAAGATTGGGGCATCTAATCTTCCCTCAGATAATGAAAGCATGCAAATATCAGGCTGTTCGTGATCTTCCTGACATCATAATTCCAAACAATACAATATGCAAATCATGTTAGTTTGGTAAGAAAACTAGAACTTATTTCCATAAGAAGGAAGGATCAGCTAGTAAGCCACTTGAAGTTGTCCATACCGATTTATGTGGTCCATCAAGGAAAAAGTCACCTTGAGGAGAAGAGTACTTTATATTGTTCATTGATGAATTTTCCAGGATGTGTTGGATAGGACTTCTGAAGCATAAAGATGAAGCTTTTGAAAAGTTCAGAGCGTTTAATGCCTTGGTTGAAAATGAATCAAATCACAAAATCAAATTCCTCAGGTCTAATCGAGGAGGGGAATTTACCTCAGATGAATTTTTGATTTTTTTGAAGAACATGGAATAAGAAGGGAATTCTCCACTGCAAGGAATCCACAACAAAATGAAGTGGTAGAAAGGATGAATAGAATGGTTCAAAAAATGGCTCGTGCTATGCTTGATGAGTCTAGAACTCCTGCAACCTTCTGGGGTGAAGCTGCATTTATTGCCATTACTATTCTCAACAAAACGAATGTTCGGGTAAACAGCACTCAAACTCCCCATGAACTTTGGTATTATAAGACTCCTACTGTTAAATACTTCAAAGTTTTTTGAAGCAAATGTTACATCAAAAGGACTGATGAAAATCTTGGCAAGTTTGAACCTAGAGCAGATGAAGGAATTCTTCTTAGTTACTCTTCCTGAAGTAAAGGATATAAGTGTTACAATAAAAGATTTGGAAAAATTGTTGAAAGTATTGATGTGGTGGTTGATGAAGAAGGCAATAGTTCAAAATAGATAAAAACCGAAGATTTTGAAGACGAAGAGGACTATCCTTCAACATCAGATCAGATTAATGCTGAAGAAGAAACTTATGAGGAACTAGAAGAATAGATAAGAATAGAAGAAAATACTCCATCTAGGTATGTTCAGAAGAACCATCCAGAGACTCAAATTTTGGGGAAGAAAGAGGCAAGTGTACAAACAAGAAGAACTATTACAGAAGCATCAAGCTATCTAGCATTTCTCTCCTCTGTCGAACCACAGAATATAAGTGAAGCATGCAAAGATGAATGTTGGGTCAAGGCCATGAATCTTGGGAATTAGTTCCTAGACCTAATGATAAGAATGTCATAGGGACCAAATGGATATTAGAAAACAAGCTGAATGAAAATGGAGATGTTATTAGAAACAAGGCCAGACTTGTTTGTAAAGGGTATGCTCAACAAGAAGGTATAGACTTTGAAGAAACTTTTGCACCGGTTGCCAAACTTGAAGCCATAAGAATGTTCCTTACTCTTTCTAGCTTTCAAAAGTTCAAAGTATATCAAATGGACGTGAAATCTGCCTTTCTAAAGGGAGACTTAAAAGAAGAAGTAAATATTGAGCGACTAGATGGATTTATCCTTGGAAATAATCCAAAACTTGTATGAAAACTCATAAAAGCTCTCTATGGTCTTAAACAGGCTCTAAGGGCTTGGTATTATCATCTGGACAAATACCTCCATCAATAAGGTTTTTCAAAAGGATCAACAGATAGCAATCTATATATAAAAATTGACAATGATAAATTGCTAATACTTGTTTTGTATGTTGATGATATCATCTTTAGTAGCAATGAAGAGGCCTTGAGTCAAAACTCTTCCTTGGTCATGCAGAAAGAATTTGAAATGTCCCTACTTGGTGAGCTCACATATTTTCTTGGTTTACAAGTCCAACAAAAAAAAGACAGTATCTTCCTATCACAAACCAAATACCTCAAGCAGATCTTGAAGAAATATGGCATGGAAGATTCGAAACCAGTATGTACCCCTATGGTAACAGGATTTAGCCTCAGTGCAAAAGATGAATCAGCAGCAGTACATCAACCAACCTATATATCCATGATTGGTAGTCTGCTCTATCTAACAGGTACCCGACCAGACATCATGCATGCAATGGGAATAGTTGGAATATTCTAGGAAAATCCAAAAGAAGCACACCTTCAGGCAAGGATTTTCAAATATATTCAAGGAACACAAAACTATGGCTTATGGTATCCTAGAGATACATATCTCACACTTCATGCATATACAGATGTGGATTGGGCAGGAAGCATGGATGATAGAAAAAGCACTAGTGGTGGTGCATTCTTTATGGGTTCCAGATTAGTATCTTGGTTCAGCAAGAAACAAAGTTCAATTGCATTATCTACAGCTGAAGCAAAATATGTGGCTGCTACATCTTGCTGCACACAACTCCTTTGGATGATGCAAACATTGCAAGACATTCAAATCACTTGTACTCCACCTATCTCAATTTTATGTGATAATACAAGTGCAATCAGTATCTCAAAGAAGCTAGTCATGCATTCAAAGACCAAGAACATACCTGTCAAATATCATTTTCTCTGGGAACAAGTGCTTGAAGAAAAGGTCAAATTGGAGTATGTTCCCTCCAAGGAACACGTTGCTAATATATTCACCAAACCACTGCCCAGAGAGACATTTGAATACCTCGAACAAAAGCTAGGCGTAGTTAATGCATCAACTTGTTGTTGACACTTATATGTTTTAGAGAATAGTGGTTGTACACGAGTTTCATGAAGCGTATCCGTGTACATTTTCCAGTTTCTATGCATACAGTCGCGTATATGTTGGTTTGAAGAATATCAGTAGGCCAGAATCAAGATGAAAAGAGTATAATATGGGTCTGACAGTGATCATCCAACACAGGTTCAGGGGGAGCATATACTTCTAATAATGAATTGTTGGCATTATCTTAAGAGATCTTGGTACAATTTCACAGTTGTTGTTGATTCAGGTGCAACAGGTGCAGAGGAAGATCATGGTTGCTCGTCTGGATGGTGATTGACAGATGTTGTTGATGATAGTTGCTGATGACTATCGTAGTCTTGTCTTAGATATTTGGTCTCTATGTCATGTATTTCTTTCATTATCAAGGTCATGTAACGACCTATTTAGTTTCCCCACTATGCCTGGGATGGATGATGTTAGGTTCTTGTGTTATCATGTATAAACTTTTTATGTATCCCCACTTGGTTGGGTAGATGAATTTATTTTGGTATATCCCCACTTGGTTGGGAGATGGATGTATGTATGAGTATTTGGTGATAGGAAGTTCATTTATGATGTATAGAGTCATGTTCTTCTTGTAGAACATCTTTTTGCAGACCTTGCCTATAAACAGGGGGGGCATGGACAGCATAGTAGAGTAGAGATTTCAGCGTGTACTCAAGGGGAGCATAACCCTTTGCCCTTGATGACAAAGGGAGAGAGTGGATTTGGGTTGCCATCAAGTCCAAAGGGGGAGATTGTTGGCATTATGACACAGGCTTGGCATAGGTATTGTCCTTGATGGAAACTCACTCGGAAACTCACTTAGATGATAGATCATAGTTCAGGCTCTCTGAATGAAGGAAAAAGAGATATACGTAGGTTCCTCTTAACCAAGCCGTGTATACACGCAGATTCATAGACCAAAAGGCGTGTATGCATATACACGAACTTTCATGCACGGAAAAACGCATACAATTTGAAAAACTTGGTTTTTGGTCCTTGGTATTTGGACCTATGGTTACTTATGGTTTTGGACCATGGTATCTCGTCTGAGGTGTTGAACCCAAGTATTTGGACCCAGGCATTGGTTCTAAGTGGTTTTGGACCATGGGATTGAGTAAGGCCTAAGACTATAAAAGGGGAAGGACATCATTAGGCAATGGCACTAAAGGATTGAATATGTGATGAAGAGCAAGATCTAGAATATTGGTCATTGGGTTATGGTGCATAGCTGGATCTGAATCAAGGAGGAACCTGAGCACTAGAAGAAGGATAAGTTCTATTGATGTGAGGCTTGAAGAGAAGTATCTATGTGTGATTTAGATCTTTCATATTTGGCGCATGTCTTGATCTATAAATCTAATGATCCGGGTATAATTGATGTTTGAATAGTTCAAAAGGGTAAATTATCTCTTACAGATCTGTACACAGGTTCAGCATAGCAAGGGCGCATATACACATTAGTTTGGTAATTCAAAATAGCATATACGCGGGTTTTCCTTAAGATAACATCATATGCATGTAGGTTCTACATATTAAAGTAGTGTACATCTCATAAAATATGGTTTAGCTACTTCTGTTTATTGCTGCAATGTTCTGGGTTCAGGATTGGTTTCTGGTTATTGTTACTGTATTCTGGTTACAACATTCAGAGAAGTCAATGGCTGATTTAGTTTTTGGTTGGTGCAAAGGAGATTGGTTGATACAAATATATTTGATGTTTGATTGATGTTATTGATGGATCCAGTCTGAAAATTTATGAAACGTGGGACTGGAAATGGGTGGGGTGATGCAAGGCAATTGCTTACCTTATTCCATCAGAATTGTCACTGGAAGAATAGAGAAGGTTGTAGCCTTCTGTAGGTCAGCACCTACGTACTAGTACATCAGATAGTACAAGAGCTAAGAGGGTAGTAGCTCCCTTCCAGGAGAAGCTGGAGAACGAGAGAAGGTGGTAGCCTTTTGTAGGTAGAAGCATGCGTACTAGTATAAGACTGCACCAGTACAGAAATATTGTAAAAAGAAGTTTCCTATTAAAAGAAGATAGAGATGAATTACAGTAGGTGGTTTTCACCCACATTGGGTTTCCACCTTATATCATGGTGTTCATGTGTGCTTCTTATGTGTGATGATATTTTATGTTTTACTGCACCTGTTTACTGTTTATATGGTTAATAATGTTCTTATGCACTCATTGAAGATCAACTAATTGAATCATAAGTTTACTGGATATGCGCTAGTTGCATTAAACATAGTTGCGTATACATGTGGGTATCCGTAACTGAAGTAGCATATATGAATCTGATAATGGAAATGAAAATATTATTGATTTGTTAATATTGATTCACCCCCCCTCTCAATATTATTTCCAACACTTCTTCCTTAAAAGTATTTTGAATTAACACTCACTCAACTCCTTCGTCTTGATGTCTCTAACCTTCCTTACAACTTGCCACTGGATATTTGCTTTACCTTTAAGATTTAATGTCGATATTATGGCCTTAATGTTTTATGAGTAATCATTTAGTTCAAAGAACTTTTTTATCCCAAGTAACCAAGCCTATGCATCCTCCATCTTCTTCAAATATCCATCAAAAGTAGGTGGATTAGATTTCTTAAAATCATCCGGAAAATATCCCCCATCACTCCTCCTATAAGGATGATAATGATGACAATCATAGTGCCTGTTGGAACCAGAACTAGAATAGTACCTATTTCCATCACCTCTCTCATCTGGAGTATCCAAGAACCTATCATCTCTAATCGAGTCATACCTATCTGAATTGTGCCCACCATGAGATCTACTTCCATATGCCCGAATAATTTTGTCCTCCAGTCCATGATTGATTGAAGTTGTCCTTGTCTCTGCAATTCTAACAAACTCTAAAGGATTACTGCATTGACTTCTACTTGTTTCTCCTGTGCCTACATGATTCTGTCATTATCTTCCTTGCAACTTCTTAATTCTTCCTTCAATCTTCTCAATGTGTCTGCTAAGTCAGAAGAGTTCCTAACACCACACTGCTCATCTGATTCATAGGGAGAGTCATGTAAACTATAGTCTACCATCTTGCTAGTCATCTTGATCTCTTTCTTGCAAAATATACCATGTCAGATAAACCAAAATATAAACATAATCAACATACCTTAGTGTAGCTCAGGGAGGATATCTGATCTGCAAGATCAAACAGATTAGAAAAATATATGTATAAATAGAATCACAACATCATATATATATAACCCTAACCATAGACCAATCGTCACTGAATGACCCTATCAACCACACATCATGACCTCATGCATGACAACTACAACCTTGTCAATGTATGCATAATTGACATATGTACAAAATCCATCCATAGACAATACATACAAACATTGTCATGCATAACTAGTGCATAAGTAACTTATAATCATGATAACAACATCCAACAACACACCATCAACTTCTACATGGTGACACAAACACAACCATGACCAAAACCATGCATACACAACAAGTACATAAACCACAAGTATAAGGAACACATATGCAACTGCCATGAATGCATGACCAACACAATGCCCATCCATTCCAAGGGGTGAACCATGCTCTAATACCACTTTGTGTATTAGATAACACCCAAAGAGAACATAAACCAAACATTCCCCAAAGAGAACAAAACCCACTCTGATACCACTCTCTAACAACCTCCTCCCACATTTACCCAAGTTAATTGCTCAGTTGGGGTAAAAATGTGATAAGAGGCTACTATATTCTAATTCAACTCCCCATGTATAGTTAGGGAAGTGGAGCCAACACAACACACCAATCTAACCTTCTACACATGTCATAAAACCTACATGAAGCAACCAACCCTTCCAGGTGATCAACCCCTGAGACAACTTGAAACTTCACTACCCTAGAGCCTCAGTCACTCCCATGAAATGGGAATCCATATGATTGGGGCCTCCAGTTGCTCTCGTAGCATGAGAATGCAAGTGAATGGGGTCTTTTTCAACTAGTTCTGAGCCTGCAACCCAAAATTTTGTTCTGCCTTTTTAGGGCCAGGACTCAGGCCACTGCCCACAACTCCATGAAACCTTTAAGAATGAAAATTAACATTGAGACAATGGTACAAATGAAAATATTTGAACAAATACTTGACTAGACCGCTACTAGCCATGACAAGAATTCTATCAAACATGTCATTAATATGCAATATGTTAGCACCTAAATCTGCCTTAGGTTGAAGGGAGGCAAAAATTAGAGTAACCACAAACCATGCTCAGTCTGGTAGCTAGCCCTACTAGAGCAGGAGAGGGATCACTCCGAGTCATGCTCAGTGAATAGATAATTGAAAACGGTCTGAGAGGACTTACAATGAAATATTTACCTTAGGCTAGTGAGTGAATAGGGATTCAGGAAACAGTTTTCATGAATGACCGAGCTTATGGGATGTTATGGGACCGGCGCTCAGCAAAGAACATAGAATTTAGTACAAAGGCACAGATTATTTCGTGAGGCAAGGTAGGCGGAAAATGTAAAAATTTAGTTTGAGGTACCGTGGCATGAATAGATTGCTAAAGAAAGTGAAAAGGGCATAGTGACATGAATCCTTTTCAACAGAAGAATAACACTAAACATGAAATTTTCCCACAGGCAAAGCAATAAAATTGAATTCTACATAATCTCACTCAGAAAATTTCACTGGAAATGAACATGAATTGAATTATGAAACATAACGAAACACATATGAAAAAATAAGAGACACATTTGCTACACTCACAACCACAAGAATCTCATGAAACAGAGTTGTTGCCTTTCATTAATTCTCTGTCAAAAATACACAGTGAAGAAACAAAGTTTCTTTCCCACAGTCTCCCAGAAGTTACAAGCCAAACAACCCTTTGAAAATAACTTGCATAAAATATATAGAATGTGTGAGGAAGAGATAGAACGCCCAAGGGTTGTGGAGTTACTCGAATCATTACAAAATGGAGATGGAGAGCCAACCATCATCTACAGGTGCAGCGATGCAAACATGACATTTGGCTTGGGGTGACCGTTTGCCTTCCTTCGCCACTTGGATAGAAGCCAATCTGGAGAAAAAAACTCTTTAAATGCCACCTTTGGTGCTAAAAAACTGAAGTGTAGATGAGCGGGCCCACTTGGAGAAGTCGCGAACCAAAATTTCGCGGAACGGAAGCAAATTGGAAATTTTTTCCTCTGTGCTCCGTGCCATTTTTTCTGTGCATCGCGCTACTTTGGGACCTGGTTTGGGGCACTTGTAGGTGTCCAAAATGTTCCCAAGTGGGCTTGCTGGAAATCCTATCCTGTATACTTTCCGACCCAAGTGGAATTTTTAAATTTGGTGCTCATTTTCCCCTCGAAATCTCCATTCTCCCAAGACTGCTTTCTGTGTGTCAAAAAAGTGGTAGAGAGGCCATTTGTGGGTGTTTTTTGACCTTTAGGAGACCCAGATCTTGCCCAAATCTCTTGCCCGGACACCATTAGTCATAATTTTCCATGCTGAATCCAAATTTGCAAGCCATTTCTCAATTAGAGCCTTAGAATTTTAGTGTCGTGCCAGTGGCATGGCGCACAGGGAGAAAATCCCTGCTTTTTACCCAAAAAATTACCAAGTGACCAAAATTTCCCCAAATTTTTTGAAATTTGGGGTGGAGGATCTCTATAGGCTGCTATTATGGGCCAAGGAAGCCTCAGCGAATATTCGAAGCTGATCTTGCTCTTTTGCGCTTTTTTCTGTTCTTGTTGCTTTCCTCAATTTTGCCTTCAAGTTCCTTATCTGGGCCTGTGGACTCATGTTTCGCACCTTGTAAGGGAAAGCCATATGTCTCAATAGAGCAAGGTTCTAGTTGGATTTGTCCAGTAACCTCTCCAAATGCATGTTGAGCCCCTCAAGGTTGGCCTCCCAATCCTCATTGATTGCTTGCTCCAAAGATGTGAGCGCAACCCTTCTTCGTTGAGCAGCTTGGCGATTCTCACTGATGTTTTGCAGCTCCATGATCATCTGTTGGTACTCAAGATATTTGTTTCTCCGCTCCAGGTATTTCATGTTCCATTTGGCCCTCTCCAAGTCAAGGGACAAGGACTCAATCACTGACTGCTGCTCCTGGATGATCTCTGTAAGCTCCTCATTTGTTGGTTGTGCATCTGTCTCATCATCTTGGAGGAGAACAAACTCGATCTCTCGCTCACCTGATGGCCCTTCCTCCTGCACTGGCTCCTTACCCTTACCCTACTCCTGTGATGCTGATGTGGGAAGCGAGGCCTCTTCCACCCCGGGTGGAGATAACACTCGCTTTGCTGCTGCAAATAAGTGTCTAGTGCCTTTCTGATAGGTGATGTATACTCGCATAGTGGCAGTCTCATGTCGCTCATACAGATGAGATGGGCCCCCTACCTCATGCTATGCCTCTGAAACCACCTGTGGAGCGCTGAAGAAGTCATGGGAGATGAAGTCCTCCCAAGCAATACCCTGCAATCCCAACTAATGGTCCACCAAAATCCGGATAAGGGCAAAGTGATACACACTGTTGAGCTGCTGTCGAGGGGTCTTATGCTGCATGAAATTTCTCATCCTCTCTATGTTCCCACAGATGAAAAATGGGAGGTTCATATCCGCACCCTGGTAAAGTGCATGAGCAACCTCATGTGATAGGCGTAAAGGCGAGAAAACCTTCCCTCCCAACTGAAGTACTTCATGATCAATTTCATGAGCGGGGCATACTCATCTTTCAAAAATCTGAATGGAAAAACTTTCGTGAGGTGGCTCAAACAACTGTCTTTGATGTAAGGCTCATAATGATGCCTCTTTACCTTCTTTTTCTTATGCCACTGCTCTCCAATGTTTGGTATGCCTGTTTCCAATGACATGGATTCGGGTGTCAATGTGAAAGTGACCCTAGCCAAGGTAGACTGTCCTCCATGTAGGTGAAGTGCAAAAATACGGGCCAACTCATGATGAAATCTGACATTTGCCACCCTCTGACAAAATTCAAAACATGCTAAGTGCTGGAAACAAGACATAGCAAGAGGGCATGCCAGCAACTCGGTGAGGGTGTTTGTCTCATCTCTAAGATGTCTGCCACTCCGGTGGTGTCTCCTTTGGGCCATTTCTCTTGAAGCTGTGTCATTGTGGGTCTCCTCCTCATATTTTGATGAAACTTTGGATGCCATTACTGTTGTTTGTACCCTGAGTTTTATGCTGCCCTTTGATTCCAATGAAGCTGGTAGTTGCTCTAAAAATATGCCACCAAGGGGACAATAAAACAGGGAGTATTAGGAGGGTAATGATGAAATGGGAATAGGGGTTAAAGGGAGAGATTTGTCAGGGATTTGGGAGTAGTTTGGGTATAGTGTTGATGTGGTAGGGTTTGAAACATATTGGCAGCACTGTCACTGTAGCATAAACCCCAAGATCATGATTTCTTCGTTTCTCTTTTGTTTGCTTTATAAAAAATTTTGCATTTGATTTATACCCCTACAACCATGCTATTCCTTTCAAGTTTGATGCAAGAATGGAGGTAGGTTGTCTACCATTCAAATTTGGTGAGCATCCAAAAATGTTTAGGCAAATTGATTGGTTTTTGGACTTTATATCTCTGTGCACCGCGCGCAATGCCCAGTATACCGTGCGCAATGCCCAGTGCGTCGCGCGCAATGCCCAATGCGTTGAACACTCTGAGTGCGCCATGCCAGTGGCAGATTTACACAGTGGATGGGCTCTATGTGTGCCATGCTCCTTGGTGTGTGCGCCGCGCGCTCTGAAATCACCCAAATTTTCTCCTAATCGTTCGACTCTTCAACTCTTTCGACTATGCACCTTTCTCCCACAGCCTTGCTTGCACAATGAGCTGGTCTTATGGTGATTTTGAGTTGATCAAATAGTGGGGAAATAGGGAGAGGGTTTGGTAGTGACTTAGGGCAGGGGTTTAGGAGAATGATAAAGGGGAGATGGGAAACATGACAGGTGAGGGGAATAGGTGAGTGGAGTGAAACCTTGGCACTAACAACACGATTTTATAACCCCAGCCATCATTTTTTTGGTGATTTTCTTATGGTTGACCTTATGCTTTTTGGTGACATTCAAACATCTCTATAAACACAATATCCTTGACAAAATTTGATGAGCAGGTGATGTCATAAGGCTTACCTCTCGATATGATAGCCTTCACCAAAATTTGGAGTGGTTTGGCACTGTTTCTCGGCCGCTGGACTTTGTGCACCGCGCGCAATTCCCAGTGTTTCATGTGCTTTGTATGTGCCGCACCTGTGTAAACCTTCAATTGCGGGTTGGTTGCATGTGCGCCACGCCCGGTGAGTGCGTCGCGCTCCTGGGTATGTGCACCGTGCCCTCTAAAACCTACTCCCACTCACTTCAAATGCTCCAATCTCACACTCACGCCTTTGCAATGTCTTCTCCAACTCCTGTAATAGCACAATGCCTTTGATTTGGGCAAAAACAAGTATATATAGCCTTGGAAGAGATGGTTTTAATTTTTTCTTCCTTGAAAACCCATTTTTCTAATGTTGTGTTTTGCACTTTTTCATTGACTTTAGAACCCACTGATTTTCACTTTCCCTTTGACATTTTGGCTCAAATGATGAAATTTTCCGCACATATTTGCAGGGACTGTATGAAAGAGCATTTTTCCACGGAAATCATAACTGCATCTGAAAAGTCAACTGGTGATTTTTTGGAAAATTTTGCCATAAATGACCTTGTTTGACTTTTCTTCAAAACAGAGTTTTGAAGAAGAGTCGAAGTCTATCCACGTGACAATGAAGCTCTCTGAACCATAGCTGTGCAATGGCCTCCCTCTAGCCTGCATGGCTTTACTGGACATGTTTCAAAGACCAAATTGATGAATTCCTAGACCCAAACATAAAAATGACTTTGTCCTGTAACGGACCAGATCTTGACTATCATGGTCTTTGGTGATTATGGACAAAAGACCTGAGCCAGCAGGAGCCAGACATGAGGGGAAATGATTAGCATGACTTTCTCTGTCAGATGATGGCATGCCCCTAGCGAAATGCAACTGAGTGAATGGAGCGGGACACCTAAAATTGAAATGCACAAAGAGTTTTGATCTCTGACGGAGGGCTGACCGGACCGACTCTAACATTGGCTCCAATGGGGGATGGTAGCTCCTTAGAGGTGCCAAGAACAACAGATCTCTGGAGGAGCTAGACAGTGCCTTTTTGTCCATTGGGATATGGATTCATCATTTCGATAGACAACACAGGACTCTGACTTTTTCATGAAACTGAAATGACCAAGAAATTGACTCAACTTGACATTGAAATAACTCAAAAACTAACTTTACAGACTGAAACCAAACTGAAATAAAAATGGTATTTACAATGACAGTGGAAGCAACGTTAATAGATCAGCAGTGATACTGCTTGAGCAGCCGACCATTGATCGACCTTCCAGGACAATCTTCCCCGTTCATTTCCTTCAGAAGAAAGTCATTCTGACCCCTATATGCTGCAATCTTGAAAGGACCTTTCCAAAGATTTTTGAACTTTCCGTGCTTGCCTTTCTATTCATTCCTTGCATCCCACTTTAGCACCACATCATCCAACTGAAATTTGTCTGATTTTGCTTTTCTGTCATAGATTTTATTTATTTTCTCTTACAATTTGGATGTGTTCTTGAAAACTTCTTCTCTTGTTTGCTGCAAGTGGATCATTTGATTCAGCCTTATCTACATGGGATCTTCTTCACTGCCGGCCTCCTGAAAAAGTCTAACCACTGGGGCAGCAAGAGAGGCAGGGAATACTGTGTCAACCCCATAAACAAGCTCAAACAGTGACATACCAATAGACTTTTTCTGACTGATCCCATCTGCCCAAAGCGCATGGATCAACCTCTTATTCCAGCTCTTTTTATTTATTTCCAGTAGCTTCTTGATGATGTTGACCAAGGATTTATTTGAAGATTCTGCCAATCCATTGCCTTGCGGATGTTAGGCAGTTGAATGACCCAAAATTATGTGATATTTATGACAAAATTCTACCATCCTTTTCGATTTGAAAGCTGCTTCATTATCGGTGATTAATTTGTTTGGACAACCAAAGCGAGACAAGATGTTATTTTCGAGAAATTAAATGATTACCATGTCTATGGCTTGTCTGGTAAGGGCTGCCTCAATCCATTTTGTAAAATAGTTTGTCGCTGTAAGGATCCATCTATGTTGTCCGGAAGAGGTGGGATGAATTTCCCCAATGAAATCCAACCCCCACTGCTGGAAGGGAGCACTCACCTCAATACGCTTAAGTGGCAAAGGCTGTAATTTCTGTTTTCCTTCGAAAATATGACATTTATGACAGTGCTTGACCATCTTATACACATCAGCAAAAAACATGGGCCAGTAGTACCCTGCTCTCAAAATTTTGTTCATTGTTGACTTCCAAAAAAGGTGACCACCACACTCTCCTCCGTGGAAATCCTCCATGACTTTCTTTGCCTCCTCTTCCACCAAACAATTTAACAAAATGCCACCGGGATCTTTCCAATATAGTGCAGAATTCAAGATACAGAACTTGGCAGCCTTCATTTTGAGTGTTCTTGCTTTGTTTCTAGTCATGCCGGGTGGTGGTGACAGATTTTTCAGCACATATATTATATCTAAATACCATGGGGCCAAAGCAAACATTTCGGATACCTGAACCGATGATATTTCCTCATTCTCATCAGACATGGTAGCGATCAAGTTTATGTCCAAGGCATGGAAGTTTGATTCGGCCATTAGCTTCGCCAACCCCTGTCCTTTGACCAGCTTTGTGGGCTTTATTTCCACATCATATTCCAGCAAGGTTGTAATCCATTTTCCTCTTCTCCCTTCTGGATTGGTCTGCACTAAAACATCTTTTACAACAGTATTAGGAACATAGGCTAGAATGTGAGAATGTAGGATATATACCCGGAAATCCTTCAATGCCTTCACCAATGGCAGGGCTTGCTTCTCAATGATGTTGTACTTTAAAGTTGCATCCCTTATAGCCTTGCTGAAGAATGCAATGGATCTTTCATGATCATCTCTCTTCTGTAATAATACCGCCGCCATAGTGTGCTCAGAGGCAAATGAAAACAATATGAAATCCTGAGTGTAGTCTAGGCTGACTAGAACTGGAGTTGAAGAAAGGGCCAATTTGACCAAGTTGAAAGATTTTACAGCCTCGTCTATCCATTTCACCTGGCTATCCTTCTTAGGCATTTTGGTCATTTCTCTTAAGTGTTCTACAAGATTAGGCACAAAGCAACGCAGAAAATTCATCTTACCATTGAATGATTGTATCTCTTTTTTGTTCCTAGGCAGATCGATTTGCTGAATTACTTGCACACGTGCTGGGTCTATACGAATGCCATCCTTTGAAATGATGTGCCCAAGTAATTTGCCTTCCTCCATGGCGAACAAGCTCTTCTTAGGATTCAACGATAGACCATATTTCTTGCACTTTTGAAAGACAATTTTTAGGTGATGCATGTGCTCTTCACTAGATTTGGAAAATACCGTCAAATCATTCAAGTACACCACCAAAAACACATCCTTCTCATTTGCAAAATCCAAGTCCATTGCCCGCTGAAATGTGGCACCTGCATTCTTTAAACCGAAGGGCATTTTGGCGTAGTGAAAGGTTCCCCATGGAGTGGTGAATGCTGTCTTGTCTCTATCATCTTCATGGATAGAAATTTGGTTATATCCAGAATAACCATCAAGTAGTGACATACGAGATGCCCCCACTACTCTCTGAAGTATATGGTCCATCTTGGGCAGTGGATAGTTGTCTTTCAATGAGACTTTATTTAGATTCCTAAAATCAATGCATAGGCGGATCTCACCAGTCTTCTTGCGTATAGGCACTAAGTTAGATATCTAATCTGAAAATTTGATGGGCACAATGATACCTGACTTGTACACCCTGTTTACCTCCTTTTCGATAGACGGCAACAACTTTGGATTTATCCTTCTCAGCTTCTGTCTAAATGGTTTTTGATTGGGCTTGATGTGTATTATGTGCTGAATAATATTTGTATCATAGGTCTTTAAATCAGAATAATCCCAAGCAAACACATCTGCAAATGAAGCCATCAAACTGATGTATTTTTCCTTGATCTTTGGCGATAATGCTTTGGACAATTTTACCAACTTTGGATTGGCTGCTGTACCAATGTTGAATTCTTCTACACCATTCTCTGTTGGCTGCAATGTTTGCTTGTGGGCTATCAAAAAGTTCCTCTAGAGGTATCAAGCCTTTAGGAATGATTTTATTCTTCAGCTGCAATACGTCCATTTCATTGATCTGCACTTCATCTGTACCATTCCCTTTGCCCTCATCGTTTTCTACATCAATTGAGGTTTCTTTGAACTTGCCTTTGTTTAGCAAAAAATCCTTAATCTCCTCATCATCTTGAAACACTTGCCAATATCGCTGATTGTCTGGAATGGTTGGACGATGCTTGAAATGGATTTCAAATTTATTGCTGGAGTTCATGGGGATCTTCAAGCTGCTCGCTGCCTTGGCAAGAGCATCAGCAATACTATTTTATATACGAGGCACACATCTCAAGGTGTATTCTGAAAATAACTTCAAGATGTCTAAAACTACATTACGATAGGCCCGAATGCTAGGATGTTTTGCTTGATACTCACCTCTGACCTGTTTGATTACCAACTCAGAGTTGCCATATACCTAAATCCTTTTTGCATTCAGCTTTCTAAGAATCTTCAGGCCAGCAATCAGAGCTTCATACTCAGCTTCATTGTTTGAACATTCAAAGGCCAGCTTGTAAGAGCAAACCCTCACACTGCTAGGCACTTTGTTTAGGGCGGATAAAGGACTGCGTACCCAAATTCCAATTCTAGTGCCATCATTTCCTACTGCTCCATCGAAATCCATGGTCCACAAGCCTTCTTCCTCCTCTTGTAAATGCTAGAAATCTATTTTTCGTGCCTTGTCTACTTGTTGTCCATTACTTTCAGCTGATTGCCCAAAATTTTCCTGCTTTTGTTGTCTTTCTTTCTTCAAAATTGCTCTGAAATTTTCTGTTATTTTCGTTATGTCATCTGCTTCTACTATCTGACTATCTATCTCATTTAAACTATCTGAAAACAAAATAAAAGACTCTAAATCTGTATGTACATAGTTACTAGGATGATTTATAGTTTTCTCCTTGCTTGTGATCATATATTTCATTTTCTATTCCCGATATAACTTCCTCATTTGTCCAAACACCGGGATTTTTGCATAGGAGAAATCCAGCTGTAGTGTCCCTTTCAATTTCACTACCCAAGACCTGTAAAGAAGCATGCCAAACCTTGGAGGAATATCTGCTACTACCACATCCATCAAAACATTTTTCATAGGAAGCTGATCCAAACTCACAACTAAGTCTTTGATGAGTCCTAGACACCTTACTCTGTTGGAATCGAATGAATAGAGATCATGCTATTGCCAAGTGATGTCCAGACCAAGCTTATCCATGATAGCCTTGGGCATGAGATTGTGAGAAGCTCCAGAATCGAACATGGCATTGTGTAACACAAAATCATGCAATCGTAAACTAATATAGAAGGGTGGCACATCGCTATTAGGAGACTCACCATTCGATGCTGGTCCAAAAATCATTTTAGGCTGATCATCTTCTACATTTACCATGTTGGACATTGGGTCCAAATTCAACATTTTAGAAATCTATCCTCTATAACTGTTGTTCTTCATTATTTCAGTCAAGGGGATGGATACCTTTAACTTAGAAATCTTGTTCTTTAAGCTAAAAGTGGGAGTCTTTTCTACCTCTTTGACTGGGATCTCTTTCCTTTCCTTTTCTTTTGATGTGGCTGGTTTCTGTGATTGTTCTGTTGATTTTGATTTGCTGCTCTCCAGGCCAACCGCCTCCTTTCCTTTTCTTTGTGTAGCTGATGAATCATTTTTTGTTGTTTCAACCTGCTTCTTCTTCTGAATTGGTTTGGCTAGCACATCTCTATTTCTAAGTGATTATCGATGCTGTTGTGTGGACAAAGCATTCATATATCCCCATTGATATTCTTCTGATTCGTCTTCCAACACAGTGTCGCTGGCTAGAATAAAATCAGTGTCTTGGTGTGCAGCTGAATTCACTGCACATTCTTCCTCTTCGGTAATGTAAGTAGGCAGCTCATCTGGAGTAAAGAGGTCGTTTTCTTTGCCTATTACATTACCGTCCTCATCTGACTCCGGTCCATGCACAAAATTCTGCTGCAAAGGTGTTTGTACCAGTTGTTGTGCTGTCTGCTCTTGAGTTCATTGATCTCTTTGTCGTATTCTATATTGTGGGTGCTGCAGGCCACGAAAGTTAGGATTCCTAACTTGTGGCTCTGTTTTGTCAAGTTTTACCCTTTCAAGCATTTTCTCTACCTTTTTGAGAAGTTGATCCATTGAAGAAGATTCTTCTTTCACAGTGGTTTTCTTCTCTGCTTTCACTCTAGCTCTTTTAGACAACAGATTTGCTTCAACGCTAACCGCAATTTTCTACATGTCTTCCATTGTGGCTGGTTCTCTCTCTCTTAATTGGTACGCCATGTCAGCATCAAAACCATCTGGAAACTTCATCATTGCTAGTCCCACTGGTGGCTTTGGATGATCTGGAATTTCGTTATAGACTGCATTAAATCTAACACAATAGTCTTGGACCAACTCACCAGCGTTCCATTTGATTTGTTCATATTCAGCCAGAATTTGAAGGGGATTCTTTTTCACTTCCCACCGGTTCAAAAATTGTCTTTGTAGTTCAGCCAAGGTAGTGATACTTGCTGCTGGTAAACCTCTGAACCATTTCCTCACATCACCTGCAAATGTCTGTACAAAGAGCCTCATTGTCACGTTCTCCGCATCGATCTCATGAAGTTCATAGAAGTCTTCCATTTTGTCTACATGTTGCTGAGCAGTAATGCTGTTAGGAGTGCCATCAAAAAATGGGATTTTACTTTGATAATCCGTTGGCATATCATCTAGAACTTGGGGTAGAACAAGGGGTGCAAAACGGGTAGCCATCATTCTCGGTAGATTTGGCCTTGGAGGTGTTTGAGGAGTGTGCACAGTTTTGCAAGGGGCTTGAAATTTGAGTTTCGGGCTGTGTTGCAATGTAATTATCAATTAACCTATTAGCTCTTTCTATTTTGAGGTCTACAAGAAATTGTGGATTGGGGACAGTATAATCAACAACCCTTTTGGATTTAGACTCAAACAATGATATCTCAAATTGTTCGTGAAACTCAAGCTCTTCAAGATATTCAAAAATGTCGAGACATGAATGGGATTTGAACACGGGAGTTATGGTGCTTTCTTTACGAAGGAGTCTTGGGATCAAATTGGAGTTTTCGTAAATATGAGGAGGATCCGGGTCTGGATTGGCTCTAGTATATCGTCTCGAAGCCAGTGTGCTATTGAGAAAAATCAGAGGACACGACCAACTTACTCAGCCTTTCCAATCCTAAGCTCATCATCCGGAAGCTTAGGATTATCATGAAACAAGGGGATTTGATTTCAACTTGTCCTGAGTGGAGTCACCACTATTTTAGCACCTAAATCTGCCTTAGGCTGAAGGGAGGCAAAAATTAGGGTAACCACAAACCATGCTCAGTCTGGTAGCTAGCACTACCAGAGCAGGAGAGGGTTCTCTCTGAGTCATGCTCAGTGAATAGATAATCGAAAACGGTCTGAGAGGACTTACAATGAAATATTTACCTTAGGCTAGTAAGTTAATAGGGATTCGGGAAATAGTTTTCATGAATGACGGAGCTTCTGGGATGTTATGGGACCGACGCTCAGCAAAGAACAGAGAATTTAATACAAAGGCATAGATTATTCCGTGAGGCAAGGTAGGCAGAAAATGTAACAATTTAGTTTGAGGTAACGCGGCATGAATAGATTGCTGAAGAAAGTGAAAAGGGCATAGTGACATGAATCCTTTTCAATAGAAGAATAACACTGAACATGAAATTCTCCCACACACAGAGCAATAAAATTGAATTCTACCTAATCTCACTTAGAAAATTTCACTGGAAATCAACATGAATTGAATTATGAAGCATAACGAAACACATATGAAAACATAAGAGACACATTTGCTACACTCACAACCACAAGAATCTCATGAAACAGAGCCACTGCCTTTCATTAATTCTCTGTCAAAAATACACAGTGAAGAAACAAAGTTTCTTTCCCACAGTCTCCCAGAAGTTACAAGCCAACCAACCCTTTGCAAATAACTTGCATACAATATATAGAATGTGTGAGGAAGAGATAGAACACCCAAGGGTTTGGGAGTTACTCGAATCATTACAAAATGGAGATGGACAGCCAACCATCAGCTACAGGTGCAGCGATGCAAACATGACATTTGGCTTGGGGTGACCGTTTGCCTTCCTTCGCCACTTGGATAGAAGCCAATCTGGAGAAAAAACTCTTTAAATGCTACCTTTGGTGCCAAAAAACCGAAGTGTAGATGAGCAGGTCCACTTGGAGAAGTCGCGAACCAAAATTTCGCGAAACGGAAGCAAATTGGCAATTTTTTCCTCTGTGCGTCGTGCCATTTTTTCTGTGCGTCGTGCTACTTTGGGACCTGTTTTGGGGCACTTGCAGGTGTCCAAAATGTGCCCAAGTGGGCTTGCCAGAATGCCTGTCCTGTTTACTTTCTAACCCAACTGTAATTTTCAAACTTGGTGCTTATTTTCCCCTCCAAATCTCCATTCTCCCAAGACTGCTTTCTGTGTGTCAAAAAAGTGGCAGAGAGGCCATTTTTGGGTGTTTTTTAACCTTTAGGAGACCCAGATCTTGCCCAAATCTCTTGCTCGGACACCAATAGTCATAATTTTCCATGCTAAATCCAAATCTGCAAGCCATTTCTCAATTGGAGCCCTATAATTTTAGCGTCGCGCCAGTGGCGCGGCACACAGGGAGAAAAGCCCTGTTTTTTACCCAAAAAATTACCAAGTGACCAAAATTTCCCAAATTTTTTTGAAATTTGGGCTAGAGGATCTCTATGGGGTGCTATGATGGCCCAAGGAAGCCTCAACCAAGATTCTAAGCCGATATTTCTCTTTTGCCCTTTTTTCTCTTCTTGTTGCTTTCCTCAATTTTGCCTTCAAGTTCCTTATCCGGGCCTGTGCACTCATGTTTCGCACCCTGTAACGAAAAGCCATATGTCTCAATAGAGCAAGGTTCTGGATAGCTTTGTCTAGTAGCCTCTCCAAATGCATGTTGACCCCCTCAAGGTTGGCCTCCCGATCCTCATTGATTACTTGCTCCAAAGATGTGAGCACAACCCTTCTTCTTTGAGCAGCTTGGCGATGCTCACGGATGTTTCGCAGCTCCATGATCATCTGTTGATCCTCAAGTTGTTTTTTTCCCTGCTCCAGGTAGTTCATGTTCCATTTGGCCCTCTCCAAGTCAAAGGACAAGGACTCAATCACTGACTTCTGCTCCTGGATGATCTCTATAAGCTCCTCATTTGTTGGTTCTGCATCTGTCTCATCATCTTGGAGGAGAAAAAACTCGGTCTCTCACTCACCTAATGGCCCTTCCTCGTGCACTGGCTCCTTACCCTTACCCTACTCCTGTGATGCTGATTCCGGAAGTGAGGCCCCTTCCACCCCAGGTGGAGATAACACTCGCTTTACTGCTACAAATAAGGGTCTACTGCCTTTCTGATAGGTGATGTATACTGGCATAGTGGAAGTCTCATGTCACTCATACTGATGAGATGGGCCCCCTACCTCATGCTCTACCTCTGAAACCACCTGTGGAGTGCTGAAGAAGTCACGGGAGATGAAGTCCTCCAAAGAAATACCCTGCAATCCCAACTGATTGTCCACCAAAATCCGGATAAGGGCAAAGTGATACACACTGTTGAGCTGCTATCGAGGGGTCTTGTCCTGCATGAAATTTCTCATCCTCTCTATGTTCCCGCAGATGAAAAATGGGAGGTTCATCATCCACACCCTGGTAAAATGCATGAGCAACCTGATGTGATAGGCATAAAGGCGAGAAAACCTCCCCTCGCAACTGAAGTACTCCATGATCAATTTCATGAGTGGGGCATACTCATCTTTCAAAAATCTGAATGGAAAAACTTTTCTGAGGTGGCTCAAACAGCTATCTTTGATGTAAGGCTCATAATGATGCCTCTCTACCTTCTTTTTCTTATGCCACTACTCTCCAATGTTTGGTATGTCTATTGCCAATGATATGGATTCGGGTGTCAATGTGAAAGTGACCCCAACCAAGATAGACTATCCTCCATGTAGGTGAAGTGAAAAAAGATGAGCCAACTCATGATGAACTCTGACATTTGCCACCCTCTGACAAAATTCAAAACATGTTAAGTGTTAGAAACAAGACATAGCAAGAGGGCATGCCACCAACTCGGTGAGGGTGTTTGGCTCATCTCTAAGATGTCTGCCACTCCGGTGGTGTCTCCTTTGGGCCCTTTCTCCTGAAGTTGTGTCACTGTGGGTCTCCTCCTCATATTCTGATGAAACTTCGGATGCCATTACTGTTGTTTGTACCCTGAGTTTTATGATGCCCTTTGATTCCAATGAAGTTGGTAGTTGCTCTGAAAATCTACCACCAAGGGGACAATAAAACAGGGAGTATTAGGAGGGGAATGATGAAATGGGAATAGGGGTTAAAGGGAGAGATTTGTCAAGGATTTGGGAGTAGTTTTGGTATAGTGTTGATGGGGTATGGTTTGAAACATATTGGCAGCACTATCACTGTAGCATAAACCCTAGGATCATGATTTCTTCATTTCTCTTTTGTTTGCTTTATAAAAAATTTTGCATTTGATTTATACCCGTACAACCATGCTATTCCTGTCAAGTTTGATGCTAGAATGGAGGTAGGTTGTCTACCTTTCAAATTTGGTGAGCATCCAAAAACGTTTAGGCAAATTGGCTGGTTTCTGGGCTTTATATCTCTGTCCACAGTGCGCAATTCCTAGTGCACCGCATGCTCTGAGTGCACCGCGCCAATGGCAGATTTACACAGTGGACGGGCTCTGTGTGTGCCGCACCCAATGAGTGCCCCGCGCTCCTTGGTGTGTGCATCGTGCACTTTGAAATCACCCAAATTTTCTCCTAATCGTTCGACTCTTCAACTCTTTCGACCATGAACCTTTCTCCCACAGCCTTGCTTGCACAATGAGTTGGTCTTATGGTGATTTTGAGTTGATCAAATAGTGGGGAAATAGGGGGAGGGTTTGGTAGTGACTTAGGGCAGGGGTTTAGGAAAATGATAAATTGGAGATGGGAAACATGACAGGTGAGGGGAATAGGTGAGTCGAGTGAAACCTTGGCACTAGCAACACGATTTTACAATCCCAGCCATCGTTTTCTTGGTGATTTTCTTATGGTTGACCTTATGATTTTTGGTGACATTCAAACATCTCTATAAACACCATATCCTTGACAAAATTTGATGAGCAGGTGATGTCATAAGGCTTACCTCTCGATTTGATAGCCTTCACCAAAATTTGGAGTGGTTTGGCACTGTTTCTCGGCTGCTGGACTATGTGCGCCATGCGCAATTCCCAGTGCGTCATGCACTTTGTATGCACTGTGCCTGTGTAAACCTTCAACTGTGGGCTGGCTGTGTGTGTGCCGTGCCCAATGAGTGTGCCGCGCTCCTGGGTATGTGTGTCGCGCCCTATAAAACCTGCTCCCACTCACTTCAAACACTCCAATCTCACACTCACGCCTTCGCAATGTCTTTCCCAAGTCCTGTAATAGCACAATGCCTTTGATTTGGGCAAAAACAAGTATATATAGCCTTGGAAGAGATGGTTTTAATTTTTGCTTCCTTGAAAACCCATTTTTCTAATGTTGTGTTTTGCACTTTTTCATTGACTTTAGAACCCACTGATTTTCACTTTCCCTTTGACATTTTGGCTCAAATGATGAAATTTTCGGCACATCTTTGCAGGGACTGTATGACAGAGCATTTGGCCATGGAAATCATAACTGCATCTGAAAAGTCAACTGGTGATTTTTTGGAAATTTTTTTCATAAATTACCTTGTTTGACTTTTCTTCAAAACAGAGTTTTGAAGAAGAGTCGAAGTCTATCCACGTGACGATGAAGCTCTCTGAACCATAGCTGTGTAATGGCCTCCCTCTAGCCTTCATGGCTTTACTGGACATGTTTCAAAGACCAAATTGATGAATTCCTAGACCCAAACATAAAAATGACTTTCTCCTGTAAAGGACCAGACCTTGACTGTCATGGACTTTGGTGATTATGGACAAAATACCTGAGCCAGCAGGAACCAGACATGAGGGGAAATGATTAGCATGAATTTCTCCATCAGATGATGGCATGCCCCTAGCGAAATGCAGCTGAGTGAATGCAGCAGGACACCTAAAATTGAAATGCACAAAGAGTTTTGATCTCTGACGGAGGGTTGACCGGACCGACTCTAACACAATATACAGGTCATCACAACATATCTAAGAATAGGGGTCTCATACTTATCTGAGAATCGCTAAGAAGCATTGATTCCTTGTCACATTATCTACATTATCATATATTTGGTCATATATTCATTTTTAACTCATTTACAAATCAAAACATTATCTACCCCTATGCTAGGGGTTTCTTTATAGTAGATTTTGAAAATCTTGAAAGTAGGCAATGTATTCTAGATTCCAGCCCTTGGTTTTGGGAAAAATCAGGCCCATTCATGAAGCCATGGAACCCATCATTCGATCCGTCTACAATAGCCATAACCTCAGCACCAGTTTGGGTGAGATTTCCAAACCTACCCTTGCATCTCTAGAATCTCTCCTCGCTAAAAGCCATTGGAAATGCAATTGGGGAATTTTACTGCAGGTGCCCAGAAACAGAGGAATATGCTAAAACCACCTATGCATGCATCTGTGTGGAAATGGACTTCAGCGCCGGATTGATAGCTGAAATAAACCTAACAAGTAAAGACTATGTGTGGAACCAGAAACTTGATTATGAAAGTGTCTTCTTCAGATGTCGATCCTACTTTGAGACAGGCCATCTAGCCGGAAATTGCCCAAAAGCCTCCCAGAAGGAGCACAAAAAGAACACTACACTGTCATCAAAGAAGAATACTCTAGAGAAAACTCTGAATCACAAGAAATTGGGCAAGAAAGAAACAACTCTTAAGACAATCAGGGAGAAAACCTCGTCCAACAAATCAACAGTTATGAGGATTTGAATACTGCACAAAATAAATCTTCATTTAACAGCAAATTAGATCTCCTAGACCAAACTTCCTCCGACTATCTTCAAAAGGATGAACACAATAGATCATGAAGCTAAGACACCAATGTCTCAAGAACCAGAAGAGATGAAGGCGATGCAAGATAAATGAAGTTGGAAAACCGTAGAGAAAAAAAGAAAGCTACAGCACCAATCTTACCAAGAGAGACGAGGAGCTAGATAATTAAAAACTAATAAAATTGTACATCCGATAGACGAATTTGGTCTCAGTGGACATTAACCACCACCACCATCATCATCATCATCATTTATGTCATAAAACATACTCATAACCAACATAAATACAATAGAAATAATAAGGATACATCAACCATAAATGCCACAGATGAACCAATACATTTTCTCATAAAATAATAAGGAAAGGAACTCTTATTAATGGATACAAAAGCCAATCAGGTATGGGACTTCCATGAACCATCCGACCATAGATTGGTTGAACCAAATATTTCTTTCATCCAATCAGTGCCGTGACATATTCCAAGCATGAATGTGGGACTCATAACCAAAACTCAACTAAGGCTTCCCAAATCTACACCACCTCACCCTCATCAATAGAAACAGACTTTACCACAATCCTCACCAGATCACTAGGCCAAAACAAGCATGGATGCCACCAAAGTTTCTTCACATACATAGTTAGGAATTTTCTTGTCTCATAGTCTTTAGTATTTACTGTAATCCACACAAGATCACTAGGCCCTAACCAAGACTTTAATCTAGGATTTACCTTAATCCACACCAGCTCATTAGGCCCTAACTAAGACTCCACACTCTAGGCTTTACCGTATATCCCATCTCGGGACTCCTAGGTCTGATGGAGAGCACCCACCTCTAATATTTACCGTATATACTATCATTCACTAGTCGAGTATTCCTACACCCACCGAGGTAACAGAAAATCCATATTTACCGCAACCCACAGTCTAGTTTAGCATTCACTAGGCCATGTGTTCTTTCTTTCAGAGATCCACCTTACTCAGTCTCAAATCCATCCGAAAATACAACTTAACAAAAATCATGAGAACCCATCACACCATGTCTATTTTGAAATGGCAAGGGAAGGCTGAAGAAAATTATCACACCTAGAAAAACACATGCCCATGACCGTGGTTATTAATTTTCATTTATTAACTTTTATTACATCGAATTTTCACTAGGGCTATTATAGTCACCAACAAGAGGATGTGAGTGTGGAAAAGGAGACTACATTGAAGAAGCGTAGATGAGAGGAATGGGAATGTGAATTATAGACCAAGAAGAGTTGTTAAGTTTCATTGAGTGGCCCGAATGAAGTAGGGTCCCCACCGCACACAGAGATGGTTCTGACATTATGCTACATTATCACCAATAATTCTATCTCAGAACCCCTTGAAGGAAGGTTTTGTGAGTCTATATGGCAGAGTGGTGTTGGGTTTGTCTTCACCAGGGGGTTTTACCAATAGGACATGGTTTTGTCCTAATGCCTAAGGGTGTCACGTGGAGTGACATGCGAAAAAAACCCATCTACGAGAGTGGACAATACCGAGACTTGTTTCATGAAGAAAACAACCAACTCATGATCTTGCCTATCTTTTCTTAGGGAAGGAGAAGGTATGGCTACAAGAAGGACATAAATCTTAGGGAGAGACATAAATTTCGCCCCTAGAGCAACAATGGTGGCATGGATTATTTTTGTAAGCCCATTGGAGGATCTTTACGACAATTTATCTCACTGATCACACTTGCGTGAGTTGTACCCAAAGCAAGAAGAAAACCTCAGTAATAGTCAAGGTTCCAAATCCATGGGGATACAAGGAGGATTGAGTGGCTTAGGACAAGCCACATTTTTTCGTTGGGGGCCTAGTGGAACCGAGAAAAATTTTGTTAAATTTTAGCAATTATAGGGTCACACAATAGGGATGAGGAGTGAAGGAGGTATGAGCAGAGTGCAACACAGAGTTGGTGTGGGAAACATAATGTGACACAGATGGACATCACTCAAGGAGGTGATCGTGGCAACTGATGAGGTTCATCAATAGGTAAACTATATGGTTCACAATGCCACTATCCAACTTATTAAATTGACTTTTCTCACATTTATTTACATGTTTTGTTATCTTTTTATTAGTGAGAAGAGTAAAGGTGAGTTACTATGTCATGTGGCCTAATGTGTGTTAAACACAGGAATTGGAGCAGTTTTGTCTTGAATCAAGTGTAGGAATTTGGAGTAGGAAAGCAAGAGATATTTTAGGATTTATTCTCCCTCCTTAGATACTCAAATCATTCAAAGATTCCTCCACTCTATCTCATCAAATCGGTGTCACTGACATCCAAGCAAGTCGAGTTCATTGGAAGCCAAGCCAGTGATAGCCAAGGAAGAGTTATTCTCGAGTTAGGGAGCCAAGTATCCCTATTTTCTAGGGAGTTGTTGGTAGGTCAATTTTTTTTTGTAGCCAAGATGCCATTTGAGCTGAAACATTTTGACTATTATTGTTATGATGTGCTGTATGATAATGAGAAATTTTGTTTTGATCCAGTATTGAGTTGACTCTGAGGGTAGAAGCTCTTGGATTAGTGCCCAACCCTAGTAGCATAAGTTCCTATTTTGTAGCTGTATTCTTAGCTTAGAATGATATTTATCTATTGAAGTTTATTTATGTATTTATGTTATCTTAGAAAGTTACTTAAATTCTTGTTAAACATTGTTTCCATTAGTTTAAAGAGGTAGATTAGTGTTGCGGTTTAGTGAAGTAAATTATACCAAAAAATCTAGTGACAGTGGCCCCTATATCATCTCCTTCACGGGATCATTATTAGAGGACTCCACTCTCACAGCCCCAAAAACAGAGTTTGTCTCTTGCTTATTGCATAGATAAAGTTTCATTCTTAGCTAGATAATTTTTTATGATTTCTTTGAAGCATTTGTAGTTGTTATCTTGTTGTATTAAGGTTGTTGTAGCTTGAAAGGCAGTCCATGTCATATATCTAGTCCTTAATAGTAGATAAACCATCTTCCTCAAATTCAACTTATCTTTTCCATGTGGACATGTACTGATTTATAAATGAAAAGAGAAACATGTTTTATTGCAGGGATTTTTGATCTGCAGGAAGGGACTCCTCCAACTAGATTCACCTAGGCCTTCTCCACCTTCTCTCAAGGCATACCAACCCATAGTTCGAACCTCTGTTTTCCAGTCACCATGAGCAAGCTACCTTAGGCAAACCCGACCTCCTTGGGGTGTTGGGGTTGGCCCTGGGAAATGTTCACATCCCTACACCTTATAAAACTATCGTGCACCCCTCTAACACCTCATATCACTATTCTTACCCTCAACACCTCTCAAGTGACTTCCTGTAGCAGTTTAGGACATCCTATAGAAAATTAGGACATCCTGTAGCAAACCTGTAACAACCTGTTTTTAACATTCGCGAAGTGTATATGCAAGTAGCAAAACCAACCTGTTTGTTAGAAAACTCATCTTCCTCATAAATCATGAAAAGAAAGTTATGTAAGTGCTCAGGCTAGGCCACTTCGCCTTCACCATCATATGTATGAGTGGACAATAGATCGAAAAGTTTCCTCGAGGTGGAGACATCTTCACGATTCAAAAAACACCTCGGGGAAGAAGAGTGCAAGACTCCATGAAAGATATGCAAAGGTTCAGAAATGGATGAGAGGTCATAGCTTTTCATCAAGTCCTCCCTCTATCACCAGAAATGTTGATGGTGCTGGACCCGCCAACATGTCAAGGGGATCTCCCCTGTAAGAAGTCCCAATTAGACCTCAAACCATCTGGTGTAGGAGTCCCAGCAATGGGTTGTAAGGTAATGCCTTGACTGCAATGTCACACAAAGGCATGTAAGATAAATCTATCAGTAGTAAGGGTCTGATTGATGCAGTGAGTCAAGGAAGGTGTACGAGAGGTTCTAACACTTTGAAGGGGGGAGGAGGTGAAGGTGAGTTCCAGGTTGAAAGGGATCAGTCCCAACTGGCTAAGAACACACAACACAAAAGGACATGCACAACGTCCGGTGGTGCAATCCACTCGGATGTAGCAGTGACATCATACAAGGTAACATAACACATATAACACTCATGGATCAATCTGAGATGAGTGCGACTGTTGTTACAGCAAGGTTCATGTGAAAGGTCTGTCTGATGTCTGGAAGAGTAGTCGACATGGATGGTAAAAACATTAATAACATATCAACACATTAACAACAAGATTCATATAATTGCATGTGAATCAATTCGTACACAAGTACGTAAGTTAAACAACATATATCATTAAGGCAACCAGAATAGTCCAACTACAATAACAACATATGCATGAAAATGTGCTGGATCTTATTATATAAAGAAGTGTAAGTCACAATCATACGATACATCCATATAAACCTGCTAGCCCCAATAGTGGAACATTACAACAACTTCCTCCTACTCCTCCAAAGAGATGTACTAGCTCCGTGCAGTAGAGAAGCCAAGGTGCATTATAATATTGTCCAAGCCTTCTTCAAGATAGTCTTAGTAGAAGCTTGGTTGACCAAAAGCTTCTACAATGAGTTATGAGGGACTATTTATAGCAAAGGGTGGGGGCACCCTTGACATTCCCCTTTGTGATAGTTCAACTACCCTCATGACTCTTCACCTACTCTATGATTGTTACATCCAACCATTGACACTTGACTTACAATTGACATGACTCAACATTACAATGCACATGTAATCATGTGAGACAACATGGCTTGAGAAAGCCTTTCAAGACATCACTGGCACTCAGTCCCCTATGATGAGACCAACTCTTTGACATGCCTGTGATGCTAAAGGTGTTGAGTTGATGCGAAGCTTGGTCGTCCATGATGGTGTGCATGCACCTGATGATGACATCTTTTTGAAGCGAACTCTTGCCTCCATTGCAATCAGTGCATTGGTTCAACCCCTTCATCCAACTTGTCTGCAAACATGCACATTCTCTTCTTTGGTGCGGCCAAACCGGCAACACACAGATGCATAGTCTCCGTGTTGATCTTCAAGTGTGTGTTGGTGGTCATGCACATCAACTTGTCGAAGTACATGTTCAGCTCCACTTGGACTTTCTTCTTGTCTTCCCCTTGGTGAGTGTGTTGAATGGGTTGGATTGCATGTATGTGCACAATGACATGCATTCTGCTGAATCCATTGCATGCGATCACCAACACTGCTCACCATGTCTACTCCGTGTTAGCTGTTGGGATGGATCTTTAGCTTGTACGGGTGTAGTTTCATCAATGAGTGCACGATGCACACACTATTGTTCGCGTGATCTTCATGTCATGCCATAACTTCATATCCTAAGTCTCCAAAGTTGCTTTCATCATCAATGGACCTACTTAAGCTTGCAACCTTGTTCTGCCTCTGTGTTGTCAAAAACCCTCCTCTTGCATTCGTTGCATTTGGTATGCTATCTTCAGCTGTTGTTCATGATGTTGCCTGTTGTTATGATGTTGCTTTCATATCATGATGTCCTTGTCTACGAACAACTTGATGTCTTCATGGGTAGGCAAGTCCATAGACACTTGATCAACTTCATCCCTAAGTGTGATCTAAACAGTGTCTTTGTCTCTACTCTCCTGGAAACCATTGTACCTGTACTGTTGAGAGGCAGATGAACACATGTGATACCTGGAGACATGGAAACACTAATGGCAAGCAATTTGTCAGTCGAAAACCGAAATGAACATGAGAAATAACTTCCAACATACCAGGGTGAATGATCATGAAGGTTGCACAATTTTGGCTGGGAGGTCAGGGGACCAACTGCCAAGACTACACAAGGCATATTTTGGGCTACTAGGAGACTAACTGGCTGCTGGAACTATGCAATGCATAGTCCAGTCTCGTTGTTGACTGCTAGGATTGTTCAATGTGCAATTCCAGCTGGGAAGGACTGCTGGCACAAGGACAAATTTGTGCAATTTCTTGGGCCAAGCAGCCACTATTCTCCAAAAATGCACAAAATAGTCCTAGAGACCAGTGTTGGGCAAGAATGTGCAAATATGGAGAGGAAGGTGAGCGTTCCTTCCCTAGATTACGCAATGCAGCCTTGGTGAAGGTAGAGTCCAAGCCAAGGTTGGCTCGACTCGCCGACGGGATACTGAAAGCAACTGAGATGGTAAATGCATGTTGACATTAAGTGATAGAAGAAGTGATTGACAGTGCATGCAAAACATGAATGAAAGATTTAGCAAATAGATCAACATGCATGTGGGTGAGGCAGTTCACCGGTTGGGTGAACGTCCGTGCAAAATAGTTTCATGCATGCGACAGTAGTGAGATAGCAATGAAAATTGAAACAGAGCTAGGACAAGCCAGTACATATGTAAATAATAGCAAGCGCTCAAAGAAATCAAGCAAAAAATACTCCCACAAGTGAAAACACAGAAAGCGACAGAAATGAATCACAAGGCATGGGAAGTGGGCTTACCCAAAAACAACTCAACTGAATGTGTCGAATTCTCCTAAATGTGATGTGCAATGTCATATATGTAAGATTGATGTGTGGAATGATCTCTGCAGCATATGGTTGATGAGTTTTGATAACATTGAGGTTGTGGCATGCATGCCATGAATCTAGGGGAAGTGACACTTGGTGGGAGGTTTCGGAATTTCTCCTTACATGTAACCTCCAACTACTAAACATAGATCCCTGAAACAAGGGATGACTTTGCATGCTTCCTTGGGAGAAGAAGCGCATGCATGCAAGTCCATTTTGCTTAGTCCCAGAGGGAACCAGTCAAATCAGCTACACATGCAAGAGACTGCTCGACTGTTAGAGAAAAATGTCATTTCTGGTTGGGAGTTGTGTGGACTACCCAGGAGATTTGCACAATTTCTAGGTAAAGTAGCTGACCGTTGCCCAGATTTGTGCAAATACTAGGCTAAACAAACTACTCCAGGGAAAATTTGCGCAAATCCTGCTGGGAGGGTTGGCTGGAAGGATTCTGCAATCCTGGAGCTCAGCCAGCTGTCAGAGAGGATTGCACAATTCCTGGAGGGAAGGTTTTTTTCCCTCTAGAAATGCGCAATTTTCAAGGGGGAGCTTCTCATCCTGCAGCTGGAACATGTCCAGGTGAGCATCCTGTGAGGGAAATGGATTAACTGTGATTGACAAGCTACCTTTATGTGAGGAAAACATTGAAGCTTGAGAACTTGATGAAGCAAGGAAAGCTGCTATGAGGGTTGGAAGTGAGGCTCCAAAATGAGGCTAAGGAAAAATTGTGGAGGGTGGTTTTAGCCGCTACAATACTTGGTGACACACTGGTAGAACTCCAACTCTCTAAATGGATCTTGTTTGTGAAAAACAAGTCTAACACATTTGGAAGTATTGTTTAGTTTTCATCTCATCTTAGTTTCACACTAACTTGACTGTAATATGTAGCATCTGCCAAACACTTGGTCAATTGAAACACATTCCAAGCCAAGGAAACACAATTTTTTTGATTAGGGTTGATGGGTATATAGGTGCACAAGAAATATAGTCGTCAGAGTCTTAGTTTCATCTCTAGTGTTTCTCCACTGCCAACAGGTCTGAATAGTACCCCGATGGAGTCACATAGGAACACAAGTAAGGCTCCGCTGCCAGCAAGCCGGGTCAGTACCCCAACAAAGTTCCTTGCATCATCTCCCTATACAATAAGCCTTTCTCTTTGATCTAAAATGATCATATGTTAAAACTAAAGTAGAATTGATTATGCCATTAATGAATAGAATGTTAACTGAAACTGCTGAAAACGTGAGATCTGCTCTAGAAGAAGACTTTAGATAGAAGATAAAACATAAATAAGATGCAAAACAGTAATAAAAACAACAAATACACAGTGATACAAGATAGAAAAATTGATTATGAACTGCGTCCCTGATGGACTACCTCTCTGGATCTGCTTTCAAGATGGGTGACCTCTTTATTAGGATTGAAACCGAGGAGGTCGATTACACATCAATTTTATCAAACTAAATATGCATGCAAGAACTTCTAGTTACTCTCATAAAATAGCTCTCTAAACCAACTTTCCAACGCCTATCACAGTTCCCAATTCTGACTCCCAATGCTCATGTTACACTGAAATCAAAACTGCCTCTATCCCTCCAGAACCTGCACATGAAACTCAAAACCACTCTCTCCTACTTCAATGAGAAAAAACTACCTCTTATATCCCTGCAAGTGCATTTTAACTCCTTCTTCCAAGTTTAGGAGTGAATGGGCTGAGTTTTGGGTTAAGAGGTTTCGGTCTTGTTAGGTTTTGCCACCTAGGGATAAGGTTGCTTAGTGGTTGAATTAGTTTGCACCAAAAATTCAACAAAAACCCTAATAAAACTTTATAATAAAGCAAAAATGTAAACGGTTTGCTAACCGAGTGGAGGAGGGCAGCCATTAAATGTGACCAGCCACAGGCTACCACCTCTGCGCTTACCCTAGTGGTTACAGTTATGGTGCGGTGATCCCGGCGGTTCCGACAGAGAGTTGTTCACATGCCACATGGTTAGCTCAGACATTTCCGTTGTAGTGAGGCCAGATGATTTTAGAAACCCTGATGGCTAGTCACATTTGATCACATAACCACCTCTAATGCAGTCTTCTCTGTGGTTTCCAAGCCCGATGGCTTATTCCGCTACGGTCAATGCTAACCTCCTCTGGCTGCTCACATGGAAACTGCCCTGTAGTCTTCTCCCGCACGGTTAAGGCCCATGGTTTAAGAGTGTGGGTGGTTTAATGTAATGTTTTGTATTATTTTTAATACATATGCAAAGGCTGAGAGAGGGTTTAGAACATAGGTTTAGGTTTTAATGTTTTGTTTATTACATAGTTTGTATTGCAATGAGGGCCAATAGGTATAGGATTAGGGTTAGGCCTTTTAATGTATTGAAATGTAGTTTTAATACATATTTTAATGTATAGAGGTAATACATTAGGTTAGGGTTATATGTCTTAGGGTTTGAAGCTTATGTGTTTACATTAAGTTTTTAAAATAACCCATTTACCACCTAATGTCACAAAGAGACATTCGCAACATCGTATGATGACAACCAGTCGATAACTCAAATCCTGCGAGGTGGACGATAACACATGTCGACGACCAAATCCTGGCAGAACTAATGATAACCTCATGTCGACAACCAGGTACAAACCCATATCAGCCATAGACATTACCTGAATGACCTGAACCATAAACAACACTGTCAACACTAAACAACATAGGACTGAATTGCCAATGATGACACTAAACCTGTGTAACTGATCTGACGAGATCCTCCTGGATCAAACTTCTTACGCCTTATTCATTTTTCATTTTGAATTTTTTAGTTTTCATTTTTTTTTTTTTTCACTGTGCATGACACTTATTCATTTCAAAGGCAGAAGAGGGATCTTGACTTATTGAGAGCATAAGAGGTTGTTCCATCAGAGAAGTAGTTTATTGTATCTCTGACAAGCCTATTAAGGTCTTTCCCCTTACCTTACTCTACTTGATTGAGATGACAAGGGTTAACCCAAAAACAATCGACCAAAGAAGGTGACACTAGTTAGTGCGCAAGCATTTTGTTTATACCAAGGTTCACTTCAAACAATACGTATTATCCTTCGACGTATCATGGACTAAAGTAACAAGATCATCATACAGAGGAAAGATGATAGATAACCAAGTAGTGATAGTTGTACAAGCCCTCTTGTACTTTACCAAGCTGTTGTGTTGTACAAAAACCCCCCATTTCATAAAATATTCCTTTCAAAACTATAATATGAAATGGGTCCCTTTTAAATTAAATTGGTATCAACTTATCATTCCTCAAAAGGTTCAAAAAGAAACAAAGCATTATAAACCTTTTGAGACAATATATAATCGGTCTTATAATAAAAAATGAATAATTATTTATTATTGAGATAAAGTGATCGCAAGATCGCATATCACAATAACAAAGGATGCATAACAAAAGACCCATTGGTTTTCCCTGATGTGACAAGCGCAAATAACTATTGTGTATCGGGAAGGTAAGCAATCATAACAAAAGGCCCCTCTCTTTGCTCCGATGCGATATCGTTATCGGCGATCGGGGAATGTAACGTGCATGCAACTAAAAGCCCTCTTCTAAAAAGCTCCCGATACGAATTAGCGATATCACTATCGGTGATCAGGGATTCCGTAATGACACCAATATAACTACTTAAACATCCCTCCGATCTCCGATTGCGATAAAGCTAAGCGCGACTTTCAAAAAGGATTGATAAGGCTTGGGTATATTGTGTTGAATTATTATTAAAAGAATTTATTTTCCCGATAGTGATTCACTTGCGCCCAACCGCCAAAAGATCAAAGCCACGGTTAAATGAATTATTCGGCCAATAAACGATGTGATGAGCATTTAAATGATTGACCAATTTAAACGGCCAATTAATGGAGCAGTTATGCCAAAATCTCTTCAGAGATTGTATCCGCGACAGTCTTATGTTAATCCTCCATTATTAATTGATTGATATAACTCTTTCATACTTGGTTTGCGCCACCTATTCTTCACATTACGTTCATTTTATCTCCTGTGCAGAACTCCTCCGAAGCAGTGAATTTAGGCCAAATGGGGAAGAAGTCTAAGAAATTTGGAACAGCTTCAGCTTCCGTAGTAACAGGACAACGCACTGTTGATCCGGGACCAAGTAAAAAAGGATTAATCTCAGACACCACATGTCTTGGTCTCAGTAATACTACTTGGTAGAGTATCTATAATCTGGTTGAGGATGAAGAGCCTCAGGAAACATCAGTACAAGCTACAGCAAACCCAAACCGGAAGTCTGAGGCAATCCTAAAGGATTTGGCCGATTCTTACCTACACCGGATAGTGGCTCGAGAGAAAATTCTTCCATACACAGATGTGGTAAGATGGGCAGTTAAGGAAATTCCAATTACAAACAGAACATTTTGCACTATCGACGGGAGAGTATTCGGTTCATTTCAGCCCAATGATTTGAGACAAATGTACCATTTGCCCGAACCAGAGAAGAGGTATAACAAAGAATTTCTGGAGAAGTTTAGAGATGAAAATGAAATTGAACCAGCACCTATATGGGAATGGAGACAAAACCCAGCGAAACACAAGAATGAGTCCTCGAGTAAGTACTTTGTCAATTCCTTGTGTTATCCTTATTGTTATGCTGGAGCGATGATGTGTAGGATTTGGGGGTTGCATGATTCCGCAAAATTCTCCGTAGAGATGGTACCTTTAATGGAAGCATCATGCAATAGCGAAATAATGGATTGGGGGAATATATTACCTGATAAGTTAGCAACAGCTATTCTTGAGTTCAGAAACAAATCCCGCGTTACTGATAGGTTCATTTCTCCATTTTACTTTAGTGCCTACATCTTAGATACTCTCTATTTTAACTCCGAATTTCCTGTGCTGGGGTGGAGATGGACTCCACAAGACCCCATGCCCATTCATATCTATCACCAGAAGTTGTGGAAAACCCATTATAAACACCACCTATATCAAGTTTGCAATGGATTTATGTTACCCATTTACTATGCAATTTTTGACAAACCTGCTCCTAAGATTTCCTCACAAGCAGAGATTGACTTGATAGCCTTAGGAACCTGGTTCGGAGAAGAAAAATTTACATATGTAAGAGTTTTCAGCAGTCATGCCAGGCCTCATGTCCTCCCCTTGTATATACCTGACAAACTATTGGCTCGAGAGATAGCATATCAGCTTACATCCGAAGGAGTTACACAAACTCTGAGGAATAAAAAGAAGCAAGTCTGGCCTCCTTTTCCTCTAAGGTGTGCAATTACATTCTGCATGACTACAAGCATGTAGAGAAAGAAGCAAAAAAGATAAATACACTGAATCTCGCCACTCTTCCTAACAGACGATTTGATCCAAACAAAGTCGTCTATAATGTACTAGAACAGACAAAACTCACTAAATTTGAACATAAAAAATATGAGTTTGATGACCTATTCTCCTCGGCCGAGTCATTATTTCAGGTTCAAGCGCTAGCTAAAATGAGCTATCACGATGACGGGTTAGTCGAATTTAACAAACTTAGAGAGAAGAGGTTGCAAACTCTGCCTCTAGATTTGTTAGCCACTGCCCCGATGACACAGTCAAGCGAGCCTGAACGACGACTTACCAACGAACCTCCTGCTACATCAGAAATTTTTGAATAAGTCGAAAGAAGAGAGCAGGAGGAACTCCAGAGGAAAGAGCAGGAGGAACTCCAGAAGAAAGAACAAGAGGAAGCGCAGAGGAAAGAACAAGAGAAAATATGTGAAGAGGAACAGAGAAGGTAGCAGGAGCAGAGCAGCAAGGATGTGAATGTCGATACCAAGATTGACCTAAGGTTGCTCCAGGAATGGCAGCAATTTGATTCAATCATAAGCAATCTAGAAAGCTCAAGAGAAGCCGATACATACAAAGTGGCTGATACACATGATACAACATCAAAAGAGGTTCCAAGCGAAGGAACCAGCGGTCTACCCCTTACTACAGACTTAGAAGTAATTCCCAAGGATCCTTCGGATAAAATCATTTTGCAAGTGGAGGATATACCCCCATTGGATGTCTTTTATAGCCCAAAGCACAGGGCCGTAGTAAAGCGGCAGCGGAAAAGGAGAAGGATTGATCAACCTTCCTTGTTCCCTGAGCAAATAGTGACAACCAATGTAGTTTGGAAGGAGGAGTTCGATCCTTCTGACGACCTAACAAAATTGTCCCAATATGTTTGAGCCTATTCGGTGGCCACCATGGACAAGGCATCGGAAGTGAGTAATTTGTTAAAAGAAAAAGAACATGCAATCGCTTCGTTACAAGCACAGCTATCGGAGGCACAACAGAAAGCAGAGTAATTAGAACTGCAATTGTCCATGCAGCAACAGTTAAATAATCAATTGAACAAGCAGTTGCATCAAGAGAAATAGAGGGTAGATTCGAGTGCGAGTCAAAAGCAGAAAGAACTACCAGAGGCATTAGAAAAATTTAAGACAATGAATGAACAGATGGTAAAGACAAAAGATGAGCAAATTGCTCAATTATTAGGTCAAATAGAGCAGTTCAGGAGTCTTCCACAGCTTGCTGATTTCAGAGCAGAAGCACTACAAATTAATAAGGAACTGGTAACGCAAATAAGATTATTGTGTCATAAAATTGCTCAAGTTGAACCTCTATGTGACATAACAACATCAATAATCGATAAATCAGTCGATGCTAGACAAGACTTAGAGCAGGCCGATGAGACCTTAAAAAATTTTCTTAATTGGCAGGACACTAATGAGGGACCAGCAACAAATTTGCCTAAAATCCTAGAATCCCATAAAGAAATTTTATTTATGGAGTGGCATTCCCAATTGATGAAGGCAGAGAGAATAGTTTCTAGATGCAAATTATCCACAAGTAATTTGATTGAATTAATTTACGATACTCTCTATTTATCTAATATGATCTCTCAGTGTACACCAGCTAAATTACTATCGGCCAAAACATTGGAGCAATCATGTTATCAAGAGCTAGAAAAGAATGGGATATTGATTACAGGTATTAAAAGTTTAACTTGGGACACCTATTGGTTGTTCCTAGTAAAACCATATAGCCAGAGAGCCGCCCTCAAGTGCCTAACAAATGCAATCGGGCATATCATTCCCAATATACACGATGCCACCTATGCTGCTCAACTCAATTCTCATCTCAGCCGCCCTCAAGAAGTGGAACCGATGCTAGCGATATGCCAACTCAGGTCGAAAGGCAAATAGTTAGAGTGATGAATCATGCTGCCGACTACCAGATTGCTTTGGGGGAGATATTCAAGATCAAGTTGTACCAATTTAGTAGCATTTTAATTTTGTAGTTAGTTAGTTTAATTAAGTATTTATAGACCCTTTCATGTATTTAGAAAGGGTCGTAAGTTTTTGTATATGACTTAAACCTGAAGTTGCACTACTATACTTCAGGTATATTTTTTTATAAAGACTGGGCCAATTATTCCAATTTTGATAACGAAGCTTTTATGTGGATGTGCAATACTGCCTTTATTTAAAAGTATTTCTGAGTCGGAAGAAGGAATTCGAATTGTGATTGATGTTGGGAATGATTTGCAGCTGATATGGTACTACTATCTATGTCTGAATTCATTCTTTTTATGTGAATTTTTATTTGATCATTCTTGCTATTATTGAATATATGCATGTGTTTTAACAACATTCTTTATACTTTCCACTATTGGATGTTTACAACGTGCTTTTCTTCTAATCATACATGTATCAGTAATATAAAAAGATAAGTGTAACAATGTTTTATTAATTACTTTGTTCAACTATTTGAACAAATCAATTATTGTATGAATGAATGTCTATGTTTATTGAATAGAGTCACCTATATGCCTGTTGATGAACATAGATCATCAAACGTTGCACTTAAGAATAGAAGCTTCCCGGGATAGAATAGTCATTTGTATTTTCGCTTTTAGATAAAGTCATCCATTCATTATCACTTATAGAAAACTAGTCACTCATCCATCCCTTTTTATTCATTACTGGGAAACTAGTCCCATTATATCCAGTCGGAGCCACCATCCCAAATGGAAAAGGAGCTATATTAAGGTTCGGACTGGGTGGTTATCCCCCAGTGTTGATGTAACGATTTTCGAGGCATCAACATTTTTGGCACTAGAAGGAGGGCATGAACTGTGAATGACGAGCAAACCCAAACCTATAATCCATTCTGAGAGTAAATCTCCCTCCACATCACCTCATACTTCCCAATTGCATGTTGATTCTGCAGTATCCAAGCGAGAAGAAGAGGAATCAAGTACCATTGTTCAAGCCCACAATACTCTAGAACGATTAAGTCCTGAGTCTCCTGAAGTTCAGTTACTTATCCATAAACTTCAAGGCTTTTTGATATCACCACAGAAATCTGAGGTATCTCAAGGCAGTGAGACTTCGCAATTCAATCTACCTCATCCTCTCACTAGACATTAGAGCGGAAAGCTCGGTATCAAATCCACTGAGTTGCCCTTACCTAAAAGGAAAAGGGCAAAGAAGAACACTGAAGGATTTGATAGTGAAGCATTTTCATCCACATCCTCCATCTCATCTTCCCCAGTGCGAAGTCAGCCATCCACTCCCTCATTACATATTGTTGTTCATCAGGGATTAGGAACTTCAACATCCCAACCTGCTCAATCCTCAATATCAATTCCTTCCCAAACATCCAGAATTTCATCAGCAATCTCATCCACTACTGGTTATTCAATGGCAGATCCATGGAATAGTCCTGGTGCGGTCAATATGCCTGCACCATTACATGCATTGCCTAATTCTCCTGAAAAATGGTTACCCAAGTTTAATCCAGATGCTGGAACACAAACCAAAGAACATATTAATAACTTCATGTTATCAGTTAATCTGAAAGGAGTAACAAAGGAAGATGTTGTCGTTAGGCTTTTCCATTATAGTTTGCAAGGATTAGTGGGATCTTGGTATTTTTCCCTGCTCTCTCGATCCATTACCTGTTGGAACATTTTCCAAGAACAGTTTCTTACTAAGTATGGCGATGATAGATCTTTAGCCACATTAATCAATGATCTCTCCAATCTGAGGATAGAGCATAAGGAACCCATTAAAGAATTCAACTCGTGATTCAATAAACTCTTGAATAAGATTTCAACGACCTCCAAACCAAGTGAGCAAATCAGAAGCGAATGGTATATAACTGCCCTACCTGCCAATATAGCTATCTTCGTAGACAGGGCCGCAAAACCAACTTTAGCTGAAAACATGAAAGAAGCACTTGTTGTGGAGAAACGTATTAATGCTCTAGAAAAGAAATATGCTCTTGAAGATAGAAAATCCAAAAAATTTTCTTTTAAAGATGATTCAAAGAAGAAAACTCCTAAAGATCCATATGATATGGAAGGTTCACAAAAAGTCCTCAAGACTATGTCAAATGAAATAGTTGAAATCAAAAAACAAGTAGCTGAAACCTCAACAAAAAGGCCATTTAGGAATTTCAAGAAACCTGAATCAAAACCACGAAAGGTTATATCTAATGCAGATTCAGATCCTGAAGAGGAAGAAGAAGATGAAACAATTTCACCATCCGATGAATTCGAAGAAGAGGAAGTTGTTGAATTCCATGGAATGTGGGACTTCATATTACCTAACTCCAATACAGAAAATGAACAAGAAGCTTTTCCTGTGACTACTAGGAGTAAAGGTGCCCCTGAACCTGTCCAGGAAAGTTCAAAGAAAAGGAGTGCAGTTACTACTACTACAAAGGAAAAGGTACCCACAAAGAAGCCGACTGCAACAGTACCTCAAAACCAACCATCATCCTCAAATATACCTTCAACATCTAAAACGTTGGTAGTATTAGATTCAATGGATTACAATATTGTTGATGATATGAAGAAGACTAAGGCAAACATCACCATGTTTGAACTTAGCAAACTAAAACATCAGCAAAAATTGCTTCTTAAGGAACTGAATGCAGTTCCTTCTTCACCTCTTCCTAGTGCTAAAGCTACAAATGATTTAGGTCAACCACCTTCTGGTAGGGTTGAAGCTACTGATATGATTCTAATTGGAGACAAATCAAATTCCCATACTCCTCCTTTCCTGTTAACCTATGAGATCTATAACCGAAATCTACACAATTGTTTGATTGACTCAAGGGCATCCTCTAATATAATGCCAGCTTCAGTTTGTTCCAAACTGAACATTGAGCCCCAAAAGTCCGCAATTCACATTGTGCAATTAGATAGAACCAAAGTCCAGGTTTTAGGGGAAATCAACTCTGTAACTATCACGTTATCGGTTTATCCATGAGTAGTTTAAAGAATTGATATCTTAATCGCTGATATACCTGAGTTTTATGTTTTAATCTTGAGTAGGGATTGGTCTGAGAAGCTCCATGGGTATATTTCTACCGATTGGTCCCATATGTGGCTACCCTACAAGGGAAAGCCAAATCAAATAAAAATCAATCGGGAGAAACATATGACCCATACTGTTATAGAATTTGAACAGGAGAATCAACCAATAGCATTTAGGGGAATTATTCATCTGAATCATTCTTTGGCAACTTCACTGCCCAACCATCTCCTTTCCCGGTTAATAATTTCACATCTCAGATCGAAAATTTTTCACAAACAGATAGGTCAAGATGTTTTAATGTTACTGAGGAAATTGTAAATAAAATTTTTGATAATTCTTTATTTTGGTCACTATATTTTGATGGGTCTAAGTCTAGTGAAGGCTCGGGAGCAGGTTGCGTTTTAGTTAGCCATGAGGGAGAAAAAACGATGCTGTCTTGTAGGTTGGAATTTGAATGCATAAATAATACAAGTGAGTATGAGGCCTTAGTTCAAGGACTATATAAAGCTATTGGCCTTAATGTTCAATATTTTAAAGTATTTGGTGATTCAGAGATTGTCATAAAACAGGTTAGAAACACAATTAATTGTCTTTCTAGTCATCTCAAAAACTATCAGTCTCTGGTACAAGAACTCACCTCTCAATTTTTAGCATTCAATATTTCTCCCATCCCTAGGTCTCAGAATTCAGCAGCTGATTGGCTAGCCAATGTTGCTTCTAAACTCCTACCTTCCAAAGATTATAGCCCAGATAGATTTTCAGTAGAGTTAATTTTTAGACCATCGATTCCTGATAATGTCACCAATTGGTGAGTGTTCAATCATGATAAAGACATCTTACATTTTTTGACTTCCGACAAGTCCTACGATGATCATATCATTGAGGAAAGCGATCATGACCTTCAGATGAAAGAAAAACACGAGGAAAACTCAATACCAAAACCTGTGGTTAAACTTGAGGATCTATACTATTTTAAAGACAGGTTTAAACAGGTAACCAATTCAAAGCTCCAAAGTTCCACCTTAAGATTTGAATTGATAAACCTTGGTACTGAGCAGAACCCTCAAAACATTAATTTGGGATTAGGACTTTTGTGGAAGAACGGATAGCATTCATTAGATTATTAAGAAAAAATAAACATGTCTTCGCTTGGAAATATGATGATGTAAAAATATACGATACATCAATCATCCAGCATACAATTCCAATGCTTTTTGAACAAAAACCAGTTCAACAAAAGTTGAGGAGAATACATCCGAACTTAGAGAGTCAAATAAAATCAGAACTCAATAAACTCTTGAAAGCTAAGATTATTTTTCCCGTTTGGCACTCAAACTGGGTTTCCAATATGGTTCCTGTTAGGAAGAAAAATGGCAACATCAGGATTTATATAGATTTCAGAAATCTGAATAAGGCAAGCCAAAAAGATAATTTCCCATTACCTACCATGGTGCAAATACTCCATTCGGTAGCAAGTTCTGAGTTAATGTCCTTTTTAGATGGTCTTTCAGGATATAACCAAATTTTGGTCCATCCTGATGACAGACTCAAAACTACCTTCAAAACAAAATGGGGAACTTACGCTTATCAGAAAATGCCTTTTGGACTTATTAATGCAGGAGCTACATTCCAAAGAGCGATGGATATAGCCTTCAAAGGATTGATCAACAAAACAGTAGTTGTCTATTTAGATGATATTGCTGTATTTTCCAAGAAGAGATCCAATCATTTACATGATTTGAATCAAATCTTTGAACGCTGCAGAAGGTATGGTATTTCACTCAATCCCAAAAAATCCTTCTTTGCTCTTAATAAAGGAAAGCTCTTGGGCTTTATCATTTCCAAAGATGGTATTTATATTGATCCGGATAGGATTAAAGAGATTTCTGAAATTCCATTTCCTCACAACAAAAAATCCATGCAGTCATTTTTAGGTCAAATTAACTTTGTCAAGAGATTTGTTCCCGATTTTTCCCACATCCTTTTACCGTTACAAACTATGATTAAGAAAAATTCAGTGTTTAGATGGGGATCTGTAGAAAAGGAAGCATTTGATTCAATCAAACAATCAATAATCAATGCCCCCGCTTTAAACACTCCTAATTTTTCTAATCATTTCATATTGTACACTATCGCGTCTGATTCATCTTATGCAGTAGTACTCACTCAGATTAATGATCGCAGCTTGGAAGCACCGATTTCATTTTATAGTTCAAATCTGCAGGGTGTTGAATTAAATTATTTTGAAGTTGAAAAACAAGCCTTTGCTGTGTATAAAGCTGTCAAACGTTATAGACCCTTCCTTTCAAAAGCCCATACAAAAGTTATAGTTCCTTTTCCTGCAGTAAGGCAATTACTAATCCAAAGGGAATTAGGTGAAAAAAGCGAAAACTGGGTTACAACACTTCAAGAATATGACTTGGAAATAAAGCCAGCAAAGATTGTTAGAGGCCAAGGTTTTTGCAGGTTATTAGCAGGAGCATCCAACATTCAAGAACCAGGTGATACAGAACATATTGAAGAAATCAACTAGATAAGTATCACTAATTCTGAATTGCAATATGCAGACTTGATCTTTTATTTGAAAAATGGATATGCACCTCCTAACCTTTCTTATAAAAATAAACGGGCCATTAGATTAAAAGCAAAAAACTTCATAATCATTGATGATGTACTTTTTAGGAAAAATTATGATTCAATTTTATTAAGAATCCTATAAAAACCTGAAGCACAAAAGGTTTTGCAGGAGCTACGTGATGGACCAGCAGGAGGACATTTTGGAGTTGACACAACAGCCCACAAAATCATTCATGTTGGATATTATTGGCCCACCTTATTCAGAGATACTCATGAATATGTAAGGAAATACCAAAGTTGTTAAATCTCCAGTGGAAGACAGAGAAAACCAGCTTTCCCTTTGCAATCAGTCAACATTGATCAACCTTTCAAGCAATGGGGATTAGATATCATTTGGGAAATAACTCCACAGTCCTCCAAACAACATAAGTATATCCTTACTACTACTGATTACTTTACTAAGTGGGTTGAAGCAATTCCTTTAAAGACAACAAACTTTGAAGTAATTATAGAGTTTATAGATCAATTCATCATTACCAGGTTTGGTGTCCCAAATGCTCTTGTTTTCAATAATGCATCTTATTTCTCTGGAAATACTATGTTTGAGTTCGCTATTAAAAGAGGGTTTAAATTGAAATATTCTGCAAATTACTATCCCCGGGGTAATGGTTTATCAGAGTCTACCAATAAAAATCTAGTTAAAATTATTAAGCGAACTATTGAACAGAATCATAAAAACTGGCAGAAATCTTTAATATTCGTACTATGGGCTGATAGAATAACGTAGAAGGCTTCCATAGGTACTTATCCATTCAACCTTGTATATGGGAAAGAAGCGGTGCTACCAACCAATCTAGTGCTTCCTTCTCTAGCCCTAGTTCAGTTTATTGAAGAAAGCCCCACTTCTTCTATTCAACTTAGACATGATCAAATCTTAAAATTAGAAGAAGAAAGAGAAAAGGCCAAAATTACTCATGCAAAACATCAACAAATTGTCAAGTCATCTTTTGATTCAACTTCATCCAGTTCAAAACAGTTACAGGTTGGTGATCTAGTTCTGAAATGGTACAAAGCCCATGAGGATAAAGGAAAGCACACCAAGTTCCAGAGGATGTGGCTTGGACCATTTCAGATCTACGAGAAGATAGGCCATTCGACATTCATATTATAATATTTATCAGGAAAGAGAGATTCTCTTCCTGTTAATGACCTTATCTTAAAGAAATTCTTCAATTGAGGAGGTAACCCCTTCTCCCTTTTTTTTTTAGTTCAGTAGAATTTGTAGTTTTTAGGACCATTAGGAAATAAAGTTGTAAGATATCTTCCATTGGCCTTTGCTATATTGAAAAGTTGCTCAAAAGAAGCAGTTTTGATATTTACTTTTAAAATAGAAGCCTTAAACAAAAGGGACAATTTCTAGGAAATTAGGTATATTCACATTCTGAAACCCCATTTCATTTTTGTGAAATATTCTCAAGATTTAGAAGTACTGTAAATCATTTTATGGTTTTCAAACTAGCCACAAAAAGGTTATCAATATCAAAACAGAAACTAATTTAATCTTAGCATCTTCAACTCTTACCCTGTCATCCATTCTCTCTTAAGGAGAAAATTTTCCATCCCATTCATCTGAGTCTATGATTACTCAGAGTGTAATTCTAAAATATTTGATATAAAAGATAAGGGGTCTTATTACAAGCCTGCTTACCATGATCATTGGGAAATAGTTTAACCAACATTACCAACACTGCATACCAAAATAGGGTAATGGCTTATAATTATAAGACAAGGGGTCTCATCACGAGCCAGCTTGTTCAGTTAGATTACAACCAGTGAATGGCATTGTCAAACATCTGGCCACCAAACCAGGACAATGGCTTTTTATCTTACAAAATAATAGAAAAGGAAAGAGAAATACAAAATATGAAAGCATATTTTGAATTCATTCTTTTAATCATACTCTGAAATGGATGGGATAATGGACAGTCAAATGGTTAAAAGGTATCCTTGTCGAAACTATGAACATTTGCTGGCAGCAGAGGCTCTACCTATGACAAAGGAGTCAATTAAAAAGGCTAAGCTGGAAAGGTTTTTGTTTTATCATTATCAACCAATAGAGGCCAATTTAAAACTTAGAATGTATCTAATTTTAACAAGAGAAGAAATTAGCAAAAATAGCTCTTATTATATTCAGAATGTATGTATACCTAGTTATATTAGAATTTTCCTCTTTGATAAGATTTCTATACAAAGAAATTCTAAGTATTTCAATATTTCTCAGAGATAATTGTTTCTCCCAGCGAATTACCAATTGTTGTGCCATACAATGACCCCTCATTTCATAAAATTTTCCTTTAAAAACTATAATATGAAATGGGTCCCTTTTAGATTAAAATGGTATCAACTTATCATTCCTCAAAAGGTCCGAAAAGAAACAAAGCATTATAAACCTTTTGAGACAATATATAATTGGTCTTATAATAAAAAATGAATAATTCTTTATTACTGCAATAAAGCGATCACAAGATCGCATATCGCAATAGAAAAAAGGATGCATAACAAAAGACCCATTGGTTTTCCCCGATGCGACAAGCGTGAATAGCAATCAGATATCGAGAAGGTAAGCAATCGTAACAAAAGGCTCCTCTCTTTGCTCCGATGCGATATTGCTATCGACGATCGGGGAATGTAACGTGCATGCAACTAAAAGCCCTCTTCTAAAAAGCTCCCAATACGAATTAGTGGCGATCGGGGATTCATTAATGACACCAATATAACTACTTAAACATCCCTCCGATCCCCAATTGCGATAAAGCTAAGCGCGACTTTCAAAAAGGATTGATAAGACTTGGGTATATTGTGTTGAATTATTATTAAAAGCATTTCTTTTCTCGATAGTGATTCACTTGTGCCCAACCGCCAAAACATCAAAGCCATGCTTAAATGAATTATTCGGCTAATAAACGATATGATGAGCATCTAAATGATTGAAAGGTTTAAACGGCCAATTAATGGAGCCGTTATGCCAAAATCTCTTCAGAGATTGTATCCGCGACAGTCTTATGTTAATACTCCATTATTCATTGATTGATATAACTCTTTCATACTTGGTTTGCGCCACCTATTCTCTGCATTACATTCATTTTATCTCCTGTCTAGAGCTCCACCGAAGCAGCGAATTTAGGCCAAATGGGGAAGAAGTCTAAGAAATTTGGAACAGCTTCAGCTTCCGCAGTAACAGGACAACACACTGCCGATCCGGGACCAAGTAAAAAAGGATTAATCTCACACACCACATGTCTTGGTCTCGGTAATACTACTTAGTAGAGTATCTATAATTTGGTTGAGGCCGAAGAGCCTCAGGAAACATCAGTACAAGCAACAGCAGACCCAAACTAGAAGTCTGAGGCAACCCTAAAGGGTTTGGCCAATTCTTACCTACACCGGTTAGCGGCTCGAGAGCAAATTATTCCATACATAGATATGGTAAGATGGGCAGTTGAGGAAATTCCAATTACAAACAGAACATTTTGCACTATCGACGAGAGAGTATTCGGTTCATTTCAGCCCAATGATTTGAGACAAATGTACCATTTGCCCGAACCAGAGAAGAGGTATAACAAAGCATTTCTGGAGAAGTTCAGAGATGAAAATGAAATTGAATCAGCACCTATACAGGAATGGAGACAAAACCCAGCGAAACACAAGCATGAGTCCTCGGGTAAGTACTTTGTCGATTCCTTGTGTTCTCCTTATTGTTATGCTGGAGCGATGATGTGTAGGATTTGGGGTTTGCATGATTCTGCAAAATTCTCCATATAGATGGTACCTTTAATGGAAGCAGCATGCAATAGCGAAATAATGGATTGGGGGAATATATTATCTGATAAGTTAGCAACAGCTATTCTAGAGTTCAGAAACAAATCCAGTGTTACTGATAGGTTCATTCCTCCATTTTACTTTAGTGCCTACATATTAGATACTCTCTGTTTTAACTCCAAATTTCCTATGCTGGCATGGAGATGGACTCCACAGGACCCCATGCCCATTCATATCTATCACCAGAAGTTGTGGAAAGCCCATTATAAACACCACCTATATCAAGTTTGCAATGGATTTATGTTACCCATTTACTATGCAATTTTTGACAAACCTGCTCCTAAGATTTCCTCACAAGCAGAGATTGACTCGACAGCCTTAGGAACCTGGTTCGGAGAAGAAAAATTTACATATGTAAGAGTTTTCAGCAGTCATGCCAGGCCTCATGTCCTCCCCTTGTATATACCCGACAAACTATTGGCTCGAGAGATAGCATATCATCTTACATCTGAAGGAGTTACACAGACTCTGAGGAATAAAAAGAAGCAAGTCTGACCTCCTTTTCCTCTAAGGTGTGGCGTTTACACTCTACATGACTACAAGCATGCAGAGAAAGAAGCAGAAAAGATAAATTGATTGAATCTCGACACTGTTCCTAATAGACGATTTGATCCAAACAAAGTCATCTATAATGTACTAGAACAGGCAAAACTCACTAAATTTGAACATAAAAAAGATGAGTTTGATGACCTATTCTCCTCAGCCGAGTCATTATTTCAGGTTCAAGCGCTAGCTAAAATGAGATATTAGGACGATGGGTTAGTCGAATTTAACAAACTTAGAGAGAAGAGGTTGCAAACTCTGCCTCTAGATTTGTTAGCCACTGCCCCGATGACATAGTCAAGCGAGCCTGAACGGTGACTTACCAACGAACCTCCTGCTAAATCAGAAATTTTTGAAGAAGTCCAAAGAAGAGAGCAGGAGGAACTCTAGGGGAAATAGAAAGAGGAACTCCAGAAGAAAGGACAAGAGGAAGAACAGAGGAAAGAACAAGAGAAAATATGTGAAGAGGAACAGAGAAGGCAGCAGGAGCAGAGCAGCAAGGATGTGAACGTCAATACCCAGATTGACCCAAGGTTGCTCCAAGAATGGCAGCAATCAATTCAATCATAAGCAATCTAGAAAGCTCAAGAGAATTCGATACATCCAAAGTGGCTGATACATAGGATACAACATCAAAAGAGGTTCCAAGCAAAGGAACCAGTGGTCTACCCCTTACTACAGACTTAGAAGTAATTCCCAAAGATCCTTCGGATCAAATCATTTTGCAAGTTGAGGATATACCTCCATTGGATGTCTTTTACAGCCCAAACCACAGGGCCGTAGTAAAGCAACCACGGAAAAGGAGAAGGATTGATCAAACTTCCCTATTCCCTGAACAAACAGTGACAGCCAACGTAGTTTGGAAGGAAGAGTTCGATCCTTCTGATGACCTACCAAAATTGTCCCAATATGCTGGAGCCTATTCGGCGGCCACCATGGATAAGGCATCGGAAGTGAGTAATTTGTTAAAAGAAAAAGACCAGGTAATTGCTTCATTACAAGCACAGCTATCAGAGGCACAAAAGAAAGCAAAATAATTAGAACAACAATTGTCCATGTAGCAACAGTTAAATAATCAATTGAACAAGCAGTTGCATGAAGAGAAATAGAGGGTAGATTCGAGTGCGATTCAAAAGCAGAAAGAACTATCAGAGGCATTAGTAAAATTGAAGACAATGAATGAACAGATGGTAAAGACAAAAGATGAGCAAATTGCTCAATTATTAGGTCAAATAGAGTAGTTCAAGCGTCTTCCGCAGCCTGCCGATTTTAGAGCAAAAGCACTACAGATTAATAAGGCACTGGTAACACAAATAAGATTATTGTGTCATAAAATTGCTCAAGTTGAACCCCTGTGTGACATAACAGCATCAATAATCGATAAATCAATCGATGCTAGACAAGACTTAGAGCAGGCCGATGAGACCTTAACAAATTTTCTTAATTGGCAGGACACTAATGAGGGACAAGGAACAAATTTTCCTAAAATCCTAGAATCCCATAAAGAAATTTTATTTATGGAGTGGCAGTCCCAATTGATGAGGGCAGAGAGAGTAGTTTCTAGATGCAAATTATCCACAAGTAATTTGATTGAATTAATTAACGATACTCTCTATTTATCTAATATGATCTCTCAGTGTACACCAGGTAAATTACTATCGGCCAAAACATTGGAGCAATCATGTTATCAAGAGCTGGAAAAGAATGGGAGATTGATCACAAGTATTTAAATTTTAACTTGGGACACCTATTGGTTGTTCCTAGTAAAACCATACAGCCAAAGAGCCACCCTCAAGTGCCTAACAGATTCAATTGGGTGTATCATTCCCGATATACACGATGCCACCTATGCTGCTCAACTCAATTCTCATCTTAGCCACCCTCAAGAAGTGGAACCGATGCTAGCGATATGCCAACTCAGGTCGAAAGGCAAACAGCCAGAGTGATGAATCATGATACCGACTACCAGATTGCTTTGGGGGAGATATTCAAGATCAAGTTGCACCAATTTAGTAGAGTTTTAATTTTGTAGTTAGTTAGTTTAATTAAGCATTTATAGACCTTTTCATGTATTTAGAAAGGGTCATAAGTTTTTGTATATGACTTAAACCAGAAGTTGCACTATTGTACTTCAAGTATATTTTTTTATAAAGATTGGGCCAATTATTCCAATTTTGATAACAAAGCTTTTATGTGGATGTGCACTACTGCCTTTATTTAAAAGTATTTCTGAGTTGGAAGAAGGAATTCGAATTGCAATTGATGTTGGGAATGATTTGCAGCTCATATGGTATTACTATCTATATCTGAATTCATTCTTTTTATGTGAATTGTTATTTGATCATTCTTTCTATTATTGAATATATGCATGTGTTTTAACATCATTCTTTATACTTTCCACTATTGGATGTTTACAGTGTGCTTTTCTTCTAATCATACATGTATCAGTAATATAAAAAGATAAGTGTAACAATGTTTTATTAATTACTTTGTTCAACTATTTGAACAAAGCAATTATTATATGAACAAATGTCTATGTTTATTGAATAGAGTCATCTATATGCCTATTGATGAACAAATATCATCAAACATTGCACTTAAGAATAGAAGCTTCCCGGGATAGAATAGTCATTTGTATTTTCGCTTTTACATTAAGTCATCCATTCATTATCACTTATTAGAAAACTAGTCACTCATCCATCCCTTTTTATTCATAACTAGGAAACTGGTCCCATTATATCCAGTCGGAGCCACCATCCCAAATGGAAGATGAGTTGTATTAAGGTCCAGACCGGGTGGTTATCCCCCAATGTTGATGTAACGATTTTCGAGGCATCAACACCAGCTTACTTCAAGAGTCATACATGGTTTCATGCAAAACTAACTTATGAACAGAACGAATGAATGGACTAACAATCAATAAAGAAAAGCAAAAGTAGAAGCAAAAATGAATGCGAAGCAAGTAAATAAACAAGAAAGAAAACAAGCAAGAAAACAAAGCACATAAGAAAACAAGCATGGAAGCAAACATCTGAAAGAAAACATTACTCCTACTCCTACACTAATGGTACATGGGCCTGATCACGTGAAGTGATACTTCGAATGCAGCCACCATTCCATTGGTAGACCCATGTTGGTGAAGGCTTGGTCTGAGAGCAACCCAGTTGTGTGAACCAGCAAGCAAGAAAGATATAATAATGAATACAACCACACTTCATGATTCAAAGTGCCCATGGGACATAAGTGAGTGCATGTGCATGACGGGAAGTTTGCAGACTTATCATGGTGTTGTGTGAGACTATGTGCAACTTTGAAGCATAAGCATACTCTTGACTATGACATGCAAGAAAATGAAAGAAACAAAGATAACTTCAGTCACACACGAGTGCTTGCAATGTGAGACTCCTCCAATGCATGAGGAATGGGATCATGTAGTTTGAGTGGAGGAAGTAAAATATAAGTGTTAGATTGACCTTGAATGAATATAGATGAGTGATGAGGAGCCTTAAGTGTTTGAACAATTTCCTGATAGGAAGCAAAATTAACCTCAAGACAATGAGGGCCTGACATAACCATCAGCTCAGGTTAAAGTGCCTCGACGTTCTGTGGGCTTTCGACATCATTGACTGATGGATATTCATAGACCAGTGACTTTGACGGATTAACAACTAGTGAATCAACATCGTGATTGGATGATGAGGTGAAGATATCATGACAACCAAGATCAGAAAATTCAGGATGTTGGTCGACATCCTCATGGTTTGATGAATCGCATAGAGGGGTATATGAGGAGGAAGGATGTTCACCCTATGCATTTTCGAAAAAAGTAGATGAAAGCTCAAGTGGATTTCCAATGAATGATTGGTCCTCTCCATTGTTGGATGATGGACTAAAATACGATGTTTCCTGCAAAAGATCAACAATGGGTGCATCCATGGATGAATACACACATGCGAAATCATGGATGGCAGGTTCACCAACGATGTTAGGAAAGAACGGAGGGGGATTAGACAGAAGGGAGGCATCCTTCGCCTAGTGTTGATGCTCAAGCTCCCACTCATACTCTTCATTAATGACAGCGCATGTTTCTTGTGCAAGACCAACTTCGTCAGTGGGTTGTTCTTCATTCACAACAAGTGAAGAGTCCGAAATGGACGAACACAAGACAACATCATCTAGAGGAACACTTGAGTGTGAAGACAGAGGTTGAAGAAAATAATGCATATGAGGACTCAAAGGACTCACAACCAAATCTACGTAAAAATTGAGTGAAGTGATCTTGGGAGGGTGTGAAGGATGAACAGGTGTGTGAGCATGATCCTCAACATCATTAGGAAATGGTGGAGCTGTTGAATAAGAGGAAGGTGAACAGTCAGTTGAGACAGTGCTTGCTTCCACATGAGATAGCGTAGCTCCATCAATGAAGAATATTGAGTGAGGCTTGATCTCAAACTTTCTCTTGGGACGGGTAGATTTCTTAAGGCAGTACTCGAACCAGTCCCAAATATAAGCAAATTTCATCTCGCTCCTCGGAGCTTGAAAATGCAAGTCACGGAAGCGCTGCCAGAAATCAATAACGGATTCATGGAGAGCCCTTGGTTTCTGTAACAGTTTTCGATCAAGATGGTCTAGATCAAAATGATAGAACGTGTCTTCAATAAGATCACAAAAGTGCTCAAATGAGTGCATGATGTTAGCCGGTAGGTGGAGCACCAAACGAAATGGAGATTCGTGAAGTGTGTATGCAAGTAGCAAACCGACCTGCTCATCAGAAAACTCATCTTCCTCATAAATCATGAAAATAAAGTTATGTAAGTGCTCAGTCCAGGCCACTTTTCCTTCACCATCATACATGTGAGTGGACAAGAGATTGAAAAGCTTCCCTGAGATGGAGACATCTTCACGATTCAAAAAACACCTTAGAGGAGGAAGAGTGCAAGACTCCATGAAAGATATGCAAATGTTCAAAACTGGATGAGAGGACACAGCTTGTCATCATGTCCTCCTTCTAGCACCAGAAATGTTGACGGTGCTAGACTCGCCAACATGTCAAGGGGATCTCCCCCGTAAGAAGTCCCAGTTATACCTCAAACCATTTGGTGTAGGAGTCCTAGTAGTGGGTCATAAGGTAATGCCTTGACCGCGATGTCGCAAAAAGGCATGTAAGATAAATCTATCAGTAGTAAGGGTGTGACTGATGTAGTGAGTCAAGGAAGGTGTACGAGAGGTTCTAACACTTTGAAGGGGGGAGGAGGTGAAGATGAGTTCCAGGTTGAAAGGGATCAGTCCCAATTGGCTATGAACACACAACACAAAAGGACATGCACAGCGTCCGGTGGAGCAATCCACTTGGATGTAGTAGTCACATCATACAAGATAACATAACATGTACAACACTCATGGATCAATCCAAGATGAGTGCGACTATTGTTACAACAAGCTTCATGTGAAAGGTCTGTCTGATGTCTAGTAGAGTAGTCGACATGGATGGTGATAACATTAATCACATATCAACACATTAACAACAATATTCATATAATTGCATGTGAATCAGTTCATACACAAGTACATAAGTTAAACAACATATATCATTAAGGCAACCTGAGAAGTCCAACTACAATAACAACATATGCATGAAAATGTGCTAACTCTTATTATATAAAGAAGTGTAAGTCACAATCATACAATACATCCATGTAACCTTGCAAGAGACTACTCGATTGCTGGAGAAAAATGCACATTTTTGGCTAGGAGCTGGGCTGAATGCCCAAGAGATTTACGCAATTTCTAGGCAGAGTAGCTGATTGTTGCCCAGATTTGCCTAAATCCTGGGTTGAACAACCTGATATTTGGAAAATTTGCGCAAATCGTGCTAGGAGGGTTGGCTGGCAGGATTGCACAATCCTAGAGCCCAGTAGGTTGTCAGAGAGGATAGTGCGATTCCTGGAGGGAAGGTTTTTTCCCCCCCAAAAATGCGTAATTTTCACGGGGAATCTTCTCAGCCTCCTATTGAACCAAGTCTAGCTGAGTAGCCTATGAGGGGAATGGATCAACTGTGATCGACATGTTGCCTTTGTGCGAGGAAAACACTGAAGATTTAGAACTTAACGAAGCAAGGCAAGCTGTTGTGAATGTTGGAAGTGAGGCTCCAAAACAAGGCTAAGGAAAAATTTTGGAGGGTGGTTGTATCCACTACAACACTTGGCGATACACTGGTATAATTCCAACGCTCTGAATGGACCTTGTTCGTGAAAAGCAATTCTAACACCTCTGGAAGTATTGTTTAGTTTTCAACTCATCCTGTTTTCACACTAACTTGATTGTAAGATGTAGCATCTGCCAAACCCTTGGTTAATTGAAACACATTCGAATCCAAGGAAAGACAATTGTTTCAATTGGGGTTGATGGGTATATAGGTGCATATGCAGTATAGTCATCAGAGTCCTAGTTTCATCTCTGGTGTTGCTCCACTGCCAGAAGGCCTGGACAGTACCCCGATGGAGTCACATAGGAACACAATTATGGCTCCACTGCCAGCGAGCTTGGTCAGTACCTTGACAGAGTTACTTGCATCACCTCCCTACGTAGGAAGCCTTTCTCTTCTTTCACCTTATTCATTTTTCATTTTTAATTTTTGACTTTTCATTTTTTTTTTTTTTCACTATGCACAACACTTATTCATTTCAGAGGCGGAAGAAGGATCTCGACTTATTGAGAGCAGAAGAGGTTGTTCCAATAGAGAAGTAGTTTATTGTATCTCTGACATGCCTATTAAGGTTTTCCCCCTTACCTTACTCTACTTGACTAAGACAACACGGGTTAACCCAAAACAAATCGACTAGAGAAGGTGACACTAGTTAGCACACAAATTTTTTGTTTGCACCAAGGTTCACTTCGAACAATACGTATATTCCTTCGATGTATCATAGACTAATGATCCAGGTGGCTCCAGAGACCCACACCAAACAAAGAGGACTTATGAAAGTCAAAAATAAAAGTGTTCGGATTATGCTCGAACCAGGTTCATGTTAAATATCTCATTGGCATGATCGTGGTGGTGCAAACAATTTGTCAATCCAAGTCCGGATGAGGAAGATAGAGGTAGTCAAAGTTGGGTTGAATTTTTGATGAATAGGCAGGATTAATGAGGGCACAATTTGGAATTTTTCTGGTGGACAGAATCTGGCCAACTCCAGCTAGATTCCGAGCAAAATTGTGGCCTCGTTAAAAAGACTCCTTTGGTCCAAAACCGAATTTCCAAAATTTACATAGTTTGTTTTTATTAACAAAAAAAATCTCAAAAAAAGGGGTTTCAAGCCACGAACCCCACCACCCCAACTCATAAAATGCATATATAAAAAGAAAGAGCATATGTGGTGGGGGGGCGGGCCACGGCCCCTGGCCCCTCCCATGGAAACACAACGTCCACCATGGCTTAACTAAAACAAAACAACGAATTGGGTGGGTCGGCCCTTGGGGCATGGACCTAGCCCCTCCACCTCACCCAAATGATACACAGCCAGTATGTGGAGGTATGGTGGGCAGGCTGCCCAAGGTAGGCCCAACTCAAACAAATTTATTTAAAAAAAATTGTGATGTGTAAAGAAACGAGGAGGCAGGGTTTGACGACCCGACCTCCTCCCTATTAAATAGGATCTCAACCAATGCACCATAACAGATTCATTGAGAAATCGACTGGCAATATTTTATTTAATGCTATTTTCCTAGTACACAAAGGGGGGGAGGAACCAGGAGTGGGCATGGATTTCGAGGCAGATGAGGCAGTGCACGAAGTTCTAGGCAACATTTTGCAGGAGGGATGAATTTTCACCTTGTTAGATTTTGACAAATTTTATATGTTTTCAACACTTCTCAACACCACAAACGTAATGGCGCTGTCCGTTTCTCCATCAGAGTTCTACATTTTTTGGCCATTTTTTAGTATGCAAGTGGAACCATGACTACTGGAGAAACAGGGAGAAGAACCATGATCCTTGAAATTTTCCCGAGGAGGTGTCAACATTCATGTGTGAGAAACCATTTCCATGTGATTGATGTTGGGAGATTAATGGCACGAACAACTTCAGCAGTTTGATATCTGCTTCTTCAAATGGCCCCTAGTTGTGAGGTATATGCAGTGTGTTCATGTACTTCTTTTGCTATGCATTGTGCTGCATGATCCCTGTTTGATGTTGATGAGGGATCTTATTTATTACTTGTTTTCAAGATTCCTGCTTGATGTGACACGAAATCATTTATGTGATGTACTTGTTGTCATGATTCGTCATGTTATGTTTTTAGATCCCTTTGTTGTATGTCGCGAGGATACTCACGTTGTTGTCATGTATGTTTTTCATTTGAGATCCCTTTTATGCCATCTTGGCAGGATGCTCATCATGCATGAGTTTGTGTCATACTGATAGGAGTCTTTTGCCTAAGAGTTCTTGTGGTGGAACATCTCATGGAGCCACTCTTGATTGAGCACATTTTCCTTGTATGATAGCAACATCATCTCTTATGTACATCATCACTATTGACAACACTTAATGCAGTGGCCTACACCATCTTGACACCGGGGCCTGGAGACATAGTCTCTCTTAGACGAACTCTGTTATCAACAGCTTATGTTTTGATGTTGCTGATGATTGTCATGTTCCTCTTCTTTATAGAATGCACATGTATTCATTTATGTTCTTTTAAAAATGCAATTTAAAACATCACGAAAGTAAAAGGTCTTGGAAGGGTCCTTTGTCACACCTAGACCTGGATTAAGTGGTATCAGAGCGGCCTTTGTGTGGATATGAATTGCAATCGTGAATAGTAGAATGTGCAGAGACAGAGGATGAAAAAGTGATGTACGAGACCATGCTAAACATTTCCAAAAGGGTGGAAATCATGTACAAAACTCTACAGAAAGAGAGAAAGCAAAAGGAGTGATTGCAGCTTTAGTTGCAAGCCATGTAAAAGACCATGGAAGAACTGAAGCACAATAGCCAGAATCTTCAAACAGAAAACGTTGAATTGAAGATGCGTCTACATGAAGAGAAAGCGGAGAAACATAGTTTGCTATGATAGCTGCAAGCAAAGGATGAGGCCTTGGAAAAGTTGTAGCGTGACCCATGTGAGGTAAAAAGTAGTTCTCCAAATTCATATATGTGTCCTGATGATGATTTCGTTGTTTTTGAAAATCATACTAGAGGAATTGGCTCCAAACTTTTGAAGAAAATTGGGTATGAAGGAAAATGCTTGGGCATTAATGGTTAAGGCATTGTCAACCCCATCAATGTAGTAGAATTACCCTGTTAGGCAAGACTTGGGTATGTCAGAAAGGAAGTTGGGGAATGCGCTAAGACAGCTAGTGAATCACCAACAACAAATGATGAGAAGCCATGATCAATTCTTTCCAAATTGATAGAGGAGGTAAAAGATGTTGATTTCCTTTCAGATTCATCTTCACGTACTATGAGATCTGTTGGAGATTTGGAGATCCCAATTACAGGGACAAACATGAGGCTCCCTACAAGGACAAGGCATGAGGAGGAAAAGGAACTTGGTGTTAATAACCAAGGCATAACTCAACCATTCGAGCTTGTGCAGAGACCTAAATTTGCAGTCTTCAGATACACTAAAGGAGAATGTTCAAAGGTGTCATATTCTCCCGAGACATTGTCAAAATCATCAAGGAAAGATAATGATGGGAAAACATTCCCATCATCCCATGGCAGTTTCCATTGTAGAGAAAAATCTGAGGCAAGCTCTCATTGCCATCATGTTTTTAATGATGAACGAAAAACATGGCATCGAAAAACATGTACCTCTTGTGGATTACATAACCATACATTTTCTAAGTGTTGGAAAAGAATAGTAGCACACAATAAGAGGAGGCATGAAAGACCCTCTCAACATCAGGTAAAGAAACATGTAAAATGGGTCTAGAGGAAAAAGATCTATTGCAGTCATTGCGATAGAAGTGGCCATCAAAGAGCCACTTGTTGGAGGCTCCATCCAAAGGAATGCCTTAAAGACAAAGTGTCGGTGCATGAACCAAATGAAGCAATTGCTCGACAAGAAAAGCCATCATAGGGAGCTGACCCATTCACATTGATAAATGAAAAATGGTTTCTAGACATGTTAGAGTTTCATGGTTGTACTTTTGTAAATCATTTGTTTCATTTTAAAATGTAAAAATGATGCTATGTTTTCCATCACTTGTTCAGCAACAATGATGTCTAGTCTTATTTTGTGTTACATGTTAAACTTTGAAAAGTGATGTCGTGTTTCCATCACTTGTCAAGAGAATAGTGTTTGGCCTTATGATTGTAAATCATGTGTTGTAGTGACGATGTGTTTTCCATCACTTGTTGAAGCAACAATGATGTGTCGGCCTTGTTTTCGTAGCTGGTGTATTGCATCCATCTTGTTGTAAACTTGACCACTGAATATGTGTTATAAACTTGTTGCAAGTGTGGGATGCTTGGGTCATTAGTTGGTTATTTAAGACAAGAATGTAATTTGCAAAACAATGTGCTATAGATTGCAGGTGTCAGCTCATCACTTAAGGCTCTGAAGAACAAAGGCGAAGGAGATGGAAGTGAGGCATTTTAGGACACTTGTGATGCACACAAGGTATAGAAACATTGTAGAATGTTTTTCATGCTTTTGGAGGACCAAAAGCTCCTCAGTGGGGAGGATTGAACTACGTGGCTCCAGAGACCCACACCAAACAAAGAGGACTTATGAAAGTCAAAAATCAAATTGTTTGGATTATGCTCGCACCAGGTTCATGTTAAATATCTCATCATCGTGATCACAGTGGTGCAAACAGTTCATTAATCCAAGTCCAGATGAGGAAGATAGAGGCAGTCAAAGTTGGGTTGACTTTTAGATGACTGGGCAGGATTAATGAGGGCACAATTTGGAATTTCTTTGGTGGATAGAATCTGGCCAAATCTAGCCAGATTCCAGGCAAAATCATGGCCTCAAAAGACTCCTTTGGTCCAAAACCAAATTTCCAAAATTTGCATAGTTTGTTTCTATTAACAATATATATATATATATATATCTATAAAGGGGGTGGTGGGCCACCAACCCCACCACCCCAACTCATAAAACACATATAAAAAAAATAGCATATGTGGTGGAGGGATGCGCCACGACCCCCAGCCCCTTGTTTGGTCAATTTAGTGTGTCCCAAATTGTTATTTAAAATTTCAATCCGGGAGTCATAAACTATTGAAGTGAAGTGCACTGTATATGCAAGATAACCGATTTCTTAGTCTTTTGTCGTTTTTGAATTTTTTTTAGCTTGTTTTGGGTTTATCTTCTGTGGATTCCCTAGTGTGAGATGGCGAAATTGAAAGTCAAGTATGGATGGTAATGGTGATTTCTACAATGATTTTCCAAACTTTAAAGTTCTCAAAAAGAAGGTTTCAAACTGAAATCAATTCTCAAAAGGAAATAAATGTACCAAAACAGTGAACTAGTGACAATGGCCTAGTATCCTTACTGTTGTATGAAAAGAAAATAAAAACTAAATTCAAAGCAACTCAAAGACTGAAAGTAAAGCAAACTAAATCACACTACTTCAACCCACATTCTGACCCTTCACCTTTCGACTCGCTCCGGCTATAGGAAGTAATCATAAACAAGCTAAGTAATATGATATCTAAATTGCAGGAAATCAAATTGCATAAAAGGAAACTAAGATTTAACTACTCATTCATATTTCACTTCTTGAAAATGACATAAGTAATTTAATCCCTAACTTGCAGGAAAGCAAACTAAATCATACTACATCAAGTAATATTCTGATTCCTCACTAATTGAGTTGCTTGGCTATAGGAAGGAAATCATAAACAGATGAGTAATATGATATCTAAGTGGCAAAAAAGTAAATAAGCAAAGCAAAATTGAAAGAAGTGACAATGATGGAATTAAAACTCAGTAAATGAAAATCAGCAGAAAGGACAAGATGATATCATGTCAGTAGTCATTAAAGATATGTAAATTTGCCCGGGCTACCTACAAAAACTTGTAAGAAAAGCACTGATTAGCTAACAGTCATGATAAAACATAACATAAAATATGGACAGCAGTTAACATGATTATCAGAACAGCGTAATATATACAAGCTAATGATTATAAAAGAAATAAATGAAAGCAAGTAAGAAACTATACAATAGATACAGATCCTTGGTGTACACGGGCCCTCTGCAACCTCAGCCAGTCAATACTCAGTCACAAATCGGATTCAAGAATGTTGTCTTCTCATATATAAAAGTGCAGTAATAAGACAAAAGTAAAGCACGGTACAGTGGGCTTATAACAACAGTCAAAATTACATCTGAAAAGCTAACTATCCAGCGTATACCAACGCGTTATTTATAAGTGAAAATGCTGCAACTAATTCCTAGATTCTATGCTGCCAAACAGACACGTAAATCTCCACGGCCTGAGATCTAGCGGTATGGTAATTATGACAGTTAAATCCATGGAGTGGTGGCTGCTCGATTCAGTTCGCGGGTTGATCCACAGGTGTGCCAACACCTCCAGAAATTGAGGATCGTGCCACGCAAACCTTCACGTGGGCAAAACAGAGCCGTGCCACTGCAAAACTCTTGGTTTGACCCCTCCTTTGACCGTCTTTGACCATGGTTGTTTGTGAGTGATTCGGCTGAACTGAGGGGACATGCTCCATGTACATGTCACTTGCAGCTTCCCCATGTGGCCGGTTCCTCCATTGGACACCTGTAACATAGTCTTTAACAAAATGGTTGCGGAAACTTGAGCTGGATGCGGAAAGTGACAAGTTTCCGCAGCTGCTTGAACAAAAATATAAATCAAACAGCAGTCATAAACATAGTTAGGAAGCCATTTCATAAGCTCTTTTTAGACTAATATACAATGATTTGACAGCTTGGTGGATCAAGTAAATGGAAAAGAAGGTTGAAAAGGTATATAGGGAAGATGCAGGTTTGGGACTCAACATACCCCCACTGTGAAGGTGTTGCATGTCCTCATGCAACCAAAATTCAGTCATTCCCCTCTAATCCATATGTTCTGAAGCCTCTGCTAGGACATCTAGCCCTATTTTCTTCTTCTTTGGTGCTACCACCATCCTGGGTTTCCTTATTAGACATCTGAATTTGAGATTGATCAATTCTCTGCTCAATTTTCTGCACTTTTTCTTCAGTTTCTTGTTTTTCTTTTGCCATAGTCCCAAATGAAGCATAGTGTTATCATGAATAATTTTATCTACTTTGCTCTGCTCCTTAAGTGCTTCATTTTCTTGCTTGATATGCCTGTTTAGAACCTCTAATTCAAATACCTCCTGCTTTAAGGACTGAACTTGTGCATCTGGTGTCATGTGGGGCAGAGTGGTACTCGGACCTACAGCTGATTTTTCTAAAGATTCCAAGTAGTCATATACCTCCTATTGATTGGGATCTATTTCAGGTGTCTTTCTTGGACTAAGTTCAAAATCTTGTGGAGGAGGAGGACTGCTCTCTAGCTCTGGCCGAGAAGGGGTTTCATCAATATGTGGAGGACTAGTTTCAATACTTGGCTGGGGACGAGGTGGACTACGGCCAACTAGAGGTTTCTCGGGTGTCTCACCACCCAAGTCAATGAAGTGGGGCCATTTTACTTGTGTTTTACTCCCCTTTCCACTTAGCCTGGTGCTTCTCGTTAAGTATGGTGGGCTAGTACTCCCTTCTTGTATACTCTGTTTCCCTTTTTCCTTTTTCTTTGCTATAGCAGCCTGTTCTTGACGATGCACTAATCTCTCCGACAATGGCTGATAATCCTCCTCTATGGATGGCTTAGGCGATTGGTAGACTTCTTGGATGGTTCTTTTGCCTTTCCCTTTTTTCTGTTTCTTGTCCTTAGTTCTGTTTTCTTTTTCTTTTTGACCAACTCTTTGAGTTTCTGTAGTAGGAGAGTCTTGGACTATGGCACTCTTTTCTTTTCTCCTACTTTTTCTTGGTGTCTTTGGTGTATTACTTTCAGATGCCTCAGATGGCTCTTGAAAGTAGTTTCTTATCAAGAATTGTTCCCAGGTATCTTTGTTTTTCTTTAGTTGGTCCTCAATGAGAATTTTTACGAGTCCATGATGATATAGATGAGGTTCTATATTGCATATATGTTTTTGGACTGTAATACTCATCTTTTTCAAACTCAACAGTAAGAAATAAGGCAAATTAAGAGTTTGACTCTCTAAGAAATTCATCAACAGTCTATCATGGTACATGTACATTGAACCAAAGCATCCTTCGCAAGTGATAAATTTTTGGATAACTAACAACAGACTGGCCCATTCTTCTTTCAATGCATGAACGGGAATTCCTTTAGTAAACACAGTGGTGTCCATACCTGGGTTTATTAGCATAATTCTCCATGCCTGTTCATCCACGCTTTTGTTTTTGAACCATCGCTCACCTTCCTGGGGTAAGCCTGTGGTAGCTGCTACTGTTGTTTCAGTCACCATAAGCTTCAAGCCTCCAATATCCACCATTTGGCCATCAAAAGACTGTGAAAAAGCTTTGGTTACCTATTTATTATAGCCCTTAAACTTTTGGATGAAGCGTAACCATTTGGCTTTCTTCAGCAAATCTTTTTCTTGAGGGTAACCTTCTAAATATTTCGGTCCTTCTGGTTCTGGCCTTAGTAATTTTCCCATTCCTTCCTCTGTTCTGAATTTCAACTGAGAATTCAATTATGTGTGAGGGTTTAGCAGAGGGAAGGTGGCTCGGTTGCAGGGTTTATGGTAAAATGCAGTGGCTGCAATTGGTAGTAGGTAACGGGAATGCTTCAAATTACAGGCGAAACAGAGGATGAGCAGCCGCAAATGAGTTCACAAGTTGAAATGCATGTATGTGAAGAGGATGATCTTAATAGAATGGTAAGTGAATGGAGTGAAGTCAAGATTTTTTGAATTAACGGCTGCGTACGAAATATTACACATTTTAATGGATGGCTGCGGGAAATGCGGTGGAGAAGAGCCGTAATGGGATAGGTCACATCTCATGAGTACAGGTGGTAAATGAAAGTGCAGTCGACTTGAGTTTAAACCTGAAAATCAATCATGAGACCGTTAAGAAATGAATGCATGGTGTGTGGAATAATATCGTGGAATAGGAGTGGGTAATGGAGCTATCGTACCGAATCATTGCACATAGTAGAGCTTTTATGGTTTGATAACTATGCATAATCATGACTTTAATTGCTATTTGATAAAAAAATTTGCTCATACCTTTGGAAACCTTGTCATTCCTTGCTCATAGCTTTTAACCAACTGCTCTTTCTTGATGTCTTGGAGATGCTCCATGTCTTCATAGCATTTGCTCAATTACACCTGCATTTTCATGATTATTGCACTAACATTTTGACTGTGAATTTGAAAAACAGAGTGGTGATGGTTGCGGAAATTGTTTCTGGCTGCGGAAACTGTTTCTGGCTGCGGAAACTGCTTCCAGCTGCGGAAACTGAGACAACACCCACTTAGTTGAACAAAGATAGTTAGAAAAGAACTAACTGAGTGAAAATAGTCCTGAAAGGAACTTTTATTGATGAAATGAGTCGAATGGAGTGAAAGTGAAGCGGAGTAAAGTGAAATGAAAAATGAGAATGAGATGGAGATGGAGTGAAATGGCAAATGAGGTGGAGTGAAGATGGAAAAAGAAGGAGAGGAGAGATTTTTTCTTTTAGAAAACATAGTGTCAGGTGTCCTTGATTTTCACTCTATATTTTCTGTATAAGACCGCCAATCTATGATTGGTTTTCAGGCTTATACAATTTTTTTTTTTTTTTTTTTTTTAATTGAAAGAAACAAAGGCTAGGCTGGTGGGGAAGAAGGATTCTTCTCCACCAGCCTTATTGCAGAATTCTCTTGGAACATTTTGACAAATGCCTCTTTTCAGAGTGGCTTATGATAAATTTTCAATCGGTGGACATTCACAATGAGAGGAGTTTGAAATTCATCAATGGTCTTGATTCTTACTGCTCCATTGTTAAAGACTTTGTCAATCTCATATGGCCCAAGCCAATGGGTCTGAAATTTACCTTTGAAGTCTTTAAACTTGGAATCAAACAGTAGCGCCCAATCTCCCTCTTGAAACTTTTTCTCTTTGATATATCTGTCATGCCACTTAGCTCTTTGATGTTGAACTAGATCAGTCCTTAAAATTGCTTCTTGTCTGATCTCATCTAGCTCATTCAGCTGCTCCATTCTGTGCTTTTGGGCTTCTGATAGATTCATCCCCAACTGAACTGCCATATTGAAAGTCTTGACTTGAAACTCAATGGGGAGCAGGACTTATTTCCCATAAACAAGTTCATAGGGAGAATGCCCTGTTGTATTCCTCCATGTAGTTCTGTAGGCCCACAAGGCTTCAGGAAGCCTCTCGGCCCAATATCTTTTGTGTAGATGGACAGTTTTGGTGATGATGTGTTATAGACATTTTTGGGAACTGCAACCCCAAGCATAAAATGTCCATAAACCAAGGGCTCCTAAGTCCCTAAAAGTGTTGTTCTAACCCCTAAAGGAGCAAGGTCAACTGATTACAGCTTCTCCCAGAAGTGCTCCATGAAAAACTTCTCAGAATTTGTCAAAACAGGATCATTTCAGCTGCTCCATAGGCAAAGTGTGTTGCATCTCACCTAAACACACTGTGTCGGTGCGTTGCATTTCAAAAAGCCCTTCTATGGGGTGTGATGGACGAGAAATAACAAATGGCAGTGTCATTCCGCGAGGTGGAGAGGCAATGGAAGCTTCTAGAAACTTCTCCTGTGACACTTGCCTCTCTGAATTCGACCAAGGATGAGTAAGAGATCATCAATCTCCAAGTGGAAGCAAGAACTATCAGAGGGAAGACACTAATCAAGTCACAAGCTGACTCATCTCCCTTACAGATATCTATATATGGATCCCTCATCCCAGAGATCCAGAGGCTGGAATTTTTCATATTGTAAGGAATTGCTGTTGGTTTCTTGAGACAAACATCAGATTGTTGGGTGATCTAAGCTTTGTATGAGGTGAAGAGGGGCTTCCTTGCTGAGAGGATGATGCTGGGTCAAAACAACTGGTTGTAACTCCCCTTGGCTCTTTCTTGTTTATCAATAAAAGTTATTCAAGTTTTCCTCCATACTCTTGTGTCATTTATATTTGTTGCATTTGTATGGTCAATTTACATCTGATCCTAGATTGTTTATGATTATAGATCCATGTTCTTGTATAGTGCTATGCTACTGTGATCTTATAGGTACTCTGTGAAGCTGGGCGTGCAAGGGAACACGTAGCGAAAGACTATCAAGGAAGAGAGGAATTGAACCAGGAGATTAGTGCAAGACAGAGGTTGGTCTTCTTTGTTCTTCTCTATCTATACTTCAGAAAGGAAAAACGAAAGTAGCTTTACTTTGTTTGTTTCTAAGGCAGCTATCACACCTTAGTGGGATAAGCAGTTCTGAGTAGACACTTTTCCCTGTAACAAAATGGCGACTCCGCTGGGGACGAATTAGTTTGTTTGTTTATCTTCCTTGTTGTCTATTTCATTAACTTATAGATGGAGTTTGAAGTCGTGCCAGGTAGCTTTCGAACTGCATTTGCTATGCAAATGCAAAGTAGATAAATGCCACTTCAGTCAATCTCCGGGATTTGTTTATGATTTAAACAACTGATTCACAAACTCTCTGATTGCCCTTGTGGTAGCTCTTAGATCCTCCATAGATCTACCCCTGATTGTTGCATTACTAATTACCTTTTGCTCGGCCAAAACCCATGAACTGAGTTGCAAACTATGACCCGGAACCCAAGCAAATTCTCATCTCTGGCCCAGTGCAAGTACTATTCTGAGAATCTGAAATTCAGCGCACTACCTGAGTGTAGCAGGTGCGCTGCATTTCAAATTCCCTGTGTTACAGGTGTGCTGATCAGACTAGGCATTGTGCAATTTTGGTTTCTGTGATTCATTTTTTCCAGTTCTATTCATGAATTTTGCTGCCTGTGATCAGTGTATCTCTGTTTGAGACCCCTTTTCCTTGCTGTTATTCCGCCTCCATTTTACAAAAGAACTGTAAATGTTTTTGTGTGTTTGTTGAGTCATTTTCAGTTCTCCTTTGCAAAAAAGTAACATAATCGCATTGTCGTCCTTTGATTTGAAAGTGTCGCAAGTGTCGTTTTCAATCATAGGAAAGAGTTTGATTGCTGTTGATAGTCGATTATCCTATTACTATTGTTTTTGGTCTGAATTTGTAATTTTTCTAGTATCGAAAACAAGTATTCATTTCAAAATCATAAGATGTTGTGATTGTCTCCAATTTTTATTTCGAAAAGAAGACGGGTCGCTCTATCAATCAGCGGATTAGCGAGCATTCGGCTGACTTAAGACATGGTAGGACCAAGTCCTCGGCCCTGGCTGAGCATGCAGGGAAGACTATGCATCATGTATGTATAGAGGAGGCTCAGGTCATTGCCAAAATCGCACAGTTTCACCATCGCAAATTTAGAGAGGCCCTGGAGATTGAGAAAAGACCGAACAATCTAAATAGGGATGATGGCTGGAAGATTAGCAGTTGCTGGGTCCCAGCCTTGTCTTCCTAGCCTCCTCATTCCCCTTTTTGTTAGGTCTTGGGGTTTCTGTCTTCCCCCTCCCTTATTATTTTTCTTTTGGCGGGTTTGTCCTATTATTATGGAGTGTCTGAGTCTTTATTAGTTATGAAGTAAATTTGGACTAATTATTGTATTAACCTAAACTTGTTTATGATACTATTGTGCATATTATAATTAGATTTGATTTTTTTCATAATTCATTATTTATACATTTATAATTATTTCTATTGTAACTTTAGATTTGAGTTTCCCTTTAACTATTCTCTTAAAAAAACCCCTTTTTAAACCTTATAAATAATATTATATTTCCTAATGATATAGTTAACTTTAATATTTTTTGGAATAAATAAATATGAAATAATATTGATTATTAATAAATATAAATTATTTGGCCATTAGGCTTATAGAAATATTATGATTTACCAATAATATTAGTTACACTATTATTAATATACATATCAACCCTAAATTATGGTATTTACCTTATAAGTAATAATATATTTACCTATTGACTTAGTTAACTTTAATAGTTTTATTGGAATAAATAAATATTGAATTAATATTGATTATTTGACCATTAGGTTTAAAGGATGAATTATGATATACTAATAATATTAGTTATACTTTATCAACCCTAAATTATGGTATTTACCTAATATAACTAAATTCTAGGAATAATAATGACTTAAAAATTTGTGTGGAATTATAAATTATTAGTAGATTTAGATTATTTAATTAACATATATTATTTTATATAACTTATCATTTTAATTTCGAATGGACCATTTTACTTAAAGAAAGAAAAATGATCCGTCTTACCAATGGACCATTAAATAATTATTACAAGATTACCTATGGTAACTATATTCTAAGATTAATAGAGAATTATTACCATTTAAACAATATTGGAATAATAAATATAGATTATTTTAATAAATATGTATGACCATTATTATTAAAGATTAGATATGGGTATGAATTTTCGTAAATAATAATATATCTATTTATTTTTAAATTAACAAATGAATTCCTTTTTTACCTATTTTAGCTATTTCTAGGAATATTAATTAAATAATTTAGTGATTTGACCAAGATTATTAGGTCAAAATTAGTCGTTGGCATTATAACCGTTGGAATCTCTGCACACTCTATTTAATCAAGCTAAGCCAGATTGGTCTTCAACTTGTCCTGACGATGAACCACACTGGTTGGTTCGAAACGCGTTGACACAAGATTGGTTATGTGATTTTGCCGAAGATTTTCTAAACAATGTTATGGATCACAGAAGTCTAAATTCCTTAAGAAACTTGTTGATAACTGTCGCTTGAAAAGTAATTCAGATTTGTGCATCAACTTTCTTTTTATCATCTACATACTAAGAAAGTCGAAAACAAATACATGCATGTGCATTTGCATTTAGACAGTCTGATTGGTTTGTTTTAGGAAAGTGCTTTAGAGTGTGCTCTTTGCTCTTTGTGAAAGAATTCTGTCTTTCTTTCCTTAGTAGCTAGGATTTTCATTGCACAAAGAAGATAAAAAGATTGTTTATAATCTTAGATTGCATTTTAGGAATTATACTACATCTCGCGATGAACCTGAAAGGAAAACTTCATAAACAAGATCAACTATAAAATAAATTCAATGAATCTAACAACGCTTTGGAACCTAACGCACAACATTTAGAAGTCTAGGCTAGAGACGTATTCTGGCGTCGTAAAGCCTGGTAACTGTTGTTCTCACTGATGGTTGGGTGATTCCTCCACTTTGAGATGATAAGTGCCAGTACGGACTTGTGCTCCCACGTACCGTCGAGTATATTTTGGGAGACCACAATATGCTTAATCCTTTATCCATAGGAAGCCATGTCTGCCGCCCTATCGATTGCAATGCACTGAACATAACATTCGGGAAGATTGACTGCCGTACCATAAAAAGTATTCTACAGTTTTGCGATTGGTTTGGTAATCCCTCTACCTAGGTTTCCAGAGCAGTCCCTTTCATTCCTTTTCAGACTCCTTAACAAAAAAGGTCCATCTGAGCAGTTGTCACTTTAGGCTCATTAAAAATCGAAGGCGACTAGAGTCATCTTTTGTTTTTTCTCGACTCTTAAAAATTGAAAAAACAAGTTGTGTCAAAGCGTCTAAAATTCATCTAATTCGGAAACATACTTCCCCTTTATTTTTAGTTGATCGAGTAATCCGCAATCGTGGAAGAAAGTCAATTGAAACCTCGTCGTTTGCGGAGGCTTACGAGTCAACTGTCTTTGTCTCCGGAATCGAAGCTAGTACGGACAAAATGAACTCATTTAACCAGTTCCAAATCTCCTGTTAAAGTTAGAACAAGTCTTCCAACAACATCAGAGACTCCGGTTACTCCAAACATTTTTGGTATCCCTGCCTTTATAGAAGAATTTCAGCAGCCACAGAAGGATAGTAGTACTGATCCTAGTATGAGGGTAAACACTTGTATCACTGAACTAGTTCCATCTACAACTGATTTGGAGAGTTTTGCTCCTCAAACATCTGTCGTTGTCGATCCCATACCTTCTTCAGCACCAGAAATATTCTACGGACCTAACGGTCTAGCCCTTCCACCTGGTCTGATTGCTATAGAAGAGATTGTGGAAGATCCTCCATCTAGTACTCCATCGCAATTTGGAGTCGGGATCACTCTGTATCCTTCTTCATCAGAAGTTAGTCTACCACCAGCGGAAGCTCCTGTAGAATTGCTAGGTAATCTTTTGGATAGACTAGAAATGTCTGAACAACTGTCAATAGCTAGGACTATGTCGTCTGACACAGCAATGGCAGAACTCCCTGCTATCACTCCAACAATGTTCGCCGGTATACCATCTGTCCCAACTAGCTCTCAATCACTAGAAGGAGCCCACTCAGGGGCCATTTCGACGGTATGGTCTGTTCCTGTTTGTTCATCCGGAAACTCTTATGTTGAGTCTCAACAAATTGATCCATTTGGAGGTCAATTTGGGCAGTCCAGCCGTCAAGGGTAAACTATTCCCTTAAGTACCGGATTACCACCATATGGGGGGCAGTATGCCCTTTCATTATCCCCTCCGGGAGGATAGCCATACGGGAGTTCACAACAAAATTCGGGTTATGCTGGAATTACTTCAAGCAGTTGGGTACCGATACTACCTCAACAACCAAGAGTTGTATATTCGATGCAATAATGCTTACCTGTGTCAAGTATACCAACTACGCCAGCTATTGTGACGGTGTCGCAAGTTCAAGCGCTGCCTGTTGTATGCCAACCTCAAATTTCTCAGGTTGTAATGCAACAGCCCCTTGACCCTGCGACTCAACCAAAATCGCCGACTGGTGGAATGACATAGGTTCAAATGGGTACAATTACCCCTCATCTTGGTCAAACAGTTAGTATCGGGCAACAGCACATGGCTTCACAACCATGGCTAGTACAATACCAACAAACGCAGTTCCAACAAGTATACCAAGGTTCTGAGCAACAAATATTTGCAAATAGTGGGCAGCCGTATATTCAAAACAGTCAAAATCAACCATTTTACAATGGTCATGCCCACCAACCTTACCAAAGTTACCAGCATCAAATGCATTATGCTGGTATGCAAAGACCAACTGCCCAGGCAATCCCATCTTATCCTGGGTATGCTTCACCTAACCTAAATCAACAGTTACCCTTCGTGGCGACTTTAGAGTTACCTGATTTAAATCGGTTAACAAATGATCCAATCGCTTACGCTCATTGGTGGCCAGCGATTCTGCATAAACTTCCATCAGATATTCCTAAATTTAATGGAAATCCGGGTGAAGATCCGTCGAATCATGTGATGACCTTTCATCTGTGGTGTTCATCAAACACACTAAACGATGATTCGATTAGGCTTCGCCTTTTTCAGAGGACATTCACTGGTCCGGCAGCAAAATGGTACATCGAATTGCCTAAAGCTTCGTTCGACAACTTCAGTACCCTAGCCACAACCTTTTTAACCCATTTTCAGTTACCGATAAGGTACGAAACGGGAACGGAACTTCTTACCAACTTCAAACAAACGACAGCCACTCACATATCTGATCATATACATGAGTGGCGACGTTGTCGTAGAATGGTGAAAACGTATGTTCCTGATCAACTCTTAGCTGAATGGTTTATCAAGTCATTACTACCTTCCATCACGAAATATGTGGGAAAAGGGGGAGTCATCACAGAAGAGCAAGTTATCGCTCGTGCGCAATATTTGGACTTGATTTACACTCAGTTCGGCACGCTCTATGATAAAATACCTGACGCCCCTAGACCGGAATTCTCAGTTCCTCCTCCTCCTAAATCAAACAATGACTCTCATGCCGACGATGGTGTGATTGGCGCAACAGACACGAAATCGACAAAGGCTACATCCAAAAAGGCTCGTAAGATTTCAGGTCAAAATGCAAAAGATGAACTTCTTGCCTCGGAAGTAAATGTCATATCGACAGATAAAGGCAAAGAAACCAAGAAACCAGGGGGCAAGAAGAAAGGCAAAGGGAAGAAGAAGAAACAGGAAGAATCATCACCTGAAAAATCTTCAGCAAACCCTCCTGGAAATAGGAAACTAAAATATCCATGCATGATATGTGATGACGATCATTGGACACCAGATTGTCCACACAGAGCTAAGCTTAAAAAATTCTTCAAGAACACAAAGACCTCAGCAGTATTAACTGATCCGTTTCCAAATCCAGGATCAAATCTAGTTGGTGGAAATCCTTCCCCGTCTCAAGTGCTAATGTGGTCGGTTTCAAAACAGAAAAATGATGCTTTGATATCAACAAGGAACAAAGATTATGGGAATCCACAGCTGTCGAACAACAAGGATAAAGATCAACCTAGTAGTTCGACAACAACTTTGACAGAAGTTGCGCCGCCCATCATTCCTGAACTGACAATAAAACCGCCAAAGGGAGTAGTACACAAATCAACATTTAATCCTCATGCTAGAGCAGCACAACATTATAATATAGTGGAAGATTTGGCCCAATTGCCATCCGCTATGTCGACTCTTGAAGTACTACAAAATTGCCCATCCGAAAAGTAAGCTTTATTATCAGCCATTGGTGGGATAGACCCAAAGGATTCCAATCTTGTATCCTTCGATCATAAAGGATACGATCCTCAGTTACCAACTCAACTAGCTTTCCTCATTCAAGTGAAAGCCCTCAACAAAACTATTCATCGAAAAATTATTGATGAGGGGGCATCTACATGTATTATGTCGATGAGTTGCTGGAAAACTTTAGGATCTCCAACCTTGTCGCGATCTTCGACGACATTAAAAGCATTTGACGGACAAGCATATACCCCATATGGTATTCTAAGTAACTTGAAGGTTGAACTAGGAGGGAAAACAGTAGAAATAGATGTTGAGGTAATCGACAGAAATCTCGATTACAACATCCTACTAGGAAGACCATGGATATATGCTATGGCTGCTGTTGTGTCGACCTATTTTAGGAAGATTGCATTTCCCTTTCAAGGAGGGATTACGATCGTCGATCAACAAAACTTCTTGCCCAATGGTTCTCAAGTTACAGGAAGCATTCCTATGATCCATGGAAGCCCCCATTCGCTTCAAAATATTGGAGTAGGCCTACTAAAAGACCCTGTATTAATGGGAACTTTTGGCCTTCCACCTCCAATCAATTTGGCGGAAGTAGCGTCATTAGGAACATGCAACATGATATGTTCTAAAAAGATCTCAGAAAACGATATCGACATGGATCGTGCGATGGTTTTGCCTCCAAGCCCAACAGAAATATTGTAGGAACCAATGTTCCTAGCCTGGGAGGCAAACCCAAATCAACGCTCATTGAGCGTTTGGATAGATAGGTCTAAGGAATATGGCACCCCTTCAAATCCTTGGTCGAGAGTGCATGACACCGACGAAGGAATTGTTCAATCAATGGTAATTGAAGGGGCACCATGGGATGATTACCACCATCGTTCCCTTCTTCCGGATTGTGAAGAAAATACTCCTGATGACCTTTATCATCCTTCGGTTTTTGATTTTCTATCAAATACTGTAAACACGGTGGATTCCGAGCGAAACTTGTCCAACATTGAAGAGACTATCGCCATAAATATCTCGACCAAAACAGATGTTATAGAGAATATTTATGTTGGAAAATATTTTTCTCCTTCAGAACTGGAAATATATAACGCTATTTTCTGCAAATTCAGAGATGTCTTTTCTTGGTCATATAATGAAATGCCAAGCATTGACTCGAGTATTGTTGAACACGAAATCAAGATGTATCCAGGTGTCAAACCAGTACGACAACGGCTACGGCAGGTGCACCCCAAGAAAGTCGCTACCATTAAGGCAGAAATTGAAAAACTTCTACATGCTGGTTTCATTTACCCAGTTCCTCTAACCGATTGGGTATCGAATATTGTTCCTGTTATGAAAAAACAAGGAACAATTAGAGTGTGCGTCGATTATAGGGATGTAAATCAAGCTTGTCCAAAAGACAACTACCCTACACCCTTCATCGACCAGATAATTGATGAATGCGCCGGATGTGAAATCTTTTCATTTATGGATGGATTCTCTGGGTATAATCAAATAAATATCCGCCCACAGGACCAGTCAAAGAATGCATTTATTTGTCCGTGGGGCACATTCGCATATCGAAAATTACCCTTTGGTTTAAAAATGCAGGGGCAACGTTTCAGAGGGCAATGAATTATGCCTTCCATGACATCAAAAACATCATTCAACCATACCTCGACAACCTTCCAGCTCATTCGTGAAAGCAGACTGATCATCCGCAGCATTTAAGAGCGATATTTCTACGTTGCCGACACTACAAAATACGACTCAATCCTCACAAATGTGTATTTTGTGTCAGTTCTGGTCGTTTACTTGGCTTTGTAGTCTCGAAAGACGGGATTCGTCTCAACCCATGTAAGGTTCAGGCAATCATAAATTTGCCTCCACCTTCAAATTTGCTTCAGATTCAGAAACTCCAAGGGAAAGCAAACTTTCTGAGGAGGTTCATTCCAAATTATGCCGAACTTGCTAAAGGTTATACACGTCTTTTGAAAAAGGAAGTACCCTTTGTTTGGGATCAGGTTGCGCAAGCTTCCTTTGATGCTTTAAAAGAATCACTAATGAAAGCATCATTAATGTACGCTCCAGATTATCAAAAGGACTTTAACTTGTATCTGGCTGCAGCGGATACAACCATCGCAAAGGTTTTAGTTCAAGAAGACAACGGAATTGAACATCCTATATATTATTTAAGTAAGAACTTAAATGATACAGAAACCAAATATTCATATGTTGAAAAGCCAGCGCTCGCAGCTATTCAAGCGATATAGAGATTTCGACACTATGTCCTCTTTCGAAAAACTACCATTCTGTCAGATTGCAACCCCATGACTTATATATTGTCGCGGCAGTTGCTAGGGGGAAAATATTCAAAATGGATAGTAATTCTACTAGAGTTTGATCTGGAATTCGTAAAATCCAAATCAAAGAAAGCTCTGGTTTTCGCAGAATTATTATGCGATCTCCCATCGTCGTCCAATGATGAAACATCCGAAGAAACGATCATGGACGAAAATTTGTTTCTGATATCTTCAAGCAATCAGTGGTATGGGGATATAATCATTTATCTCCAAACCCAAAAATATAGGCCAAATACTTCTCTCTCTGAACAAAAATGTATTCGATACCAAGCAAAAGACTACATGATCGTCGGTGATACACTTTACCGTCGTGGTATCGATACAGTTCTGAGAAGGTGCCTCACCTATGAGGAGGATGAAAAAGTCTTGAATGATTGCCATTCAGGCACGTGTGGGGGGAATCAATCCAGTTATGCTACAACGCAAAAAATCTTACGAGCAGGATACTTCTGGCCAACAATGTTCAAAGATTGCATAACCGCAGTCAGAAGTTGCCATGCTTGTCAAATTTTCGATAGCAAAACCAGAAGACCACCCACACCTCTACAACCAATAGTTGCTATCGGGCCATTCGCCAAATGGGGCATCGATTTCATGACATGTAACCCCACCTTGACCGAGGGGCATGGGTATATCATAGTCGCAGTTGACTATTTTACCAAATGGGCCGAGGCGATGCCTACATTAGATAATACTGGTTAAACAACTGCCCTCTTCTTTTCCAATCATGTAGTCACCAGATTCGGCGTCCCACAAGCTATAGTCACAGATCATGGATCACATTTTCGCTATCACATGATGGTCGAATTAGCTGCCAAACTAGGGTTGTCTCACAACAGCTCTACTCCATATTACCCGTAAGCCAACGGACAAGTTGAAGCAATCAACAAAGTCCTAAAGCGCATGCTACAAAGGATGATTGGAGTTCACAAAAGAAGGTGGCACCTAATCCTGTACTCAGCCTTGTGGGCTTACCGAACATTGGTAAGGAATGCAACCGGGTTTATACCTTTCCAACTGGTATATGGCCTGGAAGCAGTCTTACCAATCCAGTGTGAGATCTCGTCCCTCAAACTCGTAATTAACCTTCTCCCAAGAACTTCAGAAGAAGAATCTCGTTTCTTGGAACTAATCCAATTGGATGAAACGCATCGTGATGCCACTTTGGCTAACGAAGCCCATAAGAAACAAGTCAAAGCGCAGTTCGACAAAAATGCCAAACTCTGTGTCTTCTCAGAAGGTCACTTGGTCTTGCTTTATGACCAAGAATCCGATAAATTGGGAGCAGGAAAATTCAAGTCTTTGTGGATGGGCCCCTATATTGTTAAGCGAGTGCTAGCAAAAGGAGCCTACGAGTTAATGGATTATGATGGAATTCCATTGGCACAACCTCGTAACGGGTTGTACCTCAAGCGTTACTATGCGTGATTCAGTATAGTAACCTGTATGATTTTGTTATGTTTTTGTTTTCGCTAAAGTGTTTATTTTGGTCAAGTAATCCACTTTTTACATTTATTGCAGATGTCAAACCTATTGAAGTCATGTGTTGGATATGCCGACGGAGCGAGGCATAGTTCGCGGAACCTATCTTCCGCGGCCTGGGCCATTTTTGATCCAAGCGGTGAGTTAGTAAGTTTCAGAGGGGTATGCATTGGTCGATCAACAGATAACATCGCTGAATATAGCGCGTTGATAGAACTTCTCTCTGATGCCATCACACATAGTATACGCCGACTGATTGTCAGGCTAGACTCACAACTCGTCATACTACAACTCACTGGTATCTACTCTGTCCGAAATCTAGCTATTTATCGCATGTTACTAAGGGTTAAGATTTTGGAAAGGCAATTTGATTTTATTCAATATCAGCATATTTCCAGAAACTTAAACACATTAACTGACTCATTGGCAAATTATGTGTTAGATAGACATCTGTAACATTTATAAAAAGAAGCATACCATCAATATTTGCATTTGGATCATGTAACTTAACCAAAATAAAACTCCGAAAATCAAAAATATAAATATATAACTGTTTATGGTTTACACATAATTTTCTGTAACCAAGACAAAATTGGTCAAATGACCCAAAACGCAAAACGCTAGCGAGCAACCTAGTCTAATGATGCTCGTGATAGCAAGTCACAGCCTCTGCGATCATGCGTAGGAGCCGAGTCCATCGTCTTGGCACACCAGTAGTATGCCGCTGCAACCTCAAGGGCAGCTCATCAGTCGTCACATCTGGAATACCAAGAGTGAGGCCCTCAACCTGTTCCTATAATGTTGCAAGAGTCTCGGCCACATCGAGGTCGCGAAGGATAGCCCTTCCAACAGCCTCTCTTGCTGGGGCGGCAGCTGGCACTCTCAGGCGTACTACTGGCCGAACGGGACCAACATCTGCATGAACACATGAGTTTGGTTAAAGTCTTGACAGAATAAAGCACAAGGACATTATAAAAGAAAAACGATAAACATGAATATGGTCAAAGAATTTACCAATGGCACCCCACTGTTCGCCATCTGACAGTACTAAATCTGGGTCACCCCGGAAGTCCATGCCAACGTATGGATACTCAGAGTAAACCATCTCCTAACGATCAAACCACCTGAAGAAGGTATTAGAAAAGGAAATCTGAGACTGACCAGCATGCCTAGACATATGGTCGACCCATCTCTACATACGTGGTTTAGTTGGTGAAGGTAAATCGAGTGCAATATACTATATCTGCATCAGTGGTATCTTTTCCTAGGCAAATGCAGTCAAAATAGAACCATACCCAAAGTTCTTCAACCTCCCACTCTTTACCTTGGTCAACTTTTCTTTCATCACAAGAAGTACTGCGTCACACCAGTTGAACACCTTCGGTTAGAGACATTCTAAGGCATACTGCATATAAGATCGGTTGGCTACATGAAGAGCCGCTCCATCAGCCATACTACCAAAATTAAACAGAATAGTCCTGAGGGACCTGTCAGTGACATCACGGATGATGATCTTACCATCTTTACTCGGCTGAGATCCCTCTCTGCAATACCGACGAACATAATCTCTCACAAATTCACCTCCTTGGGTCGAACCTGATAAAGAGATGGGGGCACCCCGCCTCGACAAGCCAGTCAAGAAATAGATGTCCACTACAGTCAAGGGGATGGATTTTCCCCTAACCTAGAACACCTAGTTGGTAGGATCCCAAGCATCGAGCAAATACTGCAGTAAGTTGATCTGTTGTCTCATGCTGGAAATGCGGAAAAACTTTAGCAAGCCACAGTTCCGCGGTGCGTTTACTGTAACCGGATCATGCAAAGCAAGCATGTCCTCTTCTTCATGCTCACATTCTCGCCATGTAATAGTCATCTTACTCCAAAGATCTCTGAAAAACAAACAAGAGAAGATTTAGATCCTGATTTTGGTAAGAAACATGCAAAATTTCCATCAAAAACTGTGCATAAAATTCCTTCTTTGCGCCCATCACACCTACAGTAGTGCTCTGGGTGTGTTACATGTCAGATGGCCAGTAGACAGGCCAACATCCAATGCACCTTTCGATACACATAGGGTGTGCTGAAGGCAGAGTGAGTTTTTCAAACCCCAGAGGCTCAGAAAAACCAGGAATCAAGCTCATAATGCAAAATGGAAAGCATGAAATGAAAGAGCTCAAGTTTAGCTCCTACCTGGTCCAGACGGTGCCAAGAATCGTCCACAGAATCTCCCAAAATCAGCTGATGAAAATCAAGGGGGAAAAACACCTCCAAAGCTCCAACAAACCAAAGTTCAAATGAAATGGTAAAATGAGAGGTAAAAACACTTTTACATTACTTTTTACGTAGTTCGAAGTAAAATATTAGTGTTCTAACTCATTTTTCAGACATATATTGTTCATTTCTAACTAGTTTGATGAAGCAATTGAAAATGCAGTACAATCCTTGAAAGAACAAAGCTATTTATGGTAAAGTCAAGAAATGACCATTATATCAAGCAGTTTTAGCGCAGACTTCATGCTCGTTAAAAAATAAACATAAGCAATGAGCACATGTTCCTCTAGAGTTTAAGCTCATTAAAAAATGAACCAATTTCCGGTAAATAACCGTCGTGAATGTAATACTTCAGCCTTTAAAGCCTTGGTCGTGTTTGCACCGTCACCTCCACTTTTACATTGGCCGATCATTCACCTCCATTTGATTGTTTACCCATTTTGAGGAACAGTTGCAAAGAGTGATCATGTTAGCCATCCTTGTAACACTGCCGTGATTGGAAAATTCCAAACCTCACCTGGAATCAGCTGCTACCCATTTTATCACTCGTTCCTCAAAAGATGAGTCTCCTTTAAGCTCTTTTCAATTGACTCGTAAAATATGAAAAGATTGCCGAGACATTGGCCTCTCTAGCTTGTTAAAGGGATCGGAAGTGCTATCCCTCCTCTAAATTTTAATCTTTTTGGACCTGAGGGATTATTACACAAAAAGATCGAGCGCTTGTTTTGTTCGGCTCGTTAAAAGGATCGAAATTTCATCCCTTCTGTATTGTTTTATACTTTTTCGGACTTAAGGGATTAGATGACGAAAAAGGAATTTTGGAGTTTCCTTTACGTTCCTTTTCAGACTCTCTAAAATTGAAAAGGACCGAGTTATCTTTGTCATTAAACTCGTTAAAATTTTAATAGCGACAAACTTGTCTATAGACGAGAACGAGTTTCACTATCGCTAGGCTCGTTAAAACATAGCGATGGGTTTTCCCGAAGGGCAAATTATAGAACAAGCATATGTTATCCTCCTCAAGCTTGAAAAAAATAAAGAGGTACTTGTCAGCAATGACCGGGGAAAAATTGGGAAGAAAACTTGAAGAAACTTTGTTGGTAGCAAGTCGCTCTTGAACATGACACTTTCACTCCGCATCCAAGTCGGGTTGGGTTGTTTCATTCACCAGTCACATCACCATGGTCCCATCACACCATCCACATTTGGGGTTAATGCTACCAATCCATCACATCAGTGTCGCCGATATGTTCAAGAGAAGTCATTCAGAGAATTCACCTGTGTCTCACCCACTGCAATACATTTATACTCTATTCTTTCATGACCGCCACCCTGAACCTTATATCACCAGATCGTTTTCACCTCCATTAAAATCATTTGCTCCGTTCCGTGTCATTGATGTGGGATTCATTAAGGCCCTCCTGTGACGGATCACTTCTTGTCGACATCAGCTCATTATCCAAGAATTCAATCTAGGAACACCACGTTCAGTACTTTGAAGCTTGCATGCCTCAATGGTAAGTTTCTCACTTCTGGCGATAGGTTTACATCAATGGCCTTCGACCGAAAGATTTTGCGTGGTGTTCGACGCCAAGTCCTTTATTCACACCACGTGAATTGTACTACAGTACCTTGAGGGTCATTATCATTATCGGTGATTCCTCTTGCGCCTGTTAACAGCTTACATCATTGGCTAGTAATCAGGTAATGTCTTTCCATGTTCGACTCCAGAACATCTCTCACATGGATAGACTTGTACTTCGAGTGAAGATCGAATGAGATTGAAGACCTCGGATCTAGTTTCATCCATCTGGGCTGTGATATATATTCAGGGAAATAAAGACATTAAATGTACATCATTGCTGCACAGATAATCATCCAATCAAAGGGATGATGGCTCTACCAGAGTCATCAGTCTACACTCAGACGATTGTTTGTCCTATGTACATGAAAATGAATTTATAAAGCTGAGCATGGGAATTCCCGCCTCAGCTAGATCATGAAAATATTATGAAGATAATGTATTGTATTGTATCTTATTACAGGTCTCCTCCCAGCTTGAAAGAACTTCAGATCCTCATAATAAAGCATTTCACCCGACATCAAAATATTAACGACCTCATGCTTTAGGGGGCAACTGTCATAGAAATTTTTGGGCACTATAACCCCAAGCATAAAATGTCCATAAAGCAAGGGCTCCTAAGTCCTTAAAAGTGTTGTTCTAACCCCTAAAGGAGCAAGGTCAACTGATTACAGCTTCTCCCAAAAGTTCTCCATGAAAAACTGCTCAGAATTTGTCAAAACAAGATCATTTCAGCTGCTCCATAGGCAAAGTGCATTGCATCTCACCTAAACACACTTTGTGGATGCGTTGCATTTCAAAAAGCCCTTCTATGGGGTGCGATGGGTGAGAAATGACAAATGGCAATGTCATTCTGCGAGGTGGAGAGGCAATGGAAGCTTCCAGAAACTTCTCCTGTGACACTTGCCTCTCTGAATTCGACCAAGGATGAGTAAGAGATCATCAATCTCCAAGTGGAAGCAAGAACTATCAGAGGGAAGACACTAATCAAGTCACAAGCTGACTCATCTCCCTTACAGATATCTATATACGGATCCCTCATCCCAGAGATCCAGAGGCTGGAATTTGCATATTGTAAGGAATTGTTGTTGGTTTCTTGAGAAAAACATCAGATTGTTGGGTGATCTAAGCTTTGTATGAGGTGAAGAGGGGCTTCCTTGCTGAGAGGATGATGTTGGGTCAGAACAACTGGTTGTAACTCCCCTTGGCTCTTTCTTGTTTATCAATAAAAGATATTCAAGTTTTCCTCCATACTCTTGTGTCATTTATATTTGATGCATTTGTATAGTCAATTTACATTTGATCCTAGATTGTTTATGATTATAGATCCATGTTCTTGTATAGTGCTATGCTACTGTGATCTTACAGGTACTCTGTGAAGCTGGGCGTACAAGGGAACAAGTAGCGAAAGACTATCAAGGAAGAGAGGAATCGAACCAGGAGATTAGCGCAAGACAGAGGTTGGTCTTCTCTTTTCTTCTCTATCTATACTTCATAAAGGAAAAATGAAAATAGCTTTACTTTGTTTGTTTCTAAGGCAGCTATCACACCTTAGTGGGATAAGCAGTTCTGAGTAAACACTTTTCCCTGTGACATGATGCTCTCAAGAACTTTATTTGTAGACTCCACTTGGCCATTTGCTTGCGGATGGTAAGGAGTATATTTTTTGTGCTTGATTTTGTATTCTTCCATCAGCTTCTCCATCAAGTTAGATGTAAATTGACTTCCCTGATCTGTCATAATTTCTCTTGGGACACCAAAATGAGTAAAAATATTCTCATAAAGAAAATGAACAACTGAATTTTCAGTGGCAAAAGGAAATGGTTTGTCTTCTACCCATTTAGTGACATAATCAGTGCATACCAATATATACTTATTCTGTTTAGATGGTGGATTAATGCGTCCAATGAAATCTAAAGCCCATTTTTCAAAGGGTTCGATGAGTACCTGTGGTTGTAATGGAATTTCATTTGAAAGAGTCGGTCTCCCAACTCTTTGGCAGCTGTCACACCTTCTGACATATTGTTTTGCATCTTTGAAGAGGGAAGGCCAATAATATCCTAAAGAAAGGATTTTATAGGTCGTCCTTTTGTCAGCAAAGTGTCCACCGCATGGTTCATCATGACATGCCTTAAGGATGTCAGGCATTTCATCTTCCTGAACACATCTTCTGATCACACAATCTAGCCCTGTTTTAAGCAATTCATTAGAAATCCATGAATAATTCGAACTCTCCTGAATAATTCTTCTTTTTTCACTAGGAAATAAATGTGGAGGTAGCTTCCCTATAGCCAAATAGTTAGCAATATCTTCATACCAAGGAGTCTTAGTAGTTACTGCAAATAAATATTCATCTGGAAACTTATCCTCTACAGGATAATCTTCATTAGTATTTTGGATTCTAGACACGAAATCAGCTACTGTATTTTGTTTCCTTGGTCTATCCAACACAGTAATATTGAATTCTTGTAAAAGTAAGAGCCATCTTATAACTCTGCCATTAGTAATAGGTTTGTTCATTAGATATCTAATTGTAGAATGATCAGTATGGACAAAAGTTTCATAGCCTATTATATAATGTCTAAACTTATTGATTGCATGAACAACAGCTAAGAACTCTTTTTCAGTCATAGTATAGTTTAACTTGGTGGGAGTCAAATTTTTATTGGTGTAGTAAATGGCATAAGGAACTAAATCCTTTTGACCCAACACAACTCCTAGAGCTGTATCTGAAGCATCTGAAGAAATATGGAAAGGAAGTTTCCAATTTGGCCCTCTCAAAATGGGTGCTTCAGATATTCTTGTTTTCAAAGTTTCAAATTCAGATTGACAATCAGGATCCCATTTGAATTCATAGTCTTTTGTAAGTAATTTGAAGAGTGGAGATGCTATCTTGGTGAAGTTTTCGATAAATCTTCTATAGTATCCAGTAAATCCAAGAAAACTTCTAACATCTTTCTGACAATTTGGAATAGGAAACTTGGAGATGACTTCAACTTTTGATCTATCAACTTTAATCCCATCCCCTGAAATATGATGTCCTAAAACAATCCCTTCAGTAAAGATCATAAAGCATTTCTCATGACTCAATGAAAGGTTTGTTTCTTTACACCTTATAAGAACTTTTTCCAAATTCTCTAATGCCTCTTCAAATGAATTACATAAACTGTAAAATTATCCATATAAACCTCTACACAATCATGGATTAGATCGGAAAAGATTCCTAGTACTTCCCTTTGAAATGTTGTGGGTGCATTACATAATCCAAAAGGAAGTACTCGGTAAGCAAAATTTCCCCATAGACAGGTAAATGTGGTCTTATCCTAATCTTCAGGTGCTACCTAAATCTGATTATAGCCACTAAAACCATCCAAGAATGAAAAATACTTTTTGCCTACTAAAGTATCTAATACTTGATTGATAAAGGGTAAAGGAAAGTGATCCTTCAAAGTTGCTTTGTTCAATTCCCTGTAATCAATGCATACCCTCCATTTACCATTCTTTTTAGGTACTATAACCAAAGGAGAAACCCATCGACTATCTGAAATTGGATAAATGAAGTTTACATTGAGTAGTTTTTGGAGCTCTTCTTTCACTATCTCCCTAAGGTTTGGATTCATCCTTCTCTGAGGTTGTCTGATTGGTCTACTATTTTCCTCGATGTAGATGTGATGAATGCAAGTTTTAGGGTCAATACCTTTCATATCAGTATACTCCCATGCAAATGCAGTGGAATGTTTTTGCAAGATTTTGGTTAGCTCTCCCTGTTGTGATCTTTCCAAGTTTTTGTTGATATTCAATGTTTTACCTGGAAAGATCTCAATGGCGCAACTACCAAACTTTTCCATAGAGAAAAGAGACATTTGTCTAGATGATAGATACCCAATGTTAGAATCTAACTGAAATTGTGTGTGGTCATATTCTGAAGATGTTTCAAAATTTTCTAATGTGTTCAGAATTTGACTATCTTCACTGATTTCAGAAATGGTAAAGACAGGTTGTATAGTATCCTCATCATCAACCCACTCATTATCTCCTATTTCTGTAATTGCTTTTGCTGGAGGAAGATTGAATTTCTTTGTCGAATTACCATCAGAAATATACATATCCCCAGACCTACAACTGATAAAAGCATCAGCTGTGGCTAGCCAAGGTCTTCCTAAGATGAGAGGGTGTCCTCCTAAATTACTCTTGGGAGTTAAAATCATGAAATCTACTAGATATTCCCAAGAGTCTAAGGAGACTGAAATGTCTTCTTATACACCATCTGGTTTGATAATTGATTGATCTGCAAGTTGCAGTAAGGTAGGTGTAACAAGAAGATTAGGAAATTTTAGCTGTTCCATAGTTTGTCTACTCATAATGTTGATAGCAACCCCTAAATCAATCAAAGTATTTGGATTTTCTACCCCATTGATATGTGTTTTGACAATTGGACTACCGGGATCTACATATTTCTGCATAGTAATTTTTCCCATCATGATATCTGCAATTTTTCCTACCAGGTGAATTCTTCTTGTATCTCTTGGTTTCCTTCCTACTCTTTTAAGACTCAACTCCTTTATTGTTTTTGCTAGAATAGGAATCTCTCTAATGGCTTGTAACAAGGGAATCTTGATACAGACATTCTTTAATTCATCTAGGAAATCATAGTCAGGCAACATGATTTGTTTTTCCACCCCTTTGTCAATTTGTAGTCTTTCAGGAAAAGGAGGTGTGGATAAAGATGCAGGTTTCTCAACTATAGGAGTTATGGTGGTTGATTCTTTTTCTTTTTCTTTTTGAATGCTTGGGTTTTGAAGAGATGCTTCAGAACCTTTATTGGCTTCAAGAGAATCTTCCTCAGAAATTCTTTTCTTTTGAGCATCTATAGAAGGCTTATCTAAAACTCTACCAGATCTGAGTTGTACATCATTGAGAAGAACAATCATATAGGTAGGAAATTGTTGTCCTTCTACCATGTAAGCATTTTGAGGGTTTTTATTATTGGGGTTTGGCAATGGCTGAGAAGGTAGTTGATTTGGCTTCTGTTGGAATGGAAGCAAGAGTTGAGAATTTGGATTCTGTTGAGAAGGTTGTTGTTGTCGAAATGGCAATGATAGTTGTGGATTTTGATTTGGAAGTTGTGGAGCTTGTTGGTTTTGAAAAGATGGAGGATATTGATAATATTAAGCAAATCTCCCATAAGGATTTTGCATACCTTGTACCCATGATTGAAAAGGATTTTGAGGTTGGGACCAAGGTTGTTGCCAAGGATTCCAACTTGGTGGGGGTTGAAAGTTCATAGAGTTATTAAACCCTTGGTTTTGTTGTCCCTTCCAAGGTCTCCTTGCAACAAAACAGAGAGACTCAATTGTATTTGCATCTTCTTGAAAGACATCTTTGAGCCCAAGAATTGAAGGACAATCCTTGGTCTCATGATTTTCTGAACAAATCACACATGTTTCTACAACTTTTGCATCCAAGGGTCATTCCCTTAGAGCATGTTTCTTTCTACATTTTGGGCAAAAGATGGACAAAGATTCAGCTTCTGCTTTCTGCTTGTTTTGTATTTTAAGGGTGTCTAGTTGCTCACTAAGACTCCCTAATATATCAGTTTTGAATTCATCAAGCATGTTGCCAATCTCAGCCCTACTTACTGATCCAGTTGTAGATTTGTTTGCTCTAATGAGAGAAGGATCTCTAGGCCCTTTTCCAGTTTTAGATTTTCCCCTTGAGAGATGGACACATAGCTTTGCTATATCATGAAGTGGAAGTTGAGACATATAAGTTGAGATATATCTCCTTTTCCCATCATGTTCAAAATATCTATCCATTCATCTCTAATGGCTTTTAATAGAAGGGCTTTCAAGGTTTCCTCATCTAAGTTACTCATTTTTGCTCTTTTCAGGTTGTATTGGAATCTTTCAAGTAAATCCTCCAAGTTTTCATCTTCTCTTTGCACCATTTTGAATACCTCATCCTTGTGATTTGTGGGCATACAATAGTCCAGGTATCTATCCAAAAATGTTTGTTTCATATCATTCCAAGTCCTAATGGATTGAGTGAGTAATCCGATGAACCATTGTTGGGCAATTTATTGGGCTTAAATTGCTACATTAAATTATCGACCAGGGAAACTTGTGAGCTTGTGATGATGCCAGCAAAATATATGCAGGAGTAGGCAACTAACTCTATGTCTAACTAAATTATTTAAGATTCAATAATGCAAGGGAAGAGGCTCCTAACTAAGGAGGTCCTGGTTGTCCTTCCCTACAGTATCATAAAGAAATCATTGATTACATAAAACTAGAAACTTGAAATGAAGACAAGAGAATGAACTTTAATTGTTGTTCAGATTCAAAGAGAGAGAGAGACTAACTTAGTCTCTTGATTGTCCTCTCATGTACTAATCCAAACTAAACTAAGATTCATTCATAAGCATAAGAAATGAAATGACTTGAAACATAAAAGCACAAAAGAATGAATTTCAATTACCATATAAATCAATGGAGAGATAGCCTAACTTAGACTAGTGGTTATTTCCTCATATGATACTTGAAACATAAAAGCAAAAGAATGAATTTCAATTATCATGCAAATCAAATGGAGAGAGAGTCTAACTTAGACCCTTGGTTGTTCTCTCATATGCTGATAAGATTCTAATTTAAAACTCATTCATCAATCATAAACAAATCCTCAACCATCTAAGCAATTAAATGAAATAAGATCTAATATGAAATAACATGTTCCTTTGATCCTTCTAGAGTGAGCTCAATTCTCCTAAGAACAAAGTGACAAGCTATTCCATATACTACATTAAGACAACTTATATCTAAAACTACATAATGAAAATATATGTAAAATGAAGCTTTATTCTATTCCATCATAAGTTGGATACAATGCTCCAAGAGTCCTCCCTTTGGAATGGAGGAGGTACTCCTATTTATACAATGAGATGAGATAACAAACTTATAATGATGATCCACTAATCTCTCTTTAGTTCCATACATTTCTCAACCATCTAGACACATAACCCTATCCTCCATGATTTCCTCCATGAGGTCCATGATCTTCTCCATGAGGCTTATCTTATCAAATTCGAATTTGATCATTCAAGGCCACATAAAGATGCCCTGGAAGCTTCCTTTGCGCCTACACATGTCAACAAACTCATTATAATTGTTAGGTATAAGTATAAGCATCTTATTTTCTAAAGTTTAGCCATAAATTCACTTAAAAATGTTAAGAATTAATCAACTTTGGAAAAGCGTTGTTATAACCCAATAATGAGGTAAATGTAATGATATGGAGGTGGAATGGAGGTGACATGAAGGTAAAATGTGAAGATATTGGTGAATAATGGAGTGAAAATAGGGACTATTTTGAGGCCCAACACCTCCCCCAAACTCAAGGTATTGCATGTCCTCATGCAATCTATGGTATTGCATGTCCTCATGCAATCTATTACATTACTTTTTGAGCTTTGGCTTAAACTCTGCATGATATCATTTACTTAACTTTTGCAAAGCATTATTTTAATGAACTACAACTTGGTTGGTTCTTGTGTTTCAACCATATTTTGTTTGTTGCATTCAATGTATGATCTTTGCATATTGATAATGTGATTTTTATTGCAGAGTATTTTTGTTGGAATGCATCATGGTCGGTTCTTTTGTAACAACCATGATTGTATTGGCATCCAATTAACTTTCAAATACTTTTGTCAAAGCCATTTGTATACTCATGTAATAGTGGCAGAGTATTTTTGTTGGAATGCATCATGGTTGGTTCTTGTGTAACAACCATGAGTGTGTTGGCATCCAATTAACTTTTAAATACTTTTGACAAAGCCATTTGTATGCTCATGTAATAGTGAATATATTTTGAAGGTAAGTGGGGTTAAGAATGTGATATATGAATTTGGATGTTATATCAATGTGATATATGAATGTGGATGTATCCTTCCCCTTAAACGGATGATTTGGGCAATTATGTGAAATGGGGAAAGCAAGGAAAAAGGAAGTGAATTTTTTCCAAAAATTATTATTCTAACTTTTCAAGGAATTTAATGGTTAAAAGTTAGAAAATATCATACCTTAACTTACCCTTCCAAAAATGGATGAGAGTTGTGCACGTGTGGCTGCAAAAACTGTTGTTCATGGTCTTCTCTACTTGGTTGTGAAAATGGTGGATGAAGGATGGATCTGTATTGTCGTATCAGCTGCTGGATCCTCTGCTACTAGATGATGAATCTGAGGAGTCTGCTGAACATGGCTGAAAATTGTATCCGCTGCTGAATCCTCCGATGTTGGATGATGAATCTGATGAGTTTGCTGAATATGGCTAAAAATCTATAAGGCTTGGAAGATATACAAAATATAGAAGTTACATTTCCCTCCCAGCCTTATTGATTGACTTGTCCTCAAGTGATGACAAACTGAAAAACAATGAAAGGAAAGTGGCTTCATCTGCTACAAAATGTGGGTCTTCAAGTCTTCAACGCTCGATCACAAATCTTACTATGTGATTAAATGTGTCGATGTCGAACATAGCAAGAACTTGTTGACTTAGTGGCCATTAACGAATGCCCCTAGCCAACACAAGAGCTCCCACCATTGATTCCAATGGGAGTCAGGATGCCTAACACATCTTTATAGGTACGAATAAATTTGTCATGGTCGAGTCACCTACAAGATCCAACGAACAAGGGATATTAATGTACTCCCATTGTTCATTGGCAAGAGTACTTGCCATTAAGGCATGCAAGCCTCTAGGTGTTTTTTCAATGATACTTAGACTCTAGGACTTTGACTCAAGCAGAGTTTTATTGCGGAAATGAAGGGGAATGGTAATGACAAGGAAAATGGATGGATGTAAGGAAATGCATGGTGTATGAATAAATACTCTTGCTGTGAAAAATGGATATAGGAAGGTCATGGTTTATGGTTCGACAATTAGTGGAATTCAAAATCTTTTGAAAAAGGGGAGTTGCGAAGGAGTGGTTGTAGAGTTGGATTTGTCTTGAGAATTTTTCATGACTTTAGTCTTTGGGAGACCAATTGTCGTCACAATATAATCTCCTTATGATCACTTGATTGTCCTGTAACCTGAAAAAAACTTGGTACAAAGAAAACATAAGTGTGCTCATGAAGAAATGGCCAGTTTCTTCATGATTCTTACGCAAAAATTTCATACCAAATAAAACAAATTAAGGACAAAAGAAGTGTTAAAATTGACTTAATCATGATATTAATATCAATCCATTTGTGAAAATAACCATGAAGAGTAATACTCCCTGTTTGTGCCCGCTGACTTCTGTGCATGGCGAAAAGTTTGGCATCATAGATTTGTTGTTTCCTGCAGATTAGTACGTTATAAAAGCATACAACAATATTAATTTGCCAACTCTAAACAAGTTAGTCAGCATTTAAATAATCCACCAAATGTTCTTTTAAATTATGCTTCCAAATGGTCCATTATTTATTTTCAAACCTGCGTGAATTTTGTGAATTTTTTTATTTTTTATTTTTTATTTTTTTTATTTTTTATTTTTTATCTTTTATTGTTGCTTTCATCCAGTTCTTCTAATTCTCATGATTCTCTCAATTTTCATGCCCCCAAAGTTTTGTTTATGCCAGTGCCCTTCACATGCCAATGTTTTTTTTTTTTTGTTTTTTTAAATACTTCTAAACAACAATTGTTAACTATTTTTTTATTTCTCTTTTATTATTTTTTATTTATATTTTTTAGATATTTTTTTTTAAAACTTGATAACAAAATATAACAAACGTAATATAAGAATAACAATCATATGTAATATAAAACAGTATATCAAACATAAGTATTATCACAAATAATTAGTACCGTATTAATATAATTATAACATATTAATATATTAATATAATAATTTATTAATACAATCATAATTTATATTAATACAAATCAAATCAAATCAAAACAAAATAAAAATAAATATAATAAATACAATACATACAAAACAATTTTAAATATAACAATCATATGTAATATAAAACAATATATCAAACATAAGATTATCACAAATAATTAGTACTGTATTAATATAATTACAACATATTAATATATTAATATAATTAATATAGTAATATATTAATACAATCATAATTTATATTAATACAAATTAAATCAAAACAAATAAAAATGAAAATAAATACAATAAATACAAAACAATTTTAAACTAAAAATACAAAAGAAATCCAAACAAAACGTAACTCAAAATGACATTTGGAGGGTACTCAATCTCCTATCCAGCCAATGAAGTCTTTATTTTCTCATTCTGTTTGCCAACGAATCAGGGTAATGGTGTCCACGTTCTCGAAAATCCTGGCAGTGGTATCGTAACCCTGGTCCCACCTGGCATTCAACAGGGCTTTCGCTGCCGTCGCTTATCTTGAACAAGAAGAAAAAGGCCCACTGTGTTTCGGTCCGGGGTTCGAGTCCGGTGAATGTCTGGAGCTCGTCCAATTGCCGTGGGTTCGAGGTACAGAGTTCGGCGAGCAACACCAAGTCTAAGATCAGGGGAGCTGCAAGAAGCGAATCTTCACATGTATTGTCGATTACGAGGGTGTTTTTTTTTCCCATGAATATCTCGGACGTGTACTCGTCCATGGCTCTCTTGCTGTCTCCAACGTAAGGTACATACTTGATGACGATGACATGGTCTGGGTGTTCTCCTGGTTCGTAAAGAATGGCGTTGCTGGCAACCATGTCGTCAATGACATTGCTCTATGAAATTTCCTTTGATCGGAAAGTCTGGGGAGCTAACAGATTCATCCCGTCGTTGTTACCGAGGTGATTGTAGCTCACAATCGAAGTTGGCTTAAGACCGGCACCGACTTCATCTTTGTCTGCCCGCTCTTGAAGTCATCTCCTGCGATGATACTGTTCTTTGTAATTGCTAAATCGATCAATCCTGAAAAAAGGTGTTTTGAGGACTGTCGTTTATGAAGGGAACGTTCTCCTGAATGCATGCCAAGCCGTACAGAGTCGATGGCGAGATTTCAGACTCACCCTGGTTTGCCGGTATGAAATCCGGGTCATATATAGCAGGAAGAGGATTCATGCCTTGCATGTAGGGCCGCAGCTGCTTCTGTAGGTTAATGTCAAGAACCTTGGCACTATTCTTTGCTGCTGAAGGACCGAATGCAGTTAGCTGCCGAATGCGTTCCTGTACAAAGGACTACTGTTTCGAAGAAGACCGCAGGTCTTCGGCTCCTCCTGGATGTTGGAAAGTTGGTGTCAGAAATTGCTCTGGTGGAAACTGAGCGGGGAAGCCGATATGAGGGGCTTCCTCTCCATGCATTGCAACTTCACTCTGTCGATCCCGAGCAGTGCAAGGAAACAATACTTACTTTCTTAAAAGTCTTGATGAAACTGATTTGGATGAAGGTCCTGTGAATGGCAGGATGTTGAAGCACTATTTTGACTACTCTCCATGCATATAGCATGTCTGTTCCCCTATACATAATTTGTTGTATATAATGTTTTCCTTCAGCATGTGAATACCTCAGTTTGAAAGGTCTTGCAGAATCAGGAAAAGGCTTTATTTCAGCAAGTTCCACAAGTATGACAGATTCCAATTTTGAGATTTCAAGGAGGAAAACTCCAAGTTTTGGTGAAAAGAAATCAAAGGGCCAAGGCATTCTGACCTACTGTTCTTGGTCTTTCAAAAAGAAAAACCATCCCCATGTGGAGCCACTGTTAGATACCTATACCAATAGGTTTCATATTTCATGATTGGCAAAAGAAGTTCCAAATATGCTCTGCTTTGGTGATGCAAAGATCCCATATTTCCAAGAGAAGGCAATATGTGTACATAGCTTGAGGTTGACTGAATTTTGGATGGATGGTCCAACAGCCTAATCTGGATCATGCCATGTTTCAATTTTTGTTGTAGAATAGAGAAAGAAGCCTGTCCAAACTGTTTAATCTTGGCAGACCAATAGTTAGGTAGAGAATTAAGGTTCCCAACTGCTTAATCTGGGGCCTTGGAAGCAATAAGGGTAGTTCTAGATAGAAAATCAAAAGAAAAAGACAAAGGAAAAGAAAAGGCACATGAGGGTCTGCAAGTCTAAGTGCACCCTCCATAAAGAAACAAAAATTGTTAGGCAAGTAGATGGGTAGGTAGATGGGGTTGCAGAAATGTCATTCCTTTCAATTGAATTTTGCTGGTCTAACATAAAGGAAACATCAATGGATAGAGAAGGTCCTCTCCTCCATCATTTTGCAGCAACTCAATGGAGCATGTCTAACTTTCTAATTTCCCCCCTTCACATTTATTGCTAACATCCCTACACCAGTTGTGTTCATGAAAGCAGTCAAGGTCTTGTGTTGGTTCTTGTTTCTTTAAGAGCCACATTTCTTGTCTAAAATTCTTTTCATTTTGATCTACTTCCTAAACTAGGTTGATATCATATAAACTTAGTGTTATCCCTTCTCATCCCCATCTTCCACTCATATTAACCCCTAAGTTCTTACTATTTAACTCCCTATACCCCTTGTTCCCCCTATTACTATGTAAATTATACAAAAAACCCAAAAAATTACATATCCCCTTCCCCGAGCATTATAGCTCTATGATTGTATTCAAATGTTTTGAGCGCTAAACATTAGAGCACGACCCACAGAGCACTATAAATTAATCCTGGGATTAATCCAAGATCAGCTTGGATTAATAACCTTAATCCCGGTTTTGTAAATGAGCCCGCGCATAATCCACTTTGCCCGTAACACCGTCAAAAAACCCACTTTTCTAATGTTTCCGCCGGGCGCGTATGTCGAAAATAATGTTATTTTATTCCCCGCCCGCTGCCGTATCGTCCTAACAACTTGATGACCCGTCGACCGTCGGATCTGGGTTTTCCCATCCGACGGCCCTTATCCATATCGGGTCGGCACCGATGACCGTAAGTTACCTCCCGAGAAACTGTCAGAGGGTGACGTCAGGCCTTTGCCACACGTCGCCCCCAAATTTTCTCGGGTCGCCCTCTGACAATACTGCTTCCGTATCCAGAGCGATCCGAGAAAAACCACTTACCGCTTCTAGTTTACCGTTGGTCCCGTCACGTCCTCGTCACCGCCACGACGTGCCCACGTCACGCCACCTCACCGCTTCATCATCGCCCGACCCGCCACCGCTCCGACCTGTCCACCACCTCACCAGTCCCCGTGGACCACTCACAGGCCGCCACGTCACCCATCCGTACCCGACCCCACCTAATGACATCATGCTGACGTCATCCAAAAAAAACGCCAATGACCCAAAAGTCCATATTTTTGCCGAAAATCGCGGTTTTTCTTACTTTTTGCAAAACAAAAACTGTTCTGCTCTGCATGCATACTACGACCGTTAGCCGCCAACCTGCAGAAACTAATACAAAGACCGTGGGCACGTCCATTACACCTACATTTGTAACCATTGCCGGCAATTCATAAGGTATTTATCCAAATCGTTCCCTCCACGCCTGGTTTTGTCCATAATTCTCCAAAGATAGCTTAAAAAGAGTGAGGAACACTGTAACTACCAGCAAACCTCCAATAACCAGTATCTATTTTCAATTGTTGGGTCGAAATTCCTCTGCAGAACCCGCATTTATCCAAATTTTCCTAAATTCACAGACAGTTCGCGCATTCATGAACTTAAGACCCGAGCTCCACTAATTCACCGTGAATACAGTTTCACTAGGCCTGGCATTTGCTCTATCAGTCCTCTGTGCAATATTTCAATTGTTGACACTACCAGTTACCCTCTGTTCCTCTGCAATTCACCTCTCTGTTCCAGAGATACCCCTCTGTGTTGCTCTGTTTAGTAACACCAGTTCTAGTACAAGTCATAGTACTACTTAACCATGGAAACACCAGTAGCCCTGAATATTCAACCTCTGAACGCCCCACAAAGAGAGTTAGAATGGAAGGCCCTAGGAGATAAAGATTATCAGATGATAGACTTGTTCTCAATAAATTCTAAGTTTAATATTCATATGCTAAATGAATTGAAAGCTCAACACCTCAGTGGAGCTGATATTTTAGGGATTTGGGACTCCAACTTGCCCATTTACAACCTCCCTCAAGTCAATGTCCTTCCAGACCTGATCCATAGATGCTGTGAGAACTATGATCCCTGTCAAAGAGCTGTCCTCAGTACATCAGGTGCAGTCTTGTTCCATATCACCCCTGAGGCCATAAATCAAATGATCAACTTTCATTCTGCAAGACCATTGACTCCTCTCTCCATGATGGACTTATTAAAGAAGGGGGGCAGGTTGTCCAGTGCCCAGGTCATCAAGATTAATCAGTTATTTATTCAACCAAGCTCTGAAGCTCTGTGAACACCTCCTATTGGACATCCATATCTCAATGACTTGGGGAAGATGCTGGTGGATTTGATCAGCTATGTCCTGGGGTACAAGGGAGTTGAGGATGTTGATGACACCATAATGGCCATGCTGTCCATATTTTCTCCTGGAAAGCCTCCTGTTGTGCACTATGACTATGCTGAGTATATTGCAAACAAGATTCATGGGCAACTGATGAATCTAGAAAGAGAAAAGGTGTTCAGATACACCTCATACATCTATCATCTGTTCCTATTTTATCAACCAGAAAGTTTCCCTATTCCTCTCAAGAAACTTGATGCCCAGGGAAATCCAAGGTCTGTAGTATTTTGGACCTCAGTTTTTCATTGCACCTCCCGTTCACCATACACATACTGTGAATTCATAGACCTGTTCATTCATCCAGCTATGACTTTTTTATTTGGTGTCCCTCCTCAAAGATTGACTGATGAGATGCAAAGAATACTTCACCTCTCAAAGGCCTACAGCATTGGTGATTGGTACTTTTACCAACACCATACAGTAATCAGAATATATGGCTGTGAGTTGAACCCTTATAGGCTGCCAAGATATGTCCCGATGAGACTATTTGCCTTGGAATATTTCAGACAATTTGGAAATGCAGACCAGGTCCATTTCCACAACAAAAACAAGAAGGTGCAACTAAAGGTCAAGAACTAGCTAGGCCCATTTCTTTACAACCAAAGGGAGGAGGGATGGAAGGAAGCTCATAGGATCCTAGAGGGCCTCCGATTAGAAACTAGTTTCCACTGGATACCTTATGACCCTAATCATTTCATTTCTCTAAGGAGGGTAAAATATAAATTGGGTGGCTATGCTCACATCAGATTGCCTCACATTGAGAAATATGCCAATTTATTAAGTTGGGAAGAGGGCACTCTAGAAGAGCCAATGACTAGAGAGCAAATGCTACAAAGAGAGGCAAAGAATATTGAGAAAGAGGCTGACTTGGAAACTTGTGGGCAGGTTTCCTCTTCATATCAAAGGCAACTTGGAGCAGCTGCCTCATCTTCGACAGCACATCAGCAAGCAGCCAAGGCTACTTATCAGGCTTCCAGCAAAGGCAAAGAGAAGCAGATGGAGCAAGAACAGCCACCTCCTATAGCAGAAAAGCAAGTAGAACAGCAAGAAAAAGGGCAAAAAGAGGGGCAGCCAATACAACAGCAAGAACAAATAGCTGAAGCCCCAATATCCACTGAGCAACAGGCTCAAGAGAATGTGCCTCCTAGGCAAGGAAAGACAGTGGAGGCCTCAGTGCTACAAACTCCACAGAAAGAAGAAAAGGGAAAGAAGAGGGATAGAGAGCAGGAGACTCCCCTCACCACATCCACAAATCAAGGGGAGAAAAGGCACAGAATGAATCCCCTCTCTGAGGAAGAAATGCCTATTGGACAATCTTTGGGCATGGGCCCACCAAGTATGGAGGCATCTGCAAGTTCCTTTCAGCAGGAACAAGAAAGAACAGTTGGAGGAGAAGTCAGCTCCTCAAGCCAGCAACGCAAAGCTGAAACAGGCATCAAACAACAATTTATTGATATCAAAAAGAAGAATGAGCCACTTAGGATACAGCTGTACAATCACCTATTGAAAATGGCTCCTACAAACCAGCAGAGGTTGATGTCTGCATATGATGTAGAAGAGGGCAAAATGATAATGAGTCATTTCATGCCAACCATGCTGCAGCCACAGTCAGCTGCAGACTATATAAGGACCAACCTTGAGGTCCTTGCAAAAGACATCCACCCTATGGATCAGATTGAATTGCACAAGCAAACGGGTGAGATGGTATATGCCACTCTGGCAGACAAAACTTTGGTTAATTATAGGTTGGAAAATAGCCTAAACAATACAGCTGCCCAACTTGAGTTGGAGAAAGCATCCTCTCAGGCAAAAGACAACCGAATCAAAGCATTGGAGGATATCATCATAGAACTTGGGCATGATCCCAAGGACACCAAAGCTATACAAGCGCTGCTGAAACTAAGAGATGCAGATATGGCAGCACTAAGAAAAATGGTTAAGATCCCAGCAACTCTTCACCCACAAACAGAAGAGGTTGCCCAGCTAAGGCATGACCAAGATGCAGCAAGCATGCTGATATCATTATACAAACAGCTGATCCAGACAGAAGAGAAATTGGGAGAATCAGAGGCTGCACTGCAGGCAGCCCTACAACAAAAGGAAGTAGGCCAAACATCTCAGCCTCCTCCACAAATAATCAACCTTGAGGAACCCCCTCAAACTAGTGCTCCTCCTACAGAATAGACAACTCAGACATCGCCATCTACATCAGCACCAGCACCAACAATAGAGAAGGCTCCAAGCCTTGACATGCAGAAGCTGAAGAATGAAATCCAGGCCTTAGAAGCCCAAATGGCAGATCTAAATGAAGCCATAGAGAATTTAGCTAAGTTGAATGAAAAATATGACAAATCCAAGCAAAGTGTAGCAGAAAAGGGAAGGGAAATAAAGGCCCTTAAGGAGAAGATAAAGGAGCTGGAGAAAGAGCTCACCCTTGACAAAGTGGTGGCTGAGCTCAAGACAGTTTTATGGGCCAACATTGGCCAATCAATCACAGATCAATGGCAGTATATTGAGACTATTCATGAGCAAATGGAGCTCATAGGCAAAGCACACAGGGAAGTCCAGAGAGCAAGGGCATCTCTAGGCAATATGCCTGAGATAGCCAACAGAATGATTAACGTGCTCAATAACCGTACAGGTCCTCAGCTGGCAGCAATGGGAATCCCCAATAGAACTGAAACCATCCTGCTGATAAAGAGGGTCCTTACATTAAGAAGCCTGGTACAAACATTGGAAAGAAGAAGCCAGGACATGCAGACAGAAGTAAACAAATTCATGGATAAGTTTGCAGCATTACAAAGCAGAGGTCTTCCTGGCTTACTGAACAGCGCAGGGAGGCTACTTTCACATGAGAACTATGCAAAAAGGGTCAATACATTTGCCACCAATCAGATCACTGTAAGACCAAGCACCTCAGAAGAAACAGGGCCAGCATCTGGGCAAAGTCTCTATGACAGAGTAGAGAACTTATTTTTTATTATGAATGAGATTAAACATTTGTTTGAAGTGCCTCCAAACTTCTACAAATATACAGAGGCAGATGAGACCTTGGATGCAATTTTGAGACATCAATTGCCCACACAGGAATGGTGGACCAAAATGATACAGTTGATACTGTAATCAAGAGCCTTTCATCAAGTTTTGCAATCAAAAAACATAAGTCATCATGTACAGGAAAATTTGATGCATTCAGTATTTTTGGAAAAGAATAAACTGAGCCAACTCAGCAAACCAATTCGGCCACTAAAGCAGCACTGACAGTTACAGATGACAGGGCCGAGAAAGCTACAGCATGACAAAGCCATAAAGACACATCATTCAGCATTAATACAAAACGCTCAGCCGACTCAGTGGCCTCCAAAGGTCAAAAAGACTTCTGACAGAATTAAAGGGCATTCACTTTGTATTTAGAGTAGTAATAACTTCCTTATCTGCTATTTTGTAAAGTTGGTGAACATATTTATTTCTCAAGTGACTCAGCGGTTCAGATATTTTGTATCACCGATTGTATATATTCCCCCTCGCCGAAGGAGCAGGGGTTGTTGTTGATTTTCTCTTCTAGAGATCTTATGCTGTAAATGTTCAGAGTATTAATACAAAGGCTGATGGAATTTCCAAAGTTCTGTGTTGTCTGAGGCGTTGTGTGTGTTTGCTGAATGCTAGAGGATTCCTGCGTATTTCATGGCACAATAAGTTTCCTTTAAACTCTTCATTATGTGTTTTAATTATTTCTTCATAACCCATTCATGTTCTATGTTTCACAGTTAATGGCAAAGAAAAAGAATAGTTTCAGGACTTATTCATAGAATACCCTGATCTCAATCTATGCTGTTATAAATGTTTTCTTCAGTTATAGTTATAAGGTGTAATTCTTAATTGCTGCACTTTCAGACTATATCTTTCACAGTGGTTATTGTTCAGGAATTCAAATCTGCTCCTGTGCAATATATCTCTTTCTCACACCCCCAGCTTAGTGGAAAATTCTTAATTGCCTTCCACTGGTTAAACATACTTCACCATCACAATTTCAAGTTTGTTTCATGAGATATTTAAATGGCCCTGCAGTTTCAACAATCTCACTCAACATTTCAAACAACCTGTAGCCACAGACTCCATTGCCCAATGGACTAAAAACTGTCTGAAGATTTCCACCTTAAGTACTGAAAGACATCACTCAACCAAAACGTTAAACAAAACTGAACTCATAACTAGCCTAAAATCCTCACAAAACAGAGATAAATTTTAAAGAGAGAGCCCTCTCTGATTACAGTTTGGCTAGAAACTGTAATCCAAAGCTTGGTTAGTGGTTACCCCGGCCGTATTCCCTTGGGAGTCAAAGGGAACAACCTGGGTGTTAACATAATTGGCGACTCCGCTGGGGATTGAGCATATTTTTCAACTGTTGTCTGTCTTTAGACAGTGGTTCCAAAAACAGCTTGAGCAGTCCCTTGAAATAGCTCTTAAAAATATCCTAAAAATACCAAAAAGAAGTTCAGAAGCTGGCTCCTAAAAGGAAGACTAGGCACACCAGGTCAAATCCTGACCCAAATCCTCCTCCTGTTTTCGAAAACCCCAATTTGATCCATAAAACTCATAAGAGCCAAAAGGAACCAGAGCAATCTCCTGAATCTAGCCCTGAGGCAGTTCAGCACACTTTTATCCCCACCCCTTCTAAGCCAACTTTTCACCTCCATACAACTCATTCCTCCCCCTCTTCATCATCCACTTCACAAAATATATTGTCTACACCTAACACCCAAACTGCTATTGTTGTCCCTGTTGTTCCAGTTGTCCCACTTATCCCACCAAATATGGCTAATCGTTATGCACCCCTCCAGCTGCCAAACAATCCTGGGGCCATGCCTCAGGATTACCAAGGCAAAATCACTTATTTTGATGGAACCAGTACATATACTGCCTTACAGCATACCAAGAAAATGCAAGACTACTTCGAAAACTATGAGATAGATGATGATGATGTGAGAATGAAAATTTTTGTGCAAAGTATGACAGGTGAAGTAAGAACTTGGTTCAGGGCATTGGCTGCAAACTCTATAGCTAATTCGGGTGCTCTTTACCAGTCCTTTCTAAACAGATGGGAAAAGAAAAAAGACCCTCTACACATTTTATCTGAATATGACACCATAAAGAGAGGTCCACAAGAAACTGTCTCGGACTATTGCACTAGGTTCAATTCTATCTATAGTGCCATTCCTCAAAACCTTAGGCCTCCACCTGATTTAGCACTAATAAAGTTCCCTGATGGGTTTGATGCTGATATGGCATATCAATTAAGAGAGAGAGCCCCTGCAACTTTGGCTGACATGCAAGACATAGCAGTAAGTGTAGAGGCAAATCTGATTGCCAAGAGAAATAGGGCCAGAACTGAAAGAAGAACTACCTTTAAGGAAGAACCTTCAGCGTTTGAGCAGAAGTTAGATGCAATCATCAAAGGCATGGACAGACTTGGGGACAGAGTGGAAACCATAGAAAGAAAGGCATCATGGGAAGGGCAAACAAGCAACATAAGAAACCAAAACTTTAGAAAGAATCAAAATCCCAATGCTGGAAGAACTGATCCTGACCAACATGTCAGACCCCCTTTCCAAGAGAATTATGCTGAGGCTTCCACATCCAGTGAGCCCAATGAGGATCCTCACATCAACCTAATGGGTTTGGACAGTGGGAATCAAGTCTTTTTAACACAAGAAGATCATGAGGATGATGATATCAAGCAGTTCCAAACCAAATCAGGTGAGTCATTTGATTTCAAACAAGGCTATGATACAGCTGTTTTTGAAGTTCATAAGCAATATAAATTGAGAAGTAGAACAATAAATGTGACACAGCCTGACAAAACAAAGGACACCCCACAACCTAAGAAGGCTATTGTCACAGAGCCAATTGACAAAACTGATCCAATCACAAAGGAAGTAACAGTTGAAGAAATAACTGAAGCATCTCCCTCAAATCAACAGCCAGTGGCTACATCATCCTTGCAGCATAATCCAAGCAATATTTCTCAAAAGGTGAGTAAAAAGGACAAACCCCAAGATCAAAACGAGAATCAAGAAGAAAGCTCTAAGGAGTCCATTGAAAGGGAAAAGGTTGTTAACCAGAACACTAAAACCCAATCTGAAAAACCTTTTGACTTGGAAGCTGAAATTGGAAAATTGAAGATAGCCATTCCTCTCTCAGAGTTGGCCAAACATAACATCTATAAACAACAAATCAAGAGATCCCTTCAACTCACTCATAACAAAGATGATGTCAATGTGTTGGATGACACTCCAGAACTACTTTTCGGCCCAGAGGTTGATGGAAAGACAGCAGTTACAGGAATCTTACCATTCTATGTCAGCCTGCATGTTCATGATAAGATATTACACAATGCAATGTTTGACTCAGGTGCTTCCCACAACCTGATGCCCAAATCAGTCATGGAAAGATTAAATCTAGATATTACAAGACCATATAAGGACCTATTCTCATTTGACTCCAGCCAAGTCAAGTGTTTAGGCCTGATAAAGGATCTCTGTGTCTCACTTGTCCAATACCCCAATAAGACAATCTTGATGGATGTTGTAGTTGCTGATATCCCACCTAAGTATGGAATGTTGTTATCAAGATCATGGGGGGCTAAACTTCAAGGTTCTCTACAATTAGACATGTCTTATGCCACCATATCTGTCTTTGGGCAACCAAAGAGACTATACAGAGAAACACTCATGAAATACATGGTCAGCAGTGAAGAAAAACCTCAAAACTTTCCCATATATGCTGTCCATTCTGACATAGACTCATATATTCTCTTCAATGATAATACAGGTTCTACAAATGATGATGAAACTAAGACATTCAAACAAGATCAGGATATAAATGAACAAACTACTGCTCTAGAAATAATGATCGAGCAATCAATAAACAAAATTGTTCAAGAAGGAAAACCAAGTGTAAGCCAAGATCTCAAGTTGTTGATGCCAAGCCCCATAGTGGTTGAAAATTCCTCCCCTGACCAAGAAATCCTATGGTTCCTTGAATTTGATGGGTCAGTCAACAAATTAGGGGCAGGAGCAGGGGTTTGGATACATAACAAACAAAACAGTCATGCAGAAGGTCGAGCCTATAGGCTAAACTTCAGGTGCACCAACAACATGGCAGAATATGAAGCTCTTTTACTAGGCCTCAAACTGGTAAAATCATTGAAGGCCACAAAACTTTTGATTATGGGAGATTCAAACCTAATCATCCAACAAGTGAAGGGGGATTTTGTCACTAATGACAAAAGACTGAGATCTTATAGGTCTGCTGCTGTTGAAATACTAAATTCCTTCACTGAATTTCAAATTACCAAAATTTCTAGAACCCATAATCTCCATGCTCATAGTTTGGCCACATTTGCAAGCACATGTAAACTACCTTTTGAACCCAAGCATTGCTTTACAGCTGAGATTAAACACCGGCCTTCTGTCCCAAACAATGTCAAGGACTGGCAAGTGTTTGATGATGATACACAAATAAATAATTTCTTGACTTTGCAGCAAGAATTTTCAGGACTAAACATTGATGCAGAGGCTGCAAGTGAGTCACAAACACTAGGTGAATAGGACCAAACAGCAATATCACCCAAAACAGCCAACCAAATGCTACATCCAACAATTTTTAACAAAGACAACATACAAGAAATTCAACAAATCAGTTGTGAAGAAGTAGCTGATGCTGAAGCTGAAGTGATACAATTGAAAGACAATTTTCTTCCAACAGGCCTAACTCCATTGGAGGATATTTTTGACTCAAATGATGTCCCTAGAAAACCAAAAATGCAGCCTCTTAATGCTGCCATTGAAGAATGCAACATTGGAACTGTTGACAGGCCCAAGATAATAAAATTGTCTGCATCCTTACCTCCTGATCAGAAGCCTAAATACATTGACCTCTTCAAAGAATTTCAGGATGTCTTTGCATGGAGTTATGAGGATTTAAAATCCTATGACACCTCTGTTATCCAACACACCATCCCTCTCAAGCCTAATCAAAAGCCATTCAAGCAAAAATTGAGAAGGATCAATCCTATGCTTCTCCCTTCAATTGAGAAAGAGGTACAAAAAATGTTTAAAGCTGGTATCATAGCACCTATCAGGTTTTCAGACTGGATTTCAAATTTGGTGCCCACAAGAAAGAAAACTGGTGAGATAAGACTTTGTGTTGATCTAAGGAATTTGAACCAAGTATCCCTCAAGGATAATTATCCCTTACCTAAGATGGATCACATTCTCCAAAGAGTGGTAGGGGCTTCAAGGATCTCATTACTTGATGGATTCTCAGGTTTTAATCAGATCCTAGTACACCCTGATGATCAAGACAAAACCGCATTCACAACCCCTTGGGGAACCTTCAAATATGTAAAAATGCCTTTTGGATTGAAAAATGCAGGGGCTACATTTCAAAGAGCAATGGATATTGCTTTTGCCAAGGAGATTCATGACTTCCTTGTTATTTATTTAGACGACCTCACACCTTTCTCAAAATCTGACCAAGAACACTTGAAGCACTTAAGACAGATATTCTTAACATGTAGGAAATACGGAATTTCCTTGAACCCCAAGAAATCTCTATTTGGTTTGGAAGAAGGTAAGCTGTTAGGTCATATCATTTCAAAGGATGGCATTAGAATTGACCCAGACAGGATACAAGCTATTTTACAAATGCCCCACCCAAGAAACATCAAAGAATTACAAGCCTTCTTGGGAAAGATTAACTTCTTAAGGAGGTTTATCCCAAACTTAGCAGAATTGATCAGATTACTAAATAACATGCTAAAGAAGGATTCAAAAGTGAAATGGACAGTAGAAGCAAATCAAGCTTTTGAAGGCATAAAATTGGCCCTTACCCAAACACCAGTCCTAACAAATCCTCAATTTGACAGAGAATTTATCATTTTCTCCTTTGCCTCCCAGCATACCATTGCTGTTGTCTTATTACAGAAAGATGACCAAGGAAATGAAAAACCCATTGCTTTCTTTAGTAGAGCTCTCAGAGATGCACCTCTGAAATATCAGATCATGGAGAAGCAAGCTTATGCTTTGGTCAAGACCATTAAAGACTTTAGGATTTACATCCTATACTCCCATGTTATAGCTTATGTGCCAAGTCCCATTGTGAAAGACATACTCACTCAAGAAAACTTGGAGGGCAGAAGAGGCAAATGGATTGCCAACATCTTGGAATTTGATATTGAAATAAAACCTACAAAACTGATAAAAGGGCAAGGTTTGGCCAAATTAATGACAGAAACAAACTTCCAAGCCTTAGACATTAACCAGCTGGACAATGAACTGGAGTTGGCGACTCCAAAGATCAATGTAGCCTTTGAACAATCCTCTTGGTATTCTGATATATGTTATGTGTTACAAAACCTGTGTGCTCCCCCAGGATTGTCCAGAACTAAATGTAGGTTCTTAAAAATGAAAGCTTCAAGATTTTGTGTCATGGATGGCAATTTGCTTTGGAAAAACCATGAGGGTATATTGTTAAACTGCTTAATTGAGAATGAGACTAACAATGTCATAAAAGAATTTCATGCAGGTGATTGTGGTGGACACTTGTACTGGAAGTCCACTGTGGATAAGATATTGAGGGCAGGTTACTATTGGCCCACTGTTTTCCCTGATGTCAAAAAATCTACCACTTCATGTCATAAATGCCAAGTGTTTGAGGGAAAGAGAAAGTTACTGCCACTTCCTTTGAGGCCTATTGCAACAGAGAGACCTTTTCAACAATGGGGTTTGGATTTCATTGGGGAAATTCATCCCTCATCTTCAGGCCAACATAGATGGATTCTAACAGCTACAGACTACTTTACTAAGTGGATTGAAGCTGTTCCATGTAGACAAGCCAATGATTCCACTATCATTCAGTTCCTTGAGACCAATATACTTTCTAGGTTTGGTTGTCCTGACAAGATCATAACAGACAATGCTGCTGCTTTTAGATCCAAGAAGATGGTGAATTTTTGTCACAAATTCCACATTACTTTGGGCCATTCTACTGCATACTACCCTCAAGGAAATGGCCTAGCTGAATCATCAAATAAAAGCCTTGTAAACATCATAAAGAAGATGTTGGAAGAAAATAAGAAGAATTGGCATAAGAAGCTTATCAATGCCTTATGGGCAGACAGACTAACGACCAAGAGATCTATTGGGGTCAGCCCATATGAGTTAGTCTATGGATTAGAAGCCAAATTTCCTTCATCACTAGGGGTTCCTGTTATGAAACTACTTCAAGAAAGTCAAGCTGAGCCCAATGACATGCAAAGAAGGATCAATCAAATAATATGCTTGCAGCAAACTAGAGACCAAGTCTATAGCAGAGTTCAAGTTTTACAAGAAAAGTTAAAAAAAGCTTTTGATAGAAGGACTAAGGCTGAAGATTTCAACATTGGTGACAAGGTCCTAAAGTGGGATTCAAGAAGGGAAGATAAAGGAAAACATGGAAAATTTGATTCCCTTTGGAGAGGACCATTTGTTATTCAAGCAGTGCAAGGAAACAATACTTACTTTCTTAAAAGTCTTGATGAAACTGATTTGGATGAAGGTCCTGTGAATGGCAGGATGTTGAAGCACTATTTTGACTACTCTCCATGTATATAGCATGGCTGTTCCCCTGTACATAATTTGCTGTATATAATGTTTTCTTTCAGCATGTGAATAGCTCAGTTTGAAAGGTCTTGCAGAATCAGGAAAAGGCTTTAGTTCAGCAAGTTCCACAAGTATGACAGATTCCAATTTTGAGATTTCAAGGAGGAAAACTCCAAGTTTTGGTGAAAAGAAATCAAAGGGCCAAGGCATTCTGACCTGCTGTTCTTGGTCTTTCAAAAAGAAAAACCATCCCCATGTGGAGCCACTGTTAGATACCTATACCAATAGGTTTCATATTTCATGATTGGCAAAAGAAGTTCCAAATATGCTCTGCTTTGGTGATGCAAAGATCCCATATTTCCAAGAGAAGGCAATATGTGTACATAGCTTGAGGTTGACTGAATTTTGGATGGATGGTCCAACAGCCTAATCTGGATCATGCCATGTTTCAATTTTTGTTGTAGAATAGAGAAAGAAGTCTGTCCAAACTGTTTAATCTTGGCAGACCAATAGTTAGGTAGAGAATTAAGGTTCCCAACTGCTTAATCTGGGGCCTTGGAAGCAATAAGGGTAGTTCTAGATAGAAAATCAAAAGAAAAAGCCAAAGGAAAAGAAAAGGCACATGAGGGTCTGCAAGTCTAAGTGCACCCTCCATGAAGAAACAAAAAATGCTAGGCAAGTAGATGGGTAGGTAGATGGGGTTGCAGAAATGTCATTCCTTTCAATTGAATTTTGCTGGTCTAACATAAAGGAAACATCAATGGATAGAGAAGGTCCTCTCCTCCATCATTTTGCAGCAACTCAATGGAGCATGTCTAACTTCCTAATTTCCCCCTTCACATTTATTGCTAACATCCCTACACCAGTTGTGTTCATGAAAGAAGTCAAGGTCTTGTGTTGGTTCTTGTTTCTTTAAGAGCCACATTTCTTGTCTAAAATTCTTTTCATTTTGATCTACTTCCTAAACTAGGTTGATATCATATAAACTTAGTGTTATCCCTTCTCATCCCCATCTTCCACTCATATTAACCCCTAAGTTCTTACTATTTAACTCCCTATACCCCTTGTTCCCCCTATTACTATGTAAATTATACAAAAAACCCAAAAAATTACATATCCCCTTCCCCGAGCATTATAGCTCTATGATTGGTTTCAAATGTTTTGAGCGCTAAACATTAGAGCGCGACCCACAGAGCGCTATAAATTAATCCTGGGATTAATCCAAGATCAGCTTGGATTAATAACCTTAATCCCGGTTTTGTAAATGAGCCCGCGCATAATCCACTTTGCCCGTAACACCGTCAAAAAACCCACTTTTCTAATGTTTCTGCCGGGCGCGTATGTCGAAAATAATGTTATTTTATTCCCTGCCCGCTGCCGTATCGTCCTAACAACTTGATGACCCGTCGACCGTCGGATCTAGGTTTTCCCATCCGACGGCCCTTATCCATATCGGGTCGGCACTGATGACCGTAAGTTACCTCCCGAGAAACTGTCAAAGGGTGACGTCAGGCCTTTGCCACACGTCGCCCCCAAATTTTCTCGGGTCGCCCTCTGACAATACTGCTTCCGTATCCAGAGCGGTCCGAGAAAAACCACTTACCGCTTCTGGTTTACCGCTGGTCCCGTCACGTCCTCGTCACCGCCACGACGTGCCCACGTCACGCCACCTCACTGCCTCATCATCGCCCGGCCCGCCACCACTCCGACCTGTCCACCACCTCACCAGTCCCCGTGGACCACTCACAGTCCGCCACGTCACCCATCCGTACCCGACCCCACCTAATGACGTCATTCTGACGTCATCCAAAAAAAGCACCAATGACCCAAAAGTCCATATTTTTGCCGAAAATCGCAGTTTTTCTTACTTTTTGCAAAACAAAAACTATTCTGCTCTGCATGCATACTACGACCATTAGCCGCCAACCTGCAGAAACCAATACAAAGACCGTGGGCGCGTCCATTACACCTGCATTTGTAACCATTGCCGACAATTCATAAGGTATTTATCCAAATCGTTCCCTCCGCGCCTGGTTTTGTCCATAATTCTCCAAAGATAGCTTAAAAAGAGTGAGGAACACTGTAACTACCAGCAAACCTCCAATAACCAGTATCTATTTTCAATTGTTGGGTCGGAATTCCTCTGCAGAACCCGCATTTAGCCAAATTTTCCTAAATTCACAGACAGTTCGCGCATTCGTGAACTTAAGACCCGAGCTCCACTAATTCACCGTGAATACAGTTCCACTAGGCTTGGCATTTGCTCTATTAGTCCTCTGTGCAATATTTCAATTGTTGACACTACCAGTTACCCTCTGTTCCTCTGCAATTCACCTCTCTGTTCCAGAGATACCCCTCTGTGTTGCTCTGTTTAGTAACACCAGTTCTAGTACAAGTCATAGTACTACTTAACCATGGAAACACCAGTAGCCCTGAATATTCAACCTCTAAATGCCCCACAAAGAGAGTTAGAATGGAAGGCCCTGGGGGATATAGATTATCAGATGATAGACTTGTTCTCAATAAATTCTAAGTTTAATATTCATATGCTAAATGAATTGAAAGCTCAACACCTCAGTGGAGCTGATATTTTAGGGATTTGGGACTCCAACTTGCCCATTTACAACCTCCCTCAAGTCAATGTCCTTCCAGACCTGATCCATAGATGCTGTGAGAACTATGATCCCTGTCAAAGAGCTGTCCTCAGTACATCAGGTGCAGTCTTGTTCCATATCACCCCTGAGGCCATAAATCAAATGATCAACTTTCATTCTGCAAGACCATTGACTCCTCTCTCCATGATGGACTTATTAAAGAAGGGGGGCAGGCTGTCCAGTGCCCAGGTCATCAAGATTAATCAGTTATTTATTCAACCAAGCTCTGAAGCTCTGAGAACACCTCCTATTGGACATCCATATCTCAATGACTTGGGGAAGATGCTGGTGGATTTGATCAGCTATGTCCTGGGGTACAAGGGAGTTGAAGATGTTGATGACACCATAATGGCCATGCTATCCATATTTTCTCCTGGAAAGCCTCCTGCTGTGCACTATGACTATGCTGAGTATATTGCAAACAAGATTCATGAGCAACTGATGAATCTAGAAAGAGAAAAGGTGTTTAGATACACCTCATACATCTATCATCTGTTCCTATTTTATCAACCAGACAGTTTCCCTATTCCTCTCAAGAAACTTGATGCCCAGGGAAATCCAAGGTCTGTAGTATTTTGGACCTCAGTTTTTCATTGCACCTCCCGTTCACCATACACATACTATGAATTCATAGACCTGTTCATTCATCCAGCTATGACTTTGTTATTTGGTGTCCCTCCTCCAAGATTGACTGATGAGATGCAAAGAATACTTCACCTCTCAAAGGCCTATAGCATTGGTGATTGGTACTTTTACCAACACCATACAGTAATCAGAATATATGGCTGTGAGTTGAACCCTTATAGGCTGCCAAGATATGTCCCGATGAGACTATTTGCCTTGGAATATTTCAGACAGTTTGGAAATGCAGACCAGGTCCATTTCCACAGCAAAAACAAGAAGGTGCAACTAAGGGTCAAGAACTAGCTAGGCCCATTTCTTTACAACCAAAGGGAGGAGGGATGGAAGGAAGTTGATAGGATCCTAGAGGGCCTCCGATTAGAAACTAGTTTCCGCTGGATACCTTATGACCCTAATCATTTCATTTCTCTAAGGAGGGTAAAATATAAATTAGGTGGCTATGCTCACATCAGATTGCCTCACATTGAGAAATATGCCAATTTATTAAGTTGGGAAGAGGGCACTCTAGAAGAGCCAATGACTAGAGAGCAAATGCTACAAAGAGAGGCAAAGAATATTGAGAAAGAGGCTGACTTGGAAACTTGTGGGCAGGTTTCCTCTTCATATCAAAGGCAACTTGGAGCAGCTGCCTCATCTTCGATAGCACATCAGCAAGCAGCCAAGGCTACTTATCAGGCTTCCAGCAAAGGCAAAGAGAAGCAGATGGAGCAAGAACAGCCACCTCCTATAGCAGAAAAGCAAGTAGAACAGCAAGAAAAAGGGCAAAAAGAGGGGCAGCCAATACAACAGCAAGAACAAACAGCTAAAGCCCCAATATCCACTGAGCAACAGGCTCAAGAGAATGTGCCTCCTAGGCAAGGAAAGACAGTGGAGGCCTCAGTGCTACAAACTCCACAGAAAGAAGAAAAGGGAAAGAAGAGGGATAGAGAGCAAGAGACTCCCCTCACCACATCCACAAATCAAGGGGAGAAGAGGCACAAAATGAATCCCCTCTCTAAGGAAGAAATGCCTATTGGACAATCTTTGGGCATGGGCCCACCAAGTATGGAGGCATCTGCAAGTTCATTTCAGCAGGAACAAGAAAGAACAGTTGGAGGAGAAGTCAGCTCCTCAAGCCAGCAACGCGAAGCTGAAACAGGCATCAAACAACAATTTATTGATATCAAAAAGAAGAATGAGCCACTTAGGATACAGCTGTACAATCACCTATTGAAAATGGCTCCTACAAACCAGCAGAGGTTGATGTCTACATATGATGTAGAAGAGGGCAAAATGATAATGAGTCATTTCATGCCAACCATGCTGCAGCCACAGTCAGCTGCAGACTATATAAGGACCAACCTTGAGGTCCTTGCAAAAGACATCCACCCTATGGATCAGATTGAATTGCACAAGCAAACGGGTGAGATGGTATATGCCACTCTGGCAGACAAAACTTTGGTTAATTATAGGTTGGAAAATAGCCTAAACAATACAGCTGCCCAACTTGAGTTGGAGAAAGCATCCTCTCAGGCAAAAGACAACCGAATCAAAGCATTAGAGGATATCATCATAGAACTTGGGCATGATCCCAAGGACACCAAAGCTATACAAGCGCTGCTGAAACTAAGAGATGCAGATATGGCAGCACTAAGAAAAATGGTTAAGATCCCAGCAACTCTTCACCCACAAACAGAAGAGGTTGCCCAGCTAAGGCATGACCAAGATGCAGCAAGCATGCTGATATCATTATACAAACAGCTGATCCAGACAGAAGAGAAATTGGGAGAATTAGAGGCTGCACTGCAGGCAGCCCTACAACAAAAGGAAGTAGGCCAAACATCTCAGCCTCCTCCACAAATAATCAACCTTGAGGAACCCCCTCAAACTAGTGCTCCTCCTACAGAACAGACAGCTCAGACAACGCCATCTACATCAGCACCAGCACCAACAACAGAGCAGGCTCCAAGCCTTGACATGCAGAAGCTGAAGAATGAAATCTAGGCCTTAGAAGCCCAAATGGCAGAGCTAAATGAAGCCAGAGAGAATTTAGCTAAGCTGAATGAAAAATATGACAAATCCAAGCAAAGTGTAGCAGAAAAAGGAAGGGAAATAAAGGCCCTTAAGGAGAAGATAAAGGAGCTGGAGAAAGAGCTCACCCTTGACAAAGTGGTGGCTGAGCTCAAGACAGTTTTATGGGCCAACATTGGCCAATCAATCACAGATCAATGGCAGTATATTGAGACTATTCATGAGCAAATGGAGCTCATAGGCAAAGCACACAGGGAAGTCCAGAGAGCAAGGGCATCTCTAGGCAATATGCCTGAGATAGCCAATAGAATGATTAACGTGCTCAATAACCGTACAGGTCCTCAACTGGCAGCAATGGGAATCCCCAATAGAACTGAAACCATCCTGCTGATAAAGAGGTTCCTTACATTAAGAAGCCTGGTACAAACATTGGAAAGAAGAAGCTAGGACATGCAGACAGAAGTAAACAAATTCATGGATAAGTTTGCAGCATTACAAAGCAGAGGTCTTCCTAGCTTACTGAACAGCGCAGGGAGGCTACTTTCACATGAGAACTATGCAAAAAGGGTCAATACATTTGCCACCAATCAGATCACTGTAAGACCATGCACCTCAGAAGAAACAGGGCCATCATCTGGGCAAAGTCTCTATGACAGAGTAGAGAACTTATTTTTTATTATGAATGAGATTAAACATTTGTTTGAAGTGCCTCCAAACTTCTACAAATATACAGAGGCAGATGAGACCTTGGATGCAATTTTGAGACATCAATTGCCCACACAGGAATGGTGGACGAAAATGATACAGTTGATACTGTAATCAAGAGCCTTTCATCAAGTTTTGCAATCAAAAAACATAAGTCATCATGTACAGGAAAATTTGATGCATTCAGTATTTTTGGAAAAGAATAAATTGAGCCAACTCAGCAAACCAATTCGGCCACTAAAGCAGCACTGACAGTTACAGATGACAGGGCCGAGAAAGCTACAGCATGACAAAGCCATAAAGACACATCATTCAGCATTAATACAAAACGCTCAGCCGACTCAGTGGCCTCCAAAGGTCAAAAAGACTTCTGACAGAATTAAAGGGCATTCACTTTGTATTTAGAGCAGTAATAACTTCCTTATCTGCTATTTTGTAAAGTTGGTGAACATATTTATTTCTCAAGTGACTCAGCGGTTCAGATATTTTGTATCACCGATTGTATATATTCCCCCTCGCCGAAGGAGCAGGGGTTGTTGTTGATTTTCTCTTCTAGAGATCTTATGCTGTAAATGTTCAGAGTATTAATACAAAGGCTGATGGAATTTCCAAAGTTCTGTGTTGTCTGAGGTGTTGTGTGTGTTTGCTGAATGCTAGAGGATTCCTGCGTATTTCATGGCACAATAAGTTTCCTTTAAACTCTTCGTTATGTGTTTTAATTATTTCTTCATAACCCATTCATGTTCTATGTTTCACAGTTAATGGCAAAGAAAAAGAATAGTTTCAGGACTTATTCATAGGATACCCTGATCTCAATCTATGCTGTTATAAATGTTTTCTTCAGTTATAGTTATAAGGTGTAATTCTTAATTGCTGCACTTTCAGACTATATCTTTCACAATGGTTATTGTTCAGGAATTCAAATCTGCTCCTGTGCAATATAGCTCTTTCTCACACCCCCAGCCTAGTGGAAAATTCTTAATTGCCTTCTACTGGTTAAACATACTTCACCATCAGAATTTCAAGTTTGTTTCATGAGATATTTAAATGGCCCTGCAGTTTCAACAATCTCACTCAACATTTCAAACAACCTATAGCCACAGACTCCATTGCCCAATGGACTAAAAACTATCTGAAGATTTCCACCTTAAGTACTGAAAGACATCACTCAACCAAAACGTTAAACAAAACTGAACTCATAACTAGCCTAAAATCCTCATAAAACAGAGATAAATTTTAAAGAGAGAGCCCTCTCTGATTACAGTTTGGCTAGAAACTGTAATCCAAAGCTTGGTTAGTGGTTACCCCGGCCGTATTCCCTTGGGAGTCAAAGGGAACAACCTAGGTATAAACACAGTCTAGTCAGCTCCAACAAACGCTTAGTTTGTTTTGGCACTAGCCAATTTAGGGTTTGTTTGCCATTCTGCAACCCCGATTCTCTTGTGAGAGTTAGCATATGGGGCGCCATTGATAATAACCAAACAATCGCCTGTCCGCCTTTCTCACACTCTAGCTCTTTTGTCGAGTCTGTCAAGCTATTGATTTCAGACGGTAACATCCACCACACCGCAGCGCCCATAGATCTCAAATCCAAGTCCTTAGTGAGTTCATATAATGGTTGTCTATACTCGTTCGGCACATCCAATCTCGAACGTTCTTTCTTAGGCTCATGAGGTTGCTTCTGCAAATCACTTGGACACCCCTCTTGCGCCAGTCGGATAAATTGAATGAAAGGGTGTGCAAATGTTTTCTCGTTGCTTCTCTCCATTTTTTGCAAGTCGCGGAAGCATCCCTAGCAGCAGCAAGATGTGAGAATTATTATATGGAATTTTTTTTTTATTTTTTTTTGCCTTTCTTTAAACATCTAAAAAAACAAAAGAAATGGTTAGTTTTTTTTTATTTATTTTTTTAATAATAATATGTGTATATATGATACATATATTATTATTTTGTGGAATTTTTTTTATTTTTATTTTTATTTTTAAATCTAAAATTAAAAAAAAACTAAATTGCATCTAAAAATTTAAAGATGTTTTTTTTCATTCACAAAATTCTTTATTGTCATGTTGCACATTAGTTCTCCAGCAAGAGTAGTTTTATTTGAAATAAATCAATAGATTTTCTGATCTTCCTGATCGCACGAAGCGCAGGAAGAGAGCATACTAATCGCTTGATTCATTTTTATTCATGCAGGGGGGGTTTCAAAAAGGATTGAATTTAAAACTAGCTAAATATTAAAACATCAGAAAACTCAAACTGAAACTTCTTTGTGAAGATCCTGCTGTCACCAGGTCTCACAAGTTATTTTGTCTAAAGAAAAATACTAGTACTAAATTAAAGTTCTAATGCTTAATCCCTTAGCACCATCCCCGGCAACGACGCCAAAATGTTGGGCAATTTATTGGGCTTAAATTGTTGCATTAAATTATCGACCAGGGAAACTCGTGAGCTTGTGATGATGCCAGCAAAATATATGCAGGAGTAGGCAACTAAATCTATGTCTAACTAAATTATTTAAGATTCAATACAATATGCAAGGGAAGAGGCTCCTAACTAAGGAGGTCCTGGTTGTCCTTCCCTACAGTATCATAAAGAAATCATTGATTACATAAAACTAGAAACTTGAAATGAAGACAAGAGAATGAACTTTAATTGTTGTTCAGATTCAAAGAGAGAGAAAGACTAACTTAGTCTCTTGATTGTCCTCTCATGTACTAATCCAAACTAAACTAAGATTCATTCATAAGCATAAGAAATGAAATGACTTGAAACATAAAAGCACAAAAGAATGAATTTCAATTACCATATAAATCAATGGAGAGAGAGCCTAACTTAGACTCGTGGTTATCTCCTCATATGATACTTGAAACATAAAAGCAAAAGAATGAATTTCAATTATCATGCAAATCAAATGGAGAGAGAGTCTAACTTAGACCCTTGGTTGTTCTCTCATATGCTGATAAGATTCTAATTTAAAACTCATTCATCAATCATAAACAAATCCTCAAACATCTAAGCAATTAAATGAAATAAGATCTAATATGAAATAACATGTTCCTTTGATCCTTCTAGAGTGAGCTCAATTCTCCTAAGAACAAAGTGACAAGCTATTCCATATACTACATTAAGACAACTTATATCTAAAACTACATAATGAAAATATATGTAAAATGAAGCTTTATTCTATTCCATCATAAGTTGGATACAATGCTCCAAGAGTCCTCCCTTTGGAATGGAGGAGGTACTCCTATTTATACAATGAGATGAGATAACAAACTCATAATGATGATCCACTAATCTCTCTTTAGTTCCATACATTTCTCAACCATCTAGACACATAACCCTATCCTCCATGATTTCCTCCATGAGGTCCATGATCTTCTCCATGAGGTTTATCTTATCAAATTCGAATTTGATCATTCAAGGCCGCATAAAGATGCCCTGGAAGCTTCCTTTGTGCCTACACATGTCAACAAACTCATTCTAATTGTTAGGTATAAGTATAATCATCTTATTTTCTAAAGTTTAGCCATAAATTCACTTAAAAATGTTAAGAATTAATAAACTTTGGAAAAGCGTTGTTATAACCCAATAATGAGGTAAATGTAATGATATGGAGGTGGAATGGAGGTGACATGAAGGTAAAATGTGAAGATATTGGTGAATAATGGAGTGAAAATAGGGACTATTTTGAGGCCCAACAACCATTTCAAAGAAGCTCCTTTCAATGTTGAAGGAAACAGTTTGAGTTTTTGAGAGTCTTCCAAATAATCATAAGTTCGACACACGACTTCAAACTCAAATAGAAATGTTTCAGGATCCTCATTTCTTAACCCATGAAAGTTTGGGAGGACAGATGGTGAGATGTTTTTCATTGTTGCTCGAGAATCCTCATCAACTATAGGAAATCCGAATGAATTATCTCCATCCCTATTTCCCCCATTGTTACCTCTTCCTCCTCCATTGTTTCCTGCTCCTCCTCCTCTACCTCTACCTCTACCAAATCCGTATACTACTTCCTCTGTCATGATAGTTTCCTCAGAGACTTCAGAGTCCTCTGGTTCCTCTACTAATGGCAAATGAGGAGGAATTTCTCCCTCTTCTTCCTCAGGCGATTCTACTTCTTCAATTACAAGTGTCTCCCTGTAGAAGGAAAGAAAGGATGTTTTCCTAATTCAGATTCGATGGATGGTGTGGGAGAGTCTCCTAATTCAACTACTGCCTCTTGAATTCTAGGAATCCTAAGGCTAGGAGTGTGAGTTGGAGATGATGGAGGTGTCTCTTGTCTATTCCTTGAAGTAGATGGAGTTGTAAAAATCGAACTCTTGGCCCTAGCTAAAAACCTTCCCCTAGAATCTCTTGCTCTATGCATGTCATTTCTTTTTTATTTTTCTTCAAGTCGGGCTAATAATTCTCTTTCTGATCTTCCAGGTCACTCTAGGTGCAAGAAGAGAGCATACTCAAGAAATTATTAAACCAATAACTTTCTCTTTTCTGATCCTCCAGTTCACACTAAGTGCAAGAGGAGAGCATACTTTGAGAGGTTATCAATTTTCCTTCCTTGAAATTTTCTTGTTTTTTTTTTTTTAAGAAATTGGCTACCTAGTTTCACTTCCCCGGCAACGACGCCAAAATGTTTGGTCAATTTAGTGTGTCCTAAATTGCTATTTAAAATGTCAATCTGGGAGTCGTAAACTGTTGAAGTGAAGTGCACTGTATATGCAAGATAACCGATTTCTTAGTCTTTTGTCGTTTTTGAGTTTTTTTAGTTTGTTTTGGGTTTATCTTCTGTGGATTCCCTAGTGTGAGATGGCGAAATTGAAAGTCAAGTATGGATGGTAATGGTGATTTCTACAATGATTCAAGTATGGATGGTAATGGTGATTTCTACAATGATTTTCCAAACTTTAAAGTTCTCAAAAAGAAGGTTTCAAATTGAAATCAATTCTCAAAAGGAAATAAATGTACCAAAATAGTGAACTAGTGACAATGGCCCAGTATCCTTACTGTTGTATGAAAAGAAAATAAAAACTGAATTCAAAGAAACTCAAAGACTGAAAGTAAATCAAACTAAATCACACTACTTAAACCCACATTCTGACCCTTCACCTTTCGACTCGCTCCGGCTATAGGAAGTAATCATAAACAAGCTGAGTAATATGATATCTAAATTACAGGAAATCAAATTGCATAAAAGGAAACTAAGATTTAACTACTCATTCATATTTCACTTCTTGAAAATGACATAAGTAATTTAATCCCTAACTTGCAGGAAAGCAAACTAAATCATACTACATCAAGTAATATTCTGATTCCTCACTAATTGAGTCACTTGGCTATAGGAAGGAAATCATAAACAGATGAGTAATATGATATCTAAGTGGCAGAAAAGTAAATAAGCAAAGCAAAATTGAAAGAAGTGACAATGCTGGAATTAAAACTCAGTAAATGAAAATCAACAGAAATGACAAGATGATCTCATGTCAGTAGTCATTAAAAATATGTAAATTTACCTGGGCTACCTACAAAAACCTGTAAGGAAAGCACTGATCAGCTAATAGTCATGAGAAAGCATAACAAAAAATATGGACAGCAGTTAACATGATTATCAGAACAACGTAATATATACAAGCTAATGATTATAAAAGCATTAAATGAAAGCAAGTAAGAAACTATACAATAGATATAGAGCCTTGGTGTACAGGGGCCCTATGCAACCTCAGCCAGTCAATACTCAGTCACAAATCGGATTCAAGAATGTTGTCTTCTCATATATAAAAGTGTAGTAATAAGACAAAAATAAAGCATGGTACAGTGGGCTTATAACAAGAGTCAAAATTACATCTGAAAAGCTAACTATCCAGCATATACCAACGCGTTATTTATAAGATGAAAATGCTGCAACTAATTCCTAGATTCTACGCTGCCAAACAGACACGTAAATCTCCACGGCCTGAGATCTAGCGGTATGGTAATTATGATAGTTAAATCCATGGAGTGGTGGCTGCTTGATTCAGTTTGCAGGTTGATCCACAGCTGTGCCAACACCTCTGGAAATTGAGGATCGTGCCACGCAAACCTTCACATGGGCAAAACAGAGCCATGCCACTGCAAAACTCTTGGTTTGACCCCTCCTTTGACCGTCTTTGACCATGGCTGTTTGTGATTGATTCGGCTGACCTGAGGGGACATGCTCCATGTACATGTCACTTGCAGCTTTCCCATGTGGCCAGTTCCTCCATTGGACACTTGTAACATAGTCTTTAACAAAATGGCTGTGGAAACTTGAGCTGGTTGCGAAAAGTGACAAGTTTTCGCAGCTGCTTGAACAAAAATCTAAATCAAACAACAGTCATAAACATAGTTAGGAAACCATTTCATAAGCTCTTTTTAGACTAATATACAATGATTTGACAGCTTGGTGGATCAAGTAAATGGAAAAGAAGGCTGAAAAGGTATATAGGGAAGATGCAGGTTTGGGACTCAACAACCCTCCCACGAATCCACAACCTCCACCATGGCTTAACTAAAACAAAATAATGAATTGGGTGGGTCGGCCCTTGGGGCATGAAACCAACCCCTCCACCTCACCCAAATGATACACAACCAGTACATAGAGGTATGGTGGGCAGGCTACCAAAGGTGGGCCTGACCCAGCCAAATTTATTTAAAAAAATTTTGTTATGTGTAAAAAAAGGAGGAGGTTGGGTTTGACCGCCCGACCTCCTCCCTATTAAACAGGATCTCCACCAACGCGCCATAACAGATTCGTTGAGAAATCCACTGGAAATATTTTATTTAAATGCTATTTCCCTAGTGCATTGAGGGGGGAGGAACCAGGAGTGGGCATGGATTTCGAGGCGGAGGAGCCAGTGCACGTGATTCGAGGAAAGATTTTGCAGGAGGGCCAAATTTTCACCTTGTCAAATTTTGACAAATTTTATATGTTTTCAACACTTCTCAATGCCACAAATGCAATGGCACTGTCCGTTTCTTTATCAGAGTTCTGAATTTTTCTACCATTTTTTAGTATGCAGGTGGAACCATAACTGCTACAGAAACAGGGAGTGGAACCATGATCCTTGAAATTTTCCCGAGGTGTCAACATTCATGTGTGAGCAACCATTTCCATGCGATTTATGCCGAGAGATTGATGGTATGAACAACTTCAACAGTTTGACATCCGCTTCTTTAGATGCCCCTGGTTGTGAGGTATATGCAGTGTGTTCATTTACTTCTTTTGCTATGCATTGTGCTGCATGATCCCTGTTTGATGTTGATGAGGGATCTTATTTGTTACTTGTTTTCAAGATTCCTACTTGATGTGATGCGGATTCATCTATGTGATGTACTTTTTGTTATGATTCATCATGTTATGTTTTGGGATCCCTTTATTGTATGTTGCGGGGATACTCATGTTGTCCTCATGTATTTTTTGCATTTGAGATCCCTTTTATGCCATCTTGGCGAGATGCTCATCATGCCTGAGTTTGTGTCATACTGATAGGAGTCTTTTTCCTAAGATTTCCTGTGGTGGAACATCTCTTGGAGCCACTCCTGCATGAGCGCATTTTCCTTGTATAATAGCGACATCATCTCTTATGTACATCACACTATTGATAGCACTTAATGCAGTGGCCTACACCATCTTGACACCAGGGCCCAGAGACGTAGTCCTTCCTAGACGAACTCTGTTATCAACGGCTTATGTTTTTAGGTTGCTGATGATTGTCATGTTCCTCTTCTTTACAACATGTACATGTATTCATTTATGTTCTTTTAAAATGAAATTTAACACATCACAAAAGTAAAAGGTCTTGGAAGGGTCCGTTGTCACACCTAGACCTAGATCAAGTAAAGTAACAAGCTCATCATACAGAGGCAAGATGACATATAACCAAGTATTGATAGTTGTACAAGCCCTCTTGTACTTTACCCGGCTCACTTCAAGATTCATACATGGTTTCATGCAAAACTAACCTATGAACAAAACAAGTGAATAAACTAACAATCAACAAAGCAAAGAAAAAGAAAAATAAAAAATGAAAGCGAAGAAAGTAAACAAACAAGCAAGAAAACAAAGCACGTAAGAAAACAAGCATGCAAGAAAACAAGTGAAAGCAAACACTACTCCTACTCCTACACTAATGGTACATGGGCCTAATCACGTGAAGTGATACTTCCAATGTAGCCACTGGTGCATTGGTAGACCCATGTTGGTGAAGGCTTGGTCTGTGAGCAACCTAGTTGTGTGAACCAACAAGCAAGAAAGATATAGTAATGAAGATAACCGAACATCATGATTCAAAGTGCCCACGAGACATAAGTGAGTGCATGTGCATGACAGGAAGTTCACGGACTTATCATGGTTATGTGTGTCACTACATGAAACTTTGAAGCATAAGCACACTCTTGACTGTGACATGCAAGCAAACGAAAGAAAAAAAGATAACTTTCATCGTGCACGAATTCTTGCACTGTAAGACTCCTTCAATGCATGAGAAATGGGATCATGTAGTTCAAGTGGAGGAAGTAAAATCTGAGTGTTAGATTGATCTTGAATGCATACAGATGACTGATGAGGAGCCTTGAGTGTTTGAATAATTTGTTGATCAGAAGCAAAACTAACATCAGGACAGCGAGGGCCTGACATAACCATCAGCTCGGGCTGAAGTGCCTCAACGTTTTGTGGGGTTTCGAATTCATTGACAGATGGATCTTCATTGACCAGTGGCTTAGACAAATTAACAACGAGTGAATCAACATCATGATCAGATGATGAGGTGAAGAGATCACGACAACCAAGATCAGAAAATTCAGGATGTTCGTCGGCATGCTCATGGTTTGATGAATCACACAGAGGGGTAGATAAGGAGGAAGGATGTTCACCCTATGCATTTCCAGAAAAAGTAGATGAAAGATCAAGTGGATTTCCAGTGAATGATTGGTCCTCTCTGTTGTTGGTTGATTGGCTAACATACGGTGTGTCATGCTAAAGATCAACAATGGGTGCATTCATGGATGAAGACACACATGCGAAATCATGAATGGCAGGTTCACCAACAATGTTAGGAAAGAACGGAGGGGGCTCAGATGGAAGGGAGTCATCCTTCACCGAATTTTGATGCTCAAGCTCCCACTCATACTCTTCATGAACGACAACGCATGTTGCTTGTGCAAGACCAACTCCATTAGTGGATTTCTCCTCGTTCGCAACAAGTGAAGAGTTCGGAATGGATGAACACAAGACAACATCATCCAGAGGAACACTTGAGTGTGAAGACAAAGGTTGAAGAAATTAATGCATATGAGGACTCAAATGACTCACAACCAAATCTGTGTGAAAATTGAGTGAAGTGATGTTGGGAGGGTGTGAAGGATGAATAGGTGTGTGAGCATTATCCTCAACATCACTGGGCAATGGTGGAGCTATTGAATAAGAGGAAGGTGGACAGTCAGTTGAGATAGTGTCTGCTTCCACATGAGGTTACGCAGCTCCATCAACGAATAATGTTGAGCAAGGCTTGATCTCAAAATTTCTCTTGGGATGGGCAGATTTCTTAAGGCAATACTCAAATTGGTCCCAAAGATAAGAAAGTTTCATCTGGCTCCTTGGAGCTCGAAATGCATGTCACGGAAGCACTGCCAAAAATCAATAACAGATTCATGTGGAGCGCTCCGTTGTTGTAACAGTTTTCGGTCAAGATGGTCTGGATCAAAATGATAGAATGTGTCGTCAATAAGATCACAAAAGTGCTCAAGTGAGTGCACAGTGTTAGCCATTAGGCTGAGCACCCAACGAAATGGAGATTCGTGATGTGTTTATGCAAGCAGCAAACCAACCTGTTCATCAGAAAACTCATCATCCTCATAAATCATGAAAAGAAAGTTATGTAAGTGCTCAGGCTAGGCCACTTCACCTTCACCATCATACATGTGAGTGGAAAAGAGATTGAAAAGCTTCCCTGAGATGGAGACATCTTCGTGATGTTGGCATTATGGCTAAAGTGTTGTCCTTGATGGCAACCCATTCAGGTGATAGACCACAGTACTTCAAGTCAGCAGCAGAGATTGATGATCAGCTATCAAATATTGAAGAAAATAAGGGGTACGCAGGTACACCTTGCATAAGGTGCGTACACGCAGGTCAGTGTTACATAAAGTGCGTACATACCCGCAGTTATCCCATTCAGGAGGTGCGTACCCCCAGTGCACACATTTCAAGGCAAAGAAATTCACATGTGGGGTTTTCTTATGTTTTACTCTTGGTATTTAGCCGACGGTATTGTGTTATTATGGTGTCAGCTCGTGGTATTGATCCATGATTTAAGGAAGAGCTTTCCTATATAAAGCAAAGGAGATCATTTGGCTTGAGTATGTTTTTGGTTGAATATCTTATGAGGGCTAGATCTGACATATTATGATCTCTCTTGGGAGTATGTCTAGATCTAAATAAGGCGAATCTACTGATGGATCGAGATCTCTTCGGCGCATGTTCAGATCTGTAGATCTGACTGTCTGGGTTATTTCTGAAGTCTTGAAATCATCTATGCCCGAAGGTACGCAGGTACAGTGAGAGAAAAGTGCGTACATACGCAGGAACAAAGCGTTTCAGGTGCGCCGGTACGCAGGCACAGAAGGGTTTCAGGTGCGTCGGTACGCAGGCACAGAAGGGTTTCAGGTGCATCGGTACGTAGGCACAGAAGGGTTGCAGGTGCGCCGGTACGCAAGCACAGAAGGGTTGCAGGTGCGTCGATACGCAAGCACAGAAAGGTTGCAGGTGCGGAGGTCCGCAGGCAGTTCAATGGACTCAGAGCGAGGTACGCAGGCTAGCAGTTGAGCAGGGTGCGTACGTAAGCAGGCGAGCAGTTGAGCAGGGTGCGTACTGTAAGCAGGCAAGCAGTTGAGCAGGGTGAGTACTGTAAGCAGGCAAGCAGTTGAGCAGGGTGCTTACGTAAGCAGGCGAGCAGTTGAGCAAGGTGCTTACTTCTCTTAAAATCTTTGTTTATCATTGTTGTGTTCTGGGTTTGGTCCTATTATTGTTGATCTGGTTACTACAGTTGACTGGGTGATTCTCTTATACTTGATGATCATTTGATGCTTATGGATCCAGTTTGAAAATTTATGAAAAGTGGTCCTTGTAAGAAAAGAAGTAGGGGGTTGTAGCTCCCTTCCAGGAGAGACTGGAAAACGAGAGAGAGAGTTGTAGCTCTCTGCAGGTTGCAGCCTGCGTACTGGTAAAGGACTGCACTAGTACAAAACCATTGTAAAAGGAGTTTCTAATTTGAAAGAAGATAGAGACATATTGCAGCAGGTGGTTTTCACCCACATTGGGTTTCCACCTTACATCTTGTGTTCTTTGGTGTGACTATCTGTTTTCTTTTGTTCATGCTCATTATTTTATGGTACTGACATGCAAAAATAATTCAAAGAACAAATAAAGAAGATTTATTAAAAGAATTAGATAATACTGATTCAGCCCCCCTCTCAGTATTATTTCCAACAATTGGTATCAGAGCAAGTCCTTCAGAGAAGCTTGATCGCTTGGAGGTAGATCGTTCATCATGAGAAACTACGAGAGAGAAGCATCAATCAGGCCACCGGTTTTTGATGGGACAAACTTCAATTATTGGAAGGTAAGAGTTACTGCCTATCTTCAATCTCTTGGTACAGAAGTTTGGGACATCGTAGAGACAGGCTACGCTTTTCCTTCAGCTACTCCTACAGATGCAGCCGAGAAAAAGAAGTATGAAACAAATGCGAAAGCAGTCAGTACTCTATTAGGATGTATATCTCAATCAGAATTCATGAAGGTAATGCACTATAAATCCGCAAAAGAGATATGGGACAAAATTGTCACGAGCTATGAAGGAGATGAACAGGTAAAGCGTGCTAAACTTCAAACTCTCAGAATTCAGTATGAGACTCTCAAAATGTATAATGATGAAAGTGTGGCTAACTATTTTCTTCAGGTAGATGAGGTTGTTAACTGTATGAAAAATTTGGGTGAAGAAATAAAAGAGGCTATTGTGGTTGAAAAAGTTCTAAGATCATTGTCCCCCAAGTTTGAATCTAAAGTATCTGCAATAGAAGAAAAGGAAAATCTACGAATTCTTACTATGTCTCAGCTACATGGAATTCTAACTGCTTATGAAATGAGAAAGGGAGGTCCATCAGACAGAAGAGAAGCTGCTTTCAAGGCATCAGGCAAAGGAGATTATTATGAAGCGAGCCACGTCCCAGAAGAAGAGGAAGAAGAATCAAATTTTGTCAGAAATATTCAAAGGGGTTCTGGAAGGTTCAGAGGTAAGTTACCTTTTAAATGCTTTGCTTGTGGAAGAGTAGGTCATTATGCTGCAAAATGTCCTTATAAGGATAAAGGAAAGGAACCTGCTAGATGGAACAAGAAACAGAATGCAAATAAGAAAAGCTACTACACTCATGAAGATAGTGATGGTCTATCAAACAGTGATGAAGATGAACAAGGTAATGAATATAAGTTGTTAATGGCATTTGAAGATGATGATTATATGGATGCTATAGATGTGGATAACCTTTATGATGAAATTACTAGACTCAAGAGATGTATAGAAGAAAAGAACATGATCATTGATACTCTACAATTTCAAATTGATGAAAAGGAAAAACATCTTGAAAAATTAGAAGGTGAAATTGTTGGTCTTAGAAAAGAGATTGAGAAAACAAAAGCTATTAATCTCAAGTTTGTCAAAGGATCTGAAACTTTGGATGAGATTATCAATGTGCAGCGGTCTCCACTAAACAAGACAGGTCTGGGCTATAATGGAGAAACTTCTCAAGCATCCACCTCAAAAAGTTATCTTGATGCAGCAAGAAGAAATGAGCAAAAGCACAATGAAGATCATCAGGTAAAGCAGGGACGAATTACAAACAGAAACTATCAGGGGCAATCCATCTTAAGGGTAAACAAAAGCTACAACCAGCCACAGGTAAAATCTTCTCAATTTGGTTCAAGAATAGATGACAATAGAAATTACAATCAATTGGCTGGTAGATTCGATAACCGCAGAAGTTTCTTCAATGGACAATGCTTTTCTTGCCATAACTTTGGTCACAAAGCAGCTCAATGTGTTGCATATAAAACGATCATGACTAGGGAAGCTCAAAAACAAAGAAGTATGACGGGGATTACAAAAAGGACCTATAACAACTTTTCGGTTCTTGAAAATGAAGTTGAATGTTCTATTTGCAATAACTTTGGTCATGAAGACTCTAAATGCAGGAGCAGGTTTCAGCAGAAAAAGGAACAAGCCTCAAGAACCAAAACATGGAGAATAAAGGAACCTCAAACAGAAAGATGTGGGATAGCATTTTATGCAGAGGGACAGGAAAATCTATGGTACATTGACAGTGGATGTTCGAAGCATATGACAGGTGATAAAGAAAAACTTGAGTCTTATTCTACTCTAGAAAAGGGAAAGAAAGTCTCTTTTGGAAATGATACTCCTACAACTATAAAAGGAAAAGGCATTGCTCAGTTAAAAGAAAAGGTCAAGGCTGGAAATGTTTTGTATGTTGATGGATTGAAGCATAATCTTCTAAGTGTCAGCTAGATGTGTGATCAAAGAACCGAGGTTATATTCAGATCAAATGGATGTCTTGTTCGTGATCTTGATACAGGTAAAACAGTGATCAAAGGCAAAAGAACTCCAAATAATCTGTACATATTTGAAGAAGGACAACAACAATGCTATCTGAGCAAGGATGATGAGCACTGGTTATGGCATCGGAGGTTGGGACATCTAAGCTTTTCACAAATAAGGAAAGCATGCAAATATCAGGCAGTTCGCGATCTTCCAGATATCAAAATTCCTGACAACACCATATGCAAATCATGTCAGTTTGGAAAACAAACCAGAACTAACTTTCCAGAGAAAGAAGGATCAGCTAGCATGCCTCTTGAGCTAGTACATACAGATACATGCGGTCCTTTCAGGAAAAGAACACCTCGAGGAGAAGAATACTTGATATTATTCATTGACGATTTCTCCAGGTTTGTCTAGTTAGGACTTATGAAGCACAAAGATGAAGCATTCGAAAAATTCAAATCCTTCAAAGCCTTGGTTGAAAATGAATCAGGTCACAAAATTAAGTGCCTCAGATCCGACAGAGGTGGGGAATTTACTTCAAATGAATTTTTTGATTTCTGTGAAGAACATGGGATAAGAAGAGAATTCTCTACAGCAAGAACTCCTCAGCAAAATGGAGTTGTGGAAAGAATGAACAGAACAGTCCAACAAATGGCTCGTGCTATGCTTGATGAGTCAGGAACTCCCGCAACTTTCTGGGGTGAAGCTGCACATGCTGCAGTTGTTATTCTCAACAAAACAAATGTCCGGGTAAATAGCACTCAAACTCCTCATGAGCTCTGGAGTGGTAGGACTCCTTTAGTAAAACACTTCAAAATCTTTGGGAGCAAATGCTATATCAAGAATACTGATGAGCAGCTTGGAAAACTTGAACCTAGAGCAGATGAAGGCATTCTTCTTGGTTACTCTCCACATAGCAAAGCATACAAATGCTACAATAAAAGACTTGGCAGAATTGTTGACAGCATTGATGTAGTGGTTGATGAGAAGGGATACATTCCTAGGCAAGTACATCATGAAGACATCGAAGAAGATGAAGGCTACCCCCAACGACAGAATGATGAAGAAGAAGAACCTCAAGAAGAACCTCAAGAAGAACCAGAGGAGCAAACAAGAATAGAAGAAAAGACTCCATCCAGATATGTTCAGAAGAACCATCCAGAATCTCAAATTATGGGGCAGAAAGAAGCAGGTGTACAAACAAGAAGAACAGTTGCAGAAGATTCAAGCTATTTGGCATTACTCTCCTCTACTGAACCACAAAATGTGAAAGAGGCATGCAAAGATGAATGTTGGGTGAAAGCAATGGATGAAGAACTTGAGCAGATCGAAAAGAACAACACTTGGGAGCTGGTTCCTAGACCAAAAGATAAGAATGTTATCGGGACAAAATGGGTCTTCAAAAACAAATTGAATGAAAATGGAGAAGTAATTAGAAACAAAGCCAGACTTGTTTGTAAAGGGTATGCGCAACAAGAAGGAATAGACTTTGAAGAAACCTTTGCTCCTGTTGCAAGACTTGAGGCCATCCGAATGTTCCTTGCTCTCTCAAGTTTTCAAAACTTCAAAGTATTTCAAATGGATTTGAAATCAGCCTTTCTGAATGGAGACTTGGAAGAAGAAGTGTACATTGAACAGCCAGATGGGTTCATTCTTGGAAATGATCCAAATCTTGTATGCAGATTGAAAAAGGCTCTCTATGGTCTCAAACAAGCTCCAAGGGCTTGGTACTACCGTTTGGACAAATATCTTCATCAACAAGGCTTTTCAAAAGGATCGGCAGATAGCAATCTTTATATAAAAGTTGAAAATGACAAATTTCTAATACTTGTTGTGTATGTAGATGACATTATTTTTGGGAGCAATGAAGAAGCTATGAGTCAAAACTTTGCCTTGGTCATGCAGAAAGAATTTGAAATGTCCTTGCTAGGAGAACTGACATATTTCCTTGGTTTGCAAATCCAACAAAAAGAAGGAGGAATCTTTTTATCTCAAACCAAGTATCTCAAACAAATTTTGAAGAAATATGGTATGGAAGATGCAAAACCAGTATGTACACCCATGGTCACAGGATGTAGCCTCAGTGCAAATGATTAATCTGCAGCAGTACATCAACCAACCTACAGATCTATGATTGGAAGTTTACTTTATTTGACAGGTACCCGACCAGACATCATGCATGCAGTTGGAATAGTTGGAAGATTTCAGGCAAATCCGAAGGAGACTCATCTTCAGGCAGTGAAGAGAATTTTCAAATATCTTCAAGGGACTCAAAATTATGGCTTATGGTATCCTAGAGATACAGATCTTACACTTCATGCTTATACAGATGCAGATTGGGCCGGAAGTGTGGATGATAGGAAAAGCACAAGTGGTGGTGCGTTCTTTATGGGTTCCAGACTGGTATCTTGGTTCAGCAAGAAACAGAGTTCGATTGCCTTGTCTACAGCTGAAGCGGAATATGTTGCTGCTGCATCTTGTTGCACCCAACTCCTTTGGATGATGCAGACTTTGCAGGATTTTCAAATCACTTGTACACCACCAATCCCCATCTTATGTGATAACACAAGTGCAATCAACATCTCAAAGAATCCTGTTATGCATTCAAAAACCAAGCACATACCAATCAAGTATCATCTTCTCCGGGAAAAAGTGCTTGAACAGAAGGTCAAGTTGGAGTATGTTCCTTCTAAAGAACAAGTTGTTGATATTCTCACGAAACCATTGCCCAGGGACACTTTTGAATACCTCAGGCAAAAGCTGGGGGTTGTTGATGCATCATCTTATTGTTGAACCTCTTCTGATTGATGGTACAGGTTCAGGGGGAGCATATAATGCATTGTTGGCATTATGGAGGATGTGCAAAGTAGCTGCAATATGTCTCTATCTCTTTCATGGTGGATTATGGTTCTTCGTTGCAAATTTGGTTCATATTCAGGGGGAGCATGTTCTTAGGGGGAGCATAACCCTTTGCCCTTGATGTCAAAGGGGGAGAATGAAGCTGAAGCTTTGAGGTTTCCATCAAGTCCAAAGGGGGAGATTGTTGGCATTATGGCTAAAGTGTTGTCCTTGATGGAAACCCATTCAGGTGATAGACCACAGTACTTCAAGTCAGTAGCAGAGATTGATGATCAGCTATCAAATATTGAAGAAAATAAGGGGTACGCAGGTACACCTTGCATAAGGTGCGTACACGCAGGTCAGTGTTACATAAAGTGCGTACATACCCGTAGTTATCCCATCCAGGAGGTGCGTACCCCTAGTGCACACATTTCAAGGCAAAGAAATTCACATGTGGGGTTTTCTTATGTTTTACTCTTGGTATTTAGCCGACGGTATTGTGTTATTATGGTGTCGGCTCGTGGTATTGATCCATGATTTAAGGAAGAGCTTTCCGATATAAAGCAAAGGAGATCATTTGGCTTGAGTATGTTTTTGGTTGAATATCTTATGAGGGCTAGATCTGACATATTATGATCTCTCTTGGGAGTATGTCTAGATCTAAATAAGGCGAATCTACTGATGGATCGAGATCTCTTCAGCGCATGTTCAGATCTGTAGATCTGACTGTTTGGGTTATTTCTGAAGTCTTGAAATCATCTATGCCCGAAGGTACGCAGGTACAGTGAGAGAAAAGTGCGTACATACGCAGGAACGAAGCGTTTCAGGTGCGCCGGTATGCAGGCACAGAAGGGTTTCAGGTGCGCCGGTACGCAGGCACAGAAGGGTTTCAGGTGCGCCGGTATGCAGGCACAGAAGGGTTGCAGGTGTGCCGGTACACAGGCACAGAAGGGTTGCAGGTGCGTCGGTACGCAGGCACAGAAAGGTTGCAGGTGCGGAGGTCCGTAGGCAGTTCAATGGACTCAGAGCGAGGTACGCAAGCTAGCAGTTGAGCAGGGTGCGTACGTAAGCAAGCGAGTAGTTGAGCAGGGTGCGTACTGTAAGCAGGCAAGCAGTTGAGCAGGGTGAGTACTGTAAGCAGGCAAGCAGTTGAGCAGGGTGCTTACGTAAGCAGGCGAGCAGTTGAGCAGGGTGCTTACTTCTCTTAAAATCTTTGTTTATCATTGTTGTGTTCTGGGTTTGGTCCTATTATTGTTGATCTGGTTACTACAGTTGACTGGGTGATTCTCTTATACTTGATGATCATTTGATGCTTATGGATCCAGTTTGAAAATTTATGAAAAGTGGTCCTTGTAAGAAAAGAAGTAGGGGGTTGTAGCTCCCTTCCAGGAGAGACTGGAAAACGAGAGAGAGAGTTGTAGCTCTCTGCATGTTGCAGCCTGCGTACTGGTAAAGGACTGCACCAGTACAAAACCATTGTAAAAGGAGTTTCTAATTTGAAAGAAGATAGAGACATATTGCAGCAGGTGGTTTTCACCCACATTGGGTTTCCACCTTACATCTTGTGTTCTTTGGTGTGACTATCTGTTTTCTTTTGTTCATGCTCATTATTTTATGGTACTGACATGCAAAAATAATTCAAAGAACAAATAAAGAAGATTTATTAAAAGAATTAGATAATACTGATTCACCCCCCCTCTCAGTATTATTTCCAACACGTGATTCTAAAAACACCTTAGGGAAGAAGAGTGCAAGACTCCATGAAAGATATGCAAAGGTTCAAAACTAGATGAGAGGACACAACTTGTCATCAGGCCCTCCTTCTAGTGCCATAAATGTTGACGGTGTTGAACTCGCCAACATGTCAAAGGGATCTCCCCGGTAAGAATTCCCAATTAGACCTCAGACCATTTGGTGTAGGCGTCCCAGCAGTGGGCCATAAGGTAATGCCTTGACCACGATGTCCCACAGAGGAAAGTAAGATAACTCTGTCAGTAGCAAGGGTGTGACTGAAGTAGTGAGTCAAGGAAGGTGTATGAGAGGTTCTAACACTTTGAAGGGGGAAGGAGGTGAAGGTGAGTTCCAGGTTGAAAGGGATCAATCCCAACTTGGCTAGGAACACACAACACAAAATGACATGAAAAACGTCCAGTGGAGCATTCCACTCGGATGCGGCAGTCACATAATACAAGGTAAGATAACACGTACAACAATCATGGATCAATCTGAGACAAGTGCGATGGTTATTACAACAAGGTTCATGTGAAAGGTCTGTCTAATGTCTGGAAGAGTAGTCGACATGGACGGTGACAACATTAACAACATATCAACACATTAACAACAAGATTCATATAATTGCATGTGAATCAGTTCATACACAAGTACGTAAGTTAAACAATATATATCATTAAGGAAACCAGAGTAGTCCAACTACAATAACAACATATGCATGAAAATGTGCTGGCTTTTATTATATAAAGAAGTGTAAGCCACAATCATACAATACATCCATGTAAACCTGCTAGCCTATTGTAGCACCATTTACCACTCTTGGTATATGTGATGCTTTGTTTATTGCCTAAGGAAACCCCTCCTTCTAGACTTGGTCCAAATATATAAAAAACAGTGTTTTATTCCCTGTACGCTACTTTGCCAAGAGCTAAAAGTGTGTACACGCGGGTTAGTCAATACCCAACCCGCGTATATGTATTAAAACACTTTAAAAAATTAAATTTCCTTAATTATGGGCAAAGTTCACGGGTTTTACCTGTTGATTACCTCCTATTGCCCCCCAACTATTTCCCAACTAAAAAACAAACCGGGAGAGGTATAAATAGACCTCTATGGGAAGGCCTTAAGGAGAAGAAGAGATAGTGTTATTATATTGAGATTATCCCTGACTGAGTCTGATGAATCCCTATGCCTCATGCACTTCCCCAAGCTTCAGGAAACCCTTGTTTCCTGGATTATAGATATCCTTCCTTTTCCTTGAGATATCATGGTGTTGGTGATGGAAGAAGATTGTTGAAGGCTGGGATAGGACAAATCCGAAGGACGGTTCTTCTCGGAGCTAGAAGAAGACTCAGGTGAATTCTCTCCATGTTATTTATAGCTTACTACAATAAAAGAAATGTTGTCCTGTTTCCGAAATTAACTATGTCTATGCATAAAATTATGTTTTAATTCATATATGAATGTCATTTTGATGTATGATCAATCATTTGTTTATATGATATAAAGTCAATTTCGTGAATATTCTTTACTTCTATACTACTATGTATGTTCGAATTGAATGATTTTTAGGTTTGAAAATCATCAGGAGTTGTAGAGGCTTTGAACCTTGAGACCTACTGGAATGAAGGAAATTTGGGTATGGTCACGCTTATGTAGTTTGATAATATAAGCATTTTTCTTGAGCTGTATGAGTATTTCTTGTTTTAGTTTGCTTCCGCTCTATTGGGGTTCTAACCCAAAGCCCTAGGGTTCTTTTACCCAAAACATAGCCCCAACAGCGGAACATTATAGCCACATCTGCCTGCTCCTCTAAAGAGATGTACTAGCTCTGTGCAATGGAGAAGCCAAGGCACGTTACAATACTATCCAAGCTTTCTTCAAGATAGTCTCAGTAGAAGCTTGGCTGACCAAAAGCCTCTACAATGAGTTATGAGGGAATATTTATAGCAAAGGGTGGGGTGACCTTTGACATTCCCCTTTGTGAGATTTCAACTATCGTCGTGACTCTTCACCTACTCTATGATTGTTACATCCAACCATTGACAATTGACTTACACTTCACATGACTCAACATTACAATGCACATGTACTCATGTGAGACAACATGGCTTGAGCAAGCCTTGCAAGACATCACTGACACTCGGTCCACTGTGATGAGACCAACTCTTTGACATGCTTGTGAGGTGAAGGTGGTGAGTTGATGCCAAGCTTGGTCATCCATTATGGTGTGCATGCACCTCATGGTGACATCTTGCTGAAGCGAACTCTTGCCTCCGTTGCAACCGGTGCATTAGTTTGGCCCCTTCATCCAACTCATCTGCTAACATGCGCATTGTCTTCTTGGGTGCAACCAAACTGGAAACACATTGATGCATAGTGTCCATGTTGATCTTCAAATGTGTGCTGGTGGTCATGTGCATCAACTTGCTGAAGTACATGTTCAACTCCAATTGGAATTGCTTCTTGTCTATGCCTTGGTGAGTGTGTTGAATAGGTTGGATTGCATGCGTGCCCACAATGACATGCATGTTGGTAAATCCCTTGCATGAGATCACTAACACTGCTCACCATGTTTGCTCCATGTTAGCTATTGGGATGGATCTTTAATTTGTACAGGCGTAGTTTCATACATGAGTACACGATGCGCCCACTGTTTTTCTTGTTCCTATTGCAACTCATTTGTTTGTCTGTGTAGCTTCATGTTTTTCCTGAGTTCCTACTTCAGCACATGCAACTCCTTCTTTGTTTCATCTTCTGCCTTCATGTGATCTTCATGTCGTGTTGTAACTTCATAGCCAGAGTCTCCAAAGTTCCTCTCATCATCAATGGACCTGCTTGAGCTTGCAACCTTGTTCCAAATCGGTGTTGTCAATAGCCCTCCTCTTGCATTCGTTGCATTTGGTATGATGTCTTCAGCTGCTATTCATTGATCCCGATTTAAATAGGAACGTAATAAATTACAGAGATAACCATAAACATAGAGATGCAAGGGAAATAATAATTCATTTCATTAATGTAAAATACTAAAATATGATTACAAACAGCAATGGAAATAAATCAGCTAGGCAGATGGTGGCTTATCTCTGAGAAGAGATGTGGTGGCTACATGCCTTCGAACTGTCTTACAATGAGGCTCGAAGGCCTATTTATTTTTGAGAAATAGTGGAAAACCCTTAACATCCCAAAACCTAACCCTAGAAGATGAAACGCCAAATTGTGGGCCCCGTTTGGGTAAATTGGTACATCAATTTCCCGGGGTCGTAACTTTGGCATATGATCTCCATTTGACGTAGAAAATAGCTCATTAGAAAGATCTATCATAGCACTACTACATTAGGAAGAGTAACATCCGTCCATGGACCCATGTTGCTCCCATATTTCCCAATAAACGTCGTTTAGGGCCTCAAAACGACTCTGGAAGTTCAGGACCCGAAAAACCACTAAAAATAGAAAATTGTGCTACAATTACGGAAACTGGAAAACTAAAAGAGATAATTGTGGGGGTCCAAATGGGATAGGTGGGTGGCCACCAGCATCCACCTGGATCATTCCTCCTCCCTTAGGAATAAATGGTCCCCATTGCATTGAGTTCCTCCATTTGCTAAACTTGGTCCCTGGTGAACTGTTCTACAATCTTTGATGTGTCTAGTAATGGTGGGAAGCATGGTTGAGGGCATTCCACATGGAAAACGTGGTGCAAACGAAGGAATGGAGGAATGATGTGCTCCAAAGAATTATTTCCCACAACCTTGGGAATGGTGTAAGGACCATGTCAGCGTGGTTGGAGTTTCTAATGAGGTCTTGTAAGGCATTCTTTCTACAGGTGCAACCAAACTTTGTTGCTCACCTGAAGCTTGTGTGGTACCCCTATGGGTGAGGATAAGTTGTTCCTGTGTGCTGTCATGACCGTATACCTTTGCTACTACTGTTGTTGCGTGGAGGAACCATTTGCGGGGGTCATGGATGTGGTGATGATCTTCCCCTTAATTTCGGAGTGAACCAAACAGATGAATTCCCTGGTCTGGGAGATGAGCTTGCTGCCCTTCTTAGCAGTGATCAAAGAGGTGGTGGTAGGTGTGGCTACCTTTGGTATCCCGTATAATGAATTACACAAAGAAATAATGACAACATGAGGCCTTGACTCATACACAGCATGTCGCCTCCACAATTATGGCTGGCCTAATAGTACATCACAAACATCCAGACGTGTAACATCACATAATACCTCATCTGTGAAGGGCTTGATGCTGTAGGGAAGGCGGCACTGTTGGTGAACTTTGAGATCTCATCCTTCATGAAGCCACCCCATACTGTACGGCTGTAGGTGTGGTGTAGTCAGTAGGCCCAACCGCTTCATGACCTCTACCGAAATGAGGTTCTTTTGGCTGCCACTGTCGACAATGAATTGCATTGGCGAACCCTTCACCCACATCTATGAGTGAAAAAGACGCACCCCTCCTCTGGGTCTTCGGGCTCATTCTTCTGGATCTTGATAGTGGCAATAGTGACACTGGGCTCCGCATCAATGAATTTCTTCCCTTTGCCATTCCCCTCGTCAGGTTCTGACTCAGGGTCGGAACATGCATCTGATTCTAAAGCCTTGAACTCGGCCACCAGCGACTACTTGGTCCGACACTCACTTGTGTTATGAGTGGGGCTCTTGTGGAACTCACACCACTTTCCTATGTCCTTCTTCAACTTCATGGTGTTGTTATTTTCTTGTAGCTTCGATGGGCTGTCTTGGGTCAACCCACCTTGGCTTTGTCCTTTGGTATTCAGATTTGCAGATCTGAAGTCTTGCTTCTTCTGTTTGAACTTTTGCTCGATTTTGACAGCGTATCGGTATGCCTTGACGAGCGAGGAGATGTTTAGGAACTCCACCTCTTCCTGGATGTATCTGTATAGGTAGCTGCAGTGTTTGAGTACCAAATGTAGCTCAGAGTCCTTGATACCCAACTGTGTGCGAAGGGTATGAAAAATGTTTGTGAACTCTGGCACATGTTGGTCCCTTCTCTGCCGCAATGTGGTCCATTTGATGTATTTGTCCTCAAAGCTTTTGAGAGGGTAGTACTGCTCCTTGAAGGCATCTCGAAATGAATCCCAAGTGGATGTGGCTAAAAATAGGGAGCCCGTACTTTCATTCTTCTACTCGCAGTAGGTTTCCCATCAGTCCTTGACGTGGGGGGCTGCTTTGAGAAGAGAAAAAACAATCTTTTCTCGACTCGAAAATTCATGAATAGAAAAATACCCATCTAGCACATTTAACCATTTATCTATGGCATCTGCATCTAATTGACCCTCAAAGATGGGGATTTCAAAATTATCTTATACCTTAAAGGTTGTGGCATTTCCAGAGTAGCTGTTGGAAGCCAATGCATCACCTCTAGGTAGCCGATGAAGGATCTACGCAAAGCTATCCATCATCACGTTCTTTTGCTGCTCGAGGGCTTCTTCAAGCAAGATTTTGATAGGATCTCCTACCATCTCATCTTTCTTTTCATCTGCCATGGGAGGCCGTAAAGATTTGCGAGGTTGGTCTTGCAAAGGTTCGACCAGTTCAAGCCCTAACTCCTTATATCCTGACCTCGTTGGGGACATGCAAAGAAAAACGGAGAAAAAGAAGATTTCTCTAATACCACTGATCTAGATTTAAACAGGAATGTAATAAATTATAGAGATAACCATAAACATAGAGATGCAGCGGAAATAATAGTTCATTTCATTAATGTAAAATACTGAAATATGCTTACAAACAATAATGGAAATAAATCAGCTAGGGCAATGGTAGCTTATCTCTGAGAAGACATGTGGCCACTACATGCCTATGAATTGTGTTACAATGGAGCTCAAAGGCCTATTTACTATTGAGAAATAGTGGAAAACCCTTAACATCCCAAAACCTAACCCTAGAAGATGAAACGCCAAATTGTGGGCCCCGTTTGGGTAAATTGGTACATCAATTTCTCGGGGTCGTAACTTTGGCATACGATCTCTGTTTGATGTGTACAATAGCTTGTTACAAAGATCTATCCAAGCAATACAACTTTGGGAAGAGAGAAATCAGTCCATGGAACCATGTTGCTCCCAGATTTCCAAAAAAGCGTTGTTTAGTTCCTCAAAACGGCTTTAGAAGTTCAGGACTCGAAAAACTGCTAAAAATAGTAAATTGTGCTACAATTACGGAAATTGAAAAACTGAAAGAGACAGTTGTGGGGGTCCAAATGGGATAGGTGGGTGGCCACCAGCATCCACCTGGATCATTCATGATGCTACTTGTTGTGATGCTACTACTGTCATATCTTGATGTCCTTGTCTATGAAAAACTTGACGTCTTCGTGGGTAGGCAAGTCCATAGACACTTGATCGACTGCATCCCCAAGTGTGCTCTGAATGGTGTCTTTGTCTCTACTCTCTTGGAAATCACTGTACCTAAACCTGAGAGGCATATGAACACCTACCATACTTGGAGACATGGAAACACTCATGGCATGCAATTTGTCATTCGAAAACCAAAATGAACATGAGAACTGACTTGCAACATACCTGGGTGAATGATCATGAATGTTGCGCAATTTCGGCCAAGGGGTTGGGAGATTGATTGCCAAGACTACACAAGGCACAGTTTGGCTGCTGGGAGACTGACTGACTGCTATAACTACGTAATGCACAGTCTAGTCTAGCTGCTGACTGCTGGGATTGTGCAATGCGCAATTCCAGCTGGGAAGGACTACTGGCCCAGGGACAGATTTGTGCAATTTCTTGGGCCAAGCACCCACTATCCTCCAAAAATATGCAAAAAATTCCTGGAGGTCAATGTTGGGAAAGAATTCTCAAATATGGAGAGGAAGGTGATCCTTCCTTCCCCATATTACACAATGCAGCCTTGGTGAAGCTAGAGTCTGGGCCAAGGTTGGCCTGACTCGTCGATAGGAAACTGGACGAAACTAAGATAGTAAATGCATATCGACACTAAGTGATAGCAGAAGTGATTGACAGTGCATGCAAAACATGAGTGAAATATTCAGCAAACATATCAACATGCATGTGGGTGAGGCAGTTCTTCGGTTGGGAGAACATTCATGCAAAACAGTTTCATGCATGAGACAACAGTGAGATAGCAACGAAAACTAAAACAAAGCTAGGACAAGCTAGTATATATGTAAACGACAGCAAGCACTCAAAGAAGTCAACCAAATAGTACTCCCATAGGCGAAAACACAAAAATCGAAAAAAAATGCAACACAAGGCATGGGAAGTGGGCTTACCCCAAAACAGTTGAGCTAAATGCGTCGACTTATCCTAGATGTGATGTGGGATGTCAGGGCTGCAAGGTTGATGTGAGTAATTAGCTCTATAGTGTTTGTTGATGAATTTTTTTAACATCAAGGTTGTGATGCGCATGCTACAAATCTAAGGGAAGCGACACTTGGTGGGAGGTTTTGAAATTTCTCGTTGCATGCAACCTCCAACTACTAAACATAGATCCCTGAAACAAAGGATGCCTTTGCATGCTACCTTGGGAGAAGAAGCCCATGCATGCAAGTATATTTTTCTCAGTCCCGGAGGGAACTGGTCAACTTAGCTGCACATGCAAGAGACTGCTCAACTATTGGAGAAAAATGCGCATTTCTGGCTGGGAGCTGGGATGACTACCCAAGAGATTTGTGCAATTTCTGGGCAGAACATCTGTCTGTTTCCTAGATTTGCACAAATCTTGGGTTGAACAGCTTACTTCTAGGAAAAAAATTTCAAATCCTGCTGGGAGGGTTGGCTGGCAGGATTGCGCAATCCTAGAGCCCAATAGGCTGTCAGAGAGGATTGCATAATTCCTAGAGGGAAGGTTGGTTGCCCTCCAGAAATGTGCAATTTTCAAGGGGAAACTGCTCAACCTATAGCTGGACCAAGTCTGGGTGAGTAGCCTATGAGGGGAATGGATCAATTGTGATCGACATGCTTCCTTTGTGCGAGGAAAACACTAAAGGTTAAGAACTTGACGAAGCAAGGCAAGTTGTTGTGAAGGTTGGAAGGGAGGCTCCAAAATGAGGCTAAGGAAAAATTTTCAAGGGTGGTTGTAGCTACTACAACACTTAGTATAGGAGTAGGTTCACTCGTTAGCTTGGACTCCATGACTAGAATTGCCACCTAGACCATCCTTCCCATTCCTTTCCCTCCTGCAAGATTAGATAGCATTATCTTTTATATCTATGAAGTTATCAATTAAGATTTTTTCTCCAAATATGAATGAGATAGTTAGTGCATGGATGTTTGAATTCTAAGATGATAGAGTAACTTTATATTTTCAAGCAATATTGATAGCTAGATGATGAATTGAAAGATTAACATAGTTTCCTTTTTTCAAGTGATTTATTTCATTTCATAGCTAGATGATTTATGTCATTTCATAGCATTTACCGTTTGGTAGCTTTCATTTCCTGAATAAATAAGCATTTACTTTCCCTGCACTAGAACTAGCTTTACATTCACTGTCAGTAGTTAGACTCCCTTTAGTTCAATAGAGGACTAGTCTAGAACCCTAATGGTCAAGTGACCCAATTGAGAAGTGACATGAGTAGAATGATGCATCTATTGTGTATATAGCACTGTCACCTCCAATTTTATACAAAAACTCGGGTTCATAAAGTAAAGTTGGTAGCCCTAGGAGTTGTAGCATTCTTCCTGCAATACTGAGCCTCATCAATTTTTGGCATCGTTTCCAGGGAGGTTTCTAGGTAGATGTAATTTCTTCTTTTATTTCTAACTTTCATTCAGTAGGTAGATGTTATTTTTCTTTCCTTTTAGTTTTACAATTGAATTAGAAAAACACATAAAAAGAAAAAAAATCTTTCATGTCTCATAGGAGTAGAGAAAATTTAAGGAATTCTTTCCAAAACCCCCATACCATCTAACAATCAACCTTTCCTCTTCTTCAGTGACTATCAACTTCCCTCTCTGACTGCAAGGGAGTTAGAGGACCCATTAGGTGAACAACCAAACATCTTTAAAGAGCCTATTGGGGAAGAATAAGAAGAAACCATTGCACACACTTACATCATGGCTGAAAACATAAATGAGAGTTCATTTCCCATTAGAGAGACTAATGGAGATGCTAGGATGAAAAGCATGGGCCCCTCTGCCCTTAATCACTTCCATGGCTTAACCTCATAGGATCCTGATAACTTTTTGTTTGAGTTTTCTGTGATCGATAGAAATTATGATTATACCTATGACGACTAGAAGTTGAAGTTGTCCCATCCACCTTTAAGGATGCAACCTTGTGTTGGTTCATGGGTTTACCTAGGGACAACATGACTACCTAGGCTCAAACGTAGCAAGACTTGAACAACAAGTACAACGGCTATTGTAGGTCCAAAGACACCAAAGAGGAAATATTTATAATGACCTTGGGATATGATGAATTGTTGGCTTGTAGGGGCCTGACCCAGGTTCAGAGCTAATTTAGCCAAACAAATCTCGTACTACTGGCCCTTTCAGCAATAGTCCGTGGAGCACGGACTGAGGTCTCACCCGAAGTAGTATGGGAGGGTGCTAGAACCAGGTTTTTGCACCCTAAAGATGTCTGATGATTTTAGGTGGTTTGTGGTTTGACCCTACATGCATGTCGCTACACGCACCTATTAGTACCTCGCAACCTGTGATGCTACCTTCGCGTAGCCCTACTCAAGGCTCGATCCACATTAGTACCCAATCCCTTACTATTATCTCGATATTAGTTGATCACATAGCTTATTTGCATATGTTTAGTTATACTTAATAGTGTTCACCATTCATACCAGTGTGCGTGATAAATAAAACAGTATAAATGCAAAAGATATCAAATATATAATAATTCAAAACAGATACACAAGATTTGGAATCAAACTTCTCTTTATTATCTCTTTCCTTGGTTACAGACCTGGACTCTACCCTATGCACTCAGCTACAGGGGTCCGTGCACTCAGCTGCGGACTCTACTAGGCCTCTGTGAACTCAGCTGTAGAGCCCCTTCCTACTACTACAACCCAAGATACTAGACTCATGCTCTATGCTCACTATCTTCTTGACTCCATTCGGTTTTCCATGTATCTCTAATTTCTCTTTACAACTTAGAGCCTCGCTCTATTTATAAAATTCCATGGTTCGTAGACCATGGGTAGGCCAAAACTACATTCAAAACTTAGGGTGGACAACCCTATGACTCTAGCATCCAATTCGCGCTTCGTGCCCACAATTCACGGAGTCTTTACAACAATAGTACTCAAAACTGGGGCTTTGAGCCCCAAACCATGTTGTGGGGGGATTCCATGCCCAATAGGCCCCTAACACAAACATCGTGACTCACCCTCGAGTCACTCTATCAGTGCAGTGATCTTGGTGTAGAGTCCCTCCAACTATTCACATACGGCAGTAATGTCTGCCACGCGTTGAGTTGCTGCTTGCTAAACCTGCTCCATTCATACCTCTATGTCTAAATTATGTCCTTACATCTATATTAGCATCCGCTGTGTATGTTTATAGTCTCGCGCCCTTGTCCAGCTCCTTGGGTTGCGAAGATTATGCCTCGACCGGTTAGTCAAATAGTCGGCCCACCCATGTAGGGATTCAAGCAGTTGTCGTTTACTTTGTCTAGGAAGGGTTCTCCATTTAGTTTGACTAGCTAGATTGCGCCTCCTTTTGTGACCTCCTTAACCATGTATGGTCCCATCCAGTGCATTCTAAATTTCCTTGGAATTTTTTCAAACTTACTGTCATATTGTAGCACTAAGTCGTTTACCTTGAAGGTGCGCAACTTGATATGGCAGTCGTGCCAGGCTTTTTCAAGCTGCTTTTGTAACTGCTGATGAAATCTAGCCAAAAATCATTCTTCCTTGAGTTCTTCTAATTTCGCGAGCCTTTCTTCCAGGGATTTTCTGTTCATCATGCCTATAAGTGCTACTATTCATAGACTAGGTATGATATATTCCATTGGCATGACAGCTTCTATGCCATAGACTAACCGGAAAGGTGTCTATCCCATCAGTTTCTTGCACGTTGTCCTGTAATCGCATAGCACGACAGGTACGTGTAGGTCCCAATCGTTTTGCTGCGTGTTGCACACTTTGGTCAACACAGTCTCCAGTATTTTGTTGAATGCCTCTACTATCCCATTAGCTTGTGGGTGGTACAGTGTACTTTTCTGATGATACACCCAGAACTCTTTTGTGAGTGCACTAATGGTTTCATTTAGGAAATGTGTTCTGCGATCACTCATTAAGATTTTCGGACAACCAAATCGGGCCAACACATTTTTGAACAAAAACTTTGTAGCCATGGTGGTCATGTAGTCTTTTACCAGCTGTGCTTCTACCCAACGTGTCAGGTACTCCATTGCGGTGATGTTGTAGCGTGTGCTCGTCTTTCCCTGAGGTTTGATCTGTCCCATAAAGTTGATTGCCCATTTCTCAAATGGTTATAGTGTCATTTGTGGATTTAACGACTTCTCACCCCTCTGTGATGGTTTTCCATTCCTTTAACATATATCGCAAGCTTTACAATGCGCTTTCAAATCCTGGTGTAGGGTTGGCCACCATAACCCTACATGAAGAATATTTTGTGCGGTCGCACATCCTGCATAGTGTCCTCCTGCAGCACCCCAATGTGCTTCCATGAAGATCTGGCTTCTTTTGAATTCAGGTACGTATCTTCACAATATCTCATCATTTCCCATTTTATATAGGTGCCCCACGATGACAGAAAAATCTATCATGCACACCACCAATTCCTTCTTTTTTTGGACGAAATATTCCTTTAGTGTCATCCCTATTGTCAGAAAATGGATTATATCTTCGAAGTGCTCGTCCGCAACGCATACCGCAAAGATTTGTGCATCAGGTAGTCCCTCCTCCAAATTAGTGGGTTCCTTTCCTGTCTCAATTTGCAACAAGTGATCTAGTTCTACATTCAAGTGTCCCTGCTTGACTATGACCTCATAATCATATTCCTGGAACAATAAGAGTTACCTGCATATGTGCCCCCCACAACACAGGCTCATTGACCAGGTATTTCGACGCAAAATGGTTGGTATACATCTTGAAATGTCCTCCAAGTAAATAGTGTCGATATTTTTGGAGCACGTAGACCATCGCTAACCCCTCATGCTCGGTGGTGGAATAGTTCTTCTCTGCTTTGGACAACCTTCGGCTTGCAAATGTGATAGGGTGATCCAAACCTTCCCCACCCTCCTGTGTGAGCACTGCTCCCAGCGTGATACACAATGCATCAACATGGACATGAAACTCCACATCCCATTTTTGGAAGACCAGGATTGGAGCGGAGGCCAATTTCCCCTTCAAGATATCCAAACTTTTCATACAATCGTCATTCCAGCAAAATGTAACATCCTTTTTCAATAATTTTTCCATCGGCGTGGTGATTTGGGCATAGCTTTTGATAAACTTTCTGTAGTATTTGGTGTGTCCCAAGGTAGAGTGTAGTTGTTTAACACTTCAGGGTGCTTCCAAATTTACAATAACGATAATATTCAGAGGGTCCACCATCAGTCCTTGTTTTCAAACCACATTTCCTAGCAGGTTTCCAAAGGGAATGAGGAATGTGCACTTCTTAAGGTTCAACGCAATCTAATGTCATTGGCAAGTATCCAGCATCAAGCGTAAGCTTGCTACATGGTGCTTAAAAAATCCAAAGGTAGTCCAATCATCCAGATAGACCTCCAAGAACTTGTGGATGTATTCTTTGAGTGCAACCACCACGATGCACAAAAAGATGGCTGGCGCGTTCTTTAATCCAAACGACATAACGATGTATTGAAAGCAGCCCCATTCTGTTGTGAAGGTCATTTTGCTCCTATCTTTTGGTGCGATCTTGATCTGATGGTACCCTAAGAACCCATCGTGAATGAGTATGCTTCCTAGCCGCCAAGATTCTCCAGTACTTCATTTGTGAACAGTGTCAGGAATGGATCATCACCAACATTCTCTAGTACTTCATTCATGAACAGTGTCAAGAATGGATTGTGTACATAGGCATCATTCAGCTTCCTAAGGTCCGTGCATATTCTTATTTCACCCTTCTGCTTGTTCTCCTGTACTACCATAGGACTCACCCAATCAAACTCTTCCAATGACTCAATAATTCCAGCTATGAGCATTTTGTGTAATTCTTCACGAACCTTTTCCTTATATTTCAGATTCAAGCGGTAAGTACACTGTTTAACCATCTTCGTGTCGGGTTTCAGGGTGATATTCATCATCCCTAAATCGCCAACAATCTCTTTTAAGTCCATAATTTTGGCCGGGAACAAGTCTTGGTATTCGTAGAATAACTCAATGACCTTATCCACCATGGCATCATCCCAATAGTCCCCAAGCGTTGTGTACTTGGGCTCCGCCTCAGTTCCAATGTTTACCTACTTTATTTTTAGCGGCGCGGTGATGTCAGGATCCTCAATCAATGGTGCTCGAACCTTGCGACATCCTTCCGTTTTGGGAATGTTAATATTTGTGGGTCCTCATCATCTTCTTTGACATTTACATTGTAACACTCTAGCATGTAGCTCAGTTGTGCCACCCATTCTAGCTGAAGTAATTCCATTGGTTCCTGGGGTATTTTGAAGAGAGCTGCTTTTACTGCCTGTAGCGCATTGTCAACAGTATCCCACCAACAATCTTCAAACGTGAACATTAATAGAAATCCCTTGCACAATATAATCTATTCGTTCGTACCATGGTGGAGCTCCATCTCAATATACCAATTCATGGGTATGACATCCAGGATATGATAGAATAAATGTACCCATTCAAGCTATGCCTCTTCCCCATAGACCTTGGTCCATTTCGCGAGGTGTGTACGTGGATCATCCTGTCCGTTATACTTGTCTACTAGCTACATTTGCAGTTTCCCAAATTGTAGGCACATCATCCTTCTACATCCGCGCCAGTCCTCAAAACTTCTCTGATGTGTACCCCACCACCTCGCGGGTATCGCACGCAGTGCCCATTTCAGAGCATCGAACCACTACTGTTCCAACACTGCGCTTTCAAATTTGTTTAGGAATTCATCCACCACTGTCAACCTGTCATACATAGGTAGATCCTTACCTCTATTGTCACACAGCACAGTGATCTAACCATCATGTTACAACTGAGCGTTGATACTTCATGCAACTAATTTTTCCATTGCTCTATTTCTTCGTTTGAATCCGAAGTGCAGGAGCTTTCATGCAACCACGAAATCCTACCATCTGCAGTCAGGTTCACTCAATCCTATTCTCATGTGGTTATCTTGTAGATGCAATAAAGATATTCATCATTATCATCGTTGCACACCAGTTCAGTGTATTACGCTCCTTCAGCAGGATCTAGCGGTACTACTACACGTAGTGACATTTTCTCAAAGATCATTTTGCGCTTCTTCATATTTATGACTCCGTTCATATCAGTGGCCTAGTCTATGCCCAGTAGTGTAGGATATGGATTGATATCATCGACAATCTCTATCACTTCAAAATCTGCCAGCACGCTTGTACCTTCAATATCCACCATTACTCCTTGCAATCTTCCCATGGGAAGGATCTTCTGCTGGTTTGCCATTTGCAATTGAATAGGAGACCATTATAGTGTGGGTTTGCCCATGCGTTCCCATGTTTTTTTTGGCAGTACATTCATGTCTGATCCGAGATCCAGAATTACCTGATCCATTTCATACTCTCCAATTTGTACATTCAATCTCATTTCCCTTCCTGTGCGCAATGCATTCTTTCCAAGTTTTTGGACCACGCATGGTTCTCCTGACCCTGTGCACCTAGTGATAAGTTCCTGTAGTCCTTTTACAACCTTTCTTTCATGTATTAGTTTCATGCATGTATCCAGAAAGGTAGCGAGCACTAAAGGATCCATCCCTAGTTCTAGTTGATCCTTACTACCTGAATTGGAGGCCTTCATTAAGCTCTTCTGAGCTTCCATGAATGTCTCCTTCACATGTTCTAAATCAAATTTAGGTTCCTTTGTAGGAGACTTGCCCATGCGCTTTCTTCTAACCGCTTACCTTTATCATTGCCAATGATAATACCACTTTTGAGCACTATGTTTACATTCGGGTCTTCTTTGCACGGCTCAAACCTCATCATTTTCAAATTCTGAGTTGGAGGAGGCTGGAGTACCCCTTTTTTGTGCAGCCTCACTATCAATGTAGGGCAGTCTTCTGCCTCATGATCAAACTAAGTACAGTACAAACATGATGTCCTCGTCGGATTTGTAAAATCACGGGCATAGTATCGTGGCCCTCTGCAATTGTAACAAATTAGTTGTCTGTGACCCCTTCCTAGTCCCATTCCACCTCGACCTCATCCGCAACCCTGAAATTCAGCACGTGCCATCCATGCATTTGGGTCGAGGGCTCACATTTTGGTCTATACCTTGTAGACAGGAGTCTGATCCATCATTAGTTATTAGCTTCTATAGGTGTGTTCATCATGGCCTACCGACCTGCAAAAATTACAAAACAATTGTTGGGATGCCTACGTATACTTCTGCAATAGATGACAATTATCCATAGTGTGTTTTCCTCCTATCTAACAGATCACACACCATAGTGCAGGTGCCATGCTTGGTCCTGCTTGAGCCTTAGATCTTAATGGCATCGGCCCTCCTCCCACCAAGTAATTCACAAAAATGGGACAATGGTCCTTGTCATGCCCCTGCCCTTTGCATTTTATGCACCATACCTCCTCACGTGCCTCTGGCCAAGGTGTCCTATCCTGTTTCAAACTTTGCATTTCGAAACACAAATTTTGTAGTTGCATGTGGATTTGATGGACTCCAAGACCAGGATCTTGTATAGGGGTCTCACGAAATCTCATTTCCATCTCCATAGCTTCGGCCTGGGTGGAAAGCTTTTGTTGTGATAGTGTCATCCTTAAATGTGGTGTTAGTGACGCTACAAACCAGACGCAGTTTTGTCCATCCATCAAAGTCATGTTAGCTTCATGAATCATACTCTTCAGTATCTGGTCCAGATATAAGGGGGTCTCACCCAGGAGCATCATGATCTCCTTAAACCCGGTAATTGATTGTGTCTCCGACTTTGGCCTGCTAAATTCCCTGTTCAGCATGGCCTGGACTTCTGCAATTCCTGCGTTTGCATGGTCATTAGAATGCTTAATGTCACATGTTAATGCGCGATCCTACAACATGCTTACCAGCGTAGACTTCCTTATATTGTCATCCATGACTCCCTGTGCTTCCCATACCACCCTTAGCATGAACCAAAATTGATCTAGATCATCATTCCCTACTACTCATAATACCGGCAGTTTGATCGTACTCGCCATACTGAACTGTGGTGGTGGCGGAGGTGGGGTGGGTGGAGATGGAGGTGAAGAGGGTGAGATAGGTGGTGGTGTAAGTGGAGGTGGTAAGCATGGAATTTGTTGCCTTATCAAACTGACCATGCTTCTCAGAGAAACTTTCACGAGCTCTTCCTCGCTTTCCCGTGAGGGTGAAATTAAGGGACTTATTTCTAATTCTTCACTACCTCCGTTTCTATAGATCTTTCCACTTCGCATAGTCCAAAACATTAATTTATTCGCATAACTTGCTTTTCACATAATAGCATCTTAATCCAAGTGTTCAAAGATTTAATATACTTACCTCATGGCCCTTTGTAGAAGCATTGTTCCGCCTCACTGTAGCTGATGGTCGTATCCACCACGAAATCAGTGATAAATCCTCCTATAGTTCGATTGAGCCAATGATCCACAGCTTGTGTGATCTTATCTCCTAACGCATCTAGTCTATGCACTAATTCTAGAGTCCACACTATTTGTTTGTCAAGCGTACAGCTTCCCTGACTATCTGCTAGCTTCACGATCCACTCATACATCTTAGAAGGAAAGGATGCAAAGAAAATTTCATGGATTTCTATATATAAGTAGCACTCCAACCACTGCTCCTTAGATACTCATGGATTCCTATTTTCCTACGCCATGGACTCATGAATCTTCTTGTCCAACCACCCTTCAATTTCTTTCTTGGTTGGATTCCAGTGACATGACATTAGACATCCCTTATATAGATCCCGGTCCCGGCAACGGAACCATTTTTTGGCTGGTAGGGGCTTGACCCAGGTTCAGAGGTGATTTAGCCAAACAAATCCTAGTACTGCTGGCCCTTTCGGTAACAGTCTGCGGAGTGCGGATTGAGGTCTCACCTGAAGTAGTATGGGAGGGTGCTAGAACTAGGTTTTCGCACCGTAGAGATGTCTAATGATTTTCGATGCACCACAGTTTGACCCTGTGCACATGTTGCTACGTGCACCTATCAATACATCGCAGCCTATGATGCTACCTTCACACAGCCCTACTCAGGGCTTGATCTGCATTACTACCCAATCCCTTACTATTATCCTGATATTAGTTAATCACTTAGCTTATCTGCATGTGTTTAGTTATACTTAACAGTGTAGATGCAAAATATATCAACCATATAATAACTCAAAACAGGTACACAAGATTTGGAATTAAACTTCTCTTTATTATCTCTTTCCCTGGCTACAAACATGACTCTACGTTGTGCACTCAACTGCAGGGGTCCGCGCACTCAGCTGTGGACTCTATTAGGCCTTTGCACACTCAGCTGCAAAGCCTCTTCCTACTACTACGACCCGAGATACTAGACTCATTCTCTATGCTCGCTATCTTCTTGACTCCATTCGGTTTTCCATGTATCTCTAATTTCTCTTTACAACTTAGAGCCTCACTCTAGGCTAACACTACATTCAAAAGTTAGGGCGGACATCCCTATGACTCTAACATCCAATTCGTGCTACGTGCCCACAATTCGTAGAGTCTTTACAATGATAGTACTTAAAACTTGGGCTTGAGCCCCAAACCATGCTGTGGGGGGATTCCATGCCCAACATGAATGCTTGGAATATTATGAGGAAAGGATCCAACTCAGTCACAAAAGGGCCAGATGCACCCTTGATCCTGAATCAATCAAGTTATTCCTTCTTAGAGGAATCAGGGAGGACATTTTTGAAACCCTAAACATGTTTTCTAGAGGGGACATTTATCATCTATCTTATGATGATATCAAGACAATTTTCAAAAACTATTCTAGGGCTACCAAAAAGAAGGGTAGGGTTAGTCAAGCTTTGGCTAGTTCCTCTTCCTCCAGCACATCTATCAAGAGTGAAATTGGAAACATGTTGGAAGAATTTAAAAGTGAAATATTATACACCCTAGCTCTGTAAGTGGACACCATGAAGATCAAGAGGAAGCAAGAGGAAGTAGAGAGAGCCTTAGCTATATTTTTCCCTAGATGCACTATAAGGAAACCTAGAAATGAATGTCCATTGAATGTTATAGAGGCATGCTCAGTCTATGAGGAAAACCATTCCACAAATAAGTGCCCTTCTCTACTTGGATTTAAGGTTGTATACCAAGGGGATGAAGGTGGGGTTGAGCAACTCTATTATCTCAGTCAAAGGAGGCCTCAAGGACCTCAAACATACTAGTAGGGCATGAAAAGGGCATCCTATTCCTATTAGAATCCAAATCAGAATGCACCTCTTCCCCCTTGGTGTTCTCCTGCTCATCCTTTATGGTACACACCTTCTCCTTAGTATTATGCACCTTAATACCCTTCCGAACCTACCAATCAATCATTTCACCCATATGCTCCCCCACATTATCAGTGGAGTACTCCATCATAAGGTTGGAGGCATCCATTCAATCAACATCCAGCCTTACTAACTCTACCTCCATCTCAATCACAACTCCTTCATCCTGCTCCACCAAACCAACCTCATATTCCTGCTCAACCAAATCTGAAACCAAACAACACACACGCACAATAGGTCTATAATGGAGAGACATCCTACCCTGCTTATGCTCTGGAAATTCAAGAAATCAACCTCAAGTCTAGAAGATTGCTTCCAGATAACCAACCTCCATCTCCACCTAAGGAGCTTGAAGAGGAAAAGGAAGAGAGTGTTCCCAAAGCCAATCCACCTGCTTTTCCTAAAACATTGATCCATCTTAGTCAGTACACCTCAGAAGAGACTGAACTTCTAGGAGAGTTGAAAAACTTTTGTGTTGAAATCCCACTCCTGCAAGCCATCAAGGATGTCCCCATCTACAACAAGCCAATCAAGGAGAAATGCTTCAAACATACTCAGAGGAGAAAGAAAGAAACCCATACCATTAATGTCATTGGAGAGTTGTCTAAATTAATTCTAAGGAGATTGATTTTCCCAAAGTGTCTAGACCCTAGAAGTCTTGTGGTAGATGTGAAAATTCATGGCATCATTTTCCCCCACACCTTGATTGATCTTAGGGCTGCCATCAATGTGATCACCAGGGAGACCATATTCAAATTGATTCTCCAAGGATCCTTAAGAAATACCACAACAGTATCACAGCTTGCAGACAGATCCACAGTAGCTCCCAAGGGAGTTGTTGAGGATGTGATGGTCTCTATTGATTCCTAGGAGTACCTGTTGTACTATGCAATAATCCCCCATTTATTTTAAATAAATTACTTAGGAGATTATTGTATAAATAAATAGGGACCCTTGAAAAATGAAAAACATAGGAATATAGTTAAGTTTAGGGTTTTTGTTAAGAATAAATTTGATTTTTAATAAACAAATCCTCATTAAAGCTTGAATGACCCGAATATGCCTTACTTTAAAAGAAAACTTGACAATATCGCATATCGCAAAGTTTCAAAGAAACAAAGTTTTATTTACTATTTCAAAACTTACGATTGTGATAAAAGATAGCCCCAGGGAACCGAAACATATATATTCCTTTAAAAATATTAAGTATTAACAATATTCCTTCATGGCAGAAATTCCCCACATTGCAACCTTATAACAAAAGAAATATATCACAAGACTGAGTGTTACAGATCTATCTGGGCATATCAACCCCAACTTACAGGTCAATGTTATTAGAGCTCATTAACCCCTACTACAATTGTTACATGCCCTAAAGAAGTTAGTCATCAGAATGCCTTACTCCCAAAGAAGTTCCATCACAGAAAACATCCAAAAATTGCCCCTAAGGATATCAGGATAGGAAGCCTTCTATCAGGCTGCAATGCATTGCAAGAGCTACACTGATTGAGTGATATGCATCGCACTTAGTCCCTCTTTAACCTACAATGAGCGAACTTGGGAAAATTTCCATGAGGGCTTGAAGATTCCTTATCCATTAGAAGCCTCTAGAAGTGTCTCAAGTGCCACTTGCCCATTTTAGTTTTCCCTTGGATGACAAAGGGAATTAGGAAACATCAACCTCCTATCCCCTCTTTCATGGAACTAATATCTAAAAATAGAAAGGCATTCATCATCATCACTAATGACACAACCTCCTTCACTCATCTAAGAGATTTGGGCTGAAAAAGACTGAATTGTAAGGAGATGCTAATGGTATGAAATTAGAATTAAGTCTAAGTATTGTGATAATGTTGGATTGTCTTGTTTTTCATGAGGTGAAGAAGGATAGAAATTGGAAGGATGAAACTAGATCAAGCTCGTGGGTTGTAATATTTATTCTTACAATAAAGCTCTTCAAGATTTTTCCCTTATGTTTGTGTAATCTGTTAATGCATTCATATGTTTATCATGCTTTCGATTCCATGTTATTTATGAACAATAGATCATTATGCTTTGATGGGTCTTTGTTTCTGTATTTGCTCAGGTACTTTCCAAGCAAGTTAAGTATGGAAAGGAGAAGTGAGATCAGTCAAGGGAGAGATAGATCAAGCGAAAGTTGCAAGTTGGTTCCTTATAGTCTTTCTCTTATCTGTTGTTTATAGGAAAAGTAGTAAATTGTTTTGACTATTGTTTCTAGGCTAGCTTCCAAGCCTACAGGGTTAGCGTTTTGTAGAAACACTAATTATCCCCGAAACAAACTAGCGACTCCACTGGGAAAATCTTAACCCTTTTAGTAGCTTATATACCTCCTTAGACACCTTGACATACTTTACCTTTTGTGATTCAGCCTTTTGCATTGAATTTTGGTCAAAATTTGAGGTTAGATGACTCTTGAGTGGCTGCATGGGAATCAATGCAGGCTAGCCTTAGGGACAACACCCTACATCACACTTACGCCTTCTTTGACCTACACTGATTAACAAAGGAATATTTTAATCAACACTATTTTTCCCTCTTTGGCCTGCGCTGATCAATGCAGATTGGCCCTCTTTGACCTGCACTGATCAGTTTTTCAATCATTGAAATCAACGCAGTCTTTAGTGAGAGCCAGTGCACTGCAACGCAGTTAGCTCCTCTATGACCTGTGCTGATCAACCTTAGGTTAAATTCCCACCTTTGGATTGAGTTTTTTCCAAAATTCTTATGATTTCTTGCTTGCTGAAAATCAATGATGTCTTATCTCTGAAAATAGTCTTTTCATCTCCTTAGCCAGCCAGCCCTACTTTGATTGGATTGATTAATGTTTCTTTAATGTTTTCTTTGTCATTATCAGTCTATAGTGAAGGTTAGAATATAGTTGATCGATTGTTTTGTTGATAGAAAAGTGTTGTAAAATCGTCATTTTCTTCGAAAAAATGAAGTGTCGTAAAGTCTTCCTTCATAAATAATCGATTGATTTATTTGTGAATTTGATTTGTATTTTCATTGAAAGGGTCGAAAATCTTCATTGCTTTAAAATCAAAAGTTTCATACAGTCTTCCTTTCCATTTAAAAGAAATTGACGCAAATCGTCATTTTTTATGAAAAGAGTTCTAAATCGTTTGTGCAATACTTTTTATTATTGCATCATTCACATTAAGAGAAACTAAAAAGGAAAACATGCATTGTGCATATTAAAGTTTGTGAATGCTTGAAATGAATGGTTTAGGGAATTGCATCTAGTTTTTGCTCTTTGTTGCTTGTTCAAAAAGTACTTGTATGCTATATCCCTCATAGCTAGGATTTTCATTGTTAAAATTAAATGGAAATAATGCTTCTCATTCTAGTTGCATTCTTAGGAATATTGAAAAACATCACGTGGTGAACCTTGAAAGGAAAATTTCAAAGAAGATCAACTTAAAATTTATCTGAATTAATCCAATAACACATTGGAACTTAACGAAAAACAACTAGAGGTCTAGTCTAGAGACATGTTCTGGCGTCTTTAAACCTAGTGGCTATTATTTTCACTGAGGTTGGGTGATTCCTCCTCTCTAATTCGATAAGTGCTACTACGGACTTGTGCTCCCTATACCGTCAAGTATATGGTGGGAGACCCCAATAGGTTGAAATCCTTTATCCCTAGGAAGTTGAGTCTGCTGCCTTACTGATTGCAATGCACTGAACAAAACATTAAGGAAGATTGACTGCCATATGCAAAGTCCATGGTCATTTCTCTTTCATTTATCACCAAGGTGTATATTGCAGTTTTGCGATTTGTCTGGTAAACCATCTTGTGTAGAATATCTAGAGCAGTCGCTTTCATTCCTTTTCGACTCTTTAAAAGTAAAAGGATCATCTGAGCACTTGTACTTTCAGTCTCATTAAACATTGAAAGCAACTAGAGTCATCTTTTCCTTTTTCTCGACTCTTTAAAAATGAAAGAGCAAAGTTGTGTTCCAGTGTCGTAAAAATTAATTGACTATGGATAACATCCTCCATGCTCTCTCCTTAGTTGATCTTAAGTTGAAACATATGGCGACAAATCCAGAGTCAACCAATCAAGGAATTCCTTTTGATGGAAATCCTAGTCCTTTTCCTCCATTTGGAAATATTGGTGCTCCATATATGGCTACATTGTCCCTTCTGGGATTTACCATTAGCTTGCCAGTATGGTTTTTTTCAACTTCCTTGGTTCAAAACGTCATGATTTCTCCGCAATCGAGTACACCTCCAATTGGACAAAATCAACCTCCAGTTGATCCTAAAGTTGACCCTTTGCCTTCTTCCTCATTTGTTTCTTCCTCCCCTTCTTCCTCTTCGCCTGGTGAAAGTATTGGTATTACTAACTAGGTGGCTAGGAAGAAGAAGAAAGGGAAGAAGAAGAAGAAGAAGAAAATTCAACAGAAGAGCAACCAAGCAACCATTGCTTTGAATGCAACATCTGATGAGAAACTGTCCGTCAAACCTCACAAAGTTTGATATCCATGCAAACTTTGTGCAGGAGACCATATTCTTCGAAATTGTCCTGATATTCCTCAGATCTTAGAAGAATGGTCTTCCCATTAACATCATCCTGTGTCATCAACTTTTGGAGATCATGTTGGTGACACACCATTACCTAGTGCTAGTAAAGTTCATGGAAAGAAGGGTGAAGTTAAGTTTCCCTGTAGGTTATGTGAAGGGATTCACCCCATTCACCTTTGTCCCTATCTGGATGAAGCCAAGAAAGTGTTGGATAATTGTCCTACCTCATCGCAGCAACTTCCATCTGGTTACAAGAAACTATCCCTTAATCCTTCACTAGTTGATGAATTGACTGACTCAAATCAACCGTTGGTCAAACCCACTCTCTCTGAAAGTGAATCCTCCGAGTCTATACCCGACCCAAGTCAACAGGTCAAGGTAACAGTTTACCCAATTCTACCTTCAGCTAATCATACCTTTCCTGAAGAGAGTGAAAATGATACTACTCAGGTTCTTTTCATTTCTTTAGGTTCTAATGAACTTGGGGGTAGTCCTGTTCCATCAAGACAGGAGGAAAATCCTCCAGTTCTCGTAACTCAAGGGGTTAATTCTCCTGTTTATACGGTACCCCCTCCAAGTAGTCTAGGCACTTCCTTTGATTGGAATCGACTGGAAAGATTTCGTCTTCCTTCTTATGTGCCTTTCCAGATCATAGTACAAGTTTGTAATATGATTGTATCTGGCACTATTATAGATGAAGGTGCATCTGTTAGTATCCTTTCCTTAACTTCTTGGCAAGCGCTTGCTTCACCATTGCTTGTGTTTGTTACATAGAATCTGTTGGGTTTTAACAGAGGAACCAGTCGACCATTAGGGATCCTCCCTCAGTTACCTATTACTTTGGGAGGAAAAATCATTTATTTGAACGTGATGGTAGTCCCAGGGCCTTTAGATTACAATTTACTTCTAGGGCGCGACTATGTTTATTACATGGGAGCTATTGTTTCAAAACTCTTTCGAGTGATTTGTTTCCCACATGAAGAAAGAATTGTCACCGTTGACCAACTTTCGTTTCCTAGTCCAAACATAGCTCCTAGTCAACCATATTCCCTAATTGTTCCTTTTGTACCAATGGTATCATCCTCGCCACGAGTTAATTATTTGGCAACCTCTTCCATACCTACATCAACTGATGATCATTTCAGTGATCTTGTACATCATGTACTGGGGGCACTGGAACCAGATCTTTCCTTCATGATCTCTTATGAGTTGTGATACAAAGAAATGAGGATGGTTCTTTTATTGTGTCAACCTCGTTAAAAAAAGAAACCAATAGATCAAGGATAATTCTTTTATTGTGTCAACCTCATTAAGAAAATGAAATAGCTCCCCCGAGGATAGTTCCTGGTCTTGTGTAAGCTTCGTTAAAAAATGAAACCAAGAAATCGAGGATAGTTCTTTTACTGTGTCAACCTCGTTAAAAAATGAAAGAGGCCCATGAGGATAGTTCCTGGTCTTCCATCAACCTCATTAAAAAATGAAACAAGGAATCTGAGTAGGATTCCTTGTTTTATGTCAAGCTCATTAAAAAATGAAACAAGGTCCCTTGGAGCAAAGTTCCAAGTCAAGTCTTTGACTAGATATTGTAAAATCCCAGTCGAGTCTTTCACTTGAACTCGTTAAAGAACCTTCATTCCATCCACCTGATAGCCACAACTAGTCTACTTAGGTGAATGTAATGAAGCTTGGGGGGCATGCACCTAGTCGTAAAGTTAAGTTTCCCTATAGGTTATGTGAAGGGAATCACCCCATTCACCTTTGTCCCTATTTGGATGAAGCCAAGAAAGTGTTGGATAACTGTCCTGCCTCACCGCAGTGACTTCCATCTGGTTAAAGGAAACTATCCCTTAATCCTTCACTAGTTGATGAATTGACTGACTCAAATCAACCATAGGTCAAACCCACTCTCTCTAAAAGTGAATCCCCTGAGTCTATACCCGATACAAGTCAACAGGTCGAGGTAACAGTTGACTCGATTCTACCTTCAGCTAATCGTACCTTTCCCTAAGAGAGTGAAAATGGTACTACTCAGGTTCTTTTCATTTCTTCAAGTTCTAATGAACTTGGTGGTAGTCCTCCTGTTCCATCAATATAGGAGGAAAATCCTCCAGTTCTCGAAACTCAAGGGGTTAATTCTCCTGTTTCTATGGTATCCCCACCAAGTAGTCTAGCCACTTCCTTTGATTGGAACCGACTGGCAGGATTTCGTCTTCCTTATTATGTGCCTTTCCAGATCATAGTACAAGTTTGTAATATGATTGTATTTGGAACTATTATATATGAAGGTGCATCTGTGAGTATCCTTTCCTCAATTGCTTGGCAAGCGCTTGGTTCACTGCCGCTTGTGCCTATTACACAGAATCTGTTGGGTTTTAACAGAGGAACCAGTCGACCATCAGGGATCATCCCTTAGTTACCTATTACTTTGGGAGGAAAAATCGTTTACCTGAATGTGATGGCAGTCCCAGGCCCTTTAGATTACAATTTAGTTCTAGGGCATGACTATGTTTATTACATGGGAGCTATTGTTTCAACACTCTTGAGTGATTTGTTTCCCGCATGAAGGTAGAATTGTCGCTGATGACTAGCTTTCATTTCCCAGTCCAAATATGGCTCCTAGTCAACCATCTTCCCTAATTTGTCCTTTTGTACCAATGGTATCATCCCCGCCACGGGTTAATTATGTGGCAACCTGTTCCATACTTACATCAACTGACGATCATTTCAGTGATGTTGTACATCATGTACTCGGGGCACTAGAACCCGATCTTTCCTTCGTGACCTCTTATGTGTTGTGATACAAAGAAATTAGGATGGTTCTTTTATTGTGTCAACCTCGCTAAAAAATTAAACCAAGAAATCAAGGATAAGTTCTTTTATTGTGTCAACCTCATTAAAAAAAATGAAACAACTCCCCCAAGGATAGTTCTTAGTCTTGTGTCAACCTCGTTAGAAAATGAAACCAAGAAATTGAGGATAGTTCTTTTACTCTGTCAACCTCGTTAAAAAATGAAACAGACCCATGAGAATAGTTCCTGGTCTTGTGTCAACCTTGTTAAAAAATGAAACAAGGAATTTGAGTAGGATTCCTTGTCTTATGTCAAGCTCATTAAAAAATGAAACAAGGTCCCCTGGAGCAAAGTTCCAAGTCGAGTCATTGACTAGATCTTGTAAAATCCCAGTCAAGTTTTTCACTTGAACTCGTAAAAGAACCTTCATTCCATCCACCTGATAGCCATGAGTAGTCTACTTAGGTGAATGTAATGAAGCTTGGGGGCATGCACCTAGTGGTAAAGTTAAGTTTCCCTATAGGTTATGTGAAGGGAATCACCCCATTGACCTTTGTCTATCTGGACGAAGCCAAAAAGGTGTTGGATAACCGTCCTGCTTCACTGCAGTGACTTCCATCTGGTTACAGGAAACTCTCCCTTTCATCATGTTGGGGGCATGTAAACTAAATCCAAGCATAGTTTTTCATTTTAAGCTTGTGTAAAAATGAAACTGAATCCAAGCATAGTTTTTTGTTTCAAGCTTCTATAAACATGAAATTGAATCCAAGCATAGTTCCCTATGGTTCAAGCTTGTGTAAAAATGAACCCATTTCCATTTTTAACCCCCGTGATTTCCATTCTATCAGCCTCTTTCATCAGATAAGCCTTGGTTGTTTCCATCCCATCGCCACCATCCCTTTGTCCCATCATACGCTTTCACTTGGTTGTTTACCCTTTTTGAGGAACAGTTGCAATGAGTGGTCTTATTAGCCAGCCTCTTCACATCAATCAACATGTTTTGAGAAGTTCCAACATCACAGGAACCAGTTGCTACCCTAGACACCACTCGTTCCTCAAAATGGAGTCCTCTTTATGCTCTTTTTAGACTCTCTAAACATGAAAAGATTGTCGAGCTCTTGTCCTTTCCAGCTCGTTAACGGATTGGAAATGACATCTCTCTTGTATTATTTTACGCTTTTTCATACTTGAGAGATTATTTTACAAAGAAGAACTTATGAAGTTTCCTTTTCGTCCCTTTTCAAACTCTCTAAACATGAAAAGGACTGAATTATCTTTGTTGTTAAAATTGTTAAAATATTAAATAGTGACAAACTTGTCCATCTAGACAAGGCTGAGTTTCACCTTCACTAGACTCGTTAAAACATCAAATAGCAATGGGTTCACCTGAAGGGTTAATTATAGAACAATCATATGTTATCATCCTCAAGATTGATAAAAATAAATAGGTACTGGTCAGCAATGATTGGGGAAAATGGAAAAAGTCTTGAAAAACTTTTGGTAGCAAGTCACTCTTGAACATGACACTTTCGCCCCATCACCGTGACTATTTGACTTGGGTCTTCCAGCTTGATGGTTATCAAACCATTGGTATATCACACCATCCATCATTTTTTTTTGGGTCAACGCTACCAATTCATCTCAATGTTGCCAATATGTTCAAGAGAAGTCATCAAGTTAAAACTTCATCTGTTGCAATATTGTAAACCTTCATTTTCATGACTACCATTCCTAAACCTTATGTCATCAGTCGATTCTTATCTCCAAAACTCATTTACCTCATTTCGTGTCATAGATGCGGGATACATCAAGGCCCTCCTGCGACGAAGTTACTTCTTGTCGACATCAGCTCATCATCCAAGAAGTTGACTTAAAAACACCCCTTCAGTGCCTTGGAGCTTGCATACATCAATGGAAGGTTTCTCACTTCTAGCGATAGGTTGACATAAATGAACTTCGACCGAAAAACTTTGTATGGTGTTCGACATCAAATCATTTATTCACACCATGTGAAACGCACTGTAGTACCTTGAGGGTTATCATTATTATTGGTGATTCCTCTCACATCTATTAACAACTTACATCATTGGCTGGCAATCAGATGATGTCTCTCCATGTTCGACCCAGAACATCTATTCACATGGTTAGACTTGTACATTGAGTGAAGATTGAACAATATTGAAGACCGTAGATCCAGTTTCATCCATCCGGGCTGTGATATATTCAAGAGTACCAAACCAAATGTACAATGGCCATATACAGACAGTCATTTTAATCATGGGTCTATATCTGTAGAAACATGAGTCTGTATCTATAGATGACTATCTGATTTATGTATATGTAATGAAAGTTTATAAGTTGAGCATGGGAATGCCTCCCTCAGCTAGTTCATGAGAAAAAATCAAATTATCATGATGTGTTGTATTGTAATTGATGTAGGTTTCCTTCCGTTTCGAAACTTCCTATCCTCATGACAAAGCATTTCACCCGACATAGATATTTACGACCTCATGCTTTAGGGGGAAACTGTTACATATCCATTTTGGCATATCAACCCCAACTTAAAGTTCAATGTTATTAGAGCTCATCAACCCCTAATACAGTTGTTACATGCCCTAAAGAAGTTAGTCATCAGAATGCGTTACTCCCAAAGAAGTTCCATTACAGAAAACATCCAAAAAGTTCCCCTAAGGATATCGGCATAGGAAGCCTTCTATCAGGCTACAATGCATTGCAGAAGCTACACTAACTAAGTGTTATGCATCATACTTAGTCCCTCTTTAACCTGCAATGAGTGAACTTGGGTAAATTTCCATGAGGGCTTGAAGATTCCCTATCCATTGGAAGCCTCTAGAAGTTTCTCAAGTGCCACCTTGGATGACAAACGAAATTAGGAAACATCAACCTCTTATCCCCTCTTTCATGGAACTAATTTCTAAAAATAGGAAGGCATTCATCATCATCATTGATGACACAGCATCCTTCACTCATCTATAAATATATCACTCATCTAAGAGATCTGTGGTGAAAAAGACTAAGTTGTAAGGAGATGCTGATGGTATGAAATTAAAATTAAGTCTAAGTATTGTGATAATGTTGGAATGTTTTGTTGTTCATGAGGTGAAGAAGGATTGAAATTGGAAGGATGACACTAGATTGAGCTCGTGGGTTTTAATCTTTCCTCTTATCAATAAAGCTCTTCAAGATTTTTCCCTTATGTTTGTGTAATTTTTTAATGCATTCATGTGTTTATCATGCTTTCGATTCTATGTTATTTATGAAAAATAGATCATTATGATTTGACGGGTCTTTGTTTCTGTATTTGCGCAAGTACTTTCCAAGCGAGTTAAGTACAGAAAGGATCAGCAAGATCGGTCAAGGGAGAGAGGGATTAAGCAAGGGACCAAGCAAAATTTGCAAGTTGGTTTCTTATAGTCTTTCTCTTATCTATTGTTTATAGGAAAAGTAGTGAATTGTTTTGACTGTTGTTTCTAGGCTAGATACCAAGCCTAGAGGGTTAGTGTTTTGTAGAAACACTAATTATCCCCGAAACACCAAGGAAAATTATTATTGTGAAATACGATAAGCTACCAGACCTGACAAAAAATAAAAAAACACTCTTGAAAAATATCACGTCTCAATAAATCACAAGAGTATCAATATGCTCCCCACTTGTATCATTCCCAATTGCCCCGATTGCGATAAAGCTACTTCTTAAAGAACGTGCCTAAGGAAAATCATAAAGCTAAAAACAAAATCCGTGCTTAATAAACCCATGGGCCCACTACAATACCACGTCACTTCTCACAAATTCACAATTGCTTAAAGCTTTTGGCCATATCCATTCCCCGATACTTATGAAAACGTCAATTGCGATATTGCGATAATGTGATTATCGGAATCACACATCTCTCATACTTAATAAACTGATATAGTGTTATCGCTATCGCATATTGGCGGGGTACTTGAAGATAAGTTTTATTTACCATTTGAAAAGGTTTTGCGATGCGATATATTAATGAATAATAAATAACCACGCGAAGCCATGATTTCAATTATTAAGGGATTCTAATGGTATTTATGATTTCAAAGCCCAAGGATATTTGATGGCCTATTTGGATTGATTCACATTTAAAATTCCCTTTCCATCATTTCAAAGCCTTATGTGTTTGAATGCTTCCTCGTTTAACTCCTATTGCTCTTCATTCCTCTATATTCTCAACTTGTGGGTTTTTCCCGAGAAAGAATTGTGTAATAAGATGACTAAGTCGAAAAAAGGAAAGAAACCGAGTGAAGCTACACAATATTCTACATCTAATCTAACATATATGCCCCCATTATTCTCAGACACGAAATGCACAATCGACAGTGGTAATTCCTCATGGGAAATAATGTACCAATTCCTGGAGAGTGAGGGTCCAAGGATAATTCAAAGTAAAGAAACAACAGATGCCACAACCTCTTTTGAAGCCTCCCACTTTGAAGCTGTAAGTTCTTTCCTTCACAGAATTGCTACTAGAGCTAAGATTTTACCATACAACGATATGGTAAAATGTATAATAGACAATGTTAACATTTCTGACCGGGAATTCCAGACTTCAAGGAAAATGGTTATTGGGTCCTTTAGAGCATAAGACTTGAAAAACGTGTATCATATACCAGACCTGCAGAAGATGTATGATGAATAATTCCTCAAGCATTTTTTAGCCGAGAATGAGGAACCATCAAAACCAATTAAGCAATGGAGGTCCAATTCAAACAAGCACAAATATGATAAATTGGGTATGTATTCTATATCATCCATCGTTTCTCCCTACTCTTATATCATAGCTATGATATGTATATTGTTTGGGTATGCCAATACTACCAAAATTGATTGGGTTCCCCTAATTGATGCGAAAGTAAATTATTTTATAATGGATTGGGGAACTATCTTTTCTAACAACCTTTCCTTACAAACTTAGGAATATAGACAAAAATGATATAACACCTCTGGAACAATCCCACCATTTTTTATGAGTTTCTACATTATGGATACTGTCTATTTCACTTCCAGTTTCCCAACTATGGAGTGGAAATGGACTATTCAAGATCCTACCCACATTCACATATATCACAAAATCTTGTGCGAATCCAATTTCCAAACCCATTTCTACAAAATATGCCAAGGAATTATGCTACCCATCCACCAAGTTGTTTTTGACAAGAGGCCCGCATGGTTATCTAATGAGGCCATGATTGATATTTTACCAATAGGTAGGTGGTTTGCTGAAGAACTGTTTACTTATGTCTGAGTCTTTGGAAGCATAGAACCTCCACATGTTCTCCCATGGTATGTGCCAAACAAACTGCTTGCTAGAGAAATTTCTTATCGAATTGTAGGGCATGGGATAACCAAGACCCTACAAGAATCTAAAAAGTCTCTTTGGCCTTCCTTTCACTTCTAATGTGGTGTTTATGCATTACATGATTTCAAGCATGATGCACTTGAAAGTGATCACATTACATGTATAAATATTTCCAGCATTCTTGGCAGACAGTTTGACCCTAATAAGGTCGCACAAAACTTCACTACTTTAGAGAAGATAAGACAGTTCAGCCATGAGGAGGAGGATTTTGATGACTTGTTTTTGTTAGTTGAGTTGTTTTCAAAAGTAAGAATTTTGGCTACTCTAAGATTCAAACCACAAGATTTATCCTAATTCCACTAGTATAGAAAGAAAAGGTTACAAAAGGTCTCTTTATATCTGTTAGAGATCCCTCAGCGAAATGTTAAAAAGGAATAGAGCCAAGACAAAGCTTAGAAAAGGACATAGAACATAGTTTTGAGCATAATTCAGAGAAGAAATTAGAAAAATGATTTGAACAAACTTCGGAGTAGAAATCGGCACAAAGTTCAGAGCACGACTCACAGAAGAGCCCAGAGCATAGCCCAGAGAAGAGCCCAGAGCACAACTCAGAGAAGAGTCCATAAAAGGACACTGTGAAGGAATCTAAAAAGGTCTAATACAACAACTACAATTTTATATGGATCAATTGAAAGATAATCCTAAGATTGAGGATTTTACAAAAGAAGCATTAGAATTCAATTCTTTATTATCTAGGCAACATGTGACATTCTGTCAAAAGCTATTGGTCATCAATCCAATGTCAAAGCAAAGTGATTTATTGATAAATCAAGCATCCGATCTAAGGATCACATTTAATGAGATTGATGAAAATATTTCAGGGTACATTACATTGCATGATACTTGAGAGGGCAAAGCAGAAGACCTTCCGAGGATAGAGGAATCTCATAAAGACATCCTCTTTACTGATTGGGATATTCAGCTAAAGCATACAAAAAGAGTAGCTGCAAGAGAGACTGATGCTGTAAATAATATCATTGAGACTAGCAATGATAATTTGCACAATGCTAGTTTGATATAGGAATGCCCACCTAGGAGTCTCCCTGATATCATAGCCCTAGAAACGTACTGGCAAGAAACTCTCAGAGAAAGAGTAGAGGCTATTAAACGGATAACAAAACTTGACTGGGAAGTATATTGGACATATCTGGTGAAACCAAATAGTCAGTCGCTAATTCTACTCTGCCTCACTGACTCATCCTTGCATATGCTTCCTACTCTTGTAGATGCAGTGTATAGAGGACAGCTACGCATGAGGACGGGTTACTCTCCTGAAGTCAAGCCAATAATGGATATCTATGAGCTCAGACAATGAATGAGAGAATAAACATCGTTACATGAGAGATATCATCATTTCAATAGTTTATGTTTTATGTAATTATGTCACTTGTTTTAAGGAGAGTTGTTTAAACCTCCTTAGAACTTGCATGTAATTTCTATTTTACTAATTTATTTTTATTATATAAACCCTTTCATGTCTTTAAAGAAAGGGTCCCCAATTTTATAAAGAAACACTTTAAAATATTGCACTTATGTACTTTTAAAGCTTATCTTAGTAAAATCACTGGATTAGAGTCCTGAAGTTTTGTGAAGAAGGCTTTTGGAAGCTTGCACTTTTGTACTTTTGGAAACCATCTTAATGAAAAAGATTGGATTGGAGCTATTTACCTCGCGAGAAAATTTATATGCATCAGGTAATTCTATCATTGTGTATTGATTTTTTTTAGGAATTGATAGCTATTTTCCTTTATATTTTTTGTCATATCTATCTCTTTTTCATGCAATTTTGTATTCATTCTCTTCTGAGCATGCTTGGAATATTATTTTTAATACATATATGAGCAAGTGTTTGAATGATATTTGATGCGATATATGTTTATCGATTATTTTGATTAAATTTTTAATCAAAATAATTATTTAAAATCCTTTTCATTTCTATTAGTGTTTGATTAATATTCATTATAATGCACTAAATATAGTCATTGTAGATCACACAAGTATAAGTAAAAATATCGGGTAATATACAGATAGGTTAAATATATATGTATTTCAGTTGAAAAGAACCCCATCAATCACTTAGTTTTTCATAATGAATATCCTATACATCCTATCACATTTTTATTGGCAAATTGGTCCCATTATATCCAATCAGAGCCACTAATCCAAACGACCAAGGAACGACATTCAAGTCTCCGACTGAGTGGTTTTCCCCCATGTTGTTGCAGCAATTTTTTAGGCTTCAACAATTTGGCACTAGAAGGAGGGGTAAGACTATGAATAGCAAAGAGAACTCAGTCTAAATTAACAAGCCATTCCAAGAGTCACTTCCCCTCAATATCACCTCCAACTTCTAGATCCTCATCTAAAACTCCTATTTCTAGTTCAGAAGTTGAGCAATCACCTCTGAAATCTCCTAGTACAATTCCTAAAGCATCTTCTTTAGATTACAATCTTGAATCACCTGAGGTTCAAACTTTAATAATGAAATTAGAGGAAATCTCTATTTCAGCAGAAAAACATGTGACATTTGAAGCATCTGAAGGAAGTATCACTTCAATTTTGTAACCCACTTAGATTCTAATTCGTTCTCAAAGCGAAAAGCTTGGAGTTCCTCCATTTGAATTTTCTCTTCCTTCTTTTAGAAAGAAGACTAAGAAATATGAGTCACAAACATCAACTAGTGAGGTTCCATCAAAACCCCCTCCAAAAACACCTTCATTCCCTCCATTCATTCCTCTTAATATCCATTCTTCTCAAGGTACTAGTGCTAGTTCATCTAGCCCAAGTACACAACCTACCTCTTCTTCCAGACAAACTCCCTCAGTATCCACTTCCCCTCAAACTCCAATAATGGCAGATCAATAAACACAACAAACACTACCAGTCAAACCATGGGCCAATCCTAGAGCTGTGAAAATGTCACCACCCCTCCATGATCTACCTAAGAATCCTGAAAGAGGGCTACCAAAATTTAAACTTGATGATGTATTTCTTGCTGAAGAATATATCCATAATTATATGTTAGATATTAATCTTAATGGAGTGAATGAAGAAGATTGTGTAGTAAGATTATTTCTCTACACCCTCCAAGGATCAACAAGCTCATGGTATTTTTCATTACCACCAGGATCTATTACTAATTGGGACACGTTTGAAGAGATTTTTTTAGCCAAATTTGGTGATAATCGCACAATCACATCGCTTATCAATGATATTTCTAAGTTAAAATCTAAATCAAGTGAAAAGATCAAAGATTTCAATTCCAAATTCAATAAATTGCTAAAATAAATCCTATCCACATCAAGCCCTAGTGTTTATGTGTATATCAAGTGGTATATTTCTTCTCTTCCTTCCAATATAACATTTTTTGTAGATAGAGACAATAAGGTTACTTTATTAAAAAACATGAAAGAAGCCTTGTCTGTAGAAAAGAGAATAGTTGCATTGGAAAATAAGACAGCCCAGGAAGATAGAAAAATGAAAAAAGTTACATTTAAGGATGAAACAAAGAAGAAAGCCCCTAAGGATCCTTTTGATCTTGAAGGCCTACAAAAAGTCCTTAAAACCATGTCAAATGAAATGGTAGAGATTAAGAAACAAGTAGTTGAATCCTCTTCTAAAAAACCTTTGAGATCCTTTAAGAGCAATCAAACATCTAATCCTCAACCACCAAACACAATATCCAATGTTGAATCTAATTTAGATGAAGATGAAGAAGAAACTGCATTAATTGATGAAGAGACTGAAGATGAAGAATTGGTTGAAGTGCATGGAATGTGGTATTTTATCCTCCCTTCTTCCAATGATGGGGACGAGAAAGAAGCTCTACTTGTAATCACTAGGAATAAGGGCCCAGCTGATTCAACACAATCAAATCAAAAGAAAAATCCCCCAACCTCTGTTACCAAGGAAAAGGTGGCCAGTAAAAAATATTCTCCTAAATCTCCTCAACGAACTCCATCCTCATCTAATCCTCCATATTCATCTAAAACTTTGGTAGTTATTGATACCATGGAGTATAACATAGTGGAGGACTTGAAGAAAACTAGAGAGAATATGTCCCTTCCTGAGCTCAGTAAGCTTAAACATCAATAGGAGTTATTGTTAAAAGAATTTAATGCACTTCCTACTTCTCCTCTTTCTGTTGTTATGATATCCCAAGCTGCCAGAGGAATGGATAAACCTCCTAATGATTCATCAAATCAGTTGATCCTATTGATGCTATCTTAATTAGTGATAGATCCAATTCACATACTCCCCCTTTCCTCTTGACTTATGAAATATTCAATAAAAATATGCACAACTGCTTAATAGACTTAGGGGCCTATTCAAACATTATGCCAAGAATAGTCTACACTAAATTAAATGTTTCACCCTAAATGTATATTGTTCACATTATGAAATTTGATAGAACAAAAGTTGAGGTCTTAGGAGGAATCAATTTAGTCACCATTAGACTCTCTTCTAATCCAAAAGTTTGTCAAGTAATTGATATATTAGTCATTGATATTCCCGAGTTCTATGTTTTAATTTTTAGTAGAGACTGGTCTAAAAATATCCACAACTATTTTGCAATAGATTGGTCTCACATGTGGCTCCCTTACAATGGAAAGAAAAAGCAAATCAGAATTGATCGAGAAAAGCATTTGAAGCACACAGTAACTGATTTTGAAGATGCAAATGAGCCAGTATCTTTTAACAACAATATCATTGGAAACTACTATGCTGAGTCCGTTTTATGAAATTTCAATGCACATAAGTCACTTTTTTTGGATAACTCTATTACTTCCCAAATTGAGAACTTTTCTCAAATAGATTCTTCCAGATGTAGAAATCTTGTAGATAAACCATTAGTTAAGACTTTGTTTTGGACATTATATTTTGATGGATCTAAATCCAATGATGCTGCAACAGCCAATTGTATATTACTTAGTCCATAAGGAGAAAAAACCATGCTACCATGTAGGCTATAATTTGAATAATCAAATAATATCGCTAAATATGAGGCACTGATTCAAGGTTTGTATAAAGAAATAAGCCTTGATATCCAATATCTTCAAGTTTTTGGAGATTCAAAAATTGTTATCAAGCAAGTAAGAAACACCATTCATTGTCTCTATGGACATTTAAAACATTACCAATCATTAGTCTAGGATCTTACTTGACAATTTTTAGCATTCAACATCTCTCCTAACCCTATAATTCAAAATGCAAGTGTTGACCTTCTAGCTAATATATCATCCAAGATTATACCATCAAAGGGTTACAGTCCAGGTAGGTTTTCCATAGAACTAATTTTTTGACCATCTATTCCTGATAATGTCACCAATTGTGAGCCTTTAATGATGACGAGAATATCATAATCTTTTTGACATATGAAGGGTCATATGATGATCAGATAATTGATGAGAGTGAGCATGATAATCAGTTAAAATAGAAGTCAAATGAGAATCCCATACCTAAATCTGTGGTAAAACTTGAGGATTTTTACGATCTTAAGGATAGATTTAAAAAGGTTACTAATTCTAAACTCCAAAGTTCAACCTTAAGTTTTGAACTAGTAAACTTGGGAACTAATATCAAACCTCGAAACATCAATCTAGGACTTGGTCTCTCTCCTGATGAGAGATCAACCTTTATTCATTTGTTGAAAAGGTATAAAGGTATATTTTCTTGGAACTATGATGATCTCAAAATATATGATACCTCCATCATACAACACACCATTCCCATGATATCCAATGACAAACTTGTACAACAAAAATTAAGGAAAATTCATCCCAATTTAGAAAGTCAAATCAAGTCTGAGCTTAATAAACTCCTTAAAGCCAAGATTATCTTTCTTGTTAGGCATTCAAAATGGGTTTCAAACTTAGTACCTGTCAGGAAGAAGAATGGTGACATTCACATCTATATAGACTTTAGAAATCTCAACAAAGCTTGTAAGAAGGACAATTTCCCATTATTGACTATGGAGAAAATACTGCAATCAGTAGATGGTTCAGAACTAATGTCTTTTCTTGATGGATTTTTAGGATATAACCAAATCCTGGTTCATCTATATGATAGATAAAATACTACATTCAAGACTAAATGGGGAACCTTTGCCTACCAGAAAATGCCTTTCGGTTTAATTAACACAGTGGCAACTTTCCAAAGAGCTATGGATATAGCCTTCAAAGGTTTGATAAACAAAAATGTTTTCATTTATTTGGATGATATAACTGTTTATTCTAAGAAGAGAAGTAACCATTTACATGACTTAAAGCAAATCTTTGAATGTTGCAGAAAGTACGAAATTTCATTAAATTCAAATAAGTTTTATTTCACTCTAAATGAAGGTAAGATTCTAGGGTTTATTGTATCCAAAAAATGCATTTGTATTGATCCATACATAATAAAAGAAATCACTAAAATTTCTTTACCCCATAATAAAGAATCTATGCAGTCTTTTCTAGGTCAGATAAATTTTGTTAAGAGATTTTTCCCTAAATTTTCCCAAATTGTTTTACCATTGCAAACCATGATTAAGAAAAATTCAATATTTAAGTGGGGACATAATGAAAGAGAAGCTTTTGATTTAATCAAAGAAGACATTATGAATGCTCCCTCTTTAACAACTTCAAATTTTTCTAATCATTTCATCTTCTATACATTCACTTTTGAAACATCGTATGATTTTGTTTTAGCACAACTCAATGATCAACAAATAGAAGCACCCATCTCTTTCTTCAGTTCTAATTTTCAAGGTGTTGAACTAAATTAATTAGGGGTGGAAAGGCAATATTTTGTTGTTTTTAAATCTGTGAAGAACTTTAGGCCTTTTCTCCTAGAAACCCATACTAAAATAATAGTCCCATTCTTAGCAGTGAGACAATTACTTATCCAAAGGGAAGAAGGAGAAAAAAGGGAAAATTTGGTAACAAATTTGCAAGAATATCATATTGACATTAAGCTAGCCAAAATTGTCAAGGGACAATGTTTTTGCAGATTTCTTATAGGAGCTTCCAACCTGCTAGCTTATGAGGACTCAGATAACACTATACACATATCAAAGGTAAGCCTAAACGATTTAGATTCTTAATATGTTGATCTCATTTTCTATTTGAAAAATGGCTATGTTCCTCCTAAACTCAATTATAGAAGGAAAAGGGCTTTCAGATTAAAACAAAATCAATATGAAATCATTGATGATGTGTTATTCAAGCGAAATTACGATTCTATATTATTAAGATGACTTGAAAAGTCTGAAGCATAGAAATTTTTGCAAGAACTCCACAATGGACTGTTAGGATATTCTGACACATAGGAAATAGTTAAGTACAACTTGGTCTAGTGTAGAGTTAGGTATAGAGTTAAGTAAAGTGTATTTCTTTACCGTTGTACATTTTGTAACTTACAATCCGACGGTCACGATATGTAGTGATCCGACGGTTCATTCTCTCCTCGGTATTACCGACACTTGATCCGTGGCTTGACACCCGATTGGTCCATGAATTCTATTTAAAGCGCATGGAGGGTCATTTGTAGGATAATCCGTGCATGAGAGAAACATATGTAAATTTTCATTCTTTTATTAATAAATTGCCTGAAGTGGCTGCATTGGCTCAGGCCGTGGACTGTTTCCCTCTTTGAGGGTTTTAACCATGTCAAAATACTAGTGTATTGATCTGTGATCTGGTTGTGAGCGGTGTCCTTTTGGTGTTCTGTCTGAGGAACTTACCCTGTGAATTCCTACATGGTATCAGAGCTATTTGAGGGCCGTGTCCGTTGGTTATCCAAATCTGAAGCCGGTAGAACTGCATCCGACTGCCGTTTCCTAGATCTGCTATTTCTGACTGCTTTCGGGCCGAGAGGACTGCTCTGTTGTGTTCGGAGCATCTGTTCCAGTGAGGAACCCCTTTCGTTTCACGCGAAAAGGTTTCCAGTAGCCCTAACTGCGTCATTTTTAAGATTTGGAGGTATACAATGTTTATTTGCAGTTTACTGTTATTTTCTCTCTGTTTATTTCGGTTTCTGTTTATTTAGCCTTTTTATTACCGGATCTATACCTTTCATTTCTACGTATGCTCTTTACCCTACGACTCTGTGCGATCTGGGCAAATCAGAAACAGAAAGGAAGGATTTTTCTCATGCATATGCTCTTTTCCCTGCGCCTTAGGGTGATCTCGGAAAATCAGAAACATTGAGAAAAATATTTAGTTTCCGGCCAAAGCTAACTTTGAGCCGCAAGGTTCATTCTTGAAAATATTTAGTTTTTTGGCTAAAACTAACTTCGAGCCATAAGGTTCATTTTCTTTGCATGTCCGTGTTGGGTTTTTTGTTTTGTGTTTTGTAGGGAAAAAGAGTTTTCTCAAGGCAAGCACGCAACCCAAAGCACCCCCCCCCCCCCTCTCTCTCTCTCTCTCAAATTTTTTGTATAGATCAATTGGTTCAAAGCTATTTTAATAGAGTAGAGGTCTTGGGTTCAAGTCTCCATTTTGTGGGGGCGGACTTTTTCATTTCCGCACATTCCCGCACTTCGTCGGCAACTTCAACAACTTTTTTTCAAAAAGCCATAACTTCTTCATCCGGAAGCCGTTTTCAGAGCCGTTTTTTTTAAACCAGCCTAATTTTTCGAGATCTATCCATTGGAACACTTATTTTTAGCATCTTTACCTTCAGTTTCCATTGAAATGGAAAGTCAATACCAAGTTACCCTTGACAGCACCAACTACTTCCAATGGTTGGCTTACATTGAGGATTTACTTAGAAGTAAAGGTCTCTTCAGAATAGCCTCAGGCCAAGAAAAGAAACTGAAGGATGAAGATAAGGCTGCTAAATGGGAAAATAGGCAAGATCAAGCACGTGGATTGATAGGGATGTCTATTTCTCTAGATCTTAGATTCCATATTGCAGAAATTGATTCTCCTGATGAAGCAATGAAACAAATCAATAAAGTTTTTGGCATTAAAAATGAAATTAGAGCCCATCAACTTGAAAATGAGTTGCTTACATTGGACCCTAATAATTTTTCTTGCATTGAAGATTTCTTGTCCAAGTTCAAGACCCTTAGATATCTTTTGGAAGGTGTTAAAGTTAAGAAAGAAGATAGTAATCTTATCTATTCCGTTCTTACAAAGTTGGGACCAGCCTACTCTGTGTTTGTTTCCACCTTCCATTCTACAAGAGAAGCTTTCATTTCTCAAGGAACAGACTACAAGTCCCCTTCCTTTGACTCTTTTTGTGATTCTTTAATAAGAGAACAAGAAAAACTCTTACACCTTGGTCTTCTTAATCTTGGAAACTCTTCCAAGAAAGTGTTAGCCGCCCAGCAGCAACCAAATTCAAAGAATCCCAAGAAGTCATATCCTAAAAAGAATGGTCCTAAACCAAACAAGGGTCCTAAGCAATTTCAGCCCCAAAATGAAAAATCATTTCAACAAAATGATAAGACAAATAAAAACAAAGGGAAGAAGACTGATAGACATTGCAATTTTTGTAATCGAGATGGCCACTTAGAATCAAAATGCTTTAAGAAGATGGAAGCCTTGGAAGCAGCAATGAAGAAGCATAACATCCATTTGGGGCAATCTTCAACTTCAACTTCATCTTCAGGAATGGCACTTTCTGCATGTGGTTGTCAAGCATCTCGGTCTGGCTATGCATTAAATGTATCTTCTTCTTCTCATTCTCATGAGTGGCTCATTGATTCTGGAGCTTCTTATCACATGGCCAAAAACAAAGCCATGTTTTCTTCTTTAAATGATTGTAACACCAAAAATATATATGTTGGTGATCATAGATCTCTTAATGTTGTAGGGACTGGAACTGTTCATCTAGACAATGGTCAGTTTAATGATGTATTATGTGTTCCAACCTTATCCTGCAACCTTCTATCTGTATATCAGATAACTCATTCAGGTGAAGGTAAAATCGTTGAATTTTCACCTCATGATGTTGTAATCAAGGACTTAAGAGATCCTAAACAGATTTTGGCTACTGGCATTGGTGATGATTCCACAAGGTTGTATAAGTTTCACAACTTTGGGTCCTCAAATCTTCCCTCAGTATTTGTTGCTCATAACGATGAAGTGAGCAAACTTTGGCATGAGCGATTTGGTCACTTAAACTATCGCTCCCTTCAGCATCTATGTAAAGAAAATATGGTGACAAGTCTTCCTATGGTATCTTGCAGAGATGGTGTTTGTTCCGGATGTGTACTCGGAAAACATCATCGGGACAGTTTTGAAAAACGTGCCTCTTGGCACGCCTCAGCCCCTTTACAGCTTGTGCATAGTGATTTATGTGGTCCACTTCCAGTTGTGTCATTCTCTGGCTGCAATTATTTCTTAACTTTCATTGATGATTTCTCCAGACGCACTTGAGTATACTTCTTAAAACTCAAGAGTGAAGTATTTAACACTTTTTTGGCCTTCAAGGCCTTTGTTGAAAAACAATCTGGACATCAAATTCTTAAGTTAAGATCTGATAATGGCAGAGAATATGTTAAAAACACATTCATCAACTATTGCACTGAGAATGGAATTCAAATGCAACATACTGTTCCATATACTCCACAACAAAATGGTGTAGCTGAAAGGAAGAATCGCACCTTAAAGGAAATGGCTAATTGTATGCTACAATCTAAAGGACTTGGTCTTAGTTTTTGGGCAGAAGCAATTAACTGTGCAAATTACATAATAAATCGCACTCCTACTAAGGCTTTAAAGAATATCACTCCAGAAGAAGCATGGAGCTCAATCAAACCAAATGTAAGTCACTTTCGTGTTTTTGGAAGTGAAGCGTGGGCCCATATTCCAGATGAAAAGCATAAAGCTTTAGAACCTAAGAGTGAAAAATGTACTTTTGTTGGATATTCTGAAGATGTCAAAGGCTATAGACTTATTCCATTTAAGTCCAAAAATGTTATCATTAGAAGAGATGTAAAATTTGATGAAAATATATCGGCCTGCGAGCCTAGTCCGGCGGTTGTGCCACCTCTCCCTTTCTCTTCTACTTTTGAAAACATTTCTTCTTCAGATGATGAAAGTGAGGATGAAAATCCTCCCCCACCATCTCAGGATCCTCCTTCAGCTCTTGAGCTTCCAAAATGGGTTCGTGCTACTCGAGATGCAGCAGGTGATCTTGCCAGTGATCCTACAGATCAGCGACGTACACGTTCTCAGTTCGAGAGAGCCTCTTCTTTACTGGCTCAAGCTCCAATAAATTATGATCCTGACACCTTTGCAGAGGCTTCAGGCCATCCAGATTGGGAAGCAGCTATGAATGAAGAATATCATTCATTATTAGCAAATGATACATGGGATCTTGTTCCTCTACCAAAGGGACGAAAACTTGGCAGATGAAAATGGGTTTACAGAACCAAGTATGGACCAGATGGGAAAGTTGATAAACATAAATATCATCTTGTTGCTAAAGGTTTTTCACAGGTTGAAGGCATTGACTACACCGAAACCTTCTCTGCTGTTGCCAAAATGAACTCTATCCGCCTTGTTCTTTCCCTTGCTGCCTCTTTCAAATGGGAAGTCCATCAGATGGATGTTAAATCTGCCTTCTTGCATGGGGACTTGCATGAAGAAATCTATATGGAATAACCCATTGGCTTCATACAAACAGACTCCAGCCTTGTATGTCGACTTAAGAAATCCCTTTATGGTCTCAAGCAAGCTCCTCGGGCTTGGTATGCCAAAATGGATAGCTTTCTTTTAGAATCTGGCTTTTCTAGGTGTCATTCTGACAATACTGTCTACACCAAGAAAGTGGGCAACTCTCTTATCATCCTTGTTCTTTATGTTGATGATCTTATCCTTACTGGTAGTGATCCCAACCTTATAAACCATGTGAAGTCTAGCCTTAAAAGGAAATTTGAAATGACAGACTTAGGACACTTACACTATTTTCTCAGTCTTCAAGTCTTGCAATCCAAGGAGGGTATTTCCCTTTCCCAGTCCAAGTATGCTTGTGATATTCTACATCATTTTCACATGGAATACTGTAAGCCAACCCCTTCTCCTTTTCAGTCTGGAGTCAAACTTTCAGTCACTTGTACTTCTCTTGAAGTTGATGCTACATTATACCGTCAACTTGTAGGAAAACTCTTGTATCTAACTCATACTCGTCCTGACCTTTCCTTTGATGTTGGCCTTGTTGCACGGTTCATGCAAAACCCCCGTGAAAGTCATTGAAAAGCAGCTAAAAGAATACTTCATTATGTTCGAGGTACAGTTCAGTTTGGGATTCATTACAGTGTCGAAGCATCTCCTCTATTGGTTGGTTTCACTGATTTCGATTGGGCTGGTGACCCTGATGATCGAAAGTCTACTACCGGTTATGTGTTCACTCTTGGTTCAGGACCTATTACATGGGCTTGTAAGAAACAAGCTGCCATTTCTCTTTCATCAGCAGAAGTAGAGTATCGTGGTGCCGTAGAAGCTAGTAAAGAAGCCTTGTGGCTTCGTCAGATCCTGTCAGAGTTTGGCTTTCAGCAGCAGCATCCGACTGCACTTTGGTGTGATAATCAAAGTGCCATTCAGCTATGCAAAGATCTAGTCCAACATCAGCGCAGCAAACACATTGAACTACACATGCACTTCATTAGAAAGCTCATTCACGACCATGTTCTTGAAGTGCAATATTGTTCAACAGATGATCAAGTTGCAGACATCTTCACAAAGGCTCTCACAGAGGTGAAGTTCACTAATCTTCGATTTATGGTTGGAGTTCAGGAAGTTGTCACTAAGGGGGGATAGGCTCTAGTGCCTCCTTCCTTCTCCTATTGTGTCATATTTGTAAATCCTTCAATCCTATCCCAAGTTTTTCTTAAGGGGGGATGTTAGGATATTCTGACACGTAGGAAATAGTTAAGTACAACTTGGTCTAGTGTAGAGTTAGGTATAGAGTTAGGTAAAGTGTGTTTCTTTATCGTTGTACATTTTGTAACTTACAATCCGACGGTCACGATATGTAGTGATCCGATGGTTCATTCTCTCCTCGGTATTACTGACACTTGATCCATGGCTTGACACCCGATTGGTCCATGAATTCTATTTAAAGCGCATGGAGGGTCATTTGTAGGGTAATCCGTGCATGAGAGAAACATATGTAAATTTTCATTCTTTTATTAATAAATTGCCTGAAGTGGCCGCGTTGACTCAGGCCGTGGACTGTTTCCCTCTTTGAGGGTTTTAACCACGTCAAAATACTGGTGTATTGATCTGTAATCTGGTTGTGAGCGGTGTCCTTTTGGTGTTCTGTCTGAGGAACTTACCCTGTAAATTCCTACATGGACTAGCTACTGGACATTTTGGAGGACATACTACTACACATAATATCCTACATGCTGGCTACTATTGTCCAACCTTGTAAGAGGATACCCATGAATACATGACGAAATGTAAAATATGTCAAACTGCTATTGTGATACAACGAAAACCTTCCTTACTTCTACAACTAGTCAACATTGAACAACCTTTTGAAAAATATGGATTGGATATCATAGGTGAGATTGTTCCTCATTCCTCAAAGCAACATAAGTATATCCTTACAGCTACATACTATTTTACGAAGTGGGTGGAAGCAATTCCACTAAAGGTAGCCAATTCTGATGCTGCCATTGAATTCTTTGATCAATTCATTATTACTAGATTTGGCTTACCAATTGCACTTATGTTTGATAATGCATCTTACTTTTCAGGAAATAATATGACTGAAATTTCACTTAAGAGGCATTTTAAACTTAAGTACTCTGTTAACTACTACCCTCAAGGAAATGGTTTAGCATAATCAACCAACAAGAACCTCATAAGGATTATTAAAATAAATGGTGATCAAAGCCAACATAATTGGCATAAATATTTGACATTTGCTCTATGGGAATATCGAATAACACAAAAAGCCTCAATAGGCACTTCTCCATTCAATATAGTATATGGGAAAGAAGCTATCATCCCTTCAAATCTAGCCCTTCCCTCATTAGCCCTAGTCCAATTTATTGAAGAAACACCTTCTTCTTCTTTACAACTAAGATAGTCTCAAATTCTTAAATTAGAAGAAGAAAGGGAGAAAGCCAAACTTACACATACTCACCATCAACAACTAGTCAAATCTTCTTTTGATGCAAGTTTTGTTTCCACAAAATCTTTTCAAATTGGAGATCTCATCCTTAAATGGGACAAGGCACATGAGGAAAAAGGAAAGCATACTAAATTCCAGAAAATGTGGCTTGGACCATTTCAAATTGTTGAACAAGTAGGCCCATCAACATTCATATTGCAAGATTTATCAGGAAAGAGAGATTCTCTTCTTGTCAATGGGCTTATTTTGAAAAAAATATTTTCTTAGAAGATTACATCTTCTACTGTAACATTATTGCATTTAATTTTTTTGTTTTTTTAGAAAATAATGTTAAATAACATCACTTTTGGATTTACAATAAAATCTCTTGAAACATTTTGATCTTTTGCTTTGAAAGTAGAAATTCTTAAGGAAATGATCACAACATTTGAAAATTAGCTAAGTATCATAAACTATGAAATTTATTTTCCATCGAAGTTATCGATTCTTTTAAAACCTCAAATTTATAAAATCCCTTATTCTATTATCAGTCAAGAAAGGTTATCTTTAACAAAGTAAAGACTATTTATAGCTAAGCATCTCCAACTCTAAAATTGTGATCCAAAACTCTTAAGGAGTCACTGATTCTCTGCATCCATTAACTATACTAATTTTAGAGTGTAATTCAAAAATATATTAACCTTAAAAGATAAGGGGTCACATCATGGGCCTGCTTACCATGTTCATAGGGAAATAATAGACTGGAATTACCAACACTAAATACCAAACGATGGTAATGGCTTATGATTATTTTAATCCTAAGACAAGGGTCTCATCACGAGCCAGCTTATTCAGTTCAATTACAACCAGTGAATGGCATTATCACTTTCTAGTCACCAAACGAGGAAAATGGCTTTTAGGTAATAAAAAGTTAATAACAGAAAAGTAAACAAATAAATAAATAAAAGAAAAATAAAGTATATATATACTTTTGAAATTATCTCTAAAGACAACACTCTTATGTGGATGGGGTTCTGAATCATTGATGGTTAAAAGGTAACCCTATCGAGGCTATGAACGCTTGCTAGCAACAATGGCTCTACCTGTGACAAATGAGTATATTAAAAATGCTAAGTTGTAAAAGCCCCCTACTTTATCTTTACAACAAATTAATGACTGATATAGACAAAAAGGATTTTCATCTATAATAGGATATAAAAAGAATTATAATTAAGTGAGTTAATTATGTTCAGAGTAACGTTACTTATCTAAATATTTTGAATATATTTTTCCTTTCTTGAATTATTTTTACTTAGAAAAGTTTTAGAAATTTCACTATTATCAAAGATAACTGGTTCTTCCTATGAATCGCCAATTGTTGTACTTTGAAACAATCCCAATTTATTTTAAATAAACAACTTAGGATATTATTGTATAAATAAATAGGGACCTTTAAAAAATGAAAACATAGGAACATAGTTTAGTTTAGGGTTTTTATTAATAAGAAATTTGATTTTTAATAAATAAATCCTCATTAAATCTTGAATGACTTGAATAAGTCTTACTTTAAAAGAAAACCCAACAATATTGCATATCGCAAAGTTTCAAAGAAACAAATTTTTATTTACCCTTTTGAAACTTGCAATTGCAATAAAAGATAGCCCTTGGGAACAAAAACATGTCTATTCCTTTAAAAATATTAAGTATTAACGATATTACTTCATGGCAGAAATTCCCCACATCACAACCTTATAACAAAAGAAATATAGCACAAGACCAATGAACATCCTTATTGTGAAATGCGATAAGCTACCGGACCCGAAAAAACAATAAAAAACACTAGTTATAGCACCATTTACCACTCTTGGTAGATTTGATGCTCTGATTATGGCCTAGGGCAACCCCTCCTTTTAGACTTGGTCCAAAATTTTAAAAACAGTGTTTTATTCCCTATATGCTACTTTTCCCTGTGATAAAAGAATGTACACGCGGGTCAGCAAATAACCAACCTGCGTACATGTGTTAAAACACTTAAAAAAATTAAAATTACCTAATTTTGGGTAGAGTTCACAGGTTTCACCTGTTTCTCACCTCCTATTTCCCGCGGCCCAACTATTTCCCAACTAAAAAAACTAATTTGGAGAAGTATAAATAAACCTCCATGGGAAGGCCTTAAGGGAGAAGAGATGAGATATTGATACTATAGTGAGATTATCCTTGATCAATTCTAATGAATCCCTATGCCTCCTGCACTCCCCAAAGCTTCAGGAAACCCTTATTTCCTTGTTGTAGATATCCTTCATCTTGCTTGAGATATCCTTGTACTGGTCATGGAGGAAGATTGTTGAAGGTTGTGAAAGGATGGATCTGGAGGACGATTCCGCTTTAGAGCCATAAAAGGACTCAGGTCATATTTCTCCACTTTACCTGTATCTAACATCAATAAAAGGAATGTTATTCTGTTTCCAATATTAAATGTGTTTATGCATCAAGTTATCTTCTAATTCGTTTATGAATTTTATATTGATGTATAATTGGTCATTCATTTATATGATTTAAGGTTAATATCATGAACATGCTTTATATTTCTACTATTGTATATGTTCGATTTGAATAATTTTCAGGTTTCAAGAACATTAGGAGAAGCTGAGGGTTCGCACCCTGCGGGATCTACCCAAATGTAGAACATTCAGGTAAGGACACTCTTGCACAGTTTAGTAGAATAAGCATTTAGGTTGATTGCCTGAGAATTTATTGTTGTGGTTTTGCCTCTCCTCTATTGGGGTTCTCAACCCAAATCCCTAGGGTGGTCTCACTCGCAAAACACTATTTAAAAATATTGCATCTAGATAAATCACAAGAGTATCAACATGCTCCCCGCTTGTATCATTCCCAATTCCCCTGATTGAGATAAAGCTACTTCTTAAAGAATGTGCCTAAGGAAAATTAGAAAGATAAAAGCAAAAGCCATGCCTAATAAACCCATGGGCCAAAAATAATGCCACATCACTTCTCACAAATTCACAATCACTTAAAGCTTTTGGCCATATCCATTCTTCACTACTTTTGAAACTGTCGATTGTGATATTGCGATAATTTGATTATCGCAATCACTCATCTCTCATACTTAATTAACTAATATAGTGATATCGCTATCGTATATCGGTGGGGTACTTGAAGATAAGTTTTATTTACCTTTTGAAAAGGTTTTGCGATGCGATATATTAATGAATAATAAACAACCAAATGAAGCCATGATTTCGGTTATTAAAGGATTCTAATAGTATTTATGATTTCAAAGCCAAAGGAGATTTGATGGCATGTTTGGATTGATTCACATTTTCCCTTTCCATCATTTCAAAGCCTTATGTGTTTGAATGCTTCCGCGTTTAACTCCTATTACTCTTCATTCCTCTATATTCTCAATTTGCAAGTTTTGCACGAGAATGAATTGTGTAACAAGACAACTAAGCGAAGAAAGGAAATAAACCCAACGATGCTACACAACCTTCTACATATGATGTAATAGAAATTCCCCTGTTGTTCTCAGACATGACATGCACTATTGATAGTTTTACTTCCTCATGGGAAACCATGTACTAGTTGCTGGAGAGTGAGGGTCCAAGGATAATTCAAAATAAAGAAACAGCAGATGCCACTACCTCTTATGAAGCCTCACACTTTGAAGCTACAAGTTCTTTCCTTCATAGAATTTCTACTAGACATAAGATTTTACTATACACTAATATGGTAAAATGGATAATAGACAATGTTAACGTTACCGACCGGGGATTCCAGACTTTAAGGAAAATGGTTATTGGTCCTTTATAGCAGAAGACTTGAAGATCACATATCATATACCAGACCCACATATGATGTATGATAAATGCTTCCTAAAGCATTTCGTAGCCGAGAATGAGGAACCATCAGACCCAATTAAGCAATGGAATTCCAATTACAACAAGCACAAATATGAGAGATCGAGCATGTATTCTACATCATCTCTTGTTGTTCCCTACTCTTATATCACAACTAGGATGTGTAGATTGTTTGGGTATGCCGATATGACCAAATTCTCTATTGAGTGGGTTCCCCTAATTGATCCGAAAGTAAATTATTTTATAATGGATTGGGGTACTATCTTGTCTAACAACCTTGCCTTACAAATTCGGGAATATAGACAAAAACGATATGTCACCTCTAGAACAGTCCCACCATTTTTTATGAGTTCCTACATTATGGATGTAGTCTGTTTCACTTCTAGTTTGCAAACTACGAGGTGGAGATGGACTGTTCAAGATCCTACCCCGATTAACATATATCACAAAATCCTGTGGGAATCCAATTTCCAAACCCATTTCTACAAAATCTGCTACTCATCGACCAAGTTGTTTTTGACAAGAGGGCCCCAAGGTTATCTTATGAGGCCAATATTGATATTTTACCAATAGGTATGTGGTTTGCAGAAGAACTATTTACTTATGTTTGATTCTTTGGAAGCATAGCACCTCCCCATGTTCTCCCATGGTATGTGCCAAACAAATAGCTTGGTAGAGAGATTGCTTACCAGACTGTAGGGGATGGGATAACCAAGACCCTAAAAGAATCCAAAAAGTCTCTTTGGCCTCCCTTTACCCTCCAATGTGTTGTTTATGCATTACACGATTTCAAGCATGTTGCGCTTGAAATCGATGAAATTACATGTTTAAATATTTCCACCATTCCTAGCAAACAGTTTGAACTGAATAAGGTCGCACAAAACTTCACTAATTCGGTCAAAATAAGACAGTTCATCCATGAGAAGGATTATTTTGATGACTTGGTTGAGTCAGTTGAGTTGTTTTCACAAGTACAACATTTGGCTACTTTGAGATACAACCCATAATAGTTAGCCTAATTCCACCAGTACAAAAAGAAAAGGTTACAATATGTCCCTTTGGATCTATTAGAAATCCCTCGGCCAAATGTTCAAAAGGAGCAAAGCTCAAGCCAAATCTCAAAAAAGGACTTAAAACATAGTTCTGAGAATAATTCAAAGAATAAATCAGAACAAGTTTCTAAACAAACTTCAGAGCATAAATCACCACAAATTTCAGAGCATAAGAGCACAACCCAAAGAAGAGCCTAGAGCACAACCCAGAGAAGAGTCTAGAAAAGGACACTGAGAAGGAATCTGAAAAGGTCCCAAAGGTGAAATAAGTGGAAGATGTTTCACTAAAATGCATACATAGGAATCCCCTCTAAAAAATCAACTCGATGAGGCATGGACACAGTTTGACCAATAGCTAAGAGGACAACAAGGGGAAAATATGTTGAAATGGAGAAAACATTCAATGCACCCCAAAACACTGGACAGAGATCGCTCACTGGAAGAGATAATGACAATTTTGTTAGCAAAGAAGAAGTTGAGACCATCCCGACCTTCCCTTCAACTGAAATCATTCTCATAGTGGATTAAATTCCTTCTCTTGATGTCTTTTGCAGTCCCAAACATCGGGTTGTAGTAAAAATACAAAGCAGAAGGAGGGAAACAAAAGCATCATCAACAATAATTCCTGATAATGAACCCATGGATGCAGTGTGGAAGGATACCCCTGTGGATCCTTCAAACAATTTGACAAAACTATGATACGCTGGTCTTCGCTGCCAAACACTGGGATCATCCCACAGCTATTCATCTCTGGAACATACAGTGAACCTGCTCTCATTTTTTACAGAGACCGTTGGTTCCTATCACGGGTAAAGCTAGACCTATCTGTCGTGGTAGTATAGATGCAAACCTCACCCAATGTAGTGATCTTAATAATCAGGGTTTAGGTAGTATTAACTACTAAAAATAAAATCAAGGATATAGATATTAATAATAATAACAACAGTAGTGGTATCTTATTTCTTTGTGATGATAATAATATGACCAATATTAGTAATTTATCACTTAATTACAACAATAAGATTATTAATAATAATAAGTCATCAATTCTTAATAGCCACAATAATTTAAAGTATTTAGGCTTCTCGGTAAAGGTTTAAATTTTGCGCTAGCCCCTAGGAATATCTCGGTAGATGAAATTATTTGTGACATATAATTCGGGATTAGGGGTTTACCTGATAATATTGAGGACAATATTAGACAGGATTGTGCCGTAATCCTTAGGAAGGCAAAGCACCCTTGGAGCAACCTCAGAAAGGATGGATTTATGGCCCTAAGATCCTTAAACTAGAACAATAATATCGTTGTTTTGAAAGTCAATAAAGGAGGCGGTGTTTTCATTCTTCACAAAGAGGATTACCGCAAGAAGATGTTAGATCATCTTTATAACAGTGGAAGCTATAAAAAGCTTCCCAAAAACGCGCTTAAGAATATTTCTAGGATTGTGGCTCTTGCCATCAAGTCCAATAGCTCAATGAGTTCCCTTTGCCATAAACTTAATGAGAGTAGTCCCATTACTCCAAGGATCTATGGGCTCCCTAAGATTCACAAGGAGGGGGCTCCCCTGAGACCCATTGTCAACAACATTGGTGGTCCTACCTACCTTTTAGCTCAATTCCTTTCCTTAAAGCTTAAACCCTTAGTTGGCTGTACATAGTCCTTCGTCAAAGACTCTGCTTTGTTGAAGAGCTCAAGGACATAAAGCATGACCCTAGGGACATTCTTGTTAGTTTTGATGTAGTCTCCCTTTACACTTGCATCCCTATAAATTAGGCCATGGAAGTAATCAACCGCATAATGGATCCCGATACAACTCGGTTAGTTGAGATCTGTCTCACTTCCACCTTTTTTTGTTTTGAGGGCAAGTTCTTTGAGCAAACCTGTGGTGTTGCCATGGGATCACCCCTATCCCCTATCATTGTTAATCTTTTTATGGAATATTTTGAATCCAAGGCTCTGACCTTGGCCTGCCTCCTACCTAAGCTTTGGAAAAGATTTGTAGATGACACTAATGTCATCTGGCCGCATGGCCAAGAGGAGTTGGATATCTTCTTCCATCATATCAATAGTCAATCCACTGCCATTAAGTTCCCCATGGAATAGGAAGTGGATTGCCTCACTTTCCTTGATATTCTTATTTCTAAGAATATTGACGATTCCCTCTCCCACCAGGTGTTTCGGAAGAAAACACATATGGAGGAATATCTCCATGCTAGTTCCCATCATTTCCAGGCTCAAAATTTGGGTGTTATCAACACACTCGCTACTCGTGCCCTAAGGATATCAGATGAAAAGAGCTTCGAGAAAGAGAAATCACATCTCCTTAATGTATTTGTTGGGAATGGTTATAGTAGATGCCTGGGTCAGAAGGTTTTCCTCAAAGCTTCCAAAAATTCAGTAGTTAAAAAAGAACCTAAAGAACATGTCCCTGGAGTCCATCTACCTTTTGTTCAAGGGACCACTGATAAGAATGCGAGGATTCTTAGGAAGCATAATGTTCCCTCAACATTTAGACCCCTTAACACCATTCGTAAGTCCTTCTAATCTATGAAGGATCCTATCGACCCTAAGGACATGAAGGGGGTCTATATTATTCCTTGTTCCTGTGGGACCCCCTATATTGGTGAGACGGGTCGCTCCATTAATCAAAGAATTAGTGAGCATGCAGCTGATCTTAAGCACAGGAGAACTAAGTCTTCCGCACTAGTAGAGCATGCGGAGAAGACCAAACATCATGTTTGTATTGAGGAGGCCAATGTTATTGCTAAAGTTTGCAGTTCCACCACCGTAAATTTAGGGAAGCCATTGAGATTGAAAGAAGGCCAAGTAATCTCAATAGAGGTGACGGTTGGAAGATCAGTAGTTGCTAGGTCCTAGCCCTCACCTCCTAGTCGTTTCCTCTCCTTGCTCCCCTCCCTCTTTTAATAGCTTGTTCTAGAGATTTCCCCTTGATATCCTTTTACCTTCTTTCTTTAGCCATCGTTCTTTGATCCTCTTTGGAAATCTTCCTTGGTTTATTTTAATCCTTTTCATACCTTTCTTAAAGGGTTAAATTATATAGTATAAGGTATTTAAATAGAAAATTTATGTTCTAATAAATTTATGTTAATTAGTTACCCATCCCTTAATTTAATACTATTATAATAATAAATCCTTACAATTACTAATTTCCCTAAAACTAGTAATACAGGTTCCTATTAGATTACTAATAAATTGATACCCTATCCATTGATAGTAAGAATAATACCATTATCATAACGAATATTACTTTTAATACCAATATTAATAATAATAATAATAATAATAATAATAATAATAATAATAATAATGATGATGATAATAATACTAATCTGAATGATCTAGTATAGGATTATTTTAGTTAATGTTAATAATATCCATAGATTTATTAATACTTAAATAACCTTGCTATTAAATGTATATTAATTAGTTACACAAGATATTAACAATAAGATTAATACTATAACATTATTAGAATAATAGTATATTAATTATCATTAGTTATTATTAAATCCTTTCAATTATTGTCCCTAGATATATTAATTCTAGCAATATTTCCTAATACTATTATTATCATTTCACTTAAATTACATATGATAAGTATTATAATAATATTTGAGCATAATAATATTATATAATTAAACAATTTGAATAAGTCAAATCTAGTTGTTTATCAAGTCTGGCCTAATATAGCTATTTTTTCAATATAGTCGGTTTTTAGTCAAATCTAGCCATTGGATGATCTGCTCTCCCTATTTAATATGCAGCCATGATCTGGTTCTTCAAATTTTCCTAACGATGAACCACACTCGTTGGTTCGAAACACATCAACAAACGTACTATCATGCAATTTATGCCGAAGAACTTTCTCATAAAACTATGATAGTTTGCAAGTGCTTATGCATCTGCTACTATTGACGAGGTAGTGGAGGTCAAACAATTGGTAAGAGAAAAAGAAGAAAGAATAAAACAACTAGAGAAGTAGTTGGTAGAAGAGAGACAACATGTCGACCACCAAATGCAGGCACAAATGGCCCAATTACAGTAGAGCTTTTGCCAATTGAAGCTCCAGAATCAAGAAGAAACAAGTGCCAAAGATAGTCTAAAAAAATAGTGGAAGTTTTCTATCGATCAATTGAAAGATAATCCTAAGATTGAGGATTTTATAAAAGAAGCATTATAATTCAATTCTTTATTATCTAAGCAATAGGCGAAATTCTGTCAGAAGCTATTAGTCATAAATCCAATGTGCAAGCAAAGTGATTTACTAATAAATCAAGCATCTGATCTGAGGATCACATTTAATGAGATTGATGAAAATATTTCAAGGTACATTACATGGTAGGATACTCCAGAATGCAGAGCACCAAACCTTCCCAGGATAGAGGAATCTCATAATGACATCCTCTTTACTGATTTGGACATTCAGCTAAAGCAGGAAGAAAGAATAGTTTCAAGAGCGACTGATGCTGCAAATAATATCATTGAGACCATCAATGATAATTTTCACAATGCTAGTTTGATACAAGAATTCCCACCTTGGAATCTCCCTGATATTAGAGCCCTAGAAACACACTGGAAAGAAACTTTCAGAGCAAGAGAATAGGCAATGAAGTATATAAAAAAAAATTGACTTGGAAGTATATTGGAGGTATCTGGTGAAGCCACACAGTCAGTGGCTAATGCTACGTTGCCTCACTGATTCATCCATGCATACGCTTCCTACTCTCTCAGATGCAGTGTATACATGATAGTTGTGCATGAGAACAGGTCAGCCTCCTGAAGTCAAGTCGATGAAGGATATCTACGAGCTCAGATAACGAATGAAAGAAAAGCCACTGTTACATGCTAGAGCTCGTCATTTCAATAATTTCTATTTTATGTAATTATGTCGCTTGTTTTAAGGAGAGTTGTGTAAACCTCCTAAGAACTCTCATGTAATTTCTATTTTAGTACTTTAATTTTATTATATAAACCCTTTCATGTATTTGAAGAAAGGGTCCCTAATTTTATAAAGAAACACTTTAAAATCTTCCATTTTTGTACTTTTAAAGACTATCTTATTAAAATCACTGGATTAGAGTCCTAAAGTTTTGTGAAGGCGGCTTTTGGAAGCTTGCACTTTTGTACTTTTGGAAACCATATTAATTAAAAAGACTAGATTCGAGCTATTTACTTTGTGAGTAGATTTATATGCATCGAGCAGTTCTATCATTGTGTATTGACCTTTTTTTATGAATTAATAACCATTTTCCTTTATATTGTTTGTCATATGTATCTTTTTTTCATGCAATTCTGTATTCATTCAATTTTAAACATGCTTGGACTGTTATTTTTAATACATATATGAGTAAGTGTTTGAACGATATTTGATGTGATATATGTTTATCAATTATTTTGATTAACTATTTAATCAAAATCATTATTTCAAAGGCCTTTCATTTATGTTAGTGTTTGATTAATCTTCATTGTCATACACTAAATATATTCATTGCAGATCACACAAGTATAAGTAAAAATCCCGGGTAATATACATATAGGTTTAATATATATGTATTTCAGTTGAAAACTACCCCATCTATCACTTAGTTTTTGGTAATCAATAGCCTATCCATCCTATCACATTTTTATTAGGAAATAGTTCCCATTATATCTAGTCGGAGCCACTAATTCAAACAAACAACTGATGGTATTCAATTCCTCGACTGGGTGGTTTTCCCCCATGTTGTTGCAATGATTTCTTAGGCTTCAACAACACCCTACGAACTTCTTATTTCTCCAACCCAAGAGAAAATTCAATGTTTATCCTCTCATCCTTTAAAGGCCATGGATATCGACTGTTGATTCTTACATAAGTTGCAGAGCTAGGAACATGACCATTAAGAATGGGAATTTGTCCAAACATTTGGTCTAGTACCCTCCTACTCAACCACCCCTAGAGCATGAATTACCCTTATGATTGGAGGAGGAGGAAGATGAATTATACCATACCATAGCCTACCCAATTTGTACCCTATATGCTATTATAGGATGGGGGCAACCTAATAAAGATGACCTCATTGATCAAATCCTTAGGAACCAACCCCCCAACACCATTCCTCTTGATGAACTGGTGAAGAAATATGAAGATAACACTTGGATTGATTTGTGCCTAGCTGACTCAAGTCCTGATCATGTCAAAATGGTAGAATTTGGCCCATATAAAACATTGAAAATCAACCCATCTCTCTCATCATATTAGGAAAACAAGTTATATAACATGCTGAGAGAGAACTTGGATGCCTTTTCTTGGAGTTATAAGGAAATGAAGGGAGTGAACCCTTTAGTGTGTACTCACCACATCTACATCAAGGAAGGCTACAAATGAGTGTTCCAACTTCAGAGGAGAATGAACCCAACCCTAAAAGACATATTCAAAGAAGAACTACATAAGTTGTTGGATCCAGGGTTCATTTACCCCATCTCAAATAGTGAGTGGGTGTCTCTTCTAGTTTTGGTCCCAAAGAAGAATGGAAAGAGGAGGATATATGTGGATTACAGAGAGTTAAACAAAGCCACTAAAAAAGACCATTTCCCTCTACCTTTCATTGATCAAGTCTTGGATGGTCTTGCAGGGAAGAAGTTCTTCTCTTTCCTGGATGGATTCAGTGGTTATAATCAAATCTAGATCACCCTAGAGGACCAAGATAAAACCAAATTCACTTGTCCTTGGGGTACCTTTGTTGGAATTATGATACAAGTGTTGTCCTTGATGGAAACTCACTCACAGGTTAGTTCATATTTGATAAAAGGCAACTCGTAGTGTAACAGGTCAATTTAGAGGTAACAGGGCAATGGTACAGAAGAATAGGAAGTTGGAACAAAGGTCTACTGATAAGAACCAAGAAGTTGAAGGAAAAGGATGTTTTCAGATAGTTTAATCTATATATGTAGGCTCACCTTGTCAAAGCAGCTTATACACACAGGTTCATAGAACAAAAAGAGTGTATATGTATGCGTGCACTTTCATAAGAGGAAAAGCATGTATGGGATGGAAAATCAAGGAAATTCAAGAGTAAAGAATACCAAGGGTCAATACCATGGTATTAGCCCACAATATTGAGCGAAGTAATGACTATTTGATCCTGTCCAAGAATACTGCAGGTCCTAAGTGTGGTTTTGGTCCAAGGTATTGGGAAAGGCCAAAAACTATATGAGGAGAAGATCAAAGGGCCAAGGTGTGCAAGTGAAAGGGTTTCTTAGGAATACTTCCATCTGAAGCATATTTTTTGTTGCAGGGGCTATGATTGTGATATGATCTAAAATATTTTGTGCACCATGAATTCAATTTTGGATCAGGATCATGAGACCTTAAATGACTTATCATTGAATGATCTGATATTGGTTGCGGTAGATCTAATTGCTTACACAGGTTTTATTCTTTAAATTCCATAATCTGGGTATGTCTGAAGTCTGGAATAGCAACGATTTTGTGAGTTAGTATTTACAGATCTACACGCTGGTTCGCCTCGGTAAAGGCGCGTATACACATAGGTTTTACTCTTCCAAGTAGTGTATGCAAAGAAAAGACTATTCTTTAGAAATGACTGATCTACCTGATCAGTGCTTCTCCTTTATTGTTGTCTATCAATGAAGTCTTCTTATATCTAAATGTAAAACTGAATGCATAAGATTTTTCAGTCTGATTGATTGATTGTTTAAGTGAGAAGGGTTATCTCTGCTACTGTCTATCTAGATCTCTATAAATTGAGAGTACATGTTCAGAATATTGTTGTTTGGAACATACATGATTCAGAAGTTTTATGTTTTAGTTGTTTTGAAGGTATACACAGGTTTGGTTAAAGGAAGTAGTGTATACACACAGATTGAAGTCACTAAAGTAGTGTATACATTTTGATGTATGATTTGTGAGGTTTAAGTAGGTTCTTAATGATGATGCAGGTTTCTGGGTTCAGCACATTATTCTGGTGATAGTGATCTGTTTGTTTAGATTAATTGAATGTTGGTTGATGCAATTTGAGTTTCAAAGTTCTGAAGGGTCCAATGTGAAAAATTGATGAAACAAGGCCTTCATATTTTGTTGTTGTGTACCAAGAGCATCTAGTCTGAAAATTAAATGAAACGTGGTCCTTGGAAGAAGAGAGAAGGTCGTAGCCTTCTGTAGGTTGATGCCTACGTACTATTAAACACATCGGCTAGTACAAGAGCTAGGGGATTGTAGCTTCCTTCAAGTAGAAGCTGGAAAATGAGAGAAGGTTGTAGCCTTCTACAGGTGGGTGTCTGCGTATTGGTATGAGTCTGCACTAGTACAAGATTGTAAACAAATTTTCTTTATATTAAAAGAAGACAGAGATGACAAGAGCATGTGGGTTTTCTCTCGGATTTGGTTTCCACCTTAAATCTTGGTGTTCCTATGTGTTTCTTAGTGTGATGGTTCATTATGTTATTACTGCACTTAGTTACTATATAATAAGTTAATGATGCATTAATTAAAGATCAACACATGATAAATTGGCTATATCATAAGTTCTCTAGGTATACGTTGGTTTCTCTAATCACAGTGGCATGCACATGCTAGTTCAATCGATTGAAGTAGTGTATATAAATCTATTTGGGAAATGAAAGATTATTGAGTTGATAATACTGATTCACCCCCCCCCCCCCTTCAATATTATTTCCAACAATTGTTATCAAAGAAGGTCCTTCAAAAGAAGCTTGATTGCTTGAAGGGAGATATTTCAAGATGAAAAATCATGAAGGCATGGGATTTATCAGACCAAAAAAATTCAATGGGAAAAACTTGGTATATTGGAAAATAAGAAATAGATCCTATCTTCAGTCGCTTGGAGCTGATGTTTGGGAAATTGTGGAAGGAGGATATCAAATTCCTGTAACAATACCTACAGATACAACAGGTAAGAAGTTATACCAAACCAATGCCTAAGCTACCAACACTTTATCGGGAAGTCTATCAGAATCAGAATTCGTCAAAGTCATGCAGCTCAAGATAGCCAAAGAGATATTTGACAAAATCATTCAAAGCTATGAAGGAGACTTCCAGGTAAAACATGCTAAGCTCCGAAGACTCAAAATTTAGTATGAAACTCTTAAGATGCATAGTGATGAAAGTATTGCTAGTTACTTTTCACATGTAGATGAGACTGTTATTGTATGAAAGATCTGGGTGAAGAGATAAAGGAGGCTACTTTAGTAGAGAAAATTTTGAGATCTTTTACTTCTAAATTTGAGTCAAAAGTATCTGTCATAGAAGAAAAATAGGATCTTCAATCTATTACTATTGTTCAACTTCATGGAATTATAACTACCTTTAAAATGAGGAAAGGAGGTCCATCAGATATGAGAGAAACCACTTTGAAAGCTTTAGGAAAGGGAAAAGAAAAGGAAGAGCACAATGAATTAGGATATATTTCAAAAGAAGAAGATGATGTAAACTTTGTTAAGAGGCTTGAACGGGGTTGCAGAAGATTCAGAGGTAAGCTACCGTTCAAATTCTTTGCTTGAGGTAGAGTTGGCCATTATGCTGCAAAATTTCCTCATAAAGATAATCATGAAAAAGGAAAGGAATCTGTAAAAGGAAATAGAAAACAGGTTGTTAATATAAGACGTTACTATACTCATGAAGAGAGTGATGGATTATGTAATAATGATGAAGATGAAACTGAAAAATGTTATAAGCAACTCATGGCTTATGATAATGATGATTTTTTTGGATGCCTTAGAAGAGGAAGAATTTCTTGAAGAAATCACAAAACTCAAAATTTGTTTGGAAGAAAAGAATATGATCATAGACACATTGACACATCAACTCACTGAAAGAGAAAAGAACAATGAAAAACTAGAATGTGAAGCTATGGGTCTAAGAAAAGAACTTGAGAAGACAAAATATATTAATCTTAGATTTGCTAAAGGATCAGAAACTTTAAATGAAATCATCAAAGTTCATTATTCTTCTCTTACAAAGACAGGTCTTGGATATACTAAAGAATCATCCCAATCACAAAAGCCATCAGCCTCCACCAGAAGCTATCTTGATGCAACAAAGACCAGTGAATTGTATGTCAATTGTTAGCAACAGCCTACAAGTACTCATTAGGTAAATCATGGTCAATTTACTCCAAGGATGAACATCAATAGAAGCATCAACCCAAAAGGTAAACAATGCCAAAAGATTCTATGATCACAAAAACTTATAATATGGACAATGCTTTTCATGCCATAACTTTGGGCATAAGGCTACTCAATGTGTTGCTTACAAAACTATCATGACTACAGAAGCACGAAATCAAAGGAGTGTAACAGGAATCAAGAACAGTCCTATAATAACTTTTCTCCTCTTGAAGATGAAATTAAATATTCATTTTGTAATAAATTTGGTAATGAAGAATCTAAATATAGGAGAAAATTTCGGCCAACACTTCAAAAGGAGCAAACATCATCAAATTCAAAAGTATGGAGAAAGAGGGAATTTCAATCAGAAAGATGTGGCATAGCTCTGTTTGTAGAAGGACAAGAGAATCAATGGTACATTGACAACGGATGCTCCAAACACATGATAGGTGATAAAGAGAAACTTCATTCATATAATTCTTTAGAAAGGGAAAAGCATTTCTACTTTGGAAATGACACACCAATTGTCATTAAAGGTCTAGGTTCTGTTTATTTGAAAGAAAATGTTAAAGCTAGAAATGTCATGTATGTTGATGGTTTAAAACATAACTCGTTGAGTGTCAATAAAATATGTGATCAAGGAAATGAAGTTGTGTTTTGATCAAATGGATGTGTGGTTCATGAGATTGATATGGGGAAGACCGTAATCAAAGGTACAAGAACTCCAAACAATTTATACATACTCAAAGGAGGACAAAAACAATGCTATCTAAGAAAAATAGATGAAAACTAGTTATGGCACAAAAGAATGGGGCATCTAAGCTTTTCTCAAATAATAAAGGCATGCAGGCTCAAGGTAGTCCGTGATCTTCCAGACATCAGCATTCCAGGAAATACCATTTGAAAACCATGTTAAGTTAGTAATAAAACAAGAGTTCATTTCAATGAAAAAGAAGGATCAATAAGTAAGCCTCTTGAAATCATCCATACTGATTTATGTGGACCAACAATGAAAATGTCACCTCGTGGAGAAGAATACTTTATTTTATTCATTGATGGATTTTCTAGAATGTGTTGGATAGTTCTACTAAAGCATAAAGATGAAGCATTTGAAAAGTTTAAAGCCTTCAAAGCTTTAGTTGATGTTGGACACCTAATCCTTAATGGGTTAGTGTGGTAGCTGAATGGACAAAAGGAGTCCAAGAGACCTTGGGATGTGAAACCCAACGGCCAAATAATGTACTATAAATGTATATCATTTGTCAATAAAAATGGTACTCTCATGTTTTATCATTCAGATTATTCTTGCTCCCATGTGTGTTTAACATGGTATCAGAGCTGGCGATTGCTGGTCCTGCTCCAATTTGAGCCACTTATTTTGTGGTCTCTATATATATGTCAGTTCTGCCCATTACCTGAAACGCTCGATTAATTCATTGTCTGCCAGAAATCTGCTGCCTCTTCTACCTGACCTCTGGCACTGTATATGCTGCACCTGACTCTGGATATTTTAAGACTCTCTTCTGCGTTACCTAACCTTTGTCTGCCATTACCTGTGCTCTCTGTCCATAAACACTCCATATAAAAGCACTGCTCCATACAAAGCCTGCTCCTTACAATATGCTGCTATTACCTGCCTGTCAGTTGTCTAACCTTTTCTGTCAAACCTGATATCCTATGTAAAGATACTGCTTTTGGCTCCCATACGCTGCTACATTTCTCTATGCTCAAATCATCTCTATCTTTGCTCCTAAAATTATAGTGGTTTTATACTCTGCAATATTCTATGTAACGCACTATCCTACCTGCGCCTGTGTGACCTACACTCCTGGAATTCTAACAGTCTTTATGGAAATAACTGTTACAATTATAGCTAACAATTGAATGTGCATCGATCGCATACATTTCTCCACAGGCTCCATACTTCTCCTGAAAAGATCCATGTTGAGTTCCTTGAAGCGAGTTCGAGTAATTATGGCGTAAAAACCAATTCCTTCATATAGAGAATCAATCTCAATCATTGTCTGTGTAGTAGAAGACAATGTTCTTTTTTCCCTCTCACATGCTGTTCTCAGCCTGCAAAGAGCTTTGGCATTCCCGCTGATGTCTTTTATGTGCTTCCTTTTGAATTCCTACAGAAAGTGATAGTCGAACCCCCGACCAAGATGACATCATCTATTTGGCTCTTGTCCATCTTAGCATCTCACCTACATTTCTCCACAGGCTCCATACTTCTCCACAAGCTCCATACTTGTGCTGAAAATTTGAAAAGAATTTCGAGAAGTGAGAAGCACCAAGCACTGGTTTGGCAAGATATGGTTGTGTTTATCATTCTATAGAGGGTTCAACATGTTGCCTTCGATCAAATTGTCTTGATTCTTACAGGTTTTCCTTATTTTGTATTTGCTGTGTTGGACGACCATTGGTTGCAAGATTTGTTGGATTTTATGTGATGCGTTAGAGTTGTATTGGCATTGGAAATGAAACATTGTGATTATGGATTGGCCTTGAAACCACTCGACAGAGAAACCATTCCTTCTCTTGTAGTTGGTCCTCACGGATTTGTGTTAATTCTTTTGCCTGTATATTGCATGTTGGTGGAATTACAGTGATCCCCTTTTCCTATTTCCTCGACATAGCACAGTGTGGTAGTCTCCTAAGGGCGCTGAACTTCCAAATCACTCATTTTGCTGAGAGGGACAATCGAAAAGAAATGTGTCGGGCCTAATATCCTGGAGAACTGAGGAGAATTCGGCATTTGAATGAACATATTCCAAGAAACGTTTTTCTGTCAACGTAAGAATAACCAGAAAACGCCTTTCTCTTTTCGACACTTGCAATTGCTTGAACTTCATTGCCTCCAGCACTATATACCGAGGAATCAGCCTTCTCTCTAAGCTGTTTACAAACAGATTTGGGTACTTCACAATATCAGCCAATTGAAGCCTCGCAGTATTCACCAAAAAAAAAATCCACATTACGCTTCAGTTTTTCCTCCGAAAGCGTTAGAATCATTATGTGCTTGTCAACCACATGGGTTTTGATGGCTACACGTGAAGACTATGGATACTTGCACTTTGTTCTAATGTCAAGACTCGTGTGATTTAAAGTTATGCGCACTCATGAAGCAGTACACTGGAAGCATTGTCCAATAGGCACACCTGTGAGCTGCCTGTAAGCCTTGAAGCAGTGATTTATATTATTCTTTGTGCATATTATTCATAAGGAATCAGTCTCTATGAGTTGAATCATGGATTACGTTGCATTGTTGTGCACTTTAAAATTATTTTATGCTTTGAGAGGGTCGTAAAACACCAAAGATTTTTATGTTGAGAGATAATTTAGGAGTGTAATTCACTTGGTGTATAGTGTTTACACCAACGAAAAAGGGCTGAACATAGCAAACAGAAAATTGTTTATTCTTGGCTCCATCTAACTGTCAAAGGCTGAGATCTTTGTGAAGAAATTACACCAGGTTTCCCTCGTCAAATGTTAAAGCTCTGCTATATTTTGATTTCTGAAGGAACCAGTATGTTATGGCTAAAAAAAAACAGTTCTTCATCTAATTTTCCAGATCTGAAGTTTGAATTACATATCATAGGGTTTATGATCAGACAATAAGGGATGCATTATTTGTTATATTACCTGAGTATTGAGTTGTGTTTTCAGACTTAATTGTGCTCTGAAATCTCAAGGTGTCAAGGGTGAGTATGTGTTCCAAATATATTGCCTATGCCAAATTTATTAAGGAGTCAAATTGGAGGTTGAAATACTCATTAAATACATGATGCCATTACTTTGAAAACAAATGTTAAATTTGAAGAATTATTGAGTTTTGACCTTCCAAAAAGGGGCTTGACAAATCACTGCATTAAAGATACATTGCTGATCGTTTTAGAATTTTCCCGATTCTAACACTGGGTGAAGATACTTGATTCTTTTGAAGCTTTAGTTCAGCTAGGAGAAATTAGTTTGTAGGGTTCGATCTAGCTTGATGACACAAACCAGGCTCTACTAAGACTGTCGACAAATTTCATTTGCAAAGAAAGTCAAAGATTAACTTTCTTTTTCACAATGTGAGTAGTTTGAATAATTTGCGAAGTACATTAAAGCAACGAGTCATTTGATACATTGAAATTGGTACTGTGCTGTCTACTACAGTGACTTGGTGATATTGGCATCCTGCTACTCATCTAATAGTTGCATTTATTTATCATTTTATAGACCAATTTGTAGCTGAAGATAACATCACTTCTCTGATTATATTGGTCTGAAATGGATAGAATAGATGATGTATTGAAACTACTAAATAATTTAATACTTTCCACTGTTGATTAGATGGTTAAGATCAACAAAACCTCTCTTTCCAATAATAAAATTTGTCTCCAAAATGCACATGAGAATATTGAGTTTTTGCAGCTCGAGACAAAGCTACAACAAGAATAACTACAGCAATGGAGTCATCATTCTGAACCTGTTTTTGTTCAAAAGATTGAAACGAACTCCCATAAACAATGAGACAATAATGTTATAGTTGGTTCAGATTTAATACCTAATAAAGCAGCAGTTGTACATGCAGATGCAAAAACTCAGTCTGCACTTCCTAAGCCCATCATCAGACCTTGGGAACAACTTTTCCACAACAAGCACAGAACTAGTCTTGGATATGACAAGGACTTGTCCTTTCATATTCCTGACTATGCCAAGCCCATTCAGTTTTAGAGTGCTGGATTCATTCATGACAGTTCACCTCCAGTTGTTCCAGATTCTCCCCCTCTTCCACATCAACAACAACAACAACAACAACAGATTGTGAAATGCCAAAACTATGACCGAGTTGGCCATTTAAAAGATCACTGTTTTGATCTTCATCCATGTAAGCATTGTCATAAAACCACCCATTCTTCACACAGATGCTTCAGAAACAAACATCTTGCAAGAACAAAGATTCAACTTGGATGGATCGGTTCTTGGCAATGGGCATCAACAGCCAAGAAGATATTCTAAACACATGTCATAACTTGTTCCAGAGTATTGAATAGTCTTGCAGTTTAGTTTTCTCCATCATCTCACCTTGTATCTGATAGGGGTGGAAATGATGGTCATCTACAAGCTTCAAAGTCACATCAAGAGAGCCTAAGCCACAACCTACCACACCAATTTCAGAGTTGTAGCCAGAGACAAAGATGCCCGTGAACATACCTTCAGTTGGCAATCTGGGACACTTCCTCTAGCAGAAGACTTCAGCTTCTTGCTAGTTTTGGAAGAATTCCAGGAAGGAAATTGAGAACACTTCCTCTAGCAGAAGACTCCAGCTTCTTGCCAGCTTTGGAAGAGTTCCAGGAATTTCATTAAGCATTCCAAAGTTGTTGGTCATCCTTAAACCATCACAGGTTGAGACTTCCCTTTTTAGGTTGAAGTTTTCCCTTTTATGCAGGGTGAGACCTCCCTTTTATGGTTGAAGGTTTCCCTCTTCAAATCAATAGGAGCACTTCCTCTAGCAGAAGACTTCAGCTTCTTGCCAGTTTTGCAAGAGTTCTAGGAACTACACAAAGCGTTCCAGTGTTGGTGGTCATCCTTAAACCACCACCCTTTATACCAACATTTTAGAGAGCACATTCAGCCTAGTGCTGCCATGCATTTTTGTACTTTTTGTATTATATCTCTCTTCTTGGATTCATACATAACCCTTTAGATTAAGCGGGGTAATGTTGGACACCTAATCCTCAATAGGTTTGTGTGGTAGCTGAATGGAAAAAAGGAGTCCAAGAGACATTGGGATGTGAAACCCAACGGTCAAACAATGTACTATAAATGTATATCATTTGTCAATAAAAATGGTTCTCTCATGATTTATCATTCATATTATTCTTGCTCCCATGTGTGTTTAATAGTTGAAAATGAATTAGATTGAAAAATCAAATGTCTCAGATCTGATCGAGGGGGAGAATTCTTATCAGATGAATTCTTTGATTTTTGTGAACAATGTGGAATAAAATGGAAGTTCTAGTGGCTAGAACTCCTCAACAAAATGGCATAGTATAAAGAATGAACAGAACAATTCAACAAATGGCTCGAGCTATGCTTGATGAATATGGAACTCTTGCAACCTTCTGGGGTGAGGCTAGATTTTCTTCTATGACTATTCTCAACAAATCTAATGTTTGGGTAAATAGTGATCAAACTCCATCTGAACTCTGGTATGGTAAGCCTCCTACTGTAAAATACTTTAGAGTTTTTGGAAGTAAATGTTTCATCAAAAGGATTGATGAAAAACTTGGTAAGTTTGAACCCAGATCAGATGAAGGAATTATTCTTGGTTATTCATCCAAAAGTAAAGGATACAAATGTTATAATAAAATACTTTGAAAAATTGTTGAATGCATTGATGTAGTAATTGATGAAGCATGTAGAAATCCGGAACAGATGAAATCAACAAAGAAATATGACAATGAAGAAGACGATGAATGATTTCCCATATCAAATAAAAATGATATTGAGGAAGAAACTAATGAAACATCAAAAGAATATACAATAGACAGGGAAAAGACTCCATCCAAGTATGCTCAAAAGGATCATCTAGAATCTCAAATTCTAGGAGAAAAAGGGTCCGGAGTATAGAAAAGAAGAACTCTTACAGGAACCTCTAGTTATCTAGCATTACTATCCTCCATAGGACCATAGAATGTAAATGAATCTAGTAAAGATGAATGTTGGGTTAAGGCCATGGATGAAGAACTTGACCAAATTGAAAAGAATGATACTTGGGAATTAGTTCCTAGACCTCATGATAAAAATGTTATAGGAACAAAATGGATATTTAAGAATAAGTTGAATGAAAATGGAGAAGTTATTAGAAAAAAAGCAAGACTTGTTTGTAAAGGGTATGGTCAACAAGAAGGTATAGACTTTAAAGAAAATTTTGCACATGTTGTCAGACTTGAAGCCATAAGAATGTTTCTTGCTCTTTCAAGTTTTTGAAAATTCAAAGTATATCAAATGGATGTAAAATCAACTTTTCTTAATGGATATTTAGAAGACGAAGTTTATATTGAACAACCAAAAGGATTCATTCTAGGAAACGATGCAAATCTTATATGTAAGCTCAAAAAGGATCTATATGGTCTAAAACAAGCTCTAAGGGCCTGGTATTATCATCTTGACAAATATCTACAACAACAAGGCTTCACAAAAGGTTTTACAGACAACAAATTATATACAAAGATTGAAAATGATAAACTGCTAATTATTGTTGTTTATGTTGATGATATCATATTTGGTAGCAATGAAGAATCTATGAGTCAGAACTTTGCTTTGGTTATGTAGCAAGAATTTGAAATGTCCTTACTTGGCGAACTTACTTATTTTCTTGGTCTAAAAGTACAACAAACAAAAGATGGTATTTTTCTTTCACAAACTAAATATCTCAAGAAGATTTTGAAGAAGTATAGAATGGAATATTCTAAACCAGTATGTACTCCAATGGTATTAGGATGCAGTCTCAGTTCTAACTACAAATCACATGCAGTGAACCAACCAGCATATAGATCTATGATTGGAAGTCTGCTTTATCTGACAGGTACCAGACTTGATATCATGCATGCAGTAGGAATTGTTGGAAGGTTCCAAGAAAATCCAAAGGAATCACATATTCAGGCAATAAAAAGAATATTCAAATATCTTCAAGGAAATCAATACTTTGGGCTATGGTATCCTAAAGATACAGATCTTAATCTTCATGCATATATAGATGTAGATTGGGCAGGAAATGTTAATGATAGAAAAAGAACTAGTGGAGGTGCACTCTATATGGGATCATGGTTAATTTCTTGGTTCAGCAAGAAACAAAGTTTGATTGCATTATCTATAGCTGAAGCAGAATATGTGGTTGTTGCATCTTTCTACACACAACTACTTGGATTATGCAAACATTGCAAGACATTCAAATCAAATGTACTCCACCCATGTACATTCTATATGATAATACAAGTGCCATTAGTATTTCTAAAAATTCAGTCATGTACTCAAAGACCAAGCACATACCCATTAAATACCATTTTCTACGAGAACATGTGCTTGAACAAAAGGTTAAATTGGAGTATTTTCACTCAAAGAATAGGTTGCTGATATATTCACCAAACCGCTTCCCAGAGAAACATTTGAATATCTCTGACAAAAGTTTGGAGTAGTTTCCACATCATCCAGCTGTTAAATCCATTTTTTCAGAGGAAAGTTCCTATACAGGGGTTTTATGAAGGATAGTCGCATACATACACAAGTTTCTATGGCTGCAGTAGCATATATGTTTTTTTCTAATAGAAAAATAGTGGGTTAGACTCTGATATGGGTGTTGAGTCTGGTATTTATGATTATAATCTGTTGATATGCTTTGTTCATTGGTTTTTATCTGACTAAAGAAGATGCCTTGATGAATGATTTGTTGACAGTGCACAGGTAGCATAGGTTTAGGGGGGAGCTTTAGCCTTCACAAACATTCTGCATTGTTAGCATTATCGTTGTTGACTTCAGTTATGGTTTCACATATTTATATCAATTGTGGCATAAGTCATGTAAATATCTAGGGTGTTATACGTCTCCTTCTGTCATCGTCTATGTTTGAATGAGTCATATTGGACATATGATGTAATTTGTATCCCCACTATGCATGGGAAGGATGATGTAATAATTGCTATTTCAGTCATGTATAAACAATTGGTAAATGCCCACTTGCTTGGGTGGATGAGTCAAATTTGGTGTATCCCCACTTGGTTGGGTGATTGATGTATGTATGAGTCATTGGCCTTAGGGAGGTCACACTCACTTAGTTGAGTTATATAGTCATGTTATTATTTTTGAAACATATCTATGCAGTCTCTGCATGTACTCAGGGGGAGCATGGACAACATAGTATATCTCAAAGGAGGAGAATATCTTGGTCCATCCTTTTCCCTTGATGACAAGGGGGGGAGTGTATTTTGGTGATTGCTTGATATCTCTAATAGTTTCTACAGCTTGCAGTAATCAACACCAATATGGTTTCCATCAAATCCAAAGGGGGAGATTGTTGGCATTATGATACAAGTGTTGTCCTTGATGGAAACTCACTCACAGGTTAGTTCATATTTTATAAAAGGAAACTCATAGTGTAATAGATCAATTCAAAGGCAACAAGGCAGTGGTACAGAAGAACAGGAAGTTGAAACAAAGGTCTACTAATCATAATCAAGGATTTGAAGGAAAATTATGTTTTTAGATAATTTAAGTTGTATACACAGGTTCACCTTGTCAAAGCAGCATATACACGCACATTCACGAAACAAAAAGAGCATATATGTATGCACACACTTTCACAAGAGGAAAAGCATGTATGAGTTGGAAAATCAAAGAAATTCAAGAGTAAAGAATACCAAGGGTCAATACCATGCTATTAGCCCATAATAATGAGCAGAGTATGACTATTTGATCCCATCCAAGAATACCGTAGGTCCGAAGTGTGGTTTTCTTAGGAATACTTCTATCTGAAGTATATTTTGTGTTGTAGAGGCTATGATTGTGATATGATCTGAAATATTTTGTGCACCATGAATTCAATGTTGGATCAGGATCATGAGACCTTAAATGACTTATCATTGAATGATCTGATACTGGTTGGGCTAGATCTGATTGCTTACACATGTTTTATTCTTTAAATGTCATGATCTAGGTATGTCTAAATTCTAGAATAGCGGTGAAGTTGTGAGTTAATATTTGCAGATCGACATGCTGGTTCATCTCGGTAAAGGCGTGTATACATGCAAGTTCGACTCTTCCAAGTAGCATACGCAAAGAAAAACCTATTCTTCATAAATGACTTATCTATCTGATCAGTGATGCTCTTTTACTATTGTCTGTCAATGAAGTCTTCTTAGATCTGAATGTAAAACTGAATGCATAAGGAGTTTTAAGTCTGATTGATTGATTATTTAAGTTAGAAGGGCTATCTTTGCTACTGAATATCTAGAGCTCTCTAAATTGACAGTAGAGGTTCAGAATATTGCTAGTTGGAATAGACTTGATTCAGAAGTTTTATGTTTCAGTAGTTTTGAAGGTATACATAGGTTTGGTTAAGGAAGTAGCGTATACACGTAGGTTGGGGTCAGTAAAGTAGCGTATACATTCTTATGTATGATTTATGAGGTTGCAGCTAGTTATTAATGATGATGTAGGTTTTTTGGTTCAGCACATTATTCTAGTGACAGTGATCTGACTATTTAGATTAATTGAATGTTGGTTGATGCAATTTGAGTTTCAAAGTTCTGATGGGTCCAATGTGAAAATTCGATGAAACAAGGCCTTCATATTTTGCTGTTGTGTACCAAGAGCATCCAGTCTGAAAATTAATGAAACGTGGTCCCTAGAAGAAGAGAGAAGGTCGTAGCCTTCTATAGTTGGCACCTATGTATTATTAAACTGAATGCATAATGAGTTTTGAGTCTCATTGATTGATTATTTAAGTTAGAAGGGTTATCTTTGCTACTGAATATCTAGAGCTTTGTAAATTGATAGTAGAGGTTCAGAATATTGCTGGTTGGAATAGACTTGATTCAGAATTTTTATGTTTCAGTAGTTTTGGAGGTATACATAGGTTCGGTTAAAGGAAGTAGCGTATACACGTAGGTTGGGGTCAGTAAAGTAGCGTATACATTCTTATGTATGATTTATGAGGTTGCAGCTAGTTATTAATGATGATGTATGTTTTTGGGTTCAGCACATTATTCTAGTGACAGTGATCTGACTATTTAGATTAATTGAATGTTGGTTGACACAATTTGAGTTTCAAAGTTTTGATGGGTCCAATGTGAAAATTTGATGAAACAAGGCCTTCATATTTTGCTGTTGTGTACCAAGAGCATCCAGTCTGAAAATTAATGAAACGTGGTCCCTAGAAGAAGAGAGAAGGTCGTAGCCTTCTATAGGTTGGCACCTATGTATTATTAAACACATAAGCTAGTACAAGAGCTAGGGGGTTGTATCTTTCTTCAAGAAGAATCTGGAAAATGAGAGAAGGTTGTAGCCTTCTACAGGTGGGTTCCTACGTACTGGTATGAGTCTGCACCAGTACAAGATTGTAAATAGATTTTGTTTATATTAAAAGAAGACAGAGACGACAACAGCAAGTAGTTTTTCTCCTGCATTGAGTTTCCACCTTAAATCTTGGTGTTCTTGTGTGTTTCTTATGTGTGATGGTTCATTATGTTATTACTACACTTAGTTACTGTATAATAAGTTACTGATGCATTGGTTAAAGATCAACACATGATCAATTGACTAAATCATAAGTTCTTTGGGTATAAATTAGTTTCTCTAATCACAGTAGCATGCACTCACAAGTTCACTTCGTTGAAGTAGCGTATATAAATTTGTTTGTGAAATGAAATATTATTGAATTGATAATACTGATTCACTCCCCCTTTGAGTATAATACTGGATTGATTTGTGCCTAGTTGACTCAAGTCCTGCTCATGTCAAAATGGTAGAATTTGGCCCATCTATAACATTGAAAATCAACCCCTCTCTCTCATCATATCAGGAAAAGAATTTATGTAACATGCTGAGAGAGCACTTGGATGCCTTTTCTTAGAGTTATAAGGAAATGAATGGAGTGCACTCTTCAGTGCATACTCACCACATTTACATCAAGGAAGGCTACAATTGAGTGTGCCAACCTCAAAGGATAATGAACCCAGCCCTCAAAGATATATTCAAAGAAGAACTGCAGAAGTTGTTGGATGCAGGGTTCATTTACCCCATCTCAGATAGTGAGTGGGTGTCTCCTCTAGTTTTGGTCCTAAAGAAAAATGGAAAGTGGAGGACTAGTGTGGATTACAGAGAGTTAAACAAAGCCACTAAAAAATACCATTTCCCTCTACCTTTCATTGATCAAGTCTTGGATGGCCTTGCAAGGAAGAAGTTATTCTCTTTCCTGGATGGATTCAGTGGTTATAATCAGATCCAAATCACCCTAGAGTACCAAGATAAAACCACATTCACTTGTCCTTGGGTACCTTTTCTTATAGGGTCCTTCCATTCAAATTATGTAATGCCCCTGCCTCTTTCAAAGGGAAGTTTTGAGCATATTTTTTGAGCTAGTCCATGACTCTATAGTGATATACATGGATGATTTCACTACTTATGGGTGTGACTTCCTAGAGGCTCTATCCAACTCGGGGAAAGTAGTATAGAAGTTCATTTAAATGAACCTATCACTTAGTCCTAATAAGTGTGAATTCTTGATGAGTGTAGGGACTATTATGTGTCACTCAATATCCCAAGAAGGACTACATAAGGGATGTTAGCGCATTACATAATTTGAATGGAAGGACCCCATAAGAAATTGATAATATGGAGTCACCCCCCCTCTCAGTGAATAAATATGAAGATAACCCTTGGATTGATTTGTGCCTAGTTGACTCAAGTCCTACTCATGTCAAAATGGTAGAATTTTTCCCATCTAAAACATTGAAAATCAACCCCTCTCTCTCATCATAGTAGGAAAAGAAGTTATGTAACATGTTGAGAGAGCACTTGGATGCCTTTTCTTGGAGTTATAAGGAAATGAAGGGAGTGCACCCTTCGGTGTGTACTCACCACATCTACATCAAGGAAGGCTACAAATGAGTGTGCCAACCTCAAAGGAGAATGAACCTAACCCTCAAAGACACATTCAAAGAAGAACTACAAAAGTTGTTGGATGCAAGGTGCATCTACCCCATGTTAGATAGTGAGTGGGTGTCTCCTCTAGTTTTTGTCCCAAAGAATAATGGAAAGTGGAGGATCTGTGTGGATTACAGAGAGTTAAAGAAAGCCACTAAAAAAGACCATTTCCCTCTACCTTTCATTGATAAAGTCTTGGATGGTATTACAGTGAAGAAGTTCTTCTCTTTCCTCGATGGATTCATTGGTTATAATCAGATCCATATTATCCTAGAGGACCAAGATAAAACCACATTCACTTTTCCTTGGGGTACCTTTTCTTAGAGGGTCCTTCCATTCAATTTATGTAATGCCCTGTTGATGCCCCGAAAATCATTGTATCAACATTGGGGGATAACCACCTGGTCTGGACCTTAATACAACTCCTTTTCCGTTTGGGATGGTGGCTCTGACTGGATATAATGGGACTAGTTTCCCAATAATGAATAAAAGGGGATGGATGAGTGATTGATTTTCTAATGAATGATAATGAGTGGATGACTTAATCTAATAGCGAAAACATAAATGACTATTCTATCCTGGGAGGCTTCTATTCTTTTAAGTGCAACGCTTGATGATCTCTATTCATTGATAGGCATATAGATGACTCTACACAATAAACATAGACATTCGTTCACTTAATGATTGCTTTGTTCAAATAGTTGAACAAAGTGATTAACAAAACATTGTTACACTTATCCTTTTATATTACCGACACATGTATGATAAAAGAAAAGCATGCTGTAAACATCCAGTAGTGGAAAGTATAAAGAATGCTGTTAAAAACACAAGCATATATATGATAATAGCAAGAGCGATCAAACAACAATTCACATAAAAAGAATGAACTCAGACATAGATAGTAGTACCATATGAGCTGCAAATCATTCCCAACATCAATCGCTATTTGAATTCCTTCTTCCGACTCAGAAATACTTTTAAATAAAGGTAGTAGTGCACATCCACATAAAAGCTTCGTTATCAAAATTGGAATAATTGGCCCAGTCTTTATAAAAAAAATATGCCTGAAGTACAGTAGTGCAACTTCAGGTTTAAGTCATATACAAAAACTTACGACCCTTTCCAATGCATTGAAAGGGTCTATAAATACTTGATTAGAACTAACTAACTATAAAATTAAAATGCTACTTAATTGGTACAACTTGATTTGGAGTATCTTCCTCATAGCAATCTGGCAGTCGGTAGCATGATTCATCACTCTGGTTGTTTGCCTTTCAACTTGAGTTGGCATATTGCTAGCATTGGGTCCACTTCTGGAGGGCGGCTGAGACGAGAATTGAGTTGAGCAGCATAGGTGGCATCTTGTATATCGGCAATGATACACCCGATTGCATCTGTTAGGCACTTGAGGGCGGCTCTCTGGCTGTATGGTTTAACTAGGAACAACCAATAGGTGTCCCAAGTCAAACTATTAATACCTACAATCAATCTCCCATTCTTTTCTAGCTCTTGATAACATGACTGCTCCAATGTTTTAGCCGATAGCAATTTACCTGGGGTACATTGAGAGATCATATTAGATAAGTAGAGAGTATCATTAATCAATTCAACCAAATTACTTGTGGTTAATTTGCATCTGGAAATTGCTCTCTCTGCTTTCATTAACTGGGACTGCCATTCCATAAATAGGATCTCTTTATGGGATTCTAAGATTTTTGGCAAATTAGCTGCCTGTCCCTCATCAGTTTCTTGCCACTCAAGAAAATTGGTCAAGGTTTCATCGGCATGCTCCAAGTCTATTCTAGCATCAACTGATTTATCGATTATTGATGCTGCTATGTCACATAGGGGTTCTACTTGAGTGATCTTCTAACATAATAGTCTTGTTTGTGTTACCAATGCTTTGTTAATCTACAGTGCTTCTGCTCTGAACTCGGCAGGCTGCGAAAGATTCTTGGACTTTTCTATTTGGGCTGATAATTGAGCAATTTGCTCATCTTTCGACTTCACCATCTGTTCATTTACTGCTTTCAATTTTTCCAATGCTTCTGACAGCTCTTTCTTCTTTTGAATTGCACTTGAATCAATCCTTTGTTTCTCTTCCTGCAATTGTTTATTCAATTGATTATTAATTTGTTGCTGCGTAGACAACTACTGTTCGAGTTGCTCTGCTTTCTATTGTGCCTCCGATAACTGTTCTTGTAGCGAGGTGATTTCTTGGTCCTTTCCTCTTAACAGATTAATCACTTATGATGCCTTGTCAATGGTGGCCGCTGAATAGGTTCCAACATATTGGGTCAATTTTGTTAGGTCATTAGAAGGATCAAACTCCTCTTTCCAAACCACATTGGCTGTCACTGTTTGTTCAGGAAATAGGGAAGGTTGATCAATCCTTCTCCTTTTCTGTTGTCATTTTACTACAACCCTGTGCTTTGGGCTGTAAAAGACATCCAATGGAGGTATATCCTCCACTTGCAAAATGATCTGATCCGAAGGATCTTTGGGAATTATCTCTATTTCTGGAGAAGGGGGTAGGCCGCTGGTTCCACTTGGAACCTCTTTTGATGTTGTATCTTGTGTATCAGCCGCTTTATATGTATCGGCTTCCTTTGAGCTTTCAAGATTGCTTATGATTGAATTGAATTTCTACCATTCTTGGAGCAACTTCGAGTCAATCTGGGCATTGACATTCATGTTCGTGCTGCTCTGCTCTTGCTCTTTCCTCTGCACCTCTTCCTGCTCTTTTGTTTGGATTTCTCCAGCAATTTCTGATGTAGCAGGAGGTTCATTGGTAAGTCGTTGCTCAAGCTCGCTTGACAATGTCATCGGGGTCGTTGCTAACAGATCTAGGGGCAGAGTTTGCAACCTCTGCTCTCTAAGTCTGTTAAATTCGACCAACCCGTCATCGTGATATCTCATCCTGGCTAGTGCCTAAACCTGAAATAGCGACTCGGCTAAGGAGAATAGGTCATCAAACTCGTCATCCTTATGTTCAAATTTAGTGAGTTTTGCCTGTTCAAGTGCATTGTAGGTGACTTTTTTTGGATCAAATTGCTTGTTAGGAAGAGTGGCGAGATTTAGTGCATTAATCTTATCTGCTTCTTTCTCTGCATGTTTATAGTCATGCAGAGCGTAAACACCACACCTTAGAGGAAAAGGAGGCCAAACTTGCTTCTTTTTATTCCTTAGAGTCTGTGTAACTCTTTCGGATGTAAGCTGATATGCTACCTCTCGAGCTAACAGTTTTTCAGGTGTGTACAAAGGGAGGACATGAGGATTGGCATGGCTGCCGAAAACTCTTACATAGGTGAATTTTTCTTCTCTGAACCATCTCCCTATGGCTGTCAAGTCAATCTCTGCTTGTGAGGAAATCTTAGGAGCAGGTTTGTCAAAAATGGCATAGTGAATGGGTAACATAAATCCATTGCAAACTTGATATAGGTGGTGCTTATAGTGGGCTTTCCACAACATCTGATGGTATATATGAATGGGCATGGAGTCCTGTGGAGTCCATCTCCACCCCAGCACAGGAAATTCAGAATTAAAACAGAGGGTATCTAAGATGTAGGCACTATAGTAAAATGGGGGAATGAACCTTTCAGTAATGCGGGATTTGTTTCTGAATTCAAGAACAGCTGTTGCTAACTTATCAGACAGTATATTTCCCCAATCCATTATTTCACTATTGCATGTTGCTTCCATTAAAGGTACCATTTCTATAGTGAAATTTGAGGAATCATGCAACCCCCAAATCCTACACATCATTACTCTGGCATAACAATAAGGAGAACACAAGGAATCGACAGAGTACTTACCCAAAGACTCATGCTTGTGTTTTGCTGGGTTTTGCCTCCAATCCCATATGGGTTCTGATTCAATGTCATTTTCATTTCTGAACTTCTCTAGAAATGCTTTGTTGTACTTCTTCTCCGGTGCAGGAAAATGGCACATTTGCCTCAAATCATCATGTTGAAACGAGCCGAACACTCTCCCATCGATGGTGCAAAATGTTCTGTTTGTTATTAGGATTTCTTCAATTGCCCATCTTACCACATCTGTATATGGGAGAATTTTCTCTCAGGGTACTATCCGATGAAGGTAAGAGTTGGCTAAATCCTTTAGAGTAGCATCAGACTTCTGGGTCGGGTCTGTTGTGGCTTGCACTGTTGTTACCTCAGGCTCTTCAGCCTCAATCAGATTGTAGATGCTCAGCCAAGTAGTTTAACGAGTCCTAGACATGTGGTGTCTGAGATCAGTCCCTTTTTGCTTCGTCCTGGATCAGCAATGTGTTGTCTTGTTACTACGGAAGCGGAAGCTGTTCTAGTTTTCTTAGATTTCTTCCCCATTTGGCTTGAATTTGCTTCTTCGGAGGAGCTCTGCAGAGGAGAGGAAATGAACGTAATGCGGAGAATTGGTGGCGCAAACCAAATATGAACGAGATATATTAATCAATGAATAATGGAGGATTAACTTAAGGTGGCCACGGATACAATCTCTGAAGAGATTTTGGCCTTATTGTTCCATTAAATGGCCGTTTAAACTTGTCAATCCTTTAAATTCTCATCATATCGTTTATTGGCCGAATAATTCATTTAAGCGTGGCTTTGATGTTTTTTTGGTTGAGCGTAAGTGAATCACTATCAGGAAGAGAAAGGCCTTTAATACTAAATAACCATAATATATCGCAGCCTTATCAATATTTTTTGAAATCTGCGCCTAGCTTTATCACAATCGGCGATCGGGGGAATGCTTAAGTTGTTATATTGGTGTCCTTTCGGAATCCCCAATCACTGATAGTGATATTGCATCGCATTGGAAGTTTTTTAAACGAGGGCTTTAGATGCATGCATGCTACACTCCCCGATCGCCGATAGCGATATCGCATCGGAGCAAAGAGAGTGGCCTTTTGTTATGATCTCTTGCCTTCCCGATATCCGATAGTCATTTGTGCATTGTCGCATTGCGGAAAATCAATGGGTCTTATGTCATGCATCCTTTGTTATTGCGATATGCAATCTTGCGATCACTTTATCACAATAATAAAGGATTATTCATTCTTTATTATAAGGCCAATTATGTGAGTTTTCAAAAAGCTTTATAATGTCTTATTTCTTTTCGGACCTTTTGAATAATGATAAGTTGATACCAATTTAATCTAAAAGGGACCCATTTCATATTATAGTTTTAAAAATAAAAATTTTATGAAATGGGGTGTTGTTGTACAGCACAAAAATTGGCGATTCGCTGGGAGAAACAGTTATCTCTGAGAAATATTGAAATACTTAGACTTTCTTTAAATAGGAATCTTATCAAAGAGGAAAATTCTAACATAACTAGCTATATATACATTCCAAATAAAATAAAAGCTATTTTTGCTAATTTCTTCTCTTGTTAGAATTAGATACATTCTAAGTTTTAAATTGGCCTTTATTGGTTGATAATGATAAAATAGAAAACCTTTCCAACTCAGCCTTTTTAATTGACTCCTTTGTCATAGATAAAGCCTCTGCTACCAGCAAACGTTCATAGTTTTGACAGGGATACCTTTTAACCATTTTATTGTCCATTATCCCATCCATTTCAGAGTATGATTAAAAGAATGAATTCAAAACATTATTTCATATTTTGTATCTCTTTTTGCTTTTCTTATTATTTTGTAAGATAAAAAGCCATTGTCCTGGTTTGGTGGCCAGTTGATTGACAATGCCATTCACTGGTAGTAGTCTAACCGAACAAGCTGGCTCGTGATGAGACCCCTTGTCTTATGATTCTAAGCCATTACCCTGTTTTGGTATGCAGTGTTGGTAATGTCAGTTAAACTATTTCCTGATGATCATGGTAAGCAGGCTTGTAATAAGACCCCTTATCTTTTATATCAAATATTTTAGAATTACACTCTGAGTAATCACAGACTTTGATGAATGGGATGGACAATTTTCTCCTTAAGAGCTAATGGATGACAGGGTAAGAGTTGAAGATGCTGATGTTGAATTAATTTCTATTTTGATATTGATAACCTTTTTGTGACCAATTTAAAAACCATAAAATGATTTACAATACTTCTAAATCTTGAGAAGTTTTCACAAAAATTTAAATGGGGTTTCAAAATGTGAATATACCTAATTTCCTAGAAATTGTCCCTTTTGTTTAAGGCTTCTATTATTTAAAAGTAAATATCAAAACTACTTCTTTAAGCAACCTTTTAATACAGCAAAGGCCAATGGAAGATACCATACAACTTTATTTCCTAATGGTCCTACAAACTACAAATTCTACTGAACTAAAAAGGGAGAAGGGGTTACCTCCTCAATTGAAGAATTTCTTTAAGATGAGGCCATTAACAGGAAGAGAATCTCTCTTAGCTGATAAATCTTGTAATATGAATGTCAAATGGTATATCTTCTCGCAGATCTGAAACGGTCCAAGCCACATTTTCTGGAACTTGGTGTGTTTTCCTTTATCCTCATGGGCTTTGTCCCATTTCAAAACTAGATCACCAACTTGCAACTGTTTTGAACTGGATGAAGATGAATCAAAAGATGACTTGATAATTTGCTGATGTTTTGCATGAGTAATTTTGGCCTTTTCTCTTTCTTCTTCTAATTTTAAGATTTGATCATGTCTAAGTTGAATAGAAGAAGAGGGGCTTTCTTCAATAAACTGAACTAGGGTGAGAGAAGGAAGGACAAGATTTGTTGGTAGCACTGCTTCTTTCCCATATACAAGATTGAATGGAGAAGAACCTATGGAAGCCTTCTGTGTTATCCTATCAGCCCATAGTGCAAATATTAAAGATTTGTGCCAGTTTTTATGATTCTGTTCGATAGTTCGCTTAATAATTTTAACAAGATTTTTATTGGTAGATTCTACTAAACCATTACCTTGAGGATAGTAATTTGCAAAATATTTCAATTTAAACCCTATTTTAATAGCGAAATCAAACATAGAATTTCTAGAAAAATAAGATGCATTATCAAAAAGAAGAGCGTTTGGGACACCAAACCTGGTAATAATGAATTGATCTATGAATTCCATAATTGCCTCAGAATTTGTTGTCTTTAAAGGAATCTCTTCAACATACTTAGTAAAATAATCAGTGGCAGTAAGGATATACTTATGTTGTTTGGACGAATGTGGAGTGATTTGTCCAATGATGTCCAATCCCCATTGCTCAAATGGTTTTTCAGTGTTGACTGGTTGCAAAGGGAAAGCTGGCTTTCTTTGTCTTCCACTAGAAGTTTGACAACTTCGGCATTTCCTTACATATTCATGAGCATCTCTGAATAGGGTGGGCCAATAGTATCCAGCATGAATGATTTTGTGGGATGTTGTGTCAGCTCCAAAATGTCCTCCCGCTGGTCCATCATGTAGTTCCTGCAAAACCTTTTGTGCTTCAGGTTTTTCTAGGCATCTTAATAAAATTGAGTCATAATTTTGCCTAAAAAGTACATCATTAATGATTGTGAAGTTTCTTGCTTTTAATCTAATGGCCCTTTTGTTTTTATAAGACAGGTTAGGAGGTGCATATCCATTTTTCAAATAAAAGATCAAGTCTGCATATTGTGATTCAGAATCAGTAATACTTATCTGGTTGATTTCTTCAATATGTTTTGTATCACCTGGTTGTTGAATGTTGGATGCTCCTACTAATAACCTGCAAAAACCTTGGCCCCTAACAATCTTTGCTGGCTTGATTTCCAAGTCATATTCTTGAAGTGCTGTAACCCAGTTTGCCCTTTTTTCACCTAATTCTCTTTGGATTAGTAATTTCCTTACTGCAGGAAAAGGAACTATAACTTTTGTATGGGCTTTTAAAAGGAAGGGTCTGTAATGTTTGACAGCTTTATACACAGCAAAGGCTTTTTTTTCTACTTCGGAATAATTCAGTTCATCACCCTGCAGGTTTGAACTATAAAATGAAATCGGTGCTTCCAAGTTGTGATCATTAATCTGAGTGAGTATTGCTGCATAAGATGAATCGGATGCGATAGTATACAATGTGAAATGATTAGAAAAATTAGGAGTATTTAAGGTGGGGGCATTGATTATTTATTGTTTGATCGAAATCAAATGCTTCCTTTTCTGCTAATCCCCATCTAAACACTGAATTTTTCTTAATCATAGTTTGTAGTGGTAAAATGATGTGAGAAAAGTCCAGAACAAATCTTTTGAAAAAATTGATTTGGCCTAAAAATGACTGCATTGATTTTTTATTATGAGGAAAAGGAATTTCATAGATTTCTTTAATCCTATCTGGATCAATATAAATGCCATCTTTGGAAACAATAAAGCCCAAGAGCTTTCCTTGATTAAGAGCAAAGAAGGATTTTTTGGGATTGAGTGAAATACCATACCTTCTGCAGCGTTCAAAGATTTGATTTAAATCTTGCAAATGATTGGATCTCTTCTTAGAAAATACAGTAATATCATCTAAGTAGACAACTACTGTTTTGTTGATCAATCCTTTCAAAGCTATATCCATCGCTCTTTGGAACGTGGCTCCTGCATTAATAAGTCCAAAAGGCATTTTCTGATAAGCATAAGTTCCCCATTTCGTTCTAAAGGTAGTTTTGAGTATGTCATCAGGATGGACCAAAACTTGGTTATATCCTGAAAAACCATCTAAAAAGGACATTAACTTAGAACCTGCTTGTTGTGGAGGTAAATCCCCTCTGCGGACAGAGGCGATCCCTACTAGTCCAAATAGGGTCTAGGAACAATCAAACAACGCTAACACACAGGTTCCTAATTGCAAATTAAAGACCGATGATAAAGGCCTACCTGGATTCCAACGCTAGTACTTGTAGAAGAGTCGATGCTCCCATTCCTTTGCTCTGGCTGGTCACAGTCCCCACAATCCTCATGCATGGACACCTCCACATGCAAAGAACAATACAAACACAAGCATAAAATCCAATAGATGCAACTATATATCAGTCAGACAGGATATAACTCAAACACCATCATAAAGACAATAAGAGTGGAACCATAATGATAGTCGTCTATTATTGATAAACAAAGAAGAATACAACCATAGTTCTGACGTCAAATCCTTCTCAAGAGGGTCCATCCAGTAAGTTCCTCAAGCATTCACCCTTGAAGGTAGATCTCCCAAGACAAAACTCTCTCACTCACAAGTTTACACAAGGTCAAAACACTTCACAACCTTCCTTAAGCTCTCTAACAATCCCACACTTGTCACACCAGCTACCTATCAACCTCACACACTATCAACAACACCCCAAACACTATGAATTCCAAAAACTAGTAGCTCATAGCAATGGTGGAGGCTTAAATAGGAGAAGGAGTCTCCATGAATGGTGGGAGGATAAGCTTATCTCCAAGGAAGGTGGCTCAAATGACGAAACAAACATGCCAGAGAAGGGAGAGCGACATATACAAGGCCAACAACCAGGTCTGGAGTCATCTGGAAGGCCGGCTGTAAGAACAAACTCACCCAGACTGGATCATCGCAGGTGAATAACTGTAATGGAGCACTGACATCGCTACTGCATAATGGAGAAAGTCATGTCAGCGCGATCAAATATAAGCAACAGACGCGCTGTCTCATGAAATTCGACCATCGCGGGAATCACGTGTACTTCCGCGATGGCAGCGCGTTCAGTCTATTTTGGAGCGCTCATCAGCGCGCTTATTTTTACAACAGTCGCGATGATGGAAAAACTTTAGCAAAGTGGGTCATTTGGCAACATCAGAGAGCATGAGCATGAATGACTTGGACTCATGACACAGTAGGAAGACTGGTAGGAAGGCAGTGACAAATTACTGTGTAACACTGCTACTGAATGTTGTATCTGCTCCATAGTAGGTAATGGGAAATTATCTTTTTGGCTTGCCTTATTTAGATTTCTGAAATCTATACAAATCCTAATGTTGCCATTTTTTTTTCCTAACAGGGACCATATTGGAGACCCAGTTTGAGTGCCGAACGGGAAAAATAATCTTAGCTTTCAAGAGTTTATTAAGTTCTGATTTTATTTGACTCTCTAAGTTCGGATGTATTTTCCTCAACTTTTGTTGAACTGGTTTTTGTTCGGAAAGCATTGGAAGAGTATGCTGGATGATAAGTGCATCATATGTTTTTAAATCGTCATATTTCCAAGCGAAGACATGTTTATTTTTTCTTAATAATCTAATGAATGCTATCTTTTCTTCCACAGAAAGTCCTAATCCCAAATTAATGTTTTGAGGATTTTGCTCAGTGCCAAGATTTATCAATTCAAATCTTAAGGTGGAACTTTGGAGCTTTGTATTGGTCACAGGTTTAAACCTGTCTTTAATATCGTAAAGATCTTCAAGCTTCACCACAGGTTTTGGTATTGAGTTTTCCTCGTGCTTTTCTTTCATCTGAAGATCATGCTCGCTTTCCTCAATGATCTGATCATCGTAGGACTTTTCGAAAGTCAAAAATTGTAAGATGTCTTCATCGTGATTGAACACTCTCCAATTAGTGACATTGTCAGGAATTGATGGTCTAAAAAGTAACTCTACTGAAAATCTATCTGGGCTATAATCTTCGGAAGGTAGGAGTTTGGAAGCAACATTGGCTAGCAAGTCAGCTGCTGAATTTTGAGACCTAGGGATGGAAGAAATATTGAATGCTAAAAATTGAGAGGTGAGTTCTTGTACCAGTGACTGATAATGTTTGAGGTGGCTAGAAAGACAATGAATCATATTTCTCACCTGTTTAATAATAATTTCTAAATCACCAAACACTTTCAAATATTGAACCTTGAGGCCAATCGCTTTGTATAGTCCTTAGACTAAGGCTTCGTACTCAGCTGTATTATTTGTGCATTCAAACTCCAACCTATAGGATAGCATCATTTTTTCTCCCTGAGGACTAACCAAGATACATCCTGCTCCTGAGCCTTTGCTAGACTTAGACCCATCAAAATATAGTGACCAAAATAAAGAATTATCAACAATTTTATTTATAGTTTCCTCAGTATTGTTAAAACATCTTGACCTATCTGTTTGTGAATAATTTTCGATCTGAGATGTAAAATTGTTTACTGAGAAAGGAGATGGTTGGGCTGTGAAGTTACCAAAGAATGATTCAGATGAATAGTTCCCCAAGATATTGTTATTAAATCCTATTGGTTGATTTTCCTGTTCAAATTCTATAACAGTATGGGTCATATGTTTCTCTCGATTGATTTTTATTTGATTTGGCTTTCCCTTGTAGGGTAGCCACATATGGGACCAATCGGTAGAAATATACCCATGGAGCTTCTCAGACGAATCCCTACTCAAGATTAAACCATAAAATTCAGGTATATCGGCGATTAAGATATCAATTCTTTGAACTACTCGTGGATCGACCAATAACCTGATAGTTACAGAATTAATTTCTCCTAAAACCTGGACCTTGGTTCTATCTAACTACACAATGTGAATTGTGGACTTTTGGGGCTCAATGTTCAGTTTGGAACAAACCAAAGTAGGCATTATATTTGAGGATGCCCCTGAGTCAATCAAACAATTGTGTAGATTTCGATTATAAATCTCATAGGTTAAGAGGAAAGGAGGAGTATGGGAATTTGATCTGTCTCCAATCAGAATCGTATCAGTAGCTTCAATCCTGCTAGAAGGTGGTTGACCTGAATCATTTGCAGCTTTAGCACTGGGAAGAGGTGAAGAAGGAACAACATTCAATTCCTTGAGAAGCAATTTCTGCTGATGTTTTAGTTTGCTAAGTTCAAACATGGTAATGTTTGCCTTAGTCTTCTTCATATCATCAACAATATTGTAATCCATTGAATCAGATACTACCAATGTTTTAGATGTTGAAGGTATATTTGAGGATGAAGGTTGGTTTTGCGGAACTGTTGCAGTTGGCTTCTTTGTGGATACCTTTTCCTTTGTAGTAGTAGCACCTGCACTTCTTTTCTTTGAACCTGCCTGGACGGGTTCAGGGGCACCTTTACTCCTAGTAATGACAGGAAAGGCTTCTTGTTCATTTTCTGTATCGGAGTTAGGCAATATGAAATCCCACATTCCATGGCATTCAAAAACTTCCTCATCTTCATCAGTTGGTGAAATTGTTTCCTCTTCTTCTTCTTCTTCAGGATCTGAATCTGCATTAGATATAACATTTGGTGGTTTTGATTTGGTTTTCTTGAAATTTTTAAAGCGCATTTTTGTTGAGGTTTCTACTACTTGTTTTTTTATTTCAACCATTTCATTCGACAAAGTCTTGAGGAATTTTTGCAGAACCTCCATATCATATGGATCTTTAGGGGTTTTCTTCTTTGAATCATCTTTAAAAGAAACTTTTTTGGATTTTCTATCTTCAAGCGCAGCTTTCTTTTCTAGAGCATTAATACATTTCTCCACAGCAAGTGCTTCTTTCATGTTTTCAGCTAAAGTTGGTTTTCCGGCCCTGTCTACGAAAATAGCTATATTGGCAGGTAGGCCAGTTATATACCATTCGCTTCTGATTTTCTCACTTGTTTTGGAGGCTGTTGGGATTTTATTCAAGAGTTTATTGAATCGAGCATTGAATTCTTTAATTGGTTCCCTATGCTCTATCCTAAGATTGGAGAGATCATTGATTAATGTGGTTAAAGATCTATCATAACCATAATTAGTGAGAAACTGTTCTTGGCAAGTGGTCCAACTAGTAATGGATCCAGAAGGCAAGGAAAAATACCAGGATCCTGCTAATCCTTGCAAAGTATAAGGGAAAAGCCTAACAACAACATCTTCCTCTGTTACTCCTTTCAAATTAACTGATAACATGAAGTTATTAATATGTTCCTCAGCTTGTATTCCATCATCTAGGTTAAACTTGGGTAGCCATTTTTTAGGAGCATCAGGTAATGCATGTAATGGTGCAGGCATATTGACCGCACCAGGTCTATTCCATGGATTTGCCATTGAAACACCAGTAGGGGATGAGATGGCTGATGAAATTCCAGATGTTTGGGAAGGACTTGATATTGAGGATTGAGCCGGTTGGGATGTTGAAGTTCCTAATCCCTGATGAACAACAATGTGTAATGAGGGAGTGGACAGTTGACTTCGCACTGGGGAAGATGAGATGGAGGATGTGGATGAAAATGCTTCACTTTCAGATCCTTCAGTGTTCTTCTTTACCCTTTTCCTTTTAGGTAAGGGTAGCTCAGTGGGTTCAATACTGAGTTTTCCGCTCTAAAGTCTAGTGAGAGGATGAGGTAGATTGAATTGTGAAGTCTCACTGCTTTGAGATACTTCATATTTCTATGGTGATATTGAGAAGCCTTGAAGTTTATGGATGAGTAACTAAACTTTAGGGGACTCAGGACTTAATCGTTCTGGAGTGTTGTGGGTTTGAGTAGTGGTAGTTGATTCCTCTTCTTCTTGCTTGGATACTGGAGAACCAGCATGCAATTGGGAAGTACGAGGTGATGTTGAGGGAGAATTACTCTCAGAATGGTCTGTAGATTTAGATTTGCTCGCCATTCATAGTTAGGCCCTCCTTCTAGCGCCAAAAATGTTGATGCCCCGAAAATCGTTGTATCAACATTGGGGGATAACCACCCAATCCGGACCTTAATACAACTCCTTTTCCGTTTGGGATGGTGGCTCCAACTAGATATAATGGGACCAGTTTCCCAATAATGAATAAAAGGGGATGGATGAGTGATTGATTTTCTAATGAATGATAATGAGTGGATGACTTAATCTAATAGCGAAAACATAAATGACTATTCTATCCCGAGAGGCTTCTATTATTTTAAGTGCAACGCTTGATGATCTCTGTTCATTGATAGGCATATAGATGACTCTACACAATAAACATAGAAATTCATTCACTTAATGATTGCTTTGTTCAAATAGTTGAACAAAGTGATTAACAAAACATTGTTACACTTATCCTTTTATATTACGAACACATGTATAATAAAAGAAAAGCATGCTGTAAACATCCAGTAGTGGAAAGTATAAAGAATGTTGTTAAAAACACATGCATATATATGATAATAGCAAGAGCGAACAAACAACAATTCACATAAAAAGAATGAACTCAGACATAGATAGTAGTACCATATGAGCTGCAAATCATTCCCAACATCAATCGCTATTTGAATTCCTTCTTCCGACTCAGAAATACTTATAAATAAAGTCAGTAGTGCACATCCACATAAAAGCTTCGTTATCAAAATTGGAATAATTGGCCCAGTCTTTATAAAAAAATATGCCTGAAGTACAGTAGTGCAACTTCAGGTTTAAGTCATATACAAAACTTTATGACCCTTTCCAATGCATTGAAAGGGTCTATAAATACTTGATTAAAACTAACTAACTATAAAATTAAAATGCTACTTAATTGGTACAACTTGATTTGGAGTATCTTCCTCATAGCAATCTGGCAGTCGGCAACATGATTCATCACTCTGGCTATTTGCCTTTAGACCTGAGTTGGCATATTGCTAGCATTGGTTCCACTTCCGGAGGGTGGCTGAGATGAGAATTGAGTTGGCAGCATAGGTGGCATCTTGTATATCGGGAATGATACACCCGATTGCATCTGTTAGGCACTTGAGGGCGGCTCTCTGGCTGTATGGTTCTACTAGGAACAACCAATAGGTGTCCCAAGTCAAACTATTAATACCTGCGATCAATCTCCCATTCTTTTCCATCTCTTGATAACATGACTGCTCCAATGTTTTAGTCGATAGCAATTTACCTGGGGTACATTGAGAGATCGTATTAGATAAGTAGAGAGTATCATTAATCAATTCAACCAAATTACTTGTGGTTAATTTGCATCTGGAAACTGCTCTCTCTACCTTCATTAACTGGGACTTCCATTCCATAAATAGGATCTCTTTATGGGATTCTAAGATTTTTGGCAAATTAGCTGCCTGTCCCTCATCAGTGTCTTGCCACTCAAGAAAATTGGTCAAGGTTTCATCGGCCTGCTCCAAGTCTGTTCTAGCATCAACTGATTTATCGATTATTGATGCTGTTATGTCACATAGGGGTTCTGCTTGAGCGATCTTATGACATAATAGTCTTATTTGTGTTACCAATGCTTTGTTAATCTGTAGTGCTTCTGCTCTGAACTCGGTAGGTTGCGGAAGATTCTTGTAATTTTCTATTTGGGTTGATAATTGAGCAATTTGGTCATCTTTCGACTTCACCATCTGTTCATTTACTGCTTTCAATTTTGCTAATGCTTCCGACAGCTCTTTCTGCTTTTGAATTGCACTTGAATCAATCCTTTGTTTCTCTTCCTACAATTGTTTATTCAATTGATTATTAATTTGTTGTTGCGTAGACGACTGCTATTCGAGTTGCTCTGCTTTCTAATGTCTCTCCCATAACTGTGCTTGTAGCAAGGCGATTTCTTGGTCCTTTCCTCTTAACAGATTAATCACTTCTGATGCCTTGTCCATGGTGGCCACCGAATAGGCTCCAACATATTGGGACAATTTTGTTAGGTCATCAGAAGGATCAAACTCCTCTTTCCAAACCACATTGGCTATCACTGTTTGTTCAGGAAATAGGGAAGGTTGATCAATCCTTCTCCTTTTCCACTGTCGTTTTACTACAGCCCTGTGCTTTGGGCTATAAAAGACATCCAATGGAGGTATATCCTCCACTCGCAAAATGATCTGATCCGAATTATCTTTGGGAATTATCTCTATTTCTGTAGAAGGGGGTAGGCTACTGGTTCCACTTGGAACCTCTTTTGATGCTGTATCCTGTGTATCAGCCACTTTATATGTATCGGCTTCCTTTGAGCTTTCAAGATTGCTTATGATTGAATCAAATTGTTGCCATTCCTGGAGCAACTTCAGGTCAATCTGGGCATCGACATTCACGTCCGTGCTGCTCTGCTCCTGCTCTTTCCTCTGTACTTCCTCCTGCTCTTTCCTCTGCACTTCTTCCTGCTCTTTTGTTTGGATTTCTTCGGCAATTTCTGATCTAACAGGAGATTCATTAGTAAGTCGCTGCTCAGGCTCGCTTGACTGTGTCATCGGGGTCGTTGCTAACAGATCTAGGGGCAGATTTTGCAACCTCTACTCTCTAAGTCTGTTAAATTCGACCAACCCGTCGTTGTGATATCTCATCCTGTCTAGTGCTTGAACCTGAAATAGCGACTCAGCTGAGGAGAATAGGTCATCAAACTCGTCATCCTTATGTTCAAATTTAGTGAGTTTTGCCTGTTCAAGTGCATTTTAGGCGACTTTGTTTGTATCAAATCGCCTGTTAGGAAGAGTGGCGAGATTCAGTGCATTAATCTTATCTGCTTCTTTCTCTGCATGTTTATAGTCATGCAGAGTGTAAACACCACACCTTAGAGGAAAAGGAGGCAAAACCTGCTTCTTTTTATTCCTTAGAGTCTGTGTAACTCCTTCGGATGTAAGATGGTATGCTACCTCTCGAGCTAACAATTTGGCGGGTGTGTACAAAGGGAGGACATGAGGCATGGCATGGCTGCCGAAAACTCTTACATAGGTGAATTGTTCTTCTCCGTACCATCTCCCTATGGCTATCAAGTCAATCTCTGCTTGTGGGGAAATCTTAGGAGTAGGTTTGTCAAAAATGGCATAGTGAATGGGTAACATAAATCCATTGCAAACTTGATATAGGTGGTGCTTATAGTGGGCTTTCCACAACTTCTAATGGCATATATGAATGGGCATGGGGTCCTGTGGAGTCCATCTCCACCCCAGCACAGGAAATTTGGAATTAAAACCGAGGGTATCCAAGATGTAGGTACTATAGTAAAATGGGGGAATGAACCTTTCAGTAATGCGGAATTTGTTTCTGAATTCAAGAACAGTTGTTGTTAACTTATCAGACAGTATATTTCCCCAATCCATTATTTCACTATTGCATGCTACTTCCATTAAAGGTACCATTTCTATAGTGAAATTTGAGGAATCATGCAACCCTCAAATCCTACACATCATTACCCCGGCATAACAATAAGGAGAACACAAGGAATCGATAGAGTACTTACTCGAAGACTCATGCTTGTGTTTTGCTGGGTTTTGCCTCCAATCCCATATGGGTTCTGATTCAATGTCATTTAATTTCTAAACTTCTCCATAAATGCTTTGTTGTACTTCTTCTTCGGTGCAGGAAAATGGTACATTTACCTCAAATCATCAGGTTGAAACGAGCTGAACACTCTCCCGTCGATGGTGCAAAATGTTCTATTTGTGATTGGGATTTCTTCAATTGCCCATCTTACCACATCTGTATATGTGAGAATTTTCTCTCGGGCTGCTATCCGATGAAGGTAAGAGTCGGCTAAATACTTTAGAGTAGCATCAGACTTCCAGGTTGGGTCTGCTGTGGCTTGCACTGTTGTTACCTTAGGCTCTTTGGCCTCAATCAGATTGTAGATGCTCAGCCAAGTAGTTTTACCGAGTCCTAGACATGTGGTGTCCGAGATCAGTCCCTTTTTGCTTGGTCCTGGATCGGCAATGTGTTGTCCTGTTACTGCGGAAGCGGAAGCTGTTCCAGTTTTCTTAGATTTCTTCCCCATTTGGCTTGAATTTGCTGCTTCAGAGGAGCTTTGCACAGGAGATAAAATGAACGTAATGCGGAGAATTGGTGGCACAAACCAAATATGAATGAGATATATTAATCAATGAATAATGGAGGATTAACTTAAGGTGGCTGCGGATACAATCTCTGAAGAGATTTTGGCCTTACTGTTCTATTAAATGGTCATGTAAACCTGTCAATCCTTTAAATGCTCATCATATCGTTTATTTGCCGAATAATTCATTTAAGCGTGGCTTTGATGTTTTGGTGGTTGAGCTTAAGTGAATCACTATCAAGAAGAGAAAGGCCTTTAATACTAAATAACCATAATATATCCGAGCCTTATCAATCTTTTTTGAAATTTGTGCCTAGCTTTATGGCAATCGGCGATCGGGGGAATGCTTAAGTTGTTATATTGGTCTCCTTTCGGAATCCCCGATCACCGATAGCAATATTACATCACATCGGAAGTTTTTTAAACGAGGGCTTTAGATGCATGCATGCTACACTCCCCAATCGCCGATAGCGATATCGCATCGAAGCAAAGTGAGGGGCCTTTTGTTATGATCGCTTGCCTTCCCGATATCCGATAGTCATTTGTGCATTGTTGCATTGGGGAAAATCAATGGGTCTTATGTCATGCATCCTTTGTTATTGCGATATGCGATCTTGCGATCGCTTTATCGCAATAATAAAGGATTATTCATTCTTTATTATAAGACCGATTATGTGTGTTTTCAAAAAGGTTTATAATGTTTTATTTCTTTTCGGACCTTTTGAATAATGATAAGTTGATACCAATTTAATCTAAAAGGGACCCATTTCATATTATAGTTTTAAAAATAAAAATTTTATGAAATGGGGGGTTGTTGTACAGCACAACATGCCCCTACCACTTTTCAAAGGGAATTTCTGAGCATCTTTGTTGAGCTAGTCCATGACTCTGTAGAGATCTACATGGATGATTTCACTACTTATCAGTGTGAATTCCTAGAGGCTCTCTCAAACTTGGGGAAAGTACTAATGTAGTGCATTTAAATGAACTTATCACTTAGTCCTGATAAGTATGAATTCTTGATAAATGCAAGGATTATTCTAGGTCACTCAATATCCCAAGAAGGACTACAATTAGACCCAAATAAAATTGCCATCATAAAAAGGGTCCCTACTCCTTAAAAGAAAATAGATGTCAGGAGTTTCTTAGTCTTAGTTGGATATTATAGGAGATTTATCAAAGACTTCAGTAAAGTAGCCTCACCATTTTTTGGACTGTTAGCTAAGGATTCTAAATTTTGTTGGTTAGAAAATTGCCAAGAGGCCCTAGACTTCTTGAAGGACAAGTTGGCTACTACACCGATACTCAGAGGACCAAATTGGGCTCTTCCTTTCCACATCCATGCTGATGCATCTGGAAAATTTATAGGAGAAAATCTAGGCTACATAGATGACAAGATTCCTTATGCCATTTACTTCATTAACAAACATCTTTCCAAGGTTGAATTGAACTACAATGTGACTGAAAAGGAAATCATAGCTACCGTTCATTCCTTGAACAAATTTAGACATACTGACCATGTCTCTATCAAATACTTAATGAACAAGCTTGATGTGAATGCTAGAATTATTAGATGGTTTCTTTTATTACAGCAGTTTGATTTAACTATCATTGATAAGCCATGTAGAGAAAATGTAGTTGCATGTTTTTTTCCTAGACTTTCTTTTGCTATAGGTGATGAAGGAATGGTTGATGATCAGCTTCTAGATGAGCATTTATTTTCTATTTCAATTCTCTCTCCATGGTTTTCTAACATAACCAACTACCTAGTTGCTACAAACTTCCCTCCAAATCTGTCATCTAGGGAGAAGAGAATAATTGTAAGGAAGAGCGCCCCATTCACTTGGATTGGGAGAAATCTCTTCAAGCTAGACCTAGATCAAATTTTGAGGAGGGATTCTTTGACATCATTCTAGCCTGTCATGATGGGCCTTATGGAGGTCACTTTGCATCCAAGAGGAAATCTTTCAAGGTACTACAAGCCGGCTACTATTGGCCCACTCTCCACCAAGATTCAAGAAGATAGACCAACTGATGTGATTAGTGCCAAAGGATGGGAAAACCTACTCCTAAGGATGAAATTCCCTTGAAACCTTAGTTGACTTTAGATCCATTTGAAAAGTGGGACATTGATTTCATTGGGCCCATTGATCCACCATCAGGGAAGAAAAGTACATAATTGTATGCAATAATTATTTGACAAATTGTGTTGAGACCAAGGTCATAAAGGAAGCAACAGAGGAGAAAGTGCCTGAGTTCTTAAGGGAGAATGTATTCTACAAGTTTTGGTAGCCTAAAGAACTAGTCACCAATCATGGAGCTCAATTCACATCACATATAATCAAAAATTTGTTGAGGCGACATGGGATAAAGCATAGGAAGTCGACTATGTATCATCCTCAGGCCAATGGACAAGTAGAGGTCAGCAACAGAGCATTGGAAGGAATCTTCACCAAGGTTGTGAGCAGAAGCAGAGAAGATTAGGTTAATAGACTAGTGGAGGCCACTTGGGCTTATAATACAACCTGGAAGACAACCACTGGTTTCACCCCTTATGACTTGGTCTATGGAAAGAAGTCTCTTCTCTCCATTGAGTTTGAGTACAACACCTTGAGAATGGAAGAACAGTTAGATTTGGATGTTACAAAGGCACAATAGGAGAGGTTGCTCTAGATGTACAGTCTGGATGAATTAAGGATGCAAACCCTCCTACACATTGAATTTATCTAAGTATAGAGGAAGGTTTGACATGGTAAGACAATCAAGGACAAGGTTTTTAAAGAAGGGGATTGGGCTCTTCTATATGAATCCAGGTTCAATTACTTCAAAGGAAAATTGATGAAAAGGTGGTTAGGCCCATACCTAATAGAGAAGTGCCATGACAATGGGGTTGTTCAAATTAGGACCATTGATGAGGAAGGTATTCCCTTGCTTGTCAATGGATACATATTGAAAACTCACAAAAGACCTCTATCCAGGGAGGAGTTCAGCAACACCATTAGTAAGGAGGTAAATGTGAATGGAAGTGTCCTAGCTTCCAAGTCACAGAATTCTTGAAAAATGTTTTTTATTTGTGAAAAGCAAAAACAAAAAAAAGAGGCCTAGACGAAAAAATCTATGATGCATCTAAGGCCAACTCTTGGTTTGAAAACCTCCTTGAGGCAGCATAGGCAAAAAAAAAAGATCCCTTGGTGAAAACCTCCATTGAAGTTCCCAGGGCAGGTGGACAGGTTGAAAACCTCTCTTGAGGAAACCTATGTGTCTTTCAAAAAAAAAGAGAAAAGAAGAGAAAAAAAAGAAAAATAATACCATGGCAGGGAACTCAATAAATTATGTGACTTTGTAGGTTTTGAAGGCAGTGAAAGATGCAAAGCTATAGGGAAAACATGCCAAGTTTCATTCCATTTCTCCCTCCATCAACTCCATCTCATCCATGCCAACCATGTCCCTACCACTCATATCCATTTTCAGGCATCAAAAATAATTATTCTTTCATTTTCTGGCTTGCTACAGGATGTCCTGTAGCTGCTACAGGAAGATCATGTAGCACTACAAGATGTCCTAAAATGCTATAAGAAAGGGGACCCGATAAGAAAATCATCATGCATGCCTATTCTAGGTTGATTAGGGACCTTACACTTCATCAAACCACTCACCCATCATCCATGCATCCCTGGTCCAAATCACCATACCCATACCTAGCTCTGTCTCATTCAAGAAAAAACACAGGAAAATGTCCAAAATATAATGAGAAAAACAAAGGACATGTCCTCCCTTTCCTTAGCCATTCACTACTCCATTAGAGCTCTTCCATCACCCTCCAACCCCTACATCACTACCCAACATTCCTCTGAGAAGAAAACCATTATAAAAGGAAGAAAAGAGGCAGCTACAGGATCTCCTGTGGTAGCTACAAGATCTCCTGTAGTAGCCTGTGCAATTACTAAACCGAGCTTGAGATTTAATTTTTCTTCTCAACCAGAGCAAGGAGGAGTACCATCATCTTTGAACACCTTCTTTCTCCTAGCTAGTCTTGATAATAACAGAAAAAAAAAGAGATATCAAGCACTTGCACACATGAACAGAAAAGTAGTCGACTATACAAGTAGGAAGAAATACACAGGAAGAGAGAAAAGGTGCACTTCCCTGAGAACAACACAGAAGGTAAATACTAAAACATGCATCGATCAACAAAATTTAGGCATATGTATGGAAACTTACCAAGCTATTCCCTAATTATGATATATTGGAAAATGTAGAAATGTCGAAGAAATGCATTTTTATAAGCCGGAGGTGGCCAATTAACTTGGCCACCCTCAGCTCGTGATCAAAAATAAGAATTTCAGTCAGCATGCCACATCAAATTGTCACATCAATGGGAATCATTTAAAAAGGTGGTTGAATCAGTTAAGAGGGAGAGGGTGATGATTATGAAGAGAAAGTGAATAATCACCAACGGTTCCAATTAGCACATCTTGTACCACTTCCAACCAGCACAATGCTCCAAGCGTCGGCCATAAATAACACAAAACCCAAAAATTCCATGCATTTTTTTCTCATTTCAAAATAAATGAGATAGGGACTAGCTCAGGAAGCCATCCAAAGTTGAACCCTTCTCTGGCCATCCTTTAGGAAACAACTGTTGGCATTATGGCTAAAGTGTTGTCCTTGATGGCAACCCATTCAGGTGATAGATCACAGTACTTCAAGTCAGCAACAGAGATTGATGATCAGCTATCAAATATTGAAGAAAAGAATGGGGTACGCAGGTACACCTTGCATAAGGTGCGTACACGCAGGTCAGTGTTACATAAAGTGCGTACATACCTGCAGTTATCCCGTTCAGGAGGTGCGTACCCCCAGTGCACACATTTCAAGGCAAAGAAATTCACATGTGGGGTTTTCTTATGTTTTACTCTTGGTATTTAGCCGACAGTATTGTGTTATTATGGTGTCGGCTCCTGGTATTGATCCATGATTTAAGGAAGAGCCTTCCTATATAAAGCAAAGGAGATCATTTGGCTTGAGCATGTTTTGGGTTGAATATCTTATGAGGGCTAGATCTGGTCTAGATCTAAACAAGGCGAATCTACTGATGGACCGAGATCTCTTCGGTGCATGTTCAGATCTGTAGATCTGACTATCTGGGTTACTTCTGAAGTCTTGAAATCATCTATGCCCGGAGGGACGCAGGTGCAGTAAGAGAAAACTGCATATGTACGCAGGAACGAAGCGTTTCAGGTGCGCCGGTACGCATGCACAGAAGGGTTCAGGTGCGCCGGTACGCAGGCAGTTCAATGGACTCAGAGTGAGGTACGCAGGCTAGCAGTTGAGCAGGGTGCGTACTGTACGCAGGCTAGCAGTTGTGCAGGGTGCGTACTGTAAGCAGGCTAGCAGTTGAGCAGGGTGAGTACTGTAAGCAGGCCAGCAATTGAGCAGGGTGCTTACGTAAGCAGGCGAGCAGTTGAGCATGGTGCTTACTTCTCTTAAAATCTTTGTTTATCATTGCTGTGTTCTGGGTTTGGTCCTATTATTGTTGATCTAGTTACTACAATTGACTGGGTGATTCTCTTATACTTGATGATCATTTGATGCTTATGGATCCAGTTTGAAAATTTATGAAAAGTGGTCCTTGTAAGAAAAGAAGTAGGGGGTTGTAGCTCCCTTCCAGGAGAGACTGGAAAACGAGAGAGAGTTGTAGCTCTCTTCAGGTTGTAGCCTGCGTACTGGTAAAGGACTGCACCAGTACAAAACCATTGTAAAAGGAGTTTCTAATTTGAAAGAAGATAGAGACATATTGCAGCAGGTGGTTTTCACCCACATTGGGTTTCCACCTTACATCTTGTGTTCTTTGGTGTGACTATCTGTTTTCTTTTGTTCATGCTCATTATTTTATGGTACTGACATGCAAAAATAATTCAAAGAACAAATAAAGAAGATTTATTAAAAGAATTGTATAATACTGATTCACCCCCCCTCTCAGTATTATTTCCAACAATTGGTATCAGAGCAGGTCCTTCAGAGAAGCTTGATCGCTTGAAGGTAGATCATTCATCATGAGCAACTACGAGAGAGAAGCATCAATCAGGCCACCGGTTTTTGATGGGACAAACTTCAATTATTGGAAGGTAAGAGTTACTGCCTATCTTCAATCTCTTGGTACAGAAGTTTGGGACATCGTAGAGACAGGCTACGCTTTTCCTTCAGCTACTCCTACAGATGCAGCCGAGAAAAAGAAGTATGAAACAAATGCGAAAGTAGTCAGTACTCTATTAGGATGTATATCTCAATCAAAATTCATGAAGGTAATGCACTATAAATCCGCAAAAGAGATATGGGACAAAATTGTCACGATCTATGAAGGAGATGAACAGGTAAAGCGTGCTAAACTTCAAACTCTCAGAATTCAGTATGAGACTCTCAAAATGTATAATGATGAAAGTGTGGCTAACTATTTTCTTCGGGTAGATGAGGTTGTTAACTGTATGAAAAATTTGGGTGAAGAAATAAAAGAGGCTGTTGTGGTTGAAAAGGTTCTAAGATCATTGTCCCCCAAGTTTGAATCTAAAGTATTTGCAATAGAAGAAAAGGAAAATCTACGAATTCTTACTATGTCTCAGCTACATGGAATTCTAACTGCTTATGAAATGAGAAAGGGAGGTCCATCAGACAGAAGAGAAGCTGCTTTCAAGGCATCAGGCAAAGGAGATTATTATGAAGCGAGCCACGTCCCAGAAGAAGAGGAAGAAAAATCAAATTTTGTCAGAAATCTTCAAAGGGGTTCTGGAAGGTTCAGAGGTAAGTTACCTTTTAAATGCTTTGCTTGTGGAAGAGTAGGTCATTATGCTGCAAAATGTCCTTATAAGGATAAAGGAAAGGAACCTGCTAGATGGAACAAGAAACAGAATGCAAATAAGAAAAGCTACTACACTCATGAAGATAGTGATGGTCTATCAAACAGTGATGAAGATGAACAAGGTAATGAATATAAGTTGTTAATGGCATTTGAAGATGATGATTATATGGATGCTATAGATGTGGATAACCTTTATGATGAAATTACTAGACTCAAGAGATGTATAGAAGAAAAGAACATGATCATTGATACTCTACAATTTCAAATTGATGAAAAGGAAAAACATCTTGAAAAATTAGAAGGTGAAATTGTTGGTCTTAGAAAAGAGATTGAGAAAACAAAAGCTATTAATCTCAAGTTTGTCAAAGGATCTGAAACTTTGAATGAGATTATCAATGTGCAGCGGTCTCCTCTAAACAAGACAGGTCTGGGCTAATAATGGAGAAAATTCTCAAGCATCCACCTCAAAAAGTTATCTTGATGCAGCAAGAAGAAATGAGCAAAAGCACAATGAAGATCATCAGGTAAAGCAGGGACAAATTACAAACAGAAACTATCAGGGGCAATCCATCTTAAGGGTGAACAAAAGCTACAACCAGCCACAGGTAAAATCTTCTCAATTTGGTTCAAGAATAGATGACAATAGAAATTACAATCAATTGGCTGGTAGATTCGATAACCGCAGAAGTTTCTTCAATGGACAATGCTTTTCTTGCCATAACTTTGGTCACAAAGCAGCTCAATGTGTTGCATATAAAACGATCATGACTAGGGAAGCTCAAAAACAAAGAAGTATGATGGGGATTACAAAAAGGACCTATAACAACTTTTCGGTTCTTGAAAATGAAGTTGAATGTTCTATTTGCAATAACTTTGGTCATGAAGACTCTGAATGCAGGAGCAGGTTTCAGCAGAAAAAGGAACAAGCCTCAAGCACCAAAACATCGAGAATAAAGGAACCTCAAACAGAAAGATGTGGGATAGCATTTTATGCAGAGGGACAGGAAAATCTATGGTACATTGACAGTGGATGTTCGAAGCATATGACAGGTGATAAAGAAAAACTTGAGTCTTATTCTACTCTAGAAAAGGGAAAGAAAGTCTCTTTTGGAAATGATACTCCTGCAACTATAAAAGGAAAAGGCATTGCTCAGTTAAAAGAAAAGGTCAAGGCTGGAAATGTTTTGTATGTTGATGGATTGAAGCATAATCTTCTAAGTGTCAGCCAGATGTGTGATCAAAGAACCGAGGTTATATTCAGATCAAATGGATGTCTTGTTCGTGATCTTGATACAGGTAAAACAGTGATCAAAGGCAAAAGAACTCCAAATAATCTGTACATATTTGAAGAAGGACAACAACAATGCTATCTGAGCAAGGATGATGAGCACTGGTTATGGCATCGGAGGTTGGGACATCTAAGCTTTTCACAAATAAGGAAAGCATGCAAATATCAGGCAGTTCGCGATCTTCCAGATATCAAAATTCCTGACAACACCATATGCAAATCATGTCAGTTTGGAAAACAAACCAGAACTAACTTTCCAGAGAAAGAAGGATCAGCTAGCATGCCTCTTGAGCTAGTACATATAGATACATGCGGTCCTTTCAGGAGAAGAACACCTCGAGGAGAAGAATACTTGATATTATTCATTGACGATTTCTCTAGGTTTGTCTGGTTAGGACTTATGAAGCACAAGGATGAAGCATTCGAAAAATTCAAATCCTTCAAAGCCTTGGTTGAAAATGAATCAGGTCACAAAATTAAGTGCCTCAGATCCGATAGAGGTGGGGAATTTACTTCAAATGAATTTTTCGATTTTTGTGAAGAACATGGGATAAGAAGAGAATTCTCTATAGCAAGAACTCCTCAGCGAAATGGAGTTGTGGAAAGGATGAACAGAACAGTCCAACAAATGGCTCGTGCTATGCTTGATGAGTCAGGAACTCCCGCAACTTTCTGGGGTGAAGCTGCACATGCTGCGGTTGTTATTCTCAACAAAACAAATGTCCGGGTGAACAGCACTCAAACTCCTCATGAGCTCTGGAGTGGTAGGACTCCTTCGGTAAAGCACTTCAAAATCTTTGGGAGCAAATGCTATATCAAGAATACGGATGAGCAACTTGGCAAACTTGAACCTAGAGCAGATGAAGGCATTCTTCTTGGTTACTCTCCACATAGCAAAGCATACAAATGCTACAATAAAAGACTTGGCAGAATTGTTGACAGCATTGATGTAGTGGTTGATGAGAAGGGATACATTCCTAGGCAAGTACATCATGAAGACATCGAAGAAGATGAAGGCTACCCCCAACGATAGAATGATGAAGAAGAAGAACCTCAAGAAGAACCTCAAGAAGAACCAGAGGAGCAAACAAGAATAGAAGAAAAGACTCCATCCAGATATGTTCAGAAGAATCATCCAGAATCTCAGATTATGGGGCAGAAAGAAGCAGGTGTACAAACAAGAAGAACAGTTGCAGAAGCTTCAAGCTATTTGGCATTACTCTCCTCTACTGAACCACAAAATGTGAAAGAGGCATGCAAAGATGAATGTTGGGTGAAAGCAATGGATGAAGAACTTGAGCAGATCGAAAAGAACAACACTTGGGAGCTGGTTCCTAGACCAAAAGATAAGAATGTTATCGGGACAAAATGGGTCTTCAAAAACAAATTGAATGAAAATGGAGAAGTAATTAGAAACAAAGCCAGACTTGTGTGTAAAGGGTATGCGTAGCAAGAAGGAATAGACTTTGAAGAAACCTTTGCTCCTGTTGCAAGACTTGAGGCCATCCGAATGTTCCTTGCTCTCTCAAGTTTTCAAAACTTCAAAGTATTTCAAATGGACGTGAAATCAGCCTTTCTGAATGGAGACTTGGAAGAAGAAGTGTACATTGAACAGCCAGATGGGTTCATTCTTGGAAATGATCCAAATCTTGTATGCAGATTGAAAAAGGCTCTCTATGGTCTCAAACAAGCTCCAAGGGCTTGGTACTACCGTTTGGACAAATATCTTCATCAACAAGGCTTTTCAAAAGGATCGGCAGATAGCAATCTTTATATAAAAGTTGAAAATGACAAATTGCTAATACTTGTTGTGTATGTAGATGACATTATTTTTGGGAGCAATGAAGAAGCTATGAGTCAAAGCTTTGCCTCGGTCATGCAGAAAGAATTTGAAATGTCCTTGCTAGGAGAACTGACATATTTCCTTGGTTTGCAAATCCAATAAAAAGAAGGAGGAATCTTTTTATCTCAAACCAAGTATCTCAAACAGATTTTGAAGAAATATGGTATGGAAGATGCAAAACCAGTATGTACACCCATGGTCACAGGATGTAGCCTCAGTGCAAATGATGAATCTGCAGCAGTACATCAACCAACGTACAGATCTATGATTGGAAGTTTACTTTATTTGACAGGTACCTGACTAGACATCATGCATGCAGTTGGAATAGTTGGAAGATTTCAGGCAAATCCGAAGGAGACTCATCTTCAGGCAGTGAAGAGAATTTTCAAATATCTTCAAGGGACTCAAAATTATGGCTTATGGTATCCTAGAGATACAGATCTTACACTTCATGCTTATACAGATGCAGATTGGGCCGGAAGCGTGGATGACAGGAAAAGCACAAGTGGTGGTGCGTTCTTTATGGGTTCCAGACTGGTATCTTGGTTCAGCAAGAAACAGAGTTCGATTGCCTTGTCTACAGCTGAAGCGGAATATGTTGCTGCTGCATCTTGTTGCACCCAACTCCTTTGGATGATGCAAACTTTGCAGGATTTTCAAATCACCTGTACACCACCAATCCCCATCTTATGTGATAACACAAGTGCAATCAGCATCTCAAAGAATCCTATTATGCATTCAAAAACCAAGCACATACCAATCAAGTATCATTTTCTCCGGGAACAAGTGCTTGAACAGAAGGTCAAGTTGGAGTATGTTCCTTCTAAGGAACAAGTTGCTGATATTCTCACCAAACCATTGCCCAGGGACACTTTTGAATACCTCAGGCAAAAGCTGGGGGTTGTTGATGAATCATCTTATTGCTGAACCTCTTCTGATTGATGGTACAGGTTCAGGGGGAGCATATAATGAATTGTTGGCATTATGGAGGATGTGCAGAAGGAGATCTTGGAAGTAGCTGCAATATGTCTCTATCTCTTTCATGGTGGATTATGGTTCTTCATTGAGCATGTTCTTAGGGGGAGCATAACCCTTTGCCCTTGATGTCAAAGGGGGAGAATGAAGCTGAAGCTTTGAGGTTGCCATCAAGTCCAAAGGGGGAGATTGTTGGCATTATGGCTAAAGTGTTGTCCTTGATGGCAACCCATTCAGGTGATAGATCACAGTACTTCAAGTCAGCAGCAGAGATTGATGATCAACTATCAAATATTGAAGAAAAGAAGGGGTACGCAGGTACACCTTGCATAAGGTGCGTACACGCAGGTCAGTGTTACATAAAGTGCGTACATACCCGCAGTTATCCCGTTCAGGAGGTGCGTAACCCCAGTGCACACATTTCAAGGCAAAGAAATTCACATGTGGGGTTTTCTTATGTTTTACTCTTGGTATTTAGCCGACGGTATTATGTTATTATGGTGTCGGCTCGTGGTATTGATCCATGATTTAAGGAAGAGCCTTCCTATATAAAGAAAAGGAGATCATTTGGCTTGAGCATGTTTTGGGTTGAATATCTTATGAGGGCTAGATCTGGTCTAGATCTAAACAAGGCGAATCTACTGATGGACCGAGATCTCTTCGGCGCATGTTCAGATCTGTAGATCTGACTGTCTGGGTTACTTCTGAAGTCTTGAAATCATCTATGCCCGGAGGGATGCAGGTGCAGTAAGAGAAAAGTGCGTACGTACGCAGGAACGAAGCATTTCAGGTGCGCCGGTACGCAGGCACAGAAGGGTTCAGGTGCGCCGGTACGCAGGCAGTTCAATGGACTCAGAGCGAGGTATGCAGGCTAGCAGTTGAGCAGGGTGCGTACTGTACGCAGGCTAGCAGTTGTGCAGGGTGCGTACTGTAAGCAGGCCAGCAGTTGAGCAGGGTGAGTACTGTAAGCAGGCCAGCAGTTGAGTAGGGTGCTTACGTAAGCAGGCGAGCAGTTGAGCAGGGTGCTTACTTCTCTTAAAATCTTTGTTTATCATTGCTGTGTTCTGGGTTTGGTCCTATTATTGTTGATCTAGTTACTACAGTTGACTGGGTGATTCTCTTATACTTGATGATCATTTGATGCTTATGGATCCAGTTTGAAAATTTATGAAAAGTGGTCCTTGTAAGAAGAGAAGTAGGGGGTTGTAGCTCCCTTCCAGGAGAGACTGGAAAACGAGAGAGAGTTGTAGCTCTCTGCAGGTTGCAGCCTGCGTACTGGTAAAGGACTGCACCAGTACAAAACCATTGTTAAAGGAGTTTCTAATTTGAAAGAAGATAGAGACATATTGCAGCAGGTGGTTTTCACCCACATTGGGTTTCCACCTTACATCTTGTGTTCTTTGGTGTGACTATCTATTTTCTTTTGTTCATGCTCATTATTTTATGGTACTGACATGCAAAAATAATTCAAAGAACAAATAAAGAAGATTTATTAAAAGAATTTTATAATACTGATTCACCCCCCCTCTCAGTATTATTTCCAACAACAACTACAAGAAACAAGTACATGAAACACAGAAGCCTACAGGAAGCTATAGGAAACACTAGAATTCCACAAGAAATCTACAAGGGGATGCCTAGGGTAAATTTGATCATAAATTGCCATAATCCCAAAAATTACAGTGAGAAGTAAGTGACCCATCTCTCTTCTGATCATTCTTCCATAACTGATAACTCTACACTCTTTTAGTAATTACAGTCATCTTGGGAATTAGACAGATTTTTGGGCTATATAAGAAAATTTATGTGGCTATAAGGAATTGTATAAATTACAGTCTGTTGACATGTGGCAACAAGAATATTCCAATTTAATTTGTCCTTGAATTAAATTGTGAATTAAAGTCGAATTTAGTCTTAACAGCTACTTGGAAATAATTAATTAAGTGATTTTGACTTAATTAGTTGCAGAAATTCAAGTTAGAAGTCTTTCTGAAGTCATGCAAGGGTTATCCCCTAAATTAAGGAGATAAGCCTTAAATTAAGGAGATAAGATTGAGTTATATTTGAGTTGTAATTAGTTGATTCAGTTTACTGAGTTAAGTCCAGTTAAATTAGTTCCAAATTGTTTGAGGAACTAATGGTGAGTTAACAGTCAGTTGATGCGTGCATGCACTCAACTAGTGTACTCCAGTTAACTAAAGATTCCCTCATCAAAAAGTCATGCATGTCTATTCTGAGAAAGAACCAATTGATATTAAATTCAAGGACAATGTACTATTAGTTGTATGTGTTTTCTTATAAAGAAAACTCATGCATGCAGAAGGAATCATTCCTTGAGAATTGCGTAGTTCTGATAGTGTGTGAGATCAGGAGATCATCCACTAGGTATAAGAGGTTTTCCACTTGGTGAAGTGATAATCATCCCAGAGGAACAACAAAAGGAAACAGGAGCTTGGAGGGTAGAGGAGAAGGCTTGTGAGAAGCCAGGATTGCCTGTGAGCATCTATGAGGATTGTACTGAGAGATGGCTAGCTGTGAGAGCTAAGGCTTTGTATAATTCCTATGTATTTCCACCTTGTATGATAATACAGATAGTGGGGTTTTTAGTTGAGGCTTTCCCCAAACTACTTTCATGTGTATTGTGCATTGATTCTTCTTCTTCTGGTTATATTATTTAGCTTTATCTTTAAGCTTTCGCAAATTGATAGTAGAAGTATGTTATAGTATTTTGCTTTGATTTATATTGCATTATCAGGTTAACCTACAATATATTTTCTACATGGTATCAGAAGAGCGATATTCGTAGAGAATTTCTACATGGTATCGGAGCCAAGTTTATCGTCGCTATGAACAGTATACTGAGAAGAGAATTCGAAGTTTGAAGTTCAGGTTTGTAGGTGCAAATTGAATTCATATCATACTTCAAGGTTGGCCAATAGCATTCTGTGACTTGAGACCCAAGTATGCCTTGGAAGGTAGCTCAAATTACATAGCATGGAAAGATAGAATGAATGCTATATTAGAAGATAATGGCTTGAAGGAATTCATTGGTCAAGAAATCCAAAAGCCAGCTTCAACTAATGCACAAGATTTGGTTGAGTGGAAGAAGTGTGTGGTGAAGGCGAGACAGATCATCCTCGAGGGATTTCGAGACATATTGTCTCGAGTCTCCATGGGAAGGATACTCCATTTTCAATGTGGAAGACATTGACGGACCTCTAGCAAAATAGTAGCGACCAGAGGAAATTGGAGCTCAAGGATAAGCTTTGAAGAATCAAGATGGAGAAGGGCGATACTATTTCCACATATCTGAACAAGCTCACCACCTACAGAGATGAGCTTGGTAGTGTGGGAATAGCTACTGCTAATGAAGATATGGTGAGACTCGCTCTCCTTTGCCTTCCAAAGAGTTGAAATAGCTACCAGGACTCTGTGAATGGAAGGGAGAAACTGTCGGATTGGGAACGACTGTGGTTAGATTTGATGTAGGAGGAGATCAGGAGGAGCACATGAGATGGTTCTTCATCCAAGGATGATGATGAAGAAAATATGGCCTTAGAAAGTAAGGCAAGGAAAGGGAAGGAGAAGGCATCCCATTCCAAATCGAATTCTTTTCATGGAGGGAAGAAGGGTGACAAGTCTAAAGTGAGATGCTTTAATTGTCACGAGATGGGACATTATGCGACTAATTGCCCATCAAAGAAGTTGAGGAAGGGATCCTCGGAAGGTGGGTCATTAGCCTCTTAGTTCAAAATTGACTTTACCCTCATCACATGCATGGCATCATCGATGATGGGTTGTGTTTGGTATCTTGACAGTGGAGCCTCATTCCACATGACTGGTGATAAAAGTTTATTCAGTGCCTTGGAGAAGAAAGACCTCAAGATGCACATAGAGATGGATGACAATGGAAGGTATAGTGTTTCAGGAGTGGGCACGGTTTCTTTTTAGAGGGAGCATGGACCTCCTATCACCTTGACAGATGTGATGTATGTGCCTAGACTGAAGAATAACTTGGTATCGGTCGCAATGTTGGAGGAAAAAGGCTACGTTGTTGTCTTCAGTAAAGGAAAGGTGTTCCTAAGACACATAGCCACAGGTCAAAACAAGAGGATATGGATTCAGATGAAGAATCTCTATAAACTAGAGGTAGATGATTGTGCATTACTGAGTACGAAAGCAGAATTGCTGCAGAGCCAAGACATTGGCGAGTTATGGCATAGGTGGTTGGGCCATTTGCATCATGGGCTTTGAAGATAATGCAGCAGATATCTATAGGACTTCCCAAAGGTAAACTTGAGAAAGTTGACACATGCAAAGGTTGTACCTTTGGAATGTACACCAGGTCTTCCTTTCATGATCGAGATAGTCGAGCAGAGGCTATCTTAGAGCGAGTTCATACTGATGTGTGTGGACCATTCTCGACGGCATCCACAATGAAGAAAAGGTATTATTTGATTTTCATTGATGACTATTCTCGTCAATGATGGATTTATTTCATGTAGAAGAAGGACCAAAATTTCACAAATTTTTGTGAGTTCAAAGCTTTGTTCGAGAAAGAGTCAAGGAAGAAGATAAAGGCCTTGAGATGTGACAATTGTGGAGAATATGTCTCTCAAGAGTTTAAGGACTTCTGTGTAGCAGAAGGAATTAAACGAGAGTTGATGGCACCTCATAACCCACAGCAGAATGGGGTGGCCGAGAGGAAGAATAGAACTATTATAGGGGAAGCATGGGCAATGCTGTATGACCAAGGCCTACCACTTCACTTGTGGGCTGAGGCATGCAACAAAGCGGTCTATTTGCAGAATAGAAGCCCACATCGCATACTTGGGATGAAGACACCAGAGGAAGCTTTCTCTGGTAAGAGACCAGATGTGGGTCACTTTAGGATCTTTGGCTCATCTGTATATTACCATGTGACAAAGGATGCATGAAAGAAGCTTAAGTCGATAGCAGAGTTGGGGATACTTTTTGGGTACGTTGATACTCCTCACAACTATTAGGTGTACTTGCATACTAGTTGGAGGACAGTGGTTTGCAGAGATCTCAAGTTTGATGAGCGGAAGGCCATGCGAGTTTCCCTTGAGAGAGAGCTCCAACTACAGGCTATGGATGAATTGTTGGTTCCTAAGGAGGAGGAGCCTCAGACTGATGTGGAGTAGCCACATGTAGAGGTTCTAGGAGTGGAGATATCCACTCAAGCAGAGTCTTCCAAAGATGGAAAAAAGTGCACAAGAGAAGCTGACAACTTGTTGGAGGATGCGAGAGAGAATGTGGGAGCACCATTTTCTCAATGAAAATAGAGGAGGCCACCTGAGAGGTACACTGGATACATGGCCTTTGTTCGAGAATGTGTTGAGACCGAGCCATCTTCCTTTGAGGAAGCAGTGTAGCAACCGACTTGGGTTGATGCTATGGTGGAGGTGTATGACTCCATAGTTCGTAAGAGTGCTTGGGACATGGTTCCGAGACTAGAGAAGAAGTCAGTTGTGAGTTCCCGTTGGCTTTACAAGGTAAAGAAATCTACTGATGATGGGAGGGTCATGTTGCTGTAGTATAATTCCTTTCTTGTTGGGAGGGAGTGTTGAATGTGGCAACAAGAATATTCTAATTTAATTTTTCCTTGGATTTAATTGTGAATTAAAATTGAATTTTGTCTTAACAGCTACTTGGAAATAATTAATTAAGTTATTTTGACTTAATTAGTTGGATAAATTCAAGTTAGAAGTCTTTTTGAAGTCATGCAAGAGTTATCCCTTAAATTAAGGAGATAAGCCTTAACTTAAGGAGATAATATTGAGTTATATTTGAGTTGTAATCAATTGACTTAGTTTACTGATTTAAGTCCAGTTAAATTAGTTCCAAACTATTTGAGGAACTAATGGTGAGTTAACAGTAAGTTGATGCATGCGTGCACTCAACTAGTGTACTCCAGTTAACTGAAGATTCCCTCATCAGAAACTCATCCATGTCTATTATGAGAAAGACCCATTTGAGATTAAAATCAAGGATAGTGTACTATCAGTTGTATGTATTTTCTTATAAAGAAAACTCATGCATGCAGAAGGAATCATTCCTTGAGGATTATGTAGTTCTAACAGTGTGTGAGATTAGGAGACCATCCACTAGGTATAAGAGGTTTTCCACTTGGTGAAGTGAGAATCATCCCAGAGGAACAACGCAAGGAAATAGGAGCTCGTAGGGTAAGGAGAAGGCTAGTGAGAAGCTGGGATTTCCTGTGAGCATCTATGAGGATTGGACTGAGAGTTAGCTAACTGTGAGAGCTAAGGCTTTGTATAATTCCTATGTATTTCCACCTTGTATGATAATACAAATAGTGGGGTTTTGAGCTGAGGCTTTCCGCAAAGTATTTTCATGTGTATTTTGCATTGATTCTTCTTCTTCTGGTTATATTGTTCAGCTCGATCTTTAAGCTTCCGCAAATTGATAGTAGAAGTAGGTTATAGTATTCTACTTTGATTTATATTGCATTATCGAGTTAACCTACAATAGATTTTCTACATGGTATCAGAGCGAGATTTGTAGAGAATTTTCTACACAGTCATCCACTAAAAATGTTAATCTCTTAGCCACTCTAAATTCCATACTAAAGCTATCCTACAAAACCTCCTAAACTTAGCTAAAACCAGAGAAGAAAATGGGAGGGGGATTCAATATAAGAGAACCCATAGATACATCAAGAATTCACCTTCACCCCCCTATGGTAGATATCATCAAGAAGCATCACTTGTTAGACTTCTTTGAGTTTATCAAGGGATATGATAATGATATAACTTGTGATTTTTCCATGGCACTAAACCGTCAAGAAAGAAAAATTTCTACCACTATGGTGAGAGGGTTGTCCATTACCGTCAACCCTGATGTGATCAATAGAGTGGCAACACTTCCTCTAGGGGTTCAATGGAGAAAGGAGGAAAATGCCAAAAACACCTTTGCTAATTTTTTTTTTCCTAAATGATGAAAAGCCAATTGAAGACAAAAATGGCATCAAAAGGGAGAGCCTTCCCTATCCCTAGAATGAGGTGGGCTACCACATCCTTAAGCACATTTCTTGTGAAAGGAGACTAAGTGTTGTCTATGGCTACCAATTTAGACTACTCCATGAGTTGGGATTCAAAGCCAAAATACCCATAAACTAAAGGCTCAATGTGCCTTATTTTCTTTTACAGTCCATTATGGACATGAGTCAGAAGGTGAAAGAGGGGAAACACCAGCAGTTAGCACACCATGGTCTCATCAAGATAATAATGGAAGATGCCTTGAGCCAATTGAGAATTCTTGTTCTCTGGTCCACATTTAGAGACATGGACAAAGAAGCCTTCCTTGAAACCCAAGTCCTTGAACATGGTGGGACCCCAACCTCTAGTGCTGAAGAGGAGGAGGAATAAGAAGAAGAGGAGGAAGAAGGAGAAGAAGAAGCAAAGGAGGAAGAGGGAAAAGAGATAAACAAAACAGAAGAAGAAGAAAAAGGATAGGCAAAGATAAACAAAATACACGAAGAATAAAAAGAATAAGAAGAAGAAGAGGAGGAGCAGAAGATAGAGACTAGACCTGAGAAAAATATTGCACTTGAAGAAGAGGGCATATCCCCATGGTTGTCTCCTAAACCCACTGAAAAGGAGGGAGTTTCTGTTGTGGCTCCCTTGAGCACACCCATCAAGTCCAAGAGGAAAAGGCAGAGGCAGACTCCCCTCTAGAAGAAGCACTAGGATTAAGCCATGGAAACCACAACAATCAACAAAAACCCCCATCATAATTGAAGAATCACCAAACAAGCAGGAGGAGCTATAGTCCATGGGAATGAAGGTTGAGAAATTCACATCATGAGAAGCAACCCCAAAGGCTACCATCACCTATGTCAGGAAGCCTGTCACGAGGTCAACATCATCTAAGAAAACCAAGGCACCTATAACCTTCCAATAGAAAGGAAAAGGCCTGCTACAGGATCCTCAAGTAGTGTTATAGGAAACATTAGCAGTGCTACAGGAAAGACAGGAAGAGCTACAAGAAGAGCAACAACGGTAGAAAGAATGAAAGGAAGCAACACCATAGGTATAGGATGGGGAAAGTTCTCCCAAGACATTTGAGGAAGATTTTCTAGAGTTGTAGGAGCTTAGCCCACAGCTAAATATGAGATCCTACTCCAAGTTCATTGAAGGAGGTAGAGTTATACCACATGTTATAGCACCATTTATCACTCTTGGTAGATCTGATGCTCTGATTATGGCCTAGGGCAACCCTTCCTTCCAGACTTGGTCCAAAATCTAAAAGACAATGTTTTATTCCCTATACACTACTTTTCCCTGTGATAAAATCATGTACACGTTGGTGAGCTCCAGTATTGTAGCAATAATGCTACAACTCTTGGGGCTTCCTATCTCTAATTTTATCAACCCGGTAGTTCGTACAAACTTGGAAGCGACGGTGCTGTATGCACAAGTACTAGCTCTTGTCGCAGCTGTCACTTGGTCAGCTGGCACAAGTCCGCTAGGGCTCAAGCCAACTTCTATATGCTCTCAGAAGAAGCTTGCTAAATGATGGACGAAAGCTATCTCAAAGAAAACTTAATCTACTTGGCAAAAACGAACTGAAAGCCAACCAAAACATGGAAACCCTAGTAAACCCTAATCTGACTAGTCTAACCTCTATGATGCAATAGTGAGAGTGCAAATGTCTAAAGATGATGCCATTACTTCTAGTGATGTGAAATGCATGAAATTAAACTACTTGCATCTGAAAAGACATGTTTTTGTAATTTTTTCTTAAGTGGATGGAGTGATCGTGATTTTGTTCTTATTAGGGTTTGGTTGTGCAGAGGTGGTGCAGAGGGAAGGAAAGCTTGGGAAAGGTCAGGGAGGCTAGGAGAGGTCCCACGGGATCCTTAGCATCAGTCCACAGAGGTTCCTCATGTTCAGATGCTCAGCAACCGAGTGTGTGGGCTCCTACAGGATGTCTGCAGGGGATCCTACAGGAAACTCAGGAATTTCTACAGGAAGACTGTTAACTTCTACAGGATGTCCTACCGTGGGAGTTTTGGGTGGTGGTGAAGTGATGGAGTGGTATAGGGGGATATGTAGGATGGAAATGAGGTGGTAATGGCTCAGCAACAGTGAGGTGAGGAAATGAGGGTGAGTGTAGAGGCAGATTTGTCTTTAGAGGAAATAGAGGGAATGGAAGGCAAAAAACAGGGGATATGAGCAGTGGGGTAGTTGAGGAACAAAGGGCTTCGTTGGAGGATGGATAGTTGGTCTGGGCACGGTTCGGGAAGGTAGGAGAACGATGGAGTAGCGTTGCACGGTGTAAATGGGACAATTCATCCAAGTCCTGCAAGTAAAAGTTATTAACTTATGCCAACAGCTTATTAAACCAATGAACAGCAATGTATTCGTGAAGGAAACTGATATATGGTACTGAAGCAATGAAGCATTCCAAGAAATTGACACTCATGGACACTTCTATCCATCACCAAGACTGCGTTCAAGAGAGCATTAACATGTAAGCAAACGTTTTTGAATGGGCAGCACAGTCTGCGATCCCTGCCTCTAGAAAGAGGTGGATCATGAGCATACAGTCAGCCTGTTCTTTTTTAACTGTTATTCACTCTAATCTATTCAGCCTACTTCCAAACAACTACAACAATTCTAACTGATAAAACCAATCTGTTTAACTTCTACAGGAAATCCAAATCAGCAACTGTTTAACCACTACAGGAAATCTAAATCAGCAGCTATACTCGAATGCATGTAAAGGAAAATGGAAACGAAATGCTAAAGGAACAATATTGATACAAAGGAAGGAGGCCTGAGCTCTCAGGTTGGGCCCAACCCCGAGAGCTTTAGGCTCCTTTAAAAACTCAGAATTTGATCCAAAACTGCTTGCTTTTATTCATAATCAAAAGTCTAATGTCATGCCAAAACTGGCTTACAAAGAGCAAAAACCAAATTGACTAACTAGCTGCTACAAAATGACTAACCACTAGCTACAAAAATGACTACCAACTAGCTAACCAAAATGAGGCCCTAAGCCTTCTTATTTATACAATTTGAGGACCCAACAGTCCTCCTAAAATTTAGGGACTTGGCTGCCCAAGACTTGTAGTTAACAGTAGTCCAACTTGACTTGCTTGACTGCCCTTGAGCTGATTGATTCGGTGGCCCTTGAACTCCGAGCTGATGGTGGAGAATTTGAGGTAAGGGCCCATAAATGAGGGGGACACCTTCCTACAAATCCTCTAGCTTGTTCTCCCACGAATTTGGCTGCCAAGTGCTCATTAAGACCTTCAATTTTGTCTCCAAGTTGACCAAAAAGGCTACACAAAGCACCCATTAGACTTGTTGGCATAATGACTAACCAAATTCACTCTATTAACATAAAAATAATCAAAAACATGCAATAAACAAATGAGAATGGTGGACTAAGCCAAATTAGGAGGTTGAATGAGCCCAAATAATTGTACATTTTTGGGGCTCATCATCACCCCCCTACTGAAAGTGTTGCTCATCCTCTGAGCAACCAATCTCTCCTTGTCTTTGATGGCCCTGGTGGCTTCCTTGGCTAGCATCTCGGCCGATTTCTCCTTTGGCTTCCCTCTTTTCAAACTTTCCTGTAGAAACTGTTCGCTGGCTTCCTGTAGAAACAGTCCTCTGTCTTCCTGTAGAAACAGTCTCTGTCTTCCTGTAGAAACAGTCTTCACTGTTTGGGTCTGTGCGGCTGAGGGTGCCTTCTTCTTGAACTGTGCTGCTAGGCATGGTGAGAATACCCGGGTGACAGTGTCACATTTTTCATCATCATTCATCACTGCTTCATTGAGATCTTGATCTTGCCATGAATGTAGTTATGCCCATACTTCCAGCGCTGAGACTGAGGTTGTCCTCATTATTGCACCATTATTACATCATCATTGAGATCCTCACTGTTGCTTCTTTATCATATCCATGAAGTCTACCTGAAGGTTAGATCTCCATGTGTGTCTAAACTGTGATTGCAACCGTGGAATTCAGATACCCATTGAGAGATATCAATTTACCTTTTCAGATCTGCAGCTAGGATATCTGTTGCCTGTTCAAACAGCATTAGAATACACATCTGATAAGTGGAAACATTAAGTTCACACACAGCCCAGATTTCTGTGGGCAGGTTACAACATGCACCTAGCTGTGTTGGCCATGAACCTGTTGTGAGAACTTGCACGGCCAAAGTAGGCTCTTCGTTGATTTCATTGGATCCTTCCGACGGTTATCATCGACAAACAAAGAAATATATTCTGGTGACATTGTATTCAAATTCATAAAGAATTCAAATGATGAATTCAAAGCATTTTGGAAAGTTTTATCATTGCTAAATGCCATGCTAATAATGTTGTCATACTTATCAAGAAGGTGTTGCACAAAGCCAACTGATTCTTTCAGCGTTTTCCTTCCGCAGAGCTGTTCTCTGCCTTTCCTGTAGACGACATCCTGTAGAAACGCCTGTAGAGCGTGACAGGTGAGAATTTTTTTTTTATGAAACGACAGAAATCTAAGGAATCAGGTAGAAATCTTGTAGATCATCATTGGTTAATTGATCTGGAAGTGGTAGACATGCGCTTCAGTTGACTGCAGTTAAACAGAGGGTGGTGAGAGTCAGCCAAGCATCATTTAATTTCAACGTGATTTTTGGTGAGGGAGTGAAGTGGCCAAGTGCACGTTGGCCCCATGCAACTGTTGTCTCCACTGCAGTGTTTAACTAGTTGTTCTCTGCTGTTAATCTCATCCATCAAGCACGCTGAAGTCTAACTGTCCATCACTACCCGTTTTCAATTTCCTTCCTGCGATGGCTGAGCGCACGTGTCTCATTCACCCACCAAGCGCTGTTGAACTAGATGTGGGTGGCCAGTTAGCTGGCCACCGATTTTTTTTAATCCTAACCATCTCATTCATTCATGCAATGCTCAGATTAGATTCATGCAAACAGAGGAACAAGTTTAGTCACGTACCTGCAAGTTAAACGGCTGATTGTGAAGCGTGTTGTTGCTGCATGCTCTGATTTTGCTGCTGCATGCTTGGATCCTTTGATTGCATGAGGCTTGGCTAATGATTTTTGATTGCTTTTCCTTGTGCAGGTGTCCTCTGGCCGGATCTGAGCTGCATCCAATCGTTTCCACGTTCAACTCTGCCCGTTCAAGCTGCTACTACTGCATGGTCACAAAACCAGAACTTCTTTTTGCCATTTCTCCCAAACGGTAGATCGGATTGATCTGAAACTTGGTGAGCATGTTCCTACCATCATTATGCATCTCCCAGAGAAAATTCGTGATCAATGGATGCACGGATTTCGAGAAAAATGGAAAATGGCTGAAGATTTCAGAGCTCGATTTCTCGAAAACCGTGCATCGGAATTGGCTAAAACTGCTTGGGTAGGTTACCATCTCTCACATGCATATCCCCATGAAACAGGTTTTGAAACGGATGCACGGATATGGAGAAAATGCAAAAATGGCTGATGGTGATGGAGGCTGATTTGTTGGAAACCGTGCACCGGAATTGCATGAAACTGCTCAGGCATGTTGTCATCAACCTTGTACAATTCCCCACAAAACGGTTTGTCAAATGGATGCATGGTTTTCAAGTTATGGCAAAAACAAATTCTGCTCTATGTGTTTTTGCTTCAAGGCACTTTGCATTTTGGTTGCATGGTATGACAAGATGAATTTTGGCTGTGATGCAGGTATGGAGATGATGGAGGAGGAGTTGGAAGATTGCAGGAGGACTTCTGAACCTTTGAGGAAGCTACCATGCTTGCCAAACCACTTTTTTGAAATGCATGCCTAGTTTCCCACAATTTCTACAGGAAGTTCCTGTAGAAGCACAACGAGAAGCACAAGGAGGTGAAAAAATGATGGAGAAAGGAAAGGGATGGATACACAAGTGCTTGTAGGCCTAATCAACAGATTCCCACCATCGGATTCACTTTTGAAATTGGATTTGACTCGTCCAAAGGTTCTACAGGATGTTTCCTGTAGAAATACAGAGCTTCCTGTAGAAGGCACAAGAACAATTACTTTGACCTTGATTCGAGTGCTCCTCCCGTCATGAAACGTCCTTCTTGCAACCTGCAATGTCACTGCTGCAACATGAAATTATTCAATGGAGATTAGCTTTATTTTTCTTTTCTTTTTCTCTTTTTTTTTTGAAAAACAACTAGGGCGCCTCATGGAGGTTTTCACCCTTATTGCCTGCCTTGGGCGCCTCCAAGGGAGGTTTTCACCCAAAGATCTTTATCCCTTTTATTTTCTCTTTTTTTCCAACCCATTGACAGCCTCATGGAGGTTTTCAATCAATGAGCCAATCTAAGGCGCCTCCAAGGAGTTTTTCACCTTAGATTTTTATTTTTCTCTTTTTCCATTTTTTTTTTCATTTCTTTACTTTTTTCCTTTTTTTTCTTTTTTTTTTCTACCCTACCCTACTTGAAAAACAAAATCATTTTCAAGTATAAGAATACTTCCAATGGAGCCATGTGCACATCGAGATTAGAGACAAGATGATGTAAAGGCTCGGAATGCATGCTTTGACAACTATCCAACTTTCAGAGACAAAATGATCTGACTTTGAAAGTACAAAACATAGCTGAGGAGGAGAGTACTGCTGCAACTTAGTGACCTTCTGAAACCATATCTCAATATAGCTTTGATATCCTTGGTCATCTTGCTGATTTGGATCATTCTTCATGTCACCTTCTATCATGACCTTCTGATCTTCCTCTTTTTGTTGATCTTTCTCTTGAATACATGGAAGATTTGATGGTAACCATGAGGGAACTCTCTCGATCTTTGATTTAGATCTCTTCTCTTCATCAAGTGCAGCCCATGGTTCTTTGATCTCCTCTTTTGAATCTTCTTTTGCTGGATGTGATCCTTCAATTCTTTCAAGATGATCTCTTTTTTGCAATGCTTTTCCTGAGCTTTGGTGAACATCATTGAGCTCACGAGGAGTCATTTGCACATGTTGTGCCTCAGCTTTGCAATTGGGTTGAGCTACTCCATTGTATGGCTTTGGAAATGGTACGGGTAGTTGAGTGGAGGTGTGAAATTGAGATGGAGATGGATGGCATTGTGGTTGGGTAGGCATTCGGGGTTGCCTTGGTGGAGGAGGAGGCGATGGTTGTGGATGAGCAGGTGGTGGAGGAAAATGAGCGGGATGAGAGTTGTACTGGGGCCTCCACTCCTGATAAGGTGCATTCCACTGAGGCTGTGGCTGAGCATAAGAGTGAAATGAATGAGCAACTGGTTGGGCATAATATGGATCTGTGAAGGAACAAGGAGGATATGACCAAGGAGGAGGTGTAGACCAGGAAGGATGAGCAGGGGGACCCCAAGAGGGCATGAAAGTGGCTTGATAAGGGTCATAATAGGTCTCGGGTGTCCCTTGCACTTCCTACTGATAAGATCTAGGTTCATGCGGCCAACCTTGGTTCATGTAATAGAGTGATTCAGTGGCTCCCTTGGCTCTTTGATATCTAGCTTTGATTCTGGGAAAGGAAGGGCACTGATCTGTAGGATGGTATTCTTCACAGATGAAACACACTTCTAGGGAGTGCATTGGACATTCATTCCTAGGATGCTTTCTAGTGCACCTAGGACAAAAGATGAACAAAGCCCTCTTGGCTTCCTCTTGCTTCTTTTGGATCCGCAAGGTATCCAGTTGCATGGCAAGAAACTGCGTCATATCACTCTTGAAATCTTTGGACAAGATGTTGCTCCCAACATCTCTGCTTGTAGCCATTTGCTCCAGAGGAATGTTTTCTTCTTCTTCTCCCCTAGAGGTTCTTCAGATATGTCTTGATGTCCACCCAGGGGTTCTTCAATCACAGCCATCGAAGAAGAGATAACGTTGGCTGTGTGAAGCAGTGGGGGGTTGTGCAATCATTTTTCTAACTTATCTCTACTCCTACAAGGCATGAAATGAAATCTTTTTGGTTGATTTTTTCTTTTTTCTACTTCTACTTGCAAAACTGAAATAGATTAAACTGCAACTAACTATCTTGCGAAAATGAAAATGCGGAATTGAAATGAAAGCAGGAAAGGACTAATCTATTTTGCTCAAATGAAATTGCAGGAATGAAATGCTAGTCTACGCTTACGGAATTGAAATGCTAATCTACGCTTGCAGAAAAGAAATGCTAATCTACGCTTGCAGAATTGAAATGCTAATCTACGCTTGCAGAAATGAAATTGCGGAATTGAAATGCTAATCTATGAAAGCAAGAAATGCTAATCTACTTTTGCATAAATGAAATTGCATAATGGAAATGAAATAAACTACTTAGCAGAAGGTTGTAGTGGAAAATAGAAGAATAGCAACAATCACCAATACTCTGCCGCTTCCCCGGCAACGGCGCCAAAAAGATGGTGAGCTCCAGTATTGTAGCAATAATGCTACAACTCCTGGGGCTTCCTATCTCTAATTTTATCAACCCGGTAGTTCGTACAAACTTGGAAGCGACGGTGCTGTATGCACAAGTACTAGCTCTTGTCGCAGCTGTCACTTGGTCAGCTGGCACAAGTCCGCTAGGGCTCAAGCCAACTTCTATATGCTCTCAGAAGAAGCTTGCTAAATGATGGACGAAAGCTATCTCAAAGAAAACTAATCTACTTGGCAAAAACGAACTGAAAGCCAACCAAAACATGGAAACCCTAGTAAACCCTAATCTGACTAGTCTAACCTCTATGATGCAATAGTGAGAGTGCAAATGTCTAAAGATGATGCCATTACTTCTAGTGATGTGAAATGCATGAAATTAAACTACTTGCATCTGAAAAGACATGTTTTTGTAATTTTTTCTTAAGTGGATGGAGTGATTGTGATTTTGTTCTTATTAGGGTTTGGTTGTGCAGAGGTGGTGCAGAGGGAAGGAAAGCTTGGGAAAGGTCAGGGAGGCTAGGAGAGGTCCCAAGGGATCCTTAGCATCAGTCCACAGAGGTTCCTCACGTTCAGATGCTCAGCAACCGAGTGTGTGGGCTCCTACAGGATGTCTGCAGGGGATCCTACAGGAAACTCAGGAATTTCTACAGGAAGACTGTTAACTTCTACAGGATGTCCTACCGTGGGAGTTTTGGGTGGTGGTGAAGTGATGGAGTGGTATAGGGGGATATGTAGGATGGAAATGAGGTGGTAATGGCTCAGCAACAGTGAGGTGAGGAAATGAGGGTGAGTGTAGAGGCAGATTTGTCTTTAGAGGAAATAGAGGGAATGGAAGGCAAAAAACAGGGGATATGAGTAGTGGGGTAGTTGAGGAACAAAGGGCTTCGTTGGAGGATGGATAGTTGGTCTGGGCACGGTTCGGGAAGGTAGGAGAACGATGGAGTAGCGTTGCACGGTGTAAATGGGACAAATCATCCAAGTCCTGCAAGTAAAAGTTATTAACTTATGCCAACAGCTTATTAAACCAATGAACAACAATGTATTCGTGAAGGAAACTAATATATGGTACTGAAGCAATGAAGCATTCCAAGAAATTGACACTCATGGACACTTCTATCCATCACCAAGACTGCGTTCAAGAGATCATTAAAATGTAAGTAAACGTTTTTGAATGGGCAGCACAGTCTGCGATCCCTGCCTCTAGAAAGAGGTGGATCATGAGCATACAGTCAGCCTGTTCTTTTTTAACTGTTATTCACTCTAATCTACTCAGCCTACTTCCAAACAACTACAACAATTCTAACTGATAAAACCAATCTGTTTAACTTCTACAGGAAATCCAAATCAGCAACTGTTTAACCACTACAGGAAATCTAAATCAGCAGCTATACTTGAATGCATGTAAAGGAAAATGGAAACGAAATGCTAAAGGAACAATATTGATACAAATGAAGGAGGCCTGAGCTCTCAGGTTGGGCCCAACCTCGAGAGCTTTAGGCTCCTTTAAAAACTCAGAATTTGATCCAAAACTGCTTGCTTTTATTCATAATCAAAAGTCTAATGTCATGCCAAAACTGGCTTACAAAGAGCAAAAACCAAATTGACTAACTAGCTGCTACGAAATGACTAACCACTAGCTACAAAAATGACTACCAACTAGCTAACCAAAATGAGGCCCTAAGCCTTCTTATTTATACAATTGAGGACCCAACAGTCCTCGTAAAATTTAGGGACTTGGCTGCCCAAGACTTGTAGTTAACAGCAGTCCAACTTGACTTGCTTGGCTGCCCTTGAGCTGATTGATTCGGTGGCCCTTGAACTCCGAGCTGATGGTGGAGAATTCGAGGTAAGGGCCCATAAATGAGGGGGACACCTTCCTACAAATCCTCTAGCTTGTTCTCCCACGAATTTGGCTGCCAAGTGCTCATTAAGACCTTCAATTTTGTCTCCAAGTTGACCAAAAAGGCTACACAAATCACCCATTAGACTTGTTGGCATAATGACTAACCAAATTCACTCTATTAAAATAAAAATAATCAAAAACATGCAATAAACAAATGAGAATGGTGGACTAAGCCAAATTAGGAGGTTGAATGAGCCCAAATAATTGTACATTTTTGGGGCTCATCACACGTAGGTAAGCATATATCCAACCCACATACATATGTTAAAAAACATAAAAAATAATTAAATTTCCTTAATTTCAGGCGGAGTTCACGGGTTTTACCTATTACTCACCTCCTATTGCCCATGGCACAACTGTTTCCCAACTAAAAAAACTACTTTGGAGAAGTATAAATAAACCTCCATGGGAGGGCTTTAAAGGAGAAGATATGAGATATTGATACTATAGTGATATTATCCCTGATCTAGTCTAATGAATCCCTATGGCTCCTGCACTCCCCAAAGCTTCAGGAAACCCTAGTTTTCGTGTTATAGATATACTCCATCTTTCTTGAGATATCCTTGTATTGGTGATGGAGGAAGATTGCTAAAGGCTGGGAAAGGACAGATTCGGAGGATGGTTCCACTTAGAGCCAGAGAAGGACTCAGGTCGTATTTCTCCACTTTACTTGTAGCTAACTTCAATAAAAGGAATGCAATTCTGTTTCTGATATTAAATGTGTTTATGCATCAAATTATGTTGTAATCTATTTACAAATCTTATATTGATGTATAATTAATCATTCATTTATATGATTTACAGTTAATATCATGAACATGCTTTATCTTTCTACTATTGTGTATGTTCCATTTCAATAATTTTCAGGTTTCAATAACTTCAGGAGAAGTTGAGGGTTTGCAGCTTGCGAGATCTACCCAAATGAAGGAAATCCAAGTAAGGACACTCCTACATAGTTTAGTAGAATAAGAATTTTGGTTGACTGCCTGAGCATTTCTTGTTGTGGTTTCCCTTTGCTCTATTGGGGTTCTCAACCCAAAGCCCTAGGGTGGTTTCACCCACAACATAATTAGCGACTTCGTTAGGGATAACAATATTGTTATTCCTGGTTTGGGTTGTTTGTTCTCAATCAGGGTTCAATTTCTTGATTGCTTGCTTTTACAATATTGTTTGGTCCATTAGTGTCCCAGGCATCAAGTCTAATCTCCTTAATTAGACCTTTATTTTTGTTTTTCTTAAAAAAGCTTTGCATACATTGTTTTCTTTGATTACAGTAGTGTATACACGCAGGTTTCTTTAAAACAGACTTGCGTATATGCGAGTTTCCTATCTTAGAAATGCGTGTTCACACTTCTGTGTCTTTACACAATCACGTATGCAATTTTTTGGATTGTTTTTTCAAACCTTTCTACCTAGTTAGGTCTACTACTTGGTGGTTTATGTTGTTGTATGGTCGTCTACTGTCTAGAGAATTCATTTTTCCTACAAGCTTTCTTTTTCAAAATCTCCTTCTCACTGAAAAGATTTGGCATAGGATTGCTTCTTAGTCAAGTTTGTAGTTTGTATCTTGGGTTCAAGGCTTCGTTCTAAGTTCTTGGTTGTTTCGGTCTTCTAGAACAGGAAATTGTTTAAAATTTTGTATCCAACTTGGATTTCAAGTCCCTTGCTTTGCTTTCCCTTGATTGGTGGCCTTGTTTCTTTTCTTTCTTTTCTTAGGGTTTTTTTTACAAGTTTGAAAATATTTCTTTCATGGCATTTTTGTTAGTTTGTCGAAATATTTTGCTACTAGCTGGATCAGTTTGTGCAAGTTTGAAGTCTTCCTTGTACAAGTTTTATTCATTTTGAGGTTTATAACTTGTGATATTGAAAGACTCCTTGTCCCTATCTATTGATCTTTCGAGTTTTAGTAGTACTTTTGTGACCTCAAAAAGTTGTTTTGTTCCCTTAAAAGAAAAATCTCAAAAAACATTGCTTTTGTTTTTCTTTTTCCAAGTTTTTGGTTTTCAGTTTCTTTTGTTTTATTGTTGAAAAGCGAATTGAGATATTTTGCAATTTGTTCTGCTTGCTTTGAAGAGATATTTGGGTTCAAATTTTTTTCCTCTTCATTTTAAGTTGGTTTATTGTCTCTATAAAGAGTTGCATTTTCTTATGAGTGTTGTTTAGGATCTTGCATCATCATTGTAACTTGCATTAGGTTAGTTTGCATTTTAAGGCATTCTTAGTCTTTTTAGTTTTTGGGTGTGTGTGGATTGTTTCAGAAAAGAAAAGAAAAATATTTTTCTTATATATAAGTTTTCGTAGAATCCAATTAGATATCACTCTTCATCAAAGAAAATGACTGCATTCATATAGTTGGTTTTCTATTGATTTCTTTTGCATCATAGAAACATCATCAGTTTCACTCTCATAATTCCCTTGACTTAAAGAATAGCTATATAAAATCAAGTGATTAATAAAATGAACTAGAAATTTTATTGTTGTCATTAACAAACACCAACAAGTTTAGGTTCATTAGGGCCTTGAATTAGGTGAGTGTAGAGTTAACTCTCCTAGGTCGCTCAAATTACAAAACATAGAAGTTGGATAAAGATCAAAACCCAATATCATTAGAAAGATAGAGAAAGCTCTATTAAAGGGAGTTAAGCATGAGGGATAGTGAAGACAAGGAAGAGAGATACCCCCCCTCCTACTTGTTGGATCCTACCTCATGACTATTCTGCCCGGCTTTTGATATGAGTTGGTATCCATAGTTTCCTTTCCTATGGATCACATAGGTTGATGCAGAGGGGAATCCCGTGGAACCTGAGGCTGACATCGCATCACGCTTAGCAATACTTCTGGAGGGTACCCTTGTGAAGCTTTGGTGCTTGCACCAGCAAAGGTTGTTTTCTGGAGGTTAGTGTAACTGCCTCTCATACCTTCGCTAGTAGGCTTGGGGCATAATTACCCCAATCTATTTCAGAAGGCCCTTGATTTTGGCTTTCTTGTATTTTGGTGTCTGGTCCTAATCACCCAGAGCAAAAATACTTGATATTTGTTTGATTTCTTGTATCTTTAGGGAATTTTTAGAGAGTGCTCTTTGCTCCTAGTTGGCCTAGCTTTAAACTTTTTTGAGTCTATAAGTAGATTTCTTTAAAATAATTCAAATTGGTTGATTGACTAACTCGTCAGTCTAGGATACTTCATGGGCTATCACCTACGAGTATTGAGCCTTCTCCTCAAAGGCATAGGATCAATACTACCAGTGGTTTTCAATTAGTGGTAGCAGGCGCATCAGAGATTGATCCTCCGATTGGAGTCATTGATTCACAAGATAGACCTGGTACACGTAGAGAGTTGGAGAGAAACACTCCAGTTCTTTTTCGAGTCCTCTTCCAGTCAGAAGCTAATATCAAGGTTGAAGAGTTATCAGAGTCTATTGTGGCTCCTAATTCCCCTCTTCCTCCTGATCATCCAAACATTTTATTATACGTCGGAACTTCAACCAACAAGCCTTCGACCCTAGGTTTATATCGATATTTTCCTTCGATTATCGATATGCAAACTTGTGTATCTGTACAAGGAGGAGGAACAATTTTTATACCTTTTGCCACTCCTAGCACTACTATATTTGGTTCTACTTCCCTTCCATCTTCAAATGGAAGTTCTCATGCTGTAGCCTTAAGTATTGTGTTTTTCCATTTTGGAATGACGACCATCATGATTCCTTCAGTTCTGTTGAGTATTCCATCAGCTGCCTCCACATCCATGGAGAGTGGATAAACTTCTTTTCAGGGTTTCCCATTTAGGGGTGGTCATATACCACATTCCAGCCCAAATATGGGATCCATGCCTTTTTCCTTTTCAGGTCAAGGTTATAATCCGTTTCAAAGTTGGACAAACCCTGCGGTTAGTGGGTTAGGATCTAGGAATCAATCTTATTTCGGCCAATAGGGGAATATGTCATATTCTTCTATAAATTCATTTCAAAACTTTTCTCACTATACTAATGCATGGAATACTTATCAGGGGCTTTCTGCTCCTTTGAACACTTCTTTAGGGGGAAACTTTACTAGTTATGGAGGATTTTTAGCATGAGTTGGTCAAAATCCGTATTTTGCTGGACCACAAGGGGCTCCTTATGGTTTAGTTGGATCTACGAATTACTTCGGGAAACCTGTTGCCTTCACAAATCCAAGTCATTATTTGCATAACATTGGGAGTTCCACCCACACTAGGTGGAATCCTCAGGGTCCACCACAACTCCCTTTTCTGGAAACGTTAAACTTTCCAAATCTCACTAAATTGACTAATGATCCGATTAGATATAACCCGGTTTGGCCTCTGATCCCAACCAAACTTCCCTCAGATATCCCAAAATTCGAGGGGAAGACTAGTGAAGATCCAGGTGACCACGTAACCACTTTCCACTTATGGCATTCATCCAACTAGCTGATAGACGATTCAATCAGGTTGAGATTATTTCAAGGACCCTAACCATAAATGCGGCTAAGTAGTACATAGAACTCCCAAGGGGCACCTTCAATTCTTTCAGCGATTTGGCTACCTTCTTTTTGAACCATTTTCAATTACTCATCCGATATGATGCCAGAACTGAGCTTCTAGCTAATTCCCAATAGGATCAGGCAACTCACATTTCGGATCATATCTAAGAATGGAGGAGAAGGAAGAGGTTCATTAAAGCTGATATTACACAAGAATTCCTTCCTGAATGGTTTCTCAAATCATTACAACCTGAGATCTCTAAGGACGTGTCCCTTTCTGGTGTTTTCACTGAAGAACAAGCTATTTTTAGGGCCTAGTAGTTAGAACTTATCTATTCTCAGTCTAGGGTTCTTCAAAAAATTCTACTTGATGCTCCTAGATCCAAGGTGGATATAACCAAAACCGAATCCAGGTCCCCACACTGACAGGCTAGTTGGATCAATTGATGTTAACACAGTTAACCTGTTGAATCAATTGCAACAGTTGTCTTTGCAAAATGCTTCCTCTATGCAGGCATCACCATCCACATCTACACCTTCTCAACCTATGTCTATAAACGTCATCCAAACTTCTAACTGTGAAGGAAACCAACAATTCAATGGAAATAAGAAAGGACGAGGTAGGAAGAAGAGCCATGATGGGAGGGGCAATGCAAATAAACCTGAAAATGATGCCGAAGAGGGCAAGAAAGAGTCGAAGAAAAAGGTAAAATTTCCATGCAAGTTATGAAATGGTGATCATTTGACTCATCTCCACCCTAAGATGCAAGACGCTCAGTGCGTATTAGTGCAGCAAGGTTCTTCTAGCTCCGAGGCTATTCTCACTAACCCTTTTCCCCTAGGGTAGCAATTACTTGTTGGCATGAATTATAATGCCGGTACCCCCACTGGGGGCAACCAGGAAGGAGATAATTCGTCAAATGTTTACATGATGAGATCACATATTGACGTTGCTACATGATCACATGATTATTGTGAATCGGAAGAATCTAAGGCTAAGTCTACTTCTGATTCCTCAGAGCAGCTCCATATTGAAATTCCTTGTGTTGATTCCATACTTGGGATGCCGAAAGGCTCTGCGAAGCGCTCAACCATTAACCCTAATGCTAGGGAAGCCCATAACTACTTGATTGTAGAAGATATGGCTCAGATTCCTTGCGCTATGTCAGCATTAGAGGTACTCCAATCATGCCCTGCTCAGAGGAGTGCTTTGCTCTTGGGAATCAGAGCAGTAGATCCAAAAAGTTCTCTTGTGGTCACTTTTGAGTTGTTAGATGTCAAAAATAGACTTCCCCATCATATGGATTTCCAGATAAAGTCTACATACAGAAAGAATAACATCTTTCAAACAGTTATAAATGAGGGAGCTTCCACATGTGTGATGTCCATGTCATGCTGGAAGGCCATTGGATCACCTCAAGTTGTTCCTTCACTGACTCTATTTATGAAATTTGATGGACATTCTCATAGGCCACACGGGATTATTCTAGCCTTTCCCATCTGTGTTGGGGGAAAGGTGGTAAATATTGAAGTAGAAATAGTCAATGGCAACCTGGATTACAACCTCCTCTTAGGCAAGAATTGGATATATGAGATGGATGTCATAGTTTCATCGTTATTTCGCATCCTTTTCTTTCCTCATGAGGGAAGGATTGTAAAAGTGGATCAGATGGATTATTCTTCGGGTGACTCCCATGCATCTTCTGACTCTATTGTTCCATTAATGGACAATCCCAGGCAACCTATTCAGAATTTAAGAGTTGGAATTTACTCTTCCTTAATGGGTATGTTTGATCTTCCTTCTCCTTTAGCTAAAATCAATGCTATTTCATCCTCCAAGGGACCTTCTCGAAGAGATTTCTTTCAAACTCGTTATTTTTCAGACCCTTGACCTTTACCCTCATCTACCACCACATTAGATGGAGGGCAGGTAGGTGGAATGGCATGCCCTATGTCTGCAGTGGAAATTTCTTATCAGTGTATTGTTAACTCTGCAAACTCCCATCCTACTCCTTTCTCACCAGAGGAGTTAGATGGAGATGTGGCTCTGGCCTGGACCCTCGACTCAACTTCAGCTCAGGATTGCTTAGATACAGTCTTACCATCTGAGGAAGCAATTCTAGAAGCAATGATGGGTGTTGATAGACCATGGGATGATTTACATCATTGTTCATATTTCCTCCCTCATTTGCGAGAAATCGAGTCAAGTTTGTCCAATTCATCTACTAGTGATTTTCATACAATTTTAAACCCTTTGGCCCCAACACAGTTTCCTACCGAAGGTAACATGTCTATTATCTCACAAACTGTACCAGTGAACATCTCTAGGAATCCTAACATAATCAAAAATTTCTTCATCAGAGCTGACTGTTCCCCTGAATAAATTCAAATTTATACCGATCTTTTCAAAGAGTTTTGTGATGTGTTCGCTTGATATTATGATGGAATGCCTGGAATAGATCTATTTATAGTCTAGCATGAAATCAAGACATACAAAAATGCTAAACCTATTCGACAAAAACTTCGACTGGTCAATTCTAGAAAAGAAGCAGCTATTAAAGCTGAAATTGAAAAGCTACTTAAGGCAGGCTTTATATACCCTGTTCCTCTAATTGAGTGGGTCTCTAATCCAATCCCCATAGATAAAAATCAAGGAATGATCCGAGTATGTATTGACTTTAGGGACCTAAATAAGGCTTGTCCTAAAGACAATTATCCCACGCCCTTTATCGATCAAATTATTAATGAATGTGCGGGTAATGAAATTTTTTTGTTCATGGATGGATTCTTTGGTTACAATAAAATTACTATCCATCTAGAAGATCAGCACAAGATAGCCTTTATTTGTCCTTGGGGTATGTTTGCATACAAAAGGATGCCTTTTGGCCTTAAAAATGTTGGAGCCACTTTTTAGTAGGCCTTGTCTTATGCTTTTCACGACATCAACCATGTGATCAAAGCATATTTGGATGATTTAGCTACTCCTTATTGAACGAGAATTGATCATCCTAAACACCTTTAGTTGATTTTTGAATGGTGTCATTTTTATAAAATTCAGTTGAATTTGAATAAGTGTGTTTTCACAGTCACAATAGGTCGATTGTTATGATTCATCATGTCAACTTAGGGGATTCATGTGGATCCCTTCAAGGTTGAGGCAATACTTCAGTTTCCTCCCCCTTCTTCCATTTGTCAACTTCAAATTATCCAAGGAAAGTAAAATTTATTGAGGATAATCATAGCAAATTACGCTAAGATCACAAAAGGATTTATGTGTTTCCTTAAGAAAGGAATCCCATTTTTATGGGATGATTTCATGCAACGATATTTTGATGCTTTAAAAAAAGAATTAAACTCTGCTTCATTGTTGAGTCCACCTGATTATAGCAAATATTTCCTCTTGTATCTCGCTACGGCAGAACCATTGGTATGGTTCTAGTTTAGGAAGATGATGCATTCTGTGAGCATGTAATCTACTATATAAGTCAAGGCTTAGTGGGTCCTGAACTACGCTATTCTCCCATCGAGAAATTGGCTTTGGCAGTCGTCCATGCTATCCAACAGCTTTGGCATTACATTCTGCTTTGAAAAACGTTTGTCTTAGCGGCCGTCAATGCATTTTAGTTTGTTCTCAGTAGGCAAGTGATTGGGGGAAAATATAATGGATGGATTGTCATTTTGCAAGAATTCGATCTCGAATTCATGTCGGCTAAATCTAAGAAATCTTTGGTATTTGCAGAGTTGATATCAAAGCTGTATTGTGAGGAAGAAATTTTTCACGAGGAAAATTTTCCTGATGAACATTTATTTCTCATTTTTTCACAAGATCCTTGGTTTGGGGATATCATTATATATCTCCAGACTTCGAAGTTTCCACTTGCTTTCTCCAAAAATGAGCATAGAAAGTTATGTAACATCGCTAAGAATTATGTTATTATAAGTGACACATTATATCATCGTGAGATTGATTCAATCCTTAGGCATTGTTTGACTTTGGAAGAATCTAAGTTAGTTCTTAATGATTTCCACAATGGAGCTTGTGGCGGTCATCTATTAAGGCTTGCAACAGCCCAAAACATTTTGCGAGTAGGCTACTTTTGGCCTTCAATTTTCAAAGATTATATTGAAGCAGTCAAAAGATTACATCCTTATCAAGTCTATACTCAGAAAATGCGTGCGCATCCAGATCTGTTTTTCCCTGTTATCACCATCAGTCCTTTCACGAAGTGGGGCATTGATTTTACTACTTGTAATCTGTCTTCGGTAGGGAATCACAAGTATATCATTGTAGTCATAGAGTACTTTATAAAGTGGGATGAGGCCATGCCTACTTTTAAAAATGACAGTGAAACAATGACCTTGTTTCTCTTCAATTAGGTTATTTAATGATTTGGTATCCCTAGATAGATTTTCAATGACCATGAAAGTCATTTCCAAAATCAACTGATGTCCGAATTGGCTCTCAAATTAGGTTTCTGGCAAGAATAATCATCTCCGTATTATCTTGATGCCAATGGGCAGGTTGAAGTCGTGAACAAATCCCTTAAAACCATCCTATAAAGGACGATTAAAAAAGCTTGATACAATTGGGACATCATGTTGTATCCGACACTTTGGGCATACCGAACATCAACCAAGACTACCACTGGCTTTACTCCTTTTCAACTAGTTTATGAGTTGGAATCTATTTTTGCTATCGAATGTGAAATTCCTTCTCTTAAACTAGCTATGTAGCTTCTTCTAGAGACTTCTAGTCTCGAGGAATGCCTCATTCATTTGGAACATCTTGATGAGAAGCATTGATGTGCTGCCATAATAAATGAAGCCCATAAAAAGAGGATAAAAACTCAATACGATAAAGTTATCCATCCTCGGAATTTTTTCTGAAGATGACCTTGTCCTGGTCTATGATCAGGACAAAGATGCCCTGGGGGCAGGCAAGTCTAAATCTATGTGGTACGGTTCCCTTATAGTCAAGCACTTTTTGAAAAAGGGATCTTATGAATTAATTGGCTTTGAAGGAAACAAGTTGGTAGAACCCAGAAATGGGCTCTACCTTAAGAAGTACTTTGCTTAGGCTTCGGCTGAGCACTTACTTGTTCGTATATATTGTACGTTTTTACATATCTATCTATAGGTGTTAGTGATGTTGTTGGCTTAGTGGGGCCTGACCCATGTTCAGTGGCGATTTAGCCAAGCAAATCCCGGTACTACTGGCCCTTTCGGAAACAATCCGCAGAGCGCGGACTGAGGTCTCACTCAAAGTAGTATGGGAGGGTGCTAGAACCATGTTTATGCACCTTGGGGATGTATGATATGTTGGGATTGGTAAGTGGTCCAACCTTCATGCTCACTATGATACAAGCACCAATGGGCACCTCGTGGCCTGTGATGTTGTCTTCACATAGTCCTATTCGCAGCGTGATCCTTATTACTTACCCAAGTCGTTCCTAATTTTGCATTGTTAGCTTATTACTTAGATTATTTTCATATATAAGTATTCTAATCCATATATAACTATTCTAATAAACAGAGTAAAAGTAATGCATAACAACAGAATAGCGATTCCAGATTAGATGCACAAAATTAGGTTAAACTCTCTTTATTAGCTTTTTGTCCCGCTTACAAACTTGACACTGTCTTGTGCACTTAGCTGCAGGGGTCCACGCACTCAGCTACGAACTCTACTAGGCCTCTACACACTCAGCTACAGAGCCTCTTCCTACTACTACAACCTAAGACACTTATAATTCTACTCTAAGCTTGAACCATTCCTTCGCTACTGACTCTATATTCTACTCCCTTTACAACTTGGAGCCTCACTCTACTTATACAATCCCATGGTCCATGGACCATGGGTAGGTTGGCATGACTTTAAATTACATTACATTACTTTAGGCCGGACAACCCTATGACTTAACCTCGACTTCGCGCTCCATGCCCGCAATTTGCGGAGTCTTACAAAACCATTGACCAAAACTTGGGCTTTGAGCCCCAAAACCTGCTGTGGGGGTGATTCCATGCCCAATAGGCCTGCAACACAATCATCATGACTCGTCCTGAGTCACTCTGCTAGTGTGGAAATCTTGGCACAGAGCCCCTCCAACTGTTCTTGTACTACCTAGAGGTTTGCAGTGCACTGTTATGCGGTTTGCTAGACCTGTTGCATTCTTGCTTTAGAATCATCCGTGTCTGACTCATGTCCTTTCCTTGGTACCAACCTCTCGTGCTTGTGTTTACAGTCCCAGGCCCTTATCTTGCTCCTTGGGCCACGAAGACTGTGCTTCAGCCGGTTAGTCAAAGTGTTGGCCCACTTGTGTAAGGTGTCAAGCGGCTGTCATTCACTTCGCCTAGGAAGGGTTCTCCATTGAGTTTGACTAGCTGGACTGCGCCTCCGTTTGTGACCTCTTTTACCACATATGGTCCCAACCAGTGCATTCTGAATTTTCCTGAAAATTTTTCGAACTTTCTATCATGTAGTAGCACTAAATTATTTACCTTGAAGGTGTGCAACTTGATATGGCAGTCATGCCAGGATTTTTCACGCTGCTTTTATACCTGTTGGTGAAAGCATGCCAGAAACCATTCTTCCTCGAGTTCTTCTAATTACACAAGCCTTTCTTCTAGAGCTTCGTGATCCGTCATTCTTGTGAGTGTTGCTATTCGCAAATTGGGTACGATGTATTCCATCGGCATGACTGCTTTCGTACCATAGACCAACTAGAATAGTGTATGTCCCATCATTTTCTTTCACGTTGTCCTATACACCCATAACACACTAGGTACATGCAGGACCTAGTCATTCCGCTACGTGTTACATACTTTGGTCAACGCAGTCTCCAATATTTTATTGAATTATTCTACTGTTCCATTGGCCTGTGGGTGGTACGGTGTACTTTTATGATGATACACCTGGATCTCTTCAGTGAGCGCACTGATGGTTTCATTCAAGAAATGTGTTTTGCAATCGCTCATTAAGATTTTTAGATAGCCAAATCGTGTCAACACGTTTTTTAACAAAATATTTGCAGCCGTAGTGGCTATGCAGTCCCTGACCGGTTGTGCTTCCGCCCATCTGTTGAGTCTTGAAAATTTCATTCATTTCCATTACACTTTCACTATTATGTCCATTATATCACCTCCATTTCACCTCCATTTCACTACTATGTCACCACATTCATCCCACTTTCATTATCATTGGGACACATTTATGTTTTTCCAAACTTTATTAATTCTAAGCTTTTTAAGTGAATTTGTGGTTAAAAATTCGAAAATAATGTGCATATGATTATACCTAACAAATGGGTTGAGATTGTTGACATGTGTAGGTTGAAAGAAGGCTTCTAGAAGACCCTTATGTGGCACTCTAAGGCCAAATTCGAATTTCAGTGGAAAGAATCATGGGATCATGAAGATATGTGTCACATCTCCTAATTATATTGTAACTCTAAGAAGACATGTGTCTTATCAGTTCCTATTTTGATTAGGACTCTAGAGGTAGAGGGAGAGATTTATGGACTCTCATTAATGAGATGGCTTCTCATCTTTTTGTATAAATAGGAGATCTCTCTCCTTCATTTGTTAGTTATTAAGTCTTAGTTTGTTAGTTCTTAAGCTTGTTAGCTTGTGAGATGGCTTTGGAAAGCTTTGGAGAGCTTTGTTGTACTTTGTAATTTTGAAGAATTTGAATAAAGCTTTGATGTTCTCAACATACAAGGAGATGTGAAGTAGATGTCATGGAGCATATTAGAATGTAAGGTAGAGTAGATTTCATTTTGTAATTTTGCTTTGATTTCATTATGTCATTTGATTGCTTTCAAGTTTGATAGATTAGATTTTCCATTCATTCAATTTTAATTCATGTAAGTGTGTTTAACTGGTTGATTGTAGATTAGTTTTTCTTTACATGTTTTTGCATCAAATAGTGACATGAGATATACCTCTCTGCTGACTTCGTTTTTTTTTAGCTTTTCAATTTCAGTTATGCTTTGATTTCAGTCTTATTCATTTTCTTTGTTAGTTTGTTTAGATATTAGATTGCTCAAGTTATTGATGATTACCTCCGAAAGCCATAGCTTAGACTACCTGGCAAGGGATCAGACTATGAATTGATGTGATTTGATTTTAGTTTTACTTTTCTACAATTAGATATCAAATTGCTCAAGTTATTGATGATTACCTCCGAAAGCCATAGCTTAGACTACATGTCGAGGGATCAAACTATGAATTGATGTGATTTGATTTTAGTTTTACTTTTCTACAATTAGATATCAGATTGCTCATGTTATTGATGATTATCTCCGAAAGCCATAGCTTAGACTACCTGGCGAGGAATCAGACTATGAAAGATGTAACTTGATTTTACTTTTTATTAGTTTGCAGTTTTTGATTTGTTTGAGTGCAATAGCTTAACTTTTATTTCCGTATTTAGACAAGCAACAGAGACAGTGATTTCATGATGAGTGTTTCATCTTTTGTTTGATTGAAGTAGCTGCATACTTACACTTTTGTTTAAGTACTAATTCCATCAATAACATGTTTTGAGATCTTTTGAAGTGCTAAGTTTTGGAAGTTACCATTAGGGACATAGACCTTGTCTTGAAATCTATATCCATACTTGACCTTTAAAAGTATTCTTAAGACCTTAGAATAGGATTTCCATTTGCATTAGACACTTTAGGAGATCAACAAAAACAAAACCCCAAAACAAAATAAAATCTATAAAACAACGAAGTAAGAAAAATGTTAACTAAGCACATATGGTGCACCACACTTCATCAGTTTATGATACCCAGATTGATAATTTATGTAGAGAAATTTAAAATATTAAATTGACTAGACATTTTGGCATCATTGTCGGGGAAGTGTAATTAGGAAACCTTATTTCTTACATCTAAAAAAATAAAATAAAATAAATAATTCTTGAGTATGCTCTCCCCCTACACTTTGTGTGATCTGAAGGATCAGAAAAATGATTGTTATGTAAAAAAAAAATAAAAAAATAAAAATTAATAATTCTTGAGTATGCTCTCCTCCTGCACTTCGTGTGATCTGTAGGATCAGAAAAAGAATTGTTATATAGAAAAAGAAAAAAAGAAAAAAAAGGGAGACAAAATAAACTTCATCATTTCAATTGATTCAATAATAAAAACAAATAAAACAAATAAAAAAAAATGAAACCCAACTACTTTGATAGGTTCAACTGTCCAAGATTGACTGGTTATGATCTATAGTGGTCCTCAAAACACTGTATCCTGTTTTAATAAGGTTTTGCAACTTAGCTGCAGAATGTAGCCTGATTCCGCAGCTAGTTGAGAATTCCGCAGCTGATTTCAAGGTTTAGCAGGTTACAGGCATCCAATGAAGAAACCGACCACATGGGCATCTCCAGAATTGTCCCGGCATGGATTCTATGCTAGTCACCCAGCTCAGATAGATAAAAAACCAGCCTAAGACCTCAGTCAAAGTCCTATTTTTAGCATGTTTCCTTTGAAGACTTTGCTGCCTGAAATTGAAAATCATTAATCCTTTTTATAAAATTTTACAATTTCAGAGAAGAAAAAAAAAGGAAAAATAATCTATAGCTATATTCAATCCTAGCTTTCACTGTGGCCTCAGTAGAAAAATCTGCATTCCTGTTTGAAGCCTTGAACCTAAAACAAACTTGAAAAAATCATATTAAAAAAAATAAAATAAATAAAATAAAATAAAATAAAACCCTGCAATATAAACAATTTGAACTGTGATCCACCAAATTATGTGTTTCAACAATTGCAATGCTATACAATGAAGAATCTTTCTTTTTCCCCATTTTAGTGTAAAATACCATTCGCATTATATTCCTGCCCACCTCTCTGATCACACACAAAATTATCCTGCCATCAACAAATACGTTTCATCCTGTAATCGAAATTTCGAGTACATCAAGAAGAAGGATTTTGAAAAAGAAGATAATTTGGGAGAAAAACTAAACATTAGGCATCCAATAATAAATAGCCACTTCATGTGTGTTGACTCCAAAGCTTATTCATCACTATTGCAGGGATGCGCCAAGACAGGGGCATTACCAGAAGGAAAAATTGTCCACGCCTGCGTTGTAAACATTAGATTGAAGCAAGAACTTTTCTTACGAAACCACCTTATTAACATGTATGGTAAATGTGGAGAATTCACAAAGGTGTATTATTCTACCTCTGATTTGAAATTTTACAATCGAATGCAACAACTCAGAAAAACGTAAATAGAGAAAAACGTCAAACTTCAGATGCACGATTCAGCCAAACGGAGATGAATTTGAGAAAAGAAAACATGGGTTTTTTCACCAGTAGCGTCAATTAGATAACCCAGAAACCATTTTAAGAAATTCTGGGTGGTCTAGGAGAATTTTGCGGTTCTTTGAGGCCTCTTTTTACATGCCGCGTGAGGAAAAAATAGTGGTTTTTCTGAATAGTTGCGACTATATTCCGATTTCTTTGAGAAATCCGCCTAGATCCAATTTTCTTGGCTGCCAGGTCATCCACTATGTCTCTGAATGCATGAGAAAAAAATGATTTCTTTTAAATGAACAAAGAATAGTTTGAACACGACACGCTGTAGTTGTTTGAAGAAACATGACTCTCTGTCATTAAAACCCATGAAGTTGATGCCACTCGTCTGCGCTTGTTCCGCTACTTCCTGTTTAACAGTAAGATGATCAAATACGATACTTCTCCAAGAACCCATCTAACAACTATTCCTATGACTCGGCATTTTACTTGATCGGCACAGGTGTTGGTACTCATGGATCTTGTCTTCATTGACAAGTTCTGTGTACGTGTTTAACTTTATTATGATATGCTTGGCAGTGTGACCATATTTTCAGCCAAAAACTCTGCAATACAACGACCTTTGTCAACCCACAATCCCATGAAAAGCGTCGATCAAGCTCATAGCTATTTTTCACTTCATATTTATCAAACTGCGCTTACAGCGAGGGTGGATTATATGCTTTGGTTTTAAGTAATTAGAGTAAATCAATAATTAGCATATGGCTGAATCCAGTTTCTAGAATTCCTTTAATCAGTGGCCTTGAGAACTATGCCTTGGAACCAATGAATCTTGCTATTGGTCATACAGAAGTAGGAGGATTGCGTGCTGAATTTCAAAACTGATGATTGACTATCTTTTAGTTGCGGAAAGTAGCCTGATTCCGCAGCTGATTCAACTTTACGCAGCTATTTTTGTTAAACTCTAGGTTGCAGGTGTCATCAAGCAAAACAAGCCACATGGGTAGCTGGGAGAATGTCAGTACATGGATGGTGTCCTATTAATTTGATCCAATTCGATGAAAAATACCCCGATCAAAGGAAAGTCCAGTTGTGTGTTATCACTAAGTCGCCACATGTCAAGAAAAAATAATAATTTTGAATCAATGAAATGAATAAGTTATTTGCTCACTTTTTTGAAGGTATTGATTAATTTTCGACTGATGATGAAAGATGAATGGCCAGCTTTTTATTCAAGATTTTTAGCTACAGAAACCGTCGACATTCTGTAGCTAAATTCCAATTCCAAAGCAGGTATAAATTCTTTTGATTTTTCCTTTGAGAACTTGTTTCATTAATACAAATTCTTAGTTTTGTATGTAAATATCATAACTAGAGAGATTGATCACCTCTCTCCTTTGATTATCTTACATTCCATTGCAGAAGAAGTATTAGTTTTTTTTTGCAGGTTCCAAGAGGAAGGACAAATGACTACAAGGGAATGGTGTCTCTCTAAGAGATCAATTTGTTTCATAAGAGGATGATCAACAACAAAGAAGAAATATGCTAATGCAAAATCAGATCCAAACACTTGAAAAACCTTCAGATACTATTGTCTCGATCACATCCATCCATCACATTCATACTTCATAATAAACCATCCACCTCATTTCACTCCATATTTTCCATTTACATTCACATACACTTTCCATCTCTTTTTTTCCATTCATAACCCACAAATAAAAACAAGAGGCTCATTCACATGCTTATTTCCCATTTCCATTTCTACTCTCCATTTCCATCTTCCATTTTCATCTTCCATTTCCTGTCATTTTCATCTCGCAAATAAGCCCTGCTTCAATACAAATTATTGAGTCTATAGTCCTTTGAGTCTAGGTTCTTTGTAAAAACACCTTGAGGCTTGCATGCCTTAATGGAAAGTCCTCATGTTGACAAACAATGGGAATACATTAATGTCCCTTTTTCATCAGATCTTTTAGGTGACTCGACATCGGCAAATTCATTCGTACCTAGCAAGATGTGTTTGGGCATCTTGACTCTCATTGTCATCAATGGTGAGATTTCTCATGTTGACTAGTGGCATCCATTAATGGTCACTAAGTCAACAATTTCCTACTATGTTCTACATCAGAACATCTTTTCACATAGTAGAAATTGTGCCAATGAGTTTTGAAGACATGAAGACTATTATTTTCAGCATTTTGGAGTAGATTCAGCAAGTTTTAGTAGAAGCAATAAAAATTCATCTTAACTCTTTATCCATGACTCCTCTTGTTTAGCCACTTGAAGAGGAATATGATCATAATTTTGCAGCCATCACACATACAACTCATCCATTCCAAACGGTAAGTTAAGGTACATCATTTTCTAACTTTTGACCATATAATTCCATAAAAAGCTAGAATGCTAATTGTTGAAAAAACATTTCTCTTCCTCATTTCCTGAAATTGCTAATACCATCAGTTGGGGGGGGGAATACATTCATATTCATATCTTGTCATGTCCATCTCATACTCAGGAGCCCACATACTTCCAGCATATATTAACAATTACATTGTTATTATGAGCATACAATGGCTTTTCAAAAAAGTGCTTAAAGGATAAATTGGATACAAACAAAATCATGGTTGTCACACAAGAACCAACCATCATGTAATCCAATAAAGATATACTTTGCAACAATAATCAAAACATCATTATGCAAAGTTCAAAGATCAAAATAGAATGCAAAAAAAAAAAAAAAAAAATTGGTTGTAACACAAGAACCAACCATGTTGCAATTCAAGTTAAACACTTTGCAAAAATATGAAGTTATCAAATGATATGATGCAAAGTTAAGCCAAACCTCAAGGATCAAAAGAGTTAATGTAATATATATTGCATGAGGACATGCAATAGCTTCAATTGGGGGGTATGTTGAGTCTTGCAAATGTCATTCATTTCCATTACACTTTCACTATTATGTCCATTATATCACCTCCATTTCACTACTATGTCACCACATTCATCCCACTTTCATTATCATTGGGCCACATTTATGTTTTTCCAAACTTTATTAATTCTAAGCTTTTTAAGTGAATTTGTGGTTAAAAATTAGAAATAATGTGCATATGCTTATACCTAACAAATGGGTTGAGATTGTTAACATGTGTAGGCTGAAAGGAGGCTTCTAGAAGACCCTTATGTGGCACTCTAAGGCCAAATTCGAATTTCAGTGGAAAGAATCATGGGATCATGAGGATATGTGTCACATATCCTAATTATATTGTAACTCTAAGAAGACATGTGTCTTATCAGTTCCTATTTTGATTAGGACTCTAGAGGTAGAGGGAGAGATTCATGGACTCCCATTGATGAGATGGCTTCTCATCTTTTTGTATAAATAGGAGATCTCTCTCCTTCATTTGTTAGTTATTAAGTCTTAGTTTGTTAGTTCTTAAGCTTGTTATCTTGTGAGATGGCTTTGGAAAGCTTTGGAGAGCTTTGTTGTACTTTGTAATTTTAAAGAATTTGAATAAAGCTTTGATGTTCTCAACATGGAAGGAGATGTGAAGTAGATGTCATGGAGCATATTAGAATGTAAGGTAGAATAGATTTCATTTTGTAATTTTGCTTGGATTTCATTATGTCATTTGATTGCTTTCAAGTTTGATAGATTAGATTTTCCATTCATGCAATTTTAATTCATGTAAGTGTGTTCAACCGGTTGATTGTAGATTAGTTTTTCTTTACATGTTTTTGCATCAAATAGTGACATGAGATATACCTCTCTGCTAACTTTGTTTTTTTTAGCTTTTCAATTTCAGTTATGCTTTGATTTCAGTCTTATTCATTTGCTTTGTTAGTTAGTTTAGATATCAGATTTCTCAAGTTATTGATGATTACCTTTGAATGCCATAGCTTAGACTACTTGGCAAGGGATCAGACTATGAATTGATGTGATTTGATTTTAGTTTTACTTTGCTGCAATTAGATATCAAATTGCTCGAGTTTTTGATGATCACCTCCGAAAGCCATAGCTTAGACTACCTGGGGAGGGATCAGACTATGAATTGATGTGATTTGATTTTAGTTTTACTTTTCTGCAATTAGATATCAGATTTCTCATGTTATTGATGATTATCTCTGAAAGCCATAGCTTAGACTACGTGGCGAGGAATCAGACTATGAATGATGTGATTTGATTTTACTTTTTATTAGTTTGCAGTTTTTGATTTGTTTGAGTGCAATAGCTCAACTTTTATTTCCGTATTTAGACAAGTAGCAGAGATAGTGAGTTCATGATCAATATTTCATCTTTTGTTTGATTGAAGTAGCTGCATACTTACACTTTTGTTTAAGTACTAATTCCATCAATAACATGTTTTGAGATCTTTTGAAGTGCTAAGTTTTGGAAGTTACCATTAGGGACATAGACCTTGTCTTGAAATCTATTTCCATACTTGACCTTTAAAGTATTCTTAAGACCTAAGAATAGGATTTACATTTGCATTAGACACTTTAGGAGATCAACAAAAACAAAACCCCAAAACAAAATAAAATCTATAAAACAACGAAGTAAGAAAAAAGTTAACTAAGCACATATGGTGCACCACACTTCATCAGTTTACGATACCCGGATTGATAATTTATGTAGAGCAATTTAAGACGTTAAATTGACTAGACACCATCATGTCAAGTATTGCATCACAGTGATGATGTAGCATGTACCTTTCTTTCCCTGAGGTCTGATCGGGCCCACGAAGTCAATCGCCCATTTCTCAAACGGTTGCAGTGTCATCTGGGGATTTAGTGGCATTTCGTCCCTCCATGATTGTCTTCCTGTCCTTTGACATATATCGTAGGCCTTATAGTGCACTTTCAAATCTTGGTGCAGGGTCAGCCATCATAACCCTGTGCGAAGAATCTTCTGTGTAGTCACACATCTCGCATAATGTCCTCCTGCAGTGCCACCATGTGCTTCCGCGAGGATCTGACCTCGTTCAAATTTAGGTACATATCTTCACAATATCTCATCATTTCCCATCTTGTAGAGGTGCCCTAGGATGACAGAAAAGTCTGCCATGCACACCACCAATTCCTTCTTTTGTTGGATTGAGTACTCCTTCAACGCAGTCCCTATTGTTAGAAAATGGATTATATCTTCGAAGTAACTTTCTGCTACGTGTACTACAAAGAGCTATGCATCACATAGTCCCTCCTCGCCCATCTCAATTCATGAAAAGTGGTGTGGTCCTGTGTTTAAGTGTCCCGGCTTGATTATGACCTCAAAATCATATTCTTGAAATAGTAAAAGCCATCTGCATATTCACCCTACAAACACAGGCTTGTTCACTAGGTATTTCAACATGGAGTGGTCGGTATGCATCTTGAGATGTCCTCCAAGTAAATAGTGTCGGAATTTTTGGAGTGCGTACACCATTGCTAACCCCCCACGCTTGGTGGTAGAATAGTTATTTTCTACTTTGGACAATCTTCGATTCGCAAACGCGATCAGGTGATCTACACCCTCCGTACCTTCCTGTGTGAGTATGGCTCCCAACGTGATACACGACGCATCAACATGCACATGAAATTCCACATCCCATTTCGGGAAGACCAAGATTGGTGTAGAGGCTAGTTTCCCCTTGAGGACATCCAAACTCTTCGTGCAATCATTATTCCAGCAATATGTAACATCTTTTTTCAATAGCTTTTCCATTGGCGCAGTTATTTGGTCATAACATTTGATGCACTTCCTATAGTATCCAGTGTGTCCCAAGGTAGCGTGCAATTTTTTAACACTTCGCGATGCTCCCAAATTGAGGATAATGTCAATCTTCACAGGGTCCACCATCAGTCCTTGTTTGCAGATCACATGTCCCAACAAGTTTCCAAAGGGAACAAGGAATGTGCACTTCTTTAGGTTCAACACAATCTAGTGTTAGTGACAAGTATCCAACATCAAATGTAAGCTTGCTACATGGTACTTAACTAATCCAAAAATAGTCCAATCATCCAGATAGACCTCCAAAAACTTGTGGATGTATTCTTTGAATGCGGTGACCACGATGCGTGAAAATATAGCTGGCACATTCTTCAGTCCAAATGGAATTACGGTATATTGAAAGCATCCCCATTCTTTTCTGAAGGTCTTCTTGCTCCGATCTTCTGGGGCAATCTTGGTCTGATGGTACCCTGAGAACCCATCTGTGAACGAGTACACTTCCTGACTGCCAACATTCTCTAGTGCTTCATTTGTGAATGGTGTTGGGAATGGATCATGTACACAGGCATCGTTCAGCTTCTTGATGTCTATGCATATTCTTGTTTCACCGTTCTATTTTTTCTCTTGTATTACCATAGGATTCACCTAGTCGGATTCTTCCACTGGTTCAATAATTTCGGCTTCAAGCATTTTATCTATTTCGTCACGGACCTTTTCTTTATACTTTGGATTCAAGCTGTAAGGCTGATGCTTAACTGGCTTTGCGTCAAGTTTTAGGGTGATCTCCACTATCCCTAAATTGCCAATGATCCCCTTTAAGTCCATCATTTTTGTCAGGAACAAGTCTTGGTATTTGTAGAGTAAATCAGTGACCTTATCGACCGTGGCATCATCCCAATAGTCCCCAAGCGTTGCATACTTTGGTTCTGCATCCATTCCAATGTTGACCTGCTTCATCTTTAGCGGTGTGGTGATGTTGGGGTCTTCAAGTGATGGTTCGCAAATCTTACAAGAGCCTTCCGTTTCTGAAATGTTAATGTTCCATGGGTCCTCACCATCCTCCTCAACATTCACATTATACCAATCCAGTGCGTTGCTTAACTATGTCACTGTTACACTAAAAATGTCACCTTGACTACTTACAGTTAGTATGGCTCAAATCAACAGTCATGCTACCCTCTTAGGCAAGTCTCATGCCTCTGTTATCCATCTCAAACTCAAAGAAGAGAGAAAGTCTTGTAAAAACTATGTTTATCTCTGGGGTCGCAGGTTCTCTCTAGCCTTACCTGCGGGGACGCTGACCATGTTCACAAAATCTGCGTCCATGGACGCTCTGTATGTTAAGGGACAGGTGCGTCCCTCTGTAAAAGGCAAAATGCGCGAGTTTTATCTTGAAAAAGTTACTTGTGGTTACTTCTAGAACATTCTAGAGGTCGGTTTGATGAAATGGATGCGCCTCCAGTTGGTTCATGTATCTCTATTAAGGGGGAACTTATCCCATCAATAAGGGAGCTATCCCACCCAAAGAGGGGGATGATCCCATTGATAGTGGACCTGAATAACCTCTTTACAGCACTATAAATAAAGGCATTGAGCCAGAAGGAGAGGAGGTTGGAGCTATACATTTTCTTTGGGTAAATGCTGCAGGATTTAGGTCTTCCATTAGAGCCTTTGTGAGGAGAGATTGTCTTCACTTGATTCTACTTGGGAGAGGGTGAGCTTTGTCAAAGTAGAGGAAAACCCTTGATGGACCCTGGGAGGAACTTGCACAACACCAAGGCCAGGTTGTAAGAGTTTCTTTGTTTCGTTATTAATACAAACTGGTTTATTTTTCTCAATAGCTTGTGTTAATGAGTTATTTCATGTGTTCCTTGGTCTGCATGTTGAATATATGTTTTATTATATGAAATGCAAGTGCTTGGTAATTGTTTGATTGTTTGTGGTTGCAGGAATTGACTTGAAGGAGGAGCTCATCCGGATCGTCAAGAACGGACTTCAACAACAGCGTTTTGGAATAAGGTAAGCCTAAACACTTGTAGTTTTCATGTTGTAAAAGGTGTATTTAGAGAAAGATCACTCCATTTTGTCTTGTTTGTCATTAGAATGTCTTAGACTTCTAGGAAGGTCAGTCGTGTCCGCACCCTTGACAATTCCGTGTGACAAATTGGCGACTCCGCTGGGGAATCCATTAATGAGAGAGTCTTTTCCTTTATATGAACTTTGCTTTGAGAAAATCATTTTTATTTTCTGGTTTTTGACTGTGAGAATTAGTATTTGGGTGGCTTAGCTTTAGATTTAGTTAGATTTGGTTTTTCTTCATTTTTCCAGAAGGACGCACCCTCTGAGTACTGCACAGTGCGTCTTTGGACGCGCTGTTGCCGTCTGCACAGAGCGGGGCCGCACCTGTGACAACGGGTTGCCTGCGTCTTCCTGTAAAACTTAAGAAAATTCCATTTTTGCTTTAAATTGCTTTTAGATTTTGTTTTTCCTTAGTGTTTTCTGCCCAGATCCTTTAGTACCCTGTCAAGAATTTTCACCTGAACTAGTTTTGTGAGCTTTGAGTGTTTTAGTGGTTTTCAACGAAGTTTAGACCTAGGGTTTGATTTTTGGAAAGGCTTTGTAGTGACTTTGATAGTAGAAAGTTGTCCAGCCTTAGATCTCTCTGGTTAGTCAACCTTCTTAGAAGTCGGGCCTGTCGTAAAGTCTCCTTTTGTGAGCAACTTGCCATTTGAGTTGTTTTGGGTCAAATTTCGAATTGCTTGTTTATAAAGTATTGATTTCCATTTTACAAAAAGAACAAAAAGATTAGAGTTTTGTTTTGACTAGTTTTTGGTTCTGCAATAAGCTAGTCCTTGATTTGATTGTGATCAAGTAAAACACCTTAGAAATAATCATTGTTAGTTTTGGCCTCGTTAAGATTGCTTAGAGTAAATTTGCCTTTAGTTTGCTTATGAGTGCATTTTCATAGATTTTAAGAGTTGTTAAGATTGATTTTTGGTTATATTAGATTTATTTGCTTTATTAAAAGAAAAATACAAAAACATCTTCTTTAAAAGTCTTGTTTCAAGTAGCTTTTTGTTTTTGAAAGAAGAAAAGAGTTTTTTCGTGCATGTAAAGAGAGGTTATGTTTTTATGCTTGGAAAAGAAAAACGAATTGTTTCTTTGATTGTCTTCAATTAAGAAGTTGCTTTTATAAAGATTGCATTCTCTCAACTTTTTAGTTAAGCAATTCATCGAAAAAGTAAAGTAGTGGATAAATCATTCTAGGTGCATTTTGTAGTGGTTTCGAGTCGAGTCAACACACCACTGGTTTCACTTCCATCACCTTTTGACTTAAGAAACAACCTTAAAAGTAACGCTTAAATTAAAATCAATCTAGTAATCTTTATTTTTCTAGGGCTCTGAAGCACCAACATAGCTTAGGCTAGGGTCTTGGAGTAGGTGAGTACTTAACTCTCCAAGACTACAAAACCAAACAGATAGTCTATCTTGAGTAGAACAAATCCAATTGTTTCAGTTACATTCTGGGAAAGCTCCTCTTAAAGGAGAAGCACGAGCTCGTGTCCGAACCAGTGAGGGGATCATTCCTCCCTCGTTGGGAACGACGCCAGGCAGTACGTATTACAAACGGTAAACCTCGGATTAACCATTGTCGAGGAGCCAGGGGTCACTTATCGGTAAACCTTGGATTGTTGTCAAGGAGCCGGTAAGGGGATTGGAGCTTGCTACTCTGCCCTTGCGTGCTGTCGGAGTTTAGACTGTTCCCCCAGGTGTAATTGTTGTGATTGGTAACCTTAGTGGCCATAATATCTAGGATTCTACCCAAGGTGACGGTGGAGGGAAGGTCCCACTGTACCTGGAGCAGACGTCGGTTATACTCACTTGGATTTTCTGGGGGGTTCGCTTCACTTCGAGACGGTTAAAGTGGAGGAACTTGGTCCAGTCTATTCATTAAGCAGGTTGCCGGGGTAACTGTTCCACCCACCATTTCTGTACTGAATCCTGCGAGGTTGGGCCTAATCACCAACTAGCGCTTTTGGTCCGGAAGACTACTGTTTGTGTGTGGTTTGACGCTCTAGATTATTTAGGCGTGTGCTTCAAATTTGTTTGCTTCTTTAGAAGACTTTAGGTGGTTTGATTTGAAATTTTTACTTTGTTTTCGTGTGTTGTAGTTAAAATCTTTAATTGTGGCGGAATTACCGAGACAGTCCCGTAGACTTCGGGGCAAGTCTCCTGAGATTGTTACCGGAATAGATTTGTTAAGAAAACTCCGTAAATCGCGGGGTGAATCTCCTGAAGACATTCCGGGTCATTTAGAAGGGTTAAAGGTCCTTGTAACTCCTCCTAGTGGCAGTAGAGTAGGATCACCTGAAGAAGGAGAATTTTCCTTGGTAGTCCATCCAGATTACCAAAGTTTAGAAACAGGTTACAATCCCGAAGCTGTTACAGTTTCCGAGCTTGCTGGTAGTTTTTCATCTGCCAGTGAAACAGGCGAAGAACCTGAAATTTCCGAACCTGTTACTCCAACTCCTAGTGTTCCTGATTCACCAAGAATAGAAAGAATTATCACCGAAAATCTTCCTGTTGGATTAATTGCTATAGAAGAACTTGTTCCAGAGGAAGAAATAGGCGTTTCTGATTCTGAAGATCTAATTACCCTTGATCTAAGGGAGCGTGAATCCATCTTTTACAGTCCTCCTAGAAGTGAATCTTGGTACCTTGCATTAACCAATTTTTTAGACAACTCAGTAGGTTTTTCTACACCTCGTACTCCGGTTCCACCTAGAGGAATTCATTCTCCTGTAAATATGTCTGGTCAGTCATCTGTGTTTTCACAAAGTCCTGAATCATTTTTACATGGCGGTCCTTCTGTTCCTACTGGGTATCAATCACTTTCTGGTACCTTTGCGGGAGCATCTCCTCAACCCGTTGATCATGGGTTATTAGTTGGAAACAGTGGTAATGTACCATTGAGTATAGGTGACGTTTATATGATGTCAGGTTCAACTCCCATTAACCAACCTCAAGGTGGCCAATTACCGCCTGGGGGGCAACCTTCGTTAATGCCTGGGGGGCAACCTCAAGGTACTTCATTCGTGACTGGGGGGCAACCTCAAGGGTATCAACCCCAAGGGTATCAACCCCAGCCTCAATATGTACCCCAAAGTCAACCTCAGTATCAATATCAACCTCAAGGATGGCAACCTCAAGGATGGCAACCCCAAGGGTATCAACCCCAAGGGTATCAACCTCAAGGATACCAACCTCAAGGTCAAGGTCAACCCCAGTATTCGTATTTACCTCAAGGTTATCAACCTACGGGTCAATACCCTGGTCAAGGTTATCAACCACCTCAAGGGCAATCATATGGGACTGCACCTTACAGTTATCAACCCTATCCTCAATACGGCTATGGATCTCAGTATCCTCAACCTGTTACGAGTCAATACCCTGGAATGTTAACATGGGATCCGTCACAGGGTCAACAGATGTCGCAACCAAGTATACAGTCGGTACCTCAAGCAGGACAACCTGCAGTTCCTGGTCCACCCCAGCAACCGCAACCTGTCCAGTCAAGTGTTCAGACCCCTGTAACTTCTGTAGTTACTCAGCCGCCAATTGCACCTGGTACTCCACCTCACACGGCTGCAGCAACTACCGCTTCATCTACCATGCTTACTTCTGGAGTATCGGCAGCTCCGGTTTCTACTGTCCCTGTAACCACTCCTCAGACATCTGTACCGTTGTCTGGACCCACGGTTCAAACCACAGTCCAGATGCCTGCAGGCCAACCTGGTACAAGTACGGTTGTTACTACTCAACCTCAATTTGTTCAACCTCCGTACCAGGGACAGTATCAACCTGGGCAAGCTGCCCAACAACCGGTTTACCAGTATCAACCGTATCCTGGGTACACTTATCAACAACCTCAGCAACCCCAGTACGGTCCGGTTAATCCTGGTTTTCCAGGAGGATATAATATCCCAAATGCGACTCCTGTTCCTAGTTATCCTGGATATCCTCCTCCTGGGGCTGGTATTGTGACTCAGAGTTTTAGAGATCCTAACCGGCAGTTACCGTTTATTGCGACTTTAGATTTACCCGACTTGACGCGCCTAACGAACGATCCAATTCAATATCTTCAGTTCTGGCCGCCAATGCCAAATAAGTTGCCCAGCGATATACCCAAGTTCGAAGGTAAGTCTGGAGAGGATCCGTCTAATCACGTGATGACTTACCACCTCTGGTGTGCATCAAATTCCATCTCAGATGATTCCATCCGCTTACGTCTTTTCCAGCGTACACTCATTGGTCTCGCAGCCAAGTGGTACATTGAGTTACCACGGGCCTCTTTTTACAACTTTAGCCAGTTAGCTACCTCGTTCTTAACTCATTTTCAGTTACCAGTCAGATACGATAATGGTACAGAATTATTAACTTCGCTAAAACAATCGACATCCACGTACATTTCTGATCACATCCATGAGTGGAGACGTCGAAGAAGATTAGTGAAAGTTTTTATCCCGGACCAAATCTTAGCTGAATGGTTTGTCAAATCATTATTACCAAGAATTACTGAAGATGTAGCTAAGGCCGGAGTAGTTACTGAGGAGCAAGTCATTGCTCAGGCACAATACCTTGACTTAGTTTACACTCAGTCGGGTACGTTACACGAGAAAATTCCGGATCTTCCAAAGTCAAACCAAATCGCTGCTGCTCCTTCGGGATCTCATGCCGCTGATGGTATGATTGGTATCGTGACTACGAAGAGTAAGAAGAAGTCTTCCAAGACCTCCAATACTCCAATTATCACTTTGCCTGATTCTCCGACAGGAGAGTCTTCTCCTCCTGAACTTACCGCCGACATTCACGCTGTAGAGTCATCTACGGCCAAATCAAAAAACGGTGGAAAGAAGAAAGGAAAGAAGAAGGCTAAAGCAGACAAGGCTCCAAAGGAGAAAACGGAAAAGTCGGAAACCAATGACGAAAAACGCAAACCTCGATATCCTTGTCTTATTTGTGAAGAAGATCATTTTACGAGAGACTGCCCTCATCGGGCCGAGGTAGTGAAAATAGTCAAAGGTTCTCCCACTCCTGCTGTGTTAAAAAATCCATTTCCAGAGCAGGAGAATAAGATGATAGGTTCTTCTTCGAATGCCAGTGAAGAACCCATTTTGATGATGTCTCATGTCAGGATTGCGACTCGATCGCAAGATTATGGTAGTAAGGCTCCTGTTGATGGTAAGGAAGCAGAATCTTCTCACTCTAACCCATCAACCTCAGCTCCTGGTTCCGATCCACTACAGATCGAAAAACCTAACCCAGACTTAGTGATTAAGCCGCCCGCCAAGGGTGTACTTCGAAGGTCTGCTTTCAATCCACATGCGAGAGCAGCCCAGAATTACAACATTGTTGAAGACTTAGCTGTTTCACCTTCAGCAATGTCGGCACTCGAAGTGCTGCAATCATGTCCAGCGCAACGAAAATTGCTTTTGTCGGCTATTGGAGCTGTCGATGTTCAGGACCCGAACCTAATGATCTTTGATCTAGAAAGTAGTACACCGCGTCTCCCCCATCAAATGGCTTTCCAAATTCCAGTGATAGTCAAAAACAGGCCTATTCATCGGACTGTGATTGATGAGGGAGCTTCTACGTGTATTATGTCGATTCAATGTTGGAGATCGCTTGGTTCTCCTTCGTTGAACCAATCCCCCACCATCCTTAAGGCCTTTGATGGCCGTGGGTTCCGTCCGTTTGGTATTCTACAAGAATTGCCTATAGGGGTCGAAGGTAAAACCGTTAGTCTGGATGTGGAAGTGGTTGATGCCCCTCTAGACTACAACCTTCTTTTGGGTCGAAGTTGGTCATATGCTATGACAGCGGTCGTTTCATCGGTCTTCAGAGTCATTAAGTTTCCACATAACGGTAAGATCGTGACTATTGATCAGCTGACATACTTTTCATCCGACCCAACCTCTTCAGAAACTATCCAGCATGTTGGTAAAACGACAATCCCTTATAGGGACATTGGTGTAGGTTTAGTTAAGGATTCCGGTTTACTGGGAACTTTTCCTCTCCCTCCACTCAATGCAGACCCTTCGTTTGCAACAATTCATATGATCACGTCAGAAAACATTATTTATGATGATCCTTGGTATGTTCCCTCTGACTCTGAGCTAGACTCACTCGGTGATGTTATGCCGTTGAGTCCGTATGAGATTGCTTATGAAGCTCTTATGTCTTTTACCGACTTTCATTCAACCGAAACCGACCAAATGAATGTGGTCAGTGAAGAGTCACTTTTCACCTCACCCTTAGAACGGATAACGTTTCCCGAAGAAGTGTCATCTGACGAACAACTTCGCGAAATCCTAAGTGTAGATGATCTACCATGGGAAGATCTCCATCACAGATCTTCGTTTTTACCTAAGGATGATGCATTTGAAAATGATTTTTCATCTATCTTTACCGCTGAATATGTCAAAGACGCTCAGGATCCAACGAAACATTCTGATTCAGAGCTGAATTTAGGGAATATTTCTCGTACTATTCCCATTGATATTTCAGTGAAGCCCGGAATCGAGGAGAACATTCATATAGGTGCCGCATGTACTGAAGAAGAAATCCAAACTTACAAGGCCCTATTCCAAGAATTCCGCGACGTGTTTGCCTGGTCTTACGAGGAAATGCCGGGAATTGATCCTGCCATTGTTGTTCATGAAATCAAAACCTACCCGGATGCTAAACCCATTCGGCAACGGTTGCGTCAGATTCACCCTCGAAAAGCGGCTGCGATTAAAGCAGAAGTCGAAAAGCTGTTGAAAGCAGGTTTCATTTATCCGATCCCGTTAACGGATTGGGTATCGAATATTGTTCCCGTCAATAAAAAACAAGGAACAATAAGAATCTGTATCGACTATAGGGATATCAATCGAGCTTGTCCAAAAGACAACTATCCTACGCCTTATATCGATCAAATTATTGATGATTGTGCCGGAAGTGAGATGTTTTCCTTCATGGATGGTTTCTCAGGCTATAATCAAATCAATATTCTACCTGCCGATCAACCAAAAACGGCATTCATTTGTCCATGGGGGACATTTGCTTATTGCAAATTACCTTTTGGACTTAAGAATGCCGGGGCCACTTTTCAACGGGCGATGTCTTATGCATTTCATGACATCAAGCACATTGTGCAACCCTATCTCGATGATTTGCCTGCTCATTCTTTACATCGAGCTGATCACCTTGTCCACCTACGAGCAATCTTTATGAGGTGTAGGCATTATCGAATTCGGTTGAATCCCCACAAGTGTGTTTTCTGTATAGAAACAGGTCGATTGCTGGGATTTGTTGTTTCAAAAGCCGGCATTCGCGTCGATCCCTCGAAAGTCGAGGCTATCATCAAATTGCCTCCTCCTTCGAGTTTGCGCCAACTCCAAAGTTTGCAAGGGAAAGCGAACTTTTTACGCCGATTCATCCCAAACTACGCCGAGGTCACTAAAGGTTTTACACGGTTGTTGAAACAGAACGCACAATTCTTTTGGGACGAGATTGCCCAACAATCTTTTGATGCACTGAAACACGCGTTGACCCATGCACCGTTATTGCATCCTCCCAACTACAACCAGGACTACTTCTTATACCTCGCAGCTTCGCATTCCACCATTGGAATGGTGTTAGTTCAAGAAGATGAATTCAAAGCAGAGCATGTGATATATTATCTTAGTAGAACCTTAAATCCCACTGAGTTAAAATATTCGCATGTGGAGAAATTGGCCCTGGCAGCCGTTCAAGCTGTCCAGCGTTTTCGTCACTACATTCTTCTCCGCAAAACTACAGTTATTTCGGATTGCAACCCTATGATTTATATTTTGACAAAACAACTGCTAGGGGGCAAGTACTCTAAATGGATTGTTATCCTGCAAGAGTTCGACTTGGAGTTCGAGAAGTCCAAGTCTAAGAAATCTTTAGTTTTTGCGGAATTGATGTGTGATTTCCCGAGTGCTGACACAGAGACTGTGGCAGAGGAGTCCATTGCGGACGAATCTTTGTTTCTTATTAGCACTTTAGATCCGTGGTATGGGGATATAATCATCTATCTCCAAACCCAAACCTTTCGGCCTGAAGCTTCCAAGGAAGACCGTCGAAAAATTCGGTTTCGATCCCAGCAATACAGAATTATTGGAGATACACTTTATCGCCGGGGGGCAGACTTAGTTTTTCGACGTTGTTTAACTCACGAAGAGGCTGAGAGAGTTTTGAATGATTGTCACTCTGGAGCATGTGGCGGTCATATGTCTGGGTATGCCACAGCTCAGAAGGTGTTGCGCGCTGGCTATTTCTGGCCGTCTATGTTTAAAGATTGTATCCTTGCTGTCAGAACATGCCACAACTGTCAAGTGTTTGATCGAAAGATGCGCGCTCCACCTGCTCCTCTCCACCCTATAATTGCCGCTGGTCCATTCGCCAAATGGGGCATTGACTTTATTACTTGTAACCCTCACTCGGCCGGGGGGCATGCGTATATCATCCTCGCGGTTGATTATTTTACAAAATGGGCCGAGGCGATGCCTACATTCGACGCAAGCGGCAAGACAGCTGCAGTTTTCGTATTCAATCATATCATAACTAGGTTTGGTGTCCCACAAGCAATCATTACTGACCATGGGAGCCATTTTCGAAACGTCATGATGACTGAGCTTACAAGCCAGCTTGGTTTGCGCCACGATAGCTCTACTCCTTATTATCCGCAAGCCAACGGTTTGGTTGAGTCAATCAACAAAGTTCTAGTCATCATGATTCGACGGATCATTGGTATCCATCGAACGAATTGGCATAACATGTTATTTTCGGCGCTATGGGCATATCGAACTTCAGTGAAAAATTCAACAGGTTTCACCCCTTTCCAGCTAGTTTATGGCTTAGAAGCTGTGTTACCTATTGAATGCGAAATCCCATCACTTCAAATGGCTGTCGAATTACTTCCAGCTACTTCCGAAGAGGAGAAACGGTTATTATACTTGGCTAAATTAGATGAGACTCGACGTGACGCTACTTTAGCTATCGAGACTCACGCGAAACGAATGAAAGCTCAGTACGATAAAAATGTAACCCCTCGAAGTTTTTCGGAAGGAGACCTAGTACTATTATATGATCAAGCTAACGATAAGCTAGGTGCCGGAAAATTCGTTCCCATGTGGCATGGGCCCTACATTGTAAAGCGAAAGCTAGCAAAAGGGGCTTATGAGTTAGTTGATTTTGATGGGGACTCTTTGGGTAAACCCAGAAATGGACTTTACCTAAAGAGGTATTATGCTTAAAATGATGGGTATGGAGAAATTTTTAGATAGGTTAGATTTCTTTTCTAGCTAGCAAGTGTGTTAGTTTAGTCAGTGTGCTTAGCGTGGTTTTTCGTCATTATTCTGGCTTATCTTGGTTTTACTCTTGATATTGTAGATGTCGACGCCTCTCCAAACATACATTGGATTTGCTGATGGTGCTTGTCGTAATACACGGAATATCTCTTCCGCAGCTTGGGTTATCTATTCGCCCTCTGACGAGTTAGTTTCTATGCATGGGGTAAGCCTCGGTCAAACAACGAATAACATTGCAGAATACAGTGCAGTGGTTGAATTATTATCCGAATCTATTTCATTTGGAATTCGACGTTTGATAGTGAGGTTAGATTCTGAACTTGTTGTATTACAGCTTAATAGAGTTTATGCCATTAGAAATCCTGTGTTATTAAGGTTGTTTTTGAGAGTGCGTCTCTTGGAACGTGAATTTGATTACATTGAATATCAACATATTCCAAGGTCTTTGAATACATTAGCAGATGCAATTGCTTCTCGAATGTTGGACAGACATTTACGATAATCATGCAAGTAAATTTAAAAACATTTCATCACATATGTTAAACAAGATAAGCCGGTAATAGTGATATATATAGATAGAAGTGTGTCAAAAAATATATACATCGTCTTCGATCATAGGTTTAAAACACCTTATGATCGGCAAAATGATAGTACAAAAAGTCAAAAATGTCACATGTGACTACAAAAGTGACTAGTCAATCACTGGTGGTGCTCTCTGTACGACACCACTGCGCGGGCTACCTTACGCAAAAATCTCCTAAACGGTCCAGGGACCGCGACTACGAAGCGCTGAAGCCTGATAGGAATGTCGTCCATAGTAGTCTCAGGTATATCTGCCGTGAGACGCTCTAGATCATGCTCCAACTCAGCTAGTACTTCTGCTGTCGCATCCTGTGGGGCCGGTACCGGTGCAGCTGGATGTAGTCTATCATAAGGCCGGAGGTTGGCTGGACGCTGTGGACCAACATCTGCATTTTGAAAGATTTACTATTAGTTTTGAGACGATATATATAAAAAATACAAAAAATACATAACTAGAAAACTTGTGAAAATAAAAAGTACCTCTGTCGTCCCATTGTTCTCCCTGTGGAAGAACCATGTCCGGATCACCTCTGAAATCCATTCCGGCATACGGAAAGTCCTGTATCACAAAAAGCTGGCCCTCTAACCAGTCAAAATAACTATCTGAGAATCGAACTACTGTCGCGCCCTCGTCAGGATGCCGGGCCATCACCGCAACCCATCGTATCAGCTTTGGCTGCTGAGGACCCAAGATATCAACAGTGAGTTGCTGAGGGATCAGCATTGGAATTCTCTCCAAGGCAAAGCTCACGACTATAGGCCCATATCCAAAAGTCTTTAGTC